>OX578144.1:93874700-94554590 GCA_951213105.1 Amaurobius ferox | reverse complement strand
ACACAACAAAAAATTTTCTACTTCTACACTTCAACCAAAACCTATCGAAAGTAGGGTCAAATGTTTCCCATACGTCAACAGAATTATTTCATTTCGCTCTGCACCATGCAGGAATGTCTAGCACGGGGGGAAAGAACACTTCGTTTACACATTCGGCGTCAGCTCATTATCGGCTGAAGTAAACACAGCTCTTTTTAACTCAATCGAAAACCCAGAGCCCAGGAACAAAACTTTCTATTTCTTTTCGTAATTAATTTCAGAAACAATATTATTTTTCTTATTCAATACCAAAGGGGGATCAAGGGAAATCTGAGGCCGAAAATACATTTTCAAACTTTAAATTCAATATCAACGTTAATAAATAAGTCACTTTTCGACTTTTCTCAAAATATTTTCAAATTAAATCATTTCATTTTTCTTATTTTTAAAACATTTCTCCACAATTTCTCTTTAATATTTCGACATTATATTTTCAATTTTTTCAACATTTTATTTTTCAATACCTCACCTGCGAGCAACTCATTCTGACAGAATTTTCAAAGTTTTTAACAAAAACTCGCCGGACACAATACGGAATTGAGCAAATATTCTGACCAACGGTTCTTCCCGAAACAAATTTTTTTTCTTTTTGAGCAAGACTTTTCATTGCTACCGAAATTAACACAGATGAGTGCAAAGGGGGATCAACCCACGAAAACAACAGTTCTTAATATTAAATACCATTCCAAACAAACAAAGCCAATTCCAACCCAAGAAACTCAACACTCCTCAAAATTGTTTGTGAGGCAATTCTGAGCAACAAACACTGAACACAAACCAGTGAAAACGGGTCGACTTCCGTAATCACAACAAAACAAAACAGAACTTAGGAAGGTCAAGACACGAAAATAGATATTTAGCGAAAATGTTTGGATGCAAAAATTTTAGCAAGGAGGCAGAAACAAACAGGTGGAGAATCAATCATTTCATTTAATCATCCTGAGGCAGACAAAATCAATTTCAATCACTCACAAGCACTCAGGGAAAATCATTATACAAACATGGCTCTCAGTCCCACACAAACACATTCTCACAAGTTGACTTTTCAAAAAAAATATCATTTTCATAAAATTACTATTTATTCTCAATATAAAACCGTGGAACAGATTTTTCATTTCTTATTCATAAATTCTATTATTTTCATATCTTAACTGTTCCAACAATTATTCATTTTTTTTTTTTTTTTTTCAAGTCAAAATTTTCATTTCAATTCTAAGTCAACATTTTTCAATAAATTTACCCCTTTTTTCAAAAATTTCCTGGCTCATCCCCGAATTATTGAAATGACACAGTACATACATTTCATTTTGATAATACACAATTTTTCACTTTATATTTTTATGTACTTATTCAATATTTCATTTGTAACTATCATTATCAAATATGTGTCAATATAATATCTTATATATGAAAATCAATTATTTCTATTCATTTCAGTTTACCATAATACAATATTTTTCATTTACCGTACTTAAATGTACTCTTTTCTTTATTTATCATAAACAATTCACAGCTCATTTATTTTACTCAATAATTTACGTGATCAAAAGGGACCTTTATTTTATTATTATTATATCTTTTTCATGAAAACTCAAATTTACAATTTTTGGTCCATCAACTCGAGTCTGTCTGTCATACAGAACTCAAAACTTGTGTGCTCTCTTGGCTATACAACAACAAAACTTTTTTCACACGGAATTATTTTTATTTTCTCACGTAATTATTTTTATTTTTAAACTCGTCCTATTTATCAAATTTCTATATGTCATAATCGGTATGTTATAAAACACAGGGTGTAAAATCAAATCATTAAACTATTTAATATTTCAGTATTTAATATCTTAGTATTATTTAAAATTCAAATATTTAATTTAAGCATTTATAATCAATTTACAAAATGTTTCGATCAAATCTCAAGAACAACCCTCATCTCCAGTTCAAAATTTCAAATCCATTTTTAACCATCTAACATTCCATGAGACTCGGACTCTGCAAACCCCAAATTTCATTCTTATTTTTTTTTTTTTTTTTATTTGGGAAAAGGCTCAGTGAGCTCGTCGAAATAAACTTTTTTTTTTTTTTTCATTTGCAGCGAATCTCCTCGCATAAACTCAAACAAAAATTTCAAACCGAAACAAGAAGAATTCTCAAAATTCAAAAGCGAAAGTTCTTTTAAACAAATATTTACATTTAACTTTCTTATATATCCAATTTAATTTTCAATTTAATTAATGTCAAGTTCTTAATTTAATCAATTTCTTAATTCTTAATTTTCACAAATTTTTCAAAGTTTGTAACATTTCTTAAAACATTTTTACTGTCAGCTACTTCATATGTATTATTACTTTATATCACTCTATTATACACCCCTCAACAAGTCATAATAAAATAAATATATATGGAATTTCTCATTTTATTTCCGTGCAACTTTTGCACCATTTTTTTTTTCCCAAATCTGGCTATGTGTCACTCTGCACATACCAACAACAAATTACTTTATTTTTTTTCACTTCACAATATTTTTCAACACTAATATACTCAATCATTCTATTTCTGATATTATTTTCAATAACACAAGTCACTATCATGTAGTCGTAATCTGGTAGTCATAATTAAGGATTGTCATATCAATGCAGGTGTACTTTCGATTCAGATTCAAGTTAAACAATTTATATTTCAATTTACAGATTTTATTTTATTTTATTTTTCGAATGAAATTTCAGAAGACGGCCTCCATTCTCGGCCCAAATTTTCAATCTCAAATTCTAAACCAAACTGAACACACGAAGTTTCGAAAACTGCCAACCCAATTTTTGGGGGAAATGCTCAACAGAGCTCGAAGATAATATTACAGCAAGATTTCAAAATTCCCACACATTAATACTCTCAAAATTCAGATCAAAAACAGAAGAATTCCACAAAATTTCAAATCGAAACCATTTCTCACTTTAGAATTTTATACCATTTAAATTCAATTTTTTTAAAGTAATTCTTCAATTAAATTTTCAATTTTACCAGCTTTATATATTATTATAGTTAGTAATTTTCATTTATCATAAAAATTTTCAGATTCTAAACAATTTTCCAAAACTGTATTCTTAACCATTTTTATCGTACACCAAGCATTTTCGTTTTACACCATGCCACTTTTCACCAAGATTTCACACATTTTAAATTAATTTTCTGTATAAATACTTTTTTACAATAATTTCATAAATAATGCATACAAATTTTCAATAACAAAAGTGTGCAACTCTCCAAACCAAAACTCAAACCATACCAACGGTCCAGATTTACCAAAAATTTCAAAACTCCATACAACAAAATTTTAAAAACACAGGTGCTCGAGAGGGAAGGTCAAAGGCACCAATTGTCATAACGGGTTCCGAGGGCATCTCGCAACGGATTCCCGCCAGACACGGCTGACCGAGAAAGTCTAAACTTTCTCCAAATTTCATACCCAGGTTCGAAACACACCTCCCGTCAGTTGGAGGATTCCTACTGATGACCTGTGAAGGAAAACCCAACCAAAAACCAAGGTAAACAGAAAATATACCTTTACCTTAGGAACTCCACCAAGCTGAAAAATACATAATCAACACAAATAAAGACTCAATTTAATTTCTAATCTTCATTTATTCAAATATTTAGGAAAAAGGAGTTAGCATTCAATTTCAGAAATATACTAGAATTAAAACCACTGGACCGTTTCCATCCAAAAATCATCGGCTCCTTGCCGGCATTAAAATATCTATTCAAGGTATTATTAATTCCAAATTTTACATATAACAGATACACTTATTAAAACACTGGTATGGTCAAGGAGAGGAATCACACACTCGAGGAACGCTTAATTATCAATTTAATTCAATTTAACTAATTTACTTCAAAGCATTATTTTTCTATTAAATCAGCTCTTGAGGAATCTTGAGATCAATCATCAGGCGGGTCACTTCACCGGAACACAAGACGGTCGAGGCAGCAGCCTCCAATTGAAAGTTCGCTTACCTCCATATCAGGAAGGACTCATAAGGATCGAAGACCAAACATCCGTCAGAGTTCCCTCGGGGAAAAACTTCCTCCGACCAAGGAGAGGCGGCAGGACGGTTCGAAGGGTTCGAGCAACGTCCCGCACAGGGATCTGCTTCATCACGATCTTCTTTCACATCGGTCTCCAGGCAACCGGAGCAGGAGGTCCCCGGTCAGTCAACGGCGGCAGCAGGCGAAGAGGCTCGGTACCAACGAAGTCGAAGACCCAATCACCGAGGTGGCGATGGTAGCGGCGGTGGCATCTCCCCCGACCCTCACGACACGGTAACTCAACCTGGGGGCCAAGTCCCGCGTCGACGTGAGTTCGCAGATGTTTCCAGGGAGAGAGCCCCGAATCCAGAATCACTCAGCTTAAATACATTCCAGATGGATCCAGAACCCGTCCAATCAAAAATATCAAGGGCTCACAACTTTTCCTTTCTTCCAATACAAAACTTCACTGCTTTCAAACACATCCAGGGATCCGCCCCCTTCAACCGACGAATTTCAGGGCACGTGTATAACCACACGAAATCCAGCACAAGATTGCATCATCCAACAAAGCGAAAAAACATGGAGACAACTGTCTCCACCCGCAAGCAAGTGCGACCTTGAGCGACGTACGTTGTTCCTCGAGTGTGAGAGAAATATTATAGCATGAAAATGGCTACAATTCGAAACAGATTCAGATATATTTAAATAAGATAAAATGACGAGAGGGTTCCAGGACACAAATTAATTAAATAAGAGTTTAAAAAGTACAGATATTATATAATTTACAAAGGAGTGACGAATTCCGTCACGACAGACTCCCCCTCCCTCCGGAGAAAAAAAATTCGACAAGGGAGGATTTTTTTCAACCAAGCCAGCAGGAGCAAGTAGACATCAGGCTCCTTGAAGTCCATGAATCTTCAAGAAAAAAATTTCAACAAAATTTTGAAAAGATGCAGTCGGCCAAAACTACATCAAGGGCTCTTGACACGAACACCATCCCACATGGGCGCATGTCGAAGAACCAGGGCCAAAAGTAACCTAAAAGTGACTGCAAATGAGTCAAAATCCTAATGAATACAAGCCCTTCACAAAAGTTCCACATTATGTGAATTTCCAAAAATATTAAGTGATTACATTAAAATTTCAATAAAATTCTAATTTTCAATTAAATTCAAAGTTTCCAAATAAATTCAAGATTTCAATTAAATATTTACAAAATTAACCCTCAAGTCAGCACAAAGTTAAAATAATTTTTCCAAATAAAATTTTCAATTAATTTCAATTTATAACTATTTTCAATTTTCTGCTTTTAAATTTCAAATTATTTTCACATTCTTTAAATAATTAAATTTCCAGCAATTATATTTACAAGTGGTCAGCACAACATTCTTCAATAATAATATTAAGTTTCATTTTCTTTATATTGCAATAAAATTTAATGACCACACAAAGTTTTCTTTTCAATTATATACAGCAGCAAGTTTGTGGCTCAAGGCTTGTCTAGATAGACACAGAATTTATCAATAACTATTTTTAAATAACAATATAAATATAAAACAGATTTAATTAAAGTGACCATACCAAGACAAATAAATTTTATACCAACCTGGTCCAGTGGCAAACAAACATCCATTGACAATTAAAAAGTGTCCATTTGACACAAAAGTATTTTCCTTTTCCTCTTACAAAGAGGCAGCGAGCAGGCAACATTCATGACACAGGTATTCTTACCATAATACCATTTCAATATTATACAATTTTCAATTCTAATATTTAAATTATTAACTAATTTTCATTTTATAATTTTCTTTACAATTCCACAATATTTCAATAATATTTCCAACATTTTCAAAATCATTATTACTATTATAAATCTTATTTACTGTTCAAATTTCAAATCACTCTTTTATCAATTAATGACACTTTTTCCAAATAATCATTTCATAAATATAAACATTATTAATTTATTTCAATTATTCAACCAGATCATGTGGCAGAAAAGGGGGATCAGTGGTCGAAAAACACATCCACATTTTCAAAAATTTCATTTCGAAATTAAATTTATTTCTTTTCTTTCTCTCAAATGTAATCAACTGTGGACAACTGTGGCAAGCAATCAACACAAGGTGACCGGGTGACAGAACCGAACTCAATATACTGTGATTATTTATTTTCCAATATTCAAAACATCATTTTCTCCAAAGTCCTGTGACTCGCAAAAAGAAACACATGAAAATATACACTAAATAAATATGTCAAGAAATTTTTCTTAACATCAAAAGATGAAATAATTAAATATGTAAATATAATATATGTATTGAAATATATGCGATTAAATATGTAAATAATTATCAAGAGATTCTTTCTCTCAATAACATCAAAGGATATATATATAGATAAAACACAGGAGAGTTTTCTCCACAACCACATTTATATACACTTCTCATTCCAAATAATCATTCTCTTTTACCACTCAATGGAATTGGGAACATCCCCGAAGCAACAGACAAACCAGCCCCAAGTACTGGTGTCAGCAATTTTAAAGAAATTTAGAAGAAAGGCAGTGCGCACACGTAAACACCGCCACACCTACAAGAACAGAATGCGGGCAACACTCAACACTTGCAGGGCAAAAGTTCCGAAATAGGCCTAAAACAAGGATGACCCATTCCACAATCCTACTACACAAAAATAAAAATACAGTTTTCATATTAAATATAATCTATGTACAACACATCAATATGCAATTTAATTTGGTCTCGCTTTTCGAGAACCAACCGAGTCACGGAGAAAACACCCAACAATTTCTTCTGTCACCACCGGTTCACACCGAAAATAAAATATTTTGTTTCGTAAACAACAAGTGCCTCCATTTCATCAGTGCTCTACTGGCACGGGCACGAAAATCAATTCAGAACTTCAATTCACATTTTTCGTAATTATTTATTCTTAATGTATTATCATCTATTCTTATGAAGTTCACCTAGCTTTGCCACCAAGTAAAAATATCTTAAAATTTCAAAACAAATTTTTCGCCACTCCCCAATCAAACATCAAGGCCACAGATCAAATTTCAAAAATTTTTCAAATCAATTTATAAATTTCCAATTATTATCAACATTTTTAAAATATTTGTAAATAACAAGTCATCAAAGTACCAATTTTTTCAAAATTTCAAACATTTGTAAATAAGTAAGTGTCATCTCAAAATTCACTAATTTTCATTTAATTTCGTTAAATTATTCTTAAATTCAATAAATTTCTCTTAAAATTAAGTTGCCTGTCAAAGATGTTATAAAGTTATTTGAAGTCAAGGACGAAATTCAATCATTCAAAGAAAAAAATCTTTTTCTCAATGTTATTTCACTTTTGCACCAATTCTCAATGTCAATTTATTAAGTGCAAACAAAAAATTTAAATGTGCAACTCCTAATTAGATGAAATCCAAAGTTTATTTTTATAGTTAATCATTACGTTTTCAATTTAAAATTCTTAAATTCAAATCAAAATATTTTTAAGTATGGATTTCAGAAAGTAAATATGTAAAGTAAAATTCAAAAAAATTATCAAGTAAATTAACTTGTGGAATCCAATTTAAAAATTCAACATTTCTCGTAATAAAATTAGAGTTCACTGACTCATTCAAGATTTCCACACAAAGTAAATAAACTTTTAAATGTTCTTATTTCATTTAAATTCAAACTGTGGAACAAATTCTCAATGTTTTATATTTCCGTAATTAACTTAGAGTTTCTTTACTCTACCAAGTTCCACATTTCCAATACAATAAATCATTATATAATCATAGAATATTTCAATTTGCATAAAATTATTTGTGGATTCACTTTCCATATATCAATATTATATTTGTGATTCAATTTAGAGTTCCTCTACTCTAATTCAAATTTCCACAAAACCAGACTCCATTCAATTATTTTATTATTATTTTTTTCTAAATATTTCATGTTATCAACAGGAGTCACAAAATTATTCTAAGTTTTTAAAATATTTCCACATTCAGTTATTTTATAATGCAATTCTCTTTTATTATTCAAATTCAGTTATGTGATTAAGAAAACTTTTATTCTTTTATTCAGTCAATATATTTTTCGATGTTAAAGCGAGCATTCATTTCAAACTCAATCACACAACAAAAAATTTTCTACTTCTACACTTCAACCAAAACCTATCGAAAGTAGGTCAAATGTTTCCCATACGTCAACAGAATTATTTCATTTTCGCTCTGCACCATGCAGGAATGTCTAGCACGGGGGGGAAAGAACACTTCGTTTACACATTCGGCGTCAGCTCATTATCGGCTGAAGTAAACACAGCTCTTTTTAACTCAATCGAAAACCCAGAGCCCAGGAACAAAACTTTCTATTTCTTTTCGTAATTAATTTCAGAAACAATATTATTTTTCTTATTCAATACCAAAGGGGGATCAAGGGAAATCTGAGGCCGAAAATACATTTCAAACTTTAAATTCAATATCAACGTTAATAAATAAGTCACTTTTCGACTTTTCTCAAAATATTTTCAAATTAAATCATTTCATTTTTCTTATTTTTAAAACATTTCTCCACAATTTCTCTTTAATATTTCGACATTATATTTTCAATTTTTCAACATTTTATTTTTCAATACCTCACCTGCGAGCAACTCATTCTGACAGAATTTTCAAAGTTTTTAACAAAAACTCGCCGGACACAATACGGAATTGAGCAAATATTCTGACCAACGGTTCTTCCCGAAACAAAATTTTTTTTCTTTTTGAGCAAGACTTTTCATTGCTACCGAAATTAACACAGATGAGTGCAAAGGGGGATCAACCCACGAAAACAACAGTTCTTAATATTAAATACCATTCCAAACAAACAAAGCCAATTCCAACCCAAGAAACTCAACACTCCTCAAAATTGTTTGTGAGGCAATTCTGAGCAACAAACACTGAACACAAACCAGTGAAAACGGGTCGACTTCCGTAATCACAACAAAACAAAACAGAACTTAGGAAGGTCAAGACACGAAAATAGATATTTAGCGAAAATGTTTGGATGCAAAAATTTTAGCAAGGAGGCAGAAACAAACAGGTGGAGAATCAATCATTTCATTTAATCATCCTGAGGCAGACAAAATCAATTTCAATCACTCACAAGCACTCAGGGAAAATCATTATACAAACATGGCTCTCAGTCCCACACAAACACATTCTCACAAGTTGACTTTTCAAAAAAAATATCATTTTCATAAAATTACTATTTATTCTCAATATAAAACCGTGGAACAGATTTTTCATTTCTTATTCATAAATTCTATTATTTTCATATCTTAACTGTTCCAACAATTATTCATTTTTTTTTATTTTTTTTCAAGTCAAAATTTTCATTTCAATTCTAAGTCAACATTTTTCAATAAATTTACCCCTTTTTTCAAAAATTTCCTGGCTCATCCCCGAATTATTGAAATGACACAGTACATACATTTCATTTTGATAATACACAATTTTTCACTTTATATTTTTATGTACTTATTCAATATTTCATTTGTAACTATCATTATCAAATATGTGTCAATATAATATCTTATATATGAAAATCAATTATTTCTATTCATTTCAGTTTACCATAATACAATATTTTTCATTTACCGTACTTAAATGTACTCTTTTCTTTATTTATCATAAACAATTCACAGCTCATTTATTTTACTCAATAATTTACGTGATCAAAAGGGACCTTTATTTTATTATTATTATATCTTTTTCATGAAAACTCAAATTTACAATTTTTGGTCCATCAACTCGAGTCTGTCTGTCATACAGAACTCAAAACTTGTGTGCTCTCTTGGCTATACAACAACAAAACTTTTTTCACACGGAATTATTTTTATTTTTAAACTCGTCCTATTTATCAAATTTCTATATGTCATAATCGGTATGTTATAAAACACAGGGTGTAAAATCAAATCATTAAACTATTTAATATTTCAGTATTTAATATCTTAGTATTATTTAAAATTCAAATATTTAATTTAAGCATTTATAATCAATTTACAAAATGTTTCGATCAAATCTCAAGAACAACCCTCATCTCCAGTTCAAAATTTCAAATCCATTTTTAACCATCTAACATTCCATGAGACTCGGACTCTGCAAACCCCAAATTTCATTCTTATTTTTTTTTTTTTTTTTATTTGGGAAAAGGCTCAGTGAGCTCGTCGAAATAAACTTTTTTTTTTTTTTTCATTTGCAGCGAATCTCCTCGCATAAACTCAAACAAAAATTTCAAACCGAAACAAGAAGAATTCTCAAAATTCAAAAGCGAAAGTTCTTTTAAACAAATATTTACATTTAACTTTCTTATATATCCAATTTAATTTTCAATTTAATTAATGTCAAGTTCTTAATTTAATCAATTTCTTAATTCTTAATTTTCACAAATTTTTCAAAGTTTGTAACATTTCTTAAAACATTTTTACTGTCAGCTACTTCATATGTATTATTACTTTATATCACTCTATTATACACCCCTCAACAAGTCATAATAAAATAAATATATATGGAATTTCTCATTTTATTTCCGTGCAACTTTTGCACCATTTTTTTTTTCCCAAATCTGGCTATGTGTCACTCTGCACATACCAACAACAAATTACTTTATTTTTTTTCACTTCACAATATTTTTCAACACTAATATACTCAATCATTCTATTTCTGATATTATTTTCAATAACACAAGTCACTATCATGTAGTCGTAATCTGGTAGTCATAATTAAGGATTGTCATATCAATGCAGGTGTACTTTCGATTCAGATTCAAGTTAAACAATTTATATTTCAATTTACAGATTTTATTTTATTTTATTTTTCGAATGAAATTTCAGAAGACGGCCTCCATTCTCGGCCCAAATTTTCAATCTCAAATTCTAAACCAAACTGAACACACGAAGTTTCGAAAACTGCCAACCCAATTTTTGGGGGAAATGCTCAACAGAGCTCGAAGATAATATTACAGCAAGATTTCAAAATTCCCACACATTAATACTCTCAAAATTCAGATCAAAAACAGAAGAATTCCACAAAATTTCAAATCGAAACCATTTCTCACTTTAGAATTTTATACCATTTAAATTCAATTTTTTTAAAGTAATTCTTCAATTAAATTTTCAATTTTACCAGCTTTATATATTATTATAGTTAGTAATTTTCATTTATCATAAAAATTTTCAGATTCTAAACAATTTTCCAAAACTGTATTCTTAACCATTTTTATCGTACACCAAGCATTTTCGTTTTACACCATGCCACTTTTCACCAAGATTTCACACATTTTAAATTAATTTTCTGTATAAATACTTTTTTACAATAATTTCATAAATAATGCATACAAATTTTCAATAACAAAAGTGTGCAACTCTCCAAACCAAAACTCAAACCATACCAACGGTCCAGATTTACCAAAAATTTCAAAACTCCATACAACAAAATTTTAAAAACACAGGTGCTCGAGAGGGAAGGTCAAAGGCACCAATTGTCATAACGGGTTCCGAGGGCATCTCGCAACGGATTCCCGCCAGACACGGCTGACCGAGAAAGTCTAAACTTTCTCCAAATTTCATACCCAGGTTCGAAACACACCTCCCGTCAGTTGGAGGATTCCTACTGATGACCTGTGAAGGAAAACCCAACCAAAAACCAAGGTAAACAGAAAATATACCTTTACCTTAGGAACTCCACCAAGCTGAAAAATACATAATCAACACAAATAAAGACTCAATTTAATTTCTAATCTTCATTTATTCAAATATTTAGGAAAAAGGAGTTAGCATTCAATTTCAGAAATATACTAGAATTAAAACCACTGGACCGTTTCCATCCAAAAATCATCGGCTCCTTGCCGGCATTAAAATATCTATTCAAGGTATTATTAATTCCAAATTTTACATATAACAGATACACTTATTAAAACACTGGTATGGTCAAGGAGAGGAATCACACACTCGAGGAACGCTTAATTATCAATTTAATTCAATTTAACTAATTTACTTCAAAGCATTATTTTTCTATTAAATCAGCTCTTGAGGAATCTTGAGATCAATCATCAGGCGGGTCACTTCACCGGAACACAAGACGGTCGAGGCAGCAGCCTCCAATTGAAAGTTCGCTTACCTCCATATCAGGAAGGACTCATAAGGATCGAAGACCAAACATCCGTCAGAGTTCCCTCGGGGAAAAACTTCCTCCGACCAAGGAGAGGCGGCAGGACGGTTCGAAGGGTTCGAGCAACGTCCCGCACAGGGATCTGCTTCATCACGATCTTCTTTCACATCGGTCTCCAGGCAACCGGAGCAGGAGGTCCCCGGTCAGTCAACGGCGGCAGCAGGCGAAGAGGCTCGGTACCAACGAAGTCGAAGACCCAATCACCGAGGTGGCGATGGTAGCGGCGGTGGCATCTCCCCCGACCCTCACGACACGGTAACTCAACCTGGGGGCCAAGTCCCGCGTCGACGTGAGTTCGCAGATGTTTCCAGGGAGAGAGCCCCGAATCCAGAATCACTCAGCTTAAATACATTCCAGATGGATCCAGAACCCGTCCAATCAAAAATATCAAGGGCTCACAACTTTTCCTTTCTTCCAATACAAAACTTCACTGCTTTCAAACACATCCAGGGATCCGCCCCCTTCAACCGACGAATTTCAGGGCACGTGTATAACCACACGAAATCCAGCACAAGATTGCATCATCCAACAAAGCGAAAAAACATGGAGACAACTGTCTCCACCCGCAAGCAAGTGCGACCTTGAGCGACGTACGTTGTTCCTCGAGTGTGAGAGAAATATTATAGCATGAAAATGGCTACAATTCGAAACAGATTCAGATATATTTAAATAAGATAAAATGACGAGAGGGTTCCAGGACACAAATTAATTAAATAAGAGTTTAAAAAGTACAGATATTATATAATTTACAAAGGAGTGACGAATTCCGTCACGACAGACTCCCCCTCCCTCCGGAGAAAAAAAATTCGACAAGGGAGGATTTTTTTCAACCAAGCCAGCAGGAGCAAGTAGACATCAGGCTCCTTGAAGTCCATGAATCTTCAAGAAAAAAATTTCAACAAAATTTTGAAAAGATGCAGTCGGCCAAAACTACATCAAGGGCTCTTGACACGAACACCATCCCACATGGGCGCATGTCGAAGAACCAGGGCCAAAAGTAACCTAAAAGTGACTGCAAATGAGTCAAAATCCTAATGAATACAAGCCCTTCACAAAAGTTCCACATTATGTGAATTTCCAAAAATATTAAGTGATTACATTAAAATTTCAATAAAATTCTAATTTTCAATTAAATTCAAAGTTTCCAAATAAATTCAAGATTTCAATTAAATATTTACAAAATTAACCCTCAAGTCAGCACAAAGTTAAAATAATTTTTCCAAATAAAATTTTCAATTAATTTCAATTTATAACTATTTTCAATTTTCTGCTTTTAAATTTCAAATTATTTTCACATTCTTTAAATAATTAAATTTCCAGCAATTATATTTACAAGTGGTCAGCACAACATTCTTCAATAATAATATTAAGTTTCATTTTCTTTATATTGCAATAAAATTTAATGACCACACAAAGTTTTCTTTTCAATTATATACAGCAGCAAGTTTGTGGCTCAAGGCTTGTCTAGATAGACACAGAATTTATCAATAACTATTTTTAAATAACAATATAAATATAAAACAGATTTAATTAAAGTGACCATACCAAGACAAATAAATTTTATACCAACCTGGTCCAGTGGCAAACAAACATCCATTGACAATTAAAAAGTGTCCATTTGACACAAAAGTATTTTCCTTTTCCTCTTACAAAGAGGCAGCGAGCAGGCAACATTCATGACACAGGTATTCTTACCATAATACCATTTCAATATTATACAATTTTCAATTCTAATATTTAAATTATTAACTAATTTTCATTTTATAATTTTCTTTACAATTCCACAATATTTCAATAATATTTCCAACATTTTCAAAATCATTATTACTATTATAAATCTTATTTACTGTTCAAATTTCAAATCACTCTTTTATCAATTAATGACACTTTTTCCAAATAATCATTTCATAAATATAAACATTATTAATTTATTTCAATTATTCAACCAGATCATGTGGCAGAAAAGGGGGATCAGTGGTCGAAAAACACATCCACATTTTCAAAAATTTCATTTCGAAATTAAATTTATTTCTTTTCTTTCTCTCAAATGTAATCAACTGTGGACAACTGTGGCAAGCAATCAACACAAGGTGACCGGGTGACAGAACCGAACTCAATATACTGTGATTATTTATTTTCCAATATTCAAAACATCATTTTCTCCAAAGTCCTGTGACTCGCAAAAAGAAACACATGAAAATATACACTAAATAAATATGTCAAGAAATTTTTCTTAACATCAAAAGATGAAATAATTAAATATGTAAATATAATATATGTATTGAAATATATGCGATTAAATATGTAAATAATTATCAAGAGATTCTTTCTCTCAATAACATCAAAGGATATATATATAGATAAAACACAGGAGAGTTTTCTCCACAACCACATTTATATACACTTCTCATTCCAAATAATCATTCTCTTTTACCACTCAATGGAATTGGGAACATCCCCGAAGCAACAGACAAACCAGCCCCAAGTAACCACACGAAATCCAGCACAAGATTGCATCATCCAACAAAGCGAAAAAACATGGAGACAACTGTCTCCACCCGCAAGCAAGTGCGACCTTGAGCGACGTACGTTGTTCCTCGAGTGTGAGAGAAATATTATAGCATGAAAATGGCTACAATTCGAAACAGATTCAGATATATTTAAATAAGATAAAATGACGAGAGGGTTCCAGGACACAAATTAATTAAATAAGAGTTTAAAAAGTACAGATATTATATAATTTACAAAGGAGTGACGAATTCCGTCACGACATTTGCGTGAAAACAGTAATTTCTCTATATTGTATATATTATATTATGAGAAAGTAAAAATATTTGTAGAAACAACAGCTGTTTTTTTTTCAAATATTAATTTGTATATGTTGTTGTTGTTGTTGAAACCCAGACCGTTCGACCTACCAGAAAGGTGTAAGGTAACTGTTTGGACGGTCGGGAAGTGCCACCCAATTTAGACCGGAACCCAGTGGGGGAGGCATCCACAGGAACCGTACCCTCCTTCCCCTACCACCAACCTCTCGGAAGGACTTTCGGACCCACATGTTTAACGTGATCGTACTCCGCATGAACACGGCGGCAGTTTTGGCAGTGGCTGGAATCGAACCCGGGAATTCCGAGTGCAACTCCAGCGCGCTAACCAATGGGCAACCGCGCCCTAATTTGTATATGTGCCAGTGTTTTTTCAACTTTAAAATTTAGATATTATTTTATTACAAATTTGTGAGGCACATTTTAACATATGTTATTGTTATAGTTGTTGTTGCAACTGATCCCACTTGTCTGGAACTAAGCCGGGATCAAGCCAACAAGACCTAAGTCCATGTTAAAGGAAAATATATTTCAGCTTTCCTGACACATCACCTATCGGATGAATATTCGAAACTACGGATTTATCGTGCTCATACTCCGCGTAGATACGGGAAGAGTTTTAGGAGGATTGGAGGTCAAACCCGGAGACACCATCTGCGATCGTCTGGCCAAAACCACTGCGATAACACGCCCCTTAATATATTTAAAAATATATAATATCTTTAAATATATTAAGAAATATATATTAATATATTTAAAGATGTACAAACGTATATAAGTAATTATTGAACGACGTCAGTAATCACGTGATAAGAAATAAAAAAATTTCGAACTACGCATATGCTTTTTTTTTTTAGTTAAAATTCAATTTGATTAACATTTGTAGTAAAATAATTAAAAAAATTTCATTTATACAATCCAGAGTTTTAGAAAATGTAATTGCCATTCTTGTATATTTAATTAAAATTTAACAGATTTTATTAAGTTTCTACTAAACTACTACATATATCAGTAATTGTACGTGAGAGCATTGCGTTAATTTAATCAGAACATGGAACATAATATCCATTTATGTCAACAATATATCATAAAGTTTGTACTATAACTCATGGAACTGCAACCGACTTCTATAAATAGATTGATGATATATGGATGTTTAAAATATATGCTCTAATATATTAACTTTACGTAGAATACTGGAATAAAACATTTCAGCATTAATGTAACTGTAAAATTAAAAAGTTCGCCAGATCCATAAAATTACTTATGATTTCAAAACATAAATCTGTGAAAAATCGAGTTTCATTGAAGATCGCAGCATCCATGGACCGGTTTCTCCCTTTTTATGCAGTTGTCAACATTAAATAGCTGATATATGCAGCATCACCTAGAGAACTTGGTCCGAAATCTTAGTCGAATTTTTATGATGAAAAAAAAATTTAAATCATACCAGACAACATGTTTCAAATTACTTAAAGATACGGATAAGCTGCAAATGTTAAGACTGTAAGACACAGCAACGACTTAAGTAGCATGAGGCGCAGAACTTCTAAAGCTGCATAACGTGGCTGCAAACAAACTGCATGTGGCTGATACGGTTTAAAATAGCAGCATCAAGCTGTCACTCATACAGACAGAACCTGTTTATACGGGATCGCCAGAAAGCATATCAGTGGTATTAAATATATATATGAGCAATCAGGCTCTTGATAGAAAATATTCACGCTGAAAATTGATAAATGTTTAAAACAAGAAATTAAACAATTGTACTATTTTAATTTGATTTCTTCAAATAATTATATACTGACTGAAAGTATTCTAATTTAACATTTTGGCAGAATTATTGGAAAATTGATATATTTGTTTGTTAAAATGTGTGCTTTGGTAGATGACATGTAGATCTCAAACTGAACTAGATTAGAATATCTGGCTAATCAGATGAGAGAAAGAGTTATCTCAATTGGTATTTGAACACCGAGATTTCTCTATGTAGATAATGTGTATCTGTTAAAAATACGAGATGATAGTCATTCATTCTGTATCTTTCATTCGTGCGCGTCTAAATAATTGAGAATTAAAAAAAATTCTGATGTGGGCAGCACATGACTTTTTTATATAATGCAATGAATTCACTACTTTTACAGTAAAAAAATAGATTATTCTTATAGTAGATATTTATATTATTTCCAAGATATTGAATTTTCGTCAATGAATCGTTATTTTCATTGATTTAGCGTCATTTTAATCCATTTGGCGAGATTTTCGTTAATTTGGCAACATTTGAAAAAGCCGCCAAGTTGGCGACATTCCACCAAATTCATCGTCAAAGTCTTGCCAAGCGCTATGGACGGAGAAATAAGTTATTCTTACAGCAGATAAATGACTATTGGCGTTCAAATGCAAATGTATTACTCAAAGTATATTTTTTCATGAATGGAACGAGCTAGATATACGACAATGATGTCACCAAATTTATCGCATGGTATTACATATGAAAAGTTAACATGTTTCTCAATAGGAATTATTTTTTAATTTTTTTATTTTATATGATTTTTTGGTAATATTTTTGAAAAATGTACAATATCTCAAGAACGGTTCATATGAGCGTTCTAAACATTATCTCAATCGTTTTCTAACTAAAAATTACATTATAAATGTTTATTTACGTAACTTTATTACAGATTTTGATTTTTTGATGATTTTTTCAACATTTCACTCGAAAATTTAGGGGGTTCTGAGCATTCGATTGCAAATAAAAACAATAGGTTTCCAGTATTCAAAGAATTTTATCAGTTTCACAGAGTTTCCAGTATTCAAGTATTCACAGTAATTTTCGTACCAAATTTCATTCGAAGTTTCGTTTGTACCATTCGTTCGTCAGTTATCGTCTCCGCAGACTCAGTGACACACACACACGCACACATATTTTCACACATACACACACACACACATACAGACATCACCTCAAAAATCTCCGATTCGTGATCAGGGATACTTGAAACGTGCTCTCTCGTCGAAAACTCGAATTCGAATTTTCAACCCCGTCACAATACTTTCATTATACATTATTGTATATAAGGAAAGTAATAGCTGCCATAAATGTTTGGATACTAGTAAAATTCAAAACTTGGCCTTTTATAGATTTTTATACCTGAAACATTTTTACCAGACTAATCACTGGATCTAATATGTAAGGTTGCGTTATTAGTGTGGCATCGAAATCTGCGATGCATATTTTTGTTTTAAAATGCTCTTTTCATGTCATGTAAATGTAGAAGCTCTCAGACGATTTCTGGGGAAATAGAGCAAACTGTGGAGTGTGTGCGACCTTGAAAAGGCTCGCCTGCCAGTCAGCGGAGAGAGAAAGCAAAGCCGTTGAGTGTTAATTTTATTTTGTTGATTATTTTCCAATGCTCGGTTTTGGTACGTGTGATATGTATATGTGTGTTGTGACGTCAGCGCAGCAAAATGTAAAGGGACGCGCTTGGATGAAATACAGAGCTTACCATGGACGAGAGGGCTGTCGGTCGCATATAGATTTTGTTATAGTTTAATAATGAAACTATTTTAAATTTATAAAATTAACTTGTGTAAAATTGCTCTCAGTATGGTATCCGACCGACAGAGCCCCTCCGAACCGAAATCTGGGTTCGTATACTATTTTCCTTTAATTGGGAGATTGTAAAATTGAATTGCTGGTTGTAAGTCTATGGAATTTTTAAATGTAAAAAGCCAGCTTAAAAGTAATAGATCTGTATCAATCTCCCCTGGTATATTATATTGTTGAAAAGGTTATTTAATTATGGTAATATCTATACTAAAAGATTTTCAAGCTAGATATATTGTTCTGAAATAAATGTTAGAAACCTAACTCATGAATGAAGGAGTTATAATTGACATTTTTGGAAAATTGAATTTAAATTACGAATAATGTCTTATCTGTGCTTCATAAAGAAAATTAAAGAATGTTCCTTTACTATAATGAAATATA
Source organism: Amaurobius ferox (assembly GCA_951213105.1). Taxonomy (NCBI): domain Eukaryota; kingdom Metazoa; phylum Arthropoda; class Arachnida; order Araneae; family Amaurobiidae; genus Amaurobius; species Amaurobius ferox. The sequence goes on along the minus strand of OX578144.1, from coordinate 94,535,491 downwards.
TAGAGTCTTCTTTTCACGTGCTATTTTACTTGTCATTTATTACTTCCAGCCATTGAGTTGTAGTTTCGCTTCTCACCAGGGAGACGGATCTGAACTCTGGAGTTTAGTACTTACCACTATTACGTTATTGTGTTATACATGTTTTATATCAACTAACTTTATACATTTGAATGTGAAAGCAGAAAAGTCTTTTAACACTTAGAAAACGCTTTTACATGTTTGGCGCCGTGCCCTTTTGTCTCCCTGAGTGCTGGAATACTTTCGATTTCAAAAAAAAAAAATTTGTTATTTTCGGTTTCAAAAAAATGATTTTGAAATGGCAAGATTGGTACTAGAATAAAAATATATTTGATATTTTTGTGAAAAGAAAATGTATTTATAATATGTGTATATACAGATATGAATGTGGTCTTTGATACCACCGAAGTAAGTCAGTATATATTTGCAAATGAAATAAATGTATGAAATTGCTGCATATTGTGACATATAAACATTTTCACAACAAGAACACTTTTTACACGACACATTTTCGACTTGATTTAAAATAAACATTTGTTAAAAAGAAATTTAAGAACAAAAATTAAAAATGTCAGGCAGACAAAGCAGAAGGAAAAGAAATGTGAGAAGTAACTCACAAGTTCAAAGGAACGTTAGCAATGTCAGACAGGCTTCACCTTCACCGGTACGCTCACCTCCTCAGCGTCGGTCACTTTCTGTGAGCACCACTGGGGCTGCTAAATCAAACATCGGGAAGACTCAATTTTGGAACTCGGTTCCAGAGTTCTCCGGAGCGGAGGATAGTTCACTCCAATCATTTTTAGATAGATTGGAGTTGATATCAGAGAATGCGGGATGGACGTCTCAAGAGAAAATTTTTTGTTTGAAAATGAAACTGTCTGGTCCAGCGAGTCGGCTAGTAAACGGCATTCCGAATTTAAAGAATTCGAAGAATTATGATGAATTAGTTTCGGCTCTTAGGGAAAATTTTGAAAATACAAAAGATATGGCAAAGCGAATTGCTGAGCTAGTAAATATAAGACAGAAATCTGGAGAAACGGTTCGCCAGTTCGCTGTGCGAATTGAATCGGCTTCGTACGTAGCGGTACCGGAAGAGTTGGAAAAAAACAATAATTACTCCATAAGAAAAGCGCTTTTGAAAAATGCATTTATAAGGGGATTAAATCCTGATTTTAGAAGATTAGTCCTAGCGCAGAATCCGAAAACATTTGAATCAGCTAAAGAGTTAGCGGTGCTTGAAGAGCAGTGTAAAAACGAAAATGAAGAACATTTAGAAGTAAATTCGGTTGAAAAGAAAAATTTAGAAGATGAGAAAATAACAAAACTAGAAAAACTACTTAAAATTCAAAGTAATCAATTAGATGAACTTAAGAATGAATTAGAAAAAAGGGACAGACAGGAAGAAAATTGGGAAGACGAAGAAGAAATATGGGAAGAAAATGACGTAACACAGAAATCCCCTAGAACACCTAATTTAAGAAATTTTCGATCAAATATGAAGACGTACATATCCCCGGGAAGCAGAAGTAGAGGAAAATTTGCGAGAAGAATTCCGGTTACCCCGAAGAGAGAAGAAAGCAGAAATAACTTCCGTAGAGAAGTAAATCAACAGAGAGGATTTTGTAGTTACAGGAAACCTGGTGAAAGAAATAATTTTATTCCGGCTACACCAAGAGCTAGAGGAAACAACAACAATAGAGCAAATACTTTCGATATTTACAAAAGTCCAAATTTTAGAACAAATCATAGTAATAACACAAATTTCGGCTACAAAAGCAACTTTAATAGAAGAAATTTTAGAAAAGACAGATCAGCCAATCAAGTACATTTTGGAAATATTAACCAAAATTCAAGAAAGAGCTTTGGAAATTTTGGTAATAGTTATGAAATCAGCACCATCGTACAGAACGCATCTCAAAATGCAACAAACTTGCCTGTTATTTCTGCTAAGCTTGCAGGAAATTCCATGAATATGCTAATTGACACAGGGTCCAGCATAAATATCACATATGAAGAAATTTTAAATTTATTCGATAAACAGTATACAGTGCATAGAAAACCTGCTGTACTGCGTGGATTTAACGGAGGAGATACAATTGTGAATTATAAAATTTCAATTAAATTAACCATACAGGATGAAAACTTTATTCTTGAGTTCTGAGTTTTGAATTCTCCTGCACCATCAAATTACAAAGCTATCATTGGAAACTCATTTTTAACAGAAAATAAAGCTGTAATCGATTTTGAAAACAATAACATGATCATGTGTGGACAAAATATTCCATTTAAAAGCAGAGAAAATTTTTCCAGTCAGGAATTTTCACTGGCAAATGTCTGTAGCTTACAAGAAGATAGTTGTTTGGAAAGACGAAGTTTATTTAGAAATTTTGATCAGAACTTTGGAAATAGAAATGAAAAGGTACATGACAGACAGACATTCACGAATGTAAACAATGCAAATCGGAAGGAAATTCCTTACTTTCTGACCAGCCCGAATAACTCAGTTTTGGGACCACCTTTGTACAAAAATACTTATAATGAAAAGGAAGAGAGAATCAATGTTATTAATGAAATTAAAGAAAATAAATTTATTGTTGCAACTGTATTTCAAAAAAGTAAACTTAATCCACTTACTGAATCTTTTGTAAAAATTAGAGTAAATCATAAATTTCAAGAAAATGATACTATTTTGATTGAACCGCTTGAGGGAGAAAAAGAATTTTTTGTGGCAAGAGCAGTGTATAAGACACCTCAGAAGGATTATTTATATGTGAAAATTGCCAATCCTTCTGAAAATACAATTAATTTGAACAAGAAGATGAAAATTGCAAAATTACAAAGTATTAAAGAAGTACAAGCATTGCCAGTAAATACAGTAACTGACCACACACCCATTGAAAATAATGAAAAATTTGAAGCATGGGGTGGTGACTTTGACTTAAGTCACTTATATGGAGAGAAGAAGAGGAAGTTATTGGAACTTCTTAAAAAGCATCGTAGAGTTTTTGCAAAGTCGGTTTCAGGAATTGAGGGTTGTGATACAATTTTCCATACAATAAATTTAAGAACTAACATACCAATTAAAAAGAAAAATTACAGAGTGCCTCATCACCTTCAAGAAGAATTAAATAAACAGGTTACTGAACTTCTGGGTGCGGGTATTATTAGGCCCAGTACTTCGCCTTATAATACGCCGGTCCTATTTGTCAAGAAAGCAGATGGGTCATATCGTTTGGTCTGCGATTTTAGGCAGTTAAATGAAGTCATGATTGACGAACCATATCCAATTCCTAATATCAGTGAGCTCATCGACAATTTGGCTGGTGCAACTTATTTTTCTACTCTGGACCTTACTTCTGGGTTTTACCAACTTTGTTTGGACCCGAATGACTGTGAAAAGACAGCCTTTTCAACCAACAAAGGCCATTTCGAGTGGTGTCGCACTCCTTTTGGGCTCAAAAATGCCTCTGCATCTTTCCAGAGATTGATGTCATTGGTTTTGGCAGGTGTTTCGAATGTTTACATTGATGACATTGTTGTGGCTTCAAAATCCTTTGAAGAACATATACAAAAATTGGAAGAAGTATTTGTTAAATTGCAAGAACATCACTTAAAACTAAAGCCTTCAAAATGTTACTTCTTTCGAAGAACAATTAAATACCTGGGATTTTTGGTCTCAGATGGGAAAGTGCAACCTGATCCACACAATTTGGAAACAATTCAGAAATTTAAGACGCCAAAGTCCATAAAGAATGTGAGGCAATTCCTGGGTTTAACAGGATTTTATAGAAAATTTGTGAAGAATTTTGCAGATGTTGCTTTGCCCCTCACACAACTTTTAAAAACAAAACAAGGTGAAAAATTTAAGTGGAATGAAGCAGCTCAAGAATCTTTTGACATTTTGAGGAAAGAACTTTTAAAAGAACCAATTTTGATTTTACCTGATTTTAAAAAGAAATTCATATTGCACACAGATGCATCTAAATATGCACTTGGAGCATATATTTCACAGCAAGATGAAAATAATTTTTTACACCCTATTTCATATGCCAGCAGGAAGCTAAATGATGCTGAAACCAGATACAGTGTTGTTGAGCGTGAAGCTTTAGCTGTAGTCTGGGCAACAAATTTTTTCAAACACTATTTAATTGGAGCTCACTTCACAATTTATTGTGATCAGCACTCCCTCTCATTTATTTTCAAATTCAAGGATCCAACATCCAGACTTTCACGTTGGATAGCTTCTCTTTCTCAGTTTGACTATGAGATCATTCATAAGCCAGGAAAGGCGAATATTGTGGCTGATTACTTATCAAGATGTGTCGGTGACAAGGAAAATCCATTGTCAAAGAATTCTGCAAGTGCTAAAAATTCGGCTAATGCCCAAAAACCAAAGAAAGTAAATTTTGCACAAAATCAGAAATCTTCAAAAAGTTCAGAAATTCAACAGGTGAATGCAATTAATACAAATGTAAATGATGAAGAAAATATTCAGAGTGAAAATTTAGAGCAATTAACAGTGGAACCAACTTTGTTTACTAGAATAGTTAACGCTCAAAAATCTGATAGCAGATGCAACAAAATTAAGAATTTCTTAGAAAAAAATGTGGCTCCATATCCACAAAGATTAACCTTTTTCGAGAGAGAAAATGCATTGTGGTGCACACATAAGCACCCCAAAAGAAGACACGAATTTAATGAAAGATTGGTAGTACCTCAGTCATTGGTATCTGAAATTTTGTGGCTGCACCATGACTGTCCTGCATTTGCTCACTGTGGGTTTCGCAGAACTTTGTCCAGTATCAGCAGAAAGTATTATTGGCAAGACATGTACACTCAAACACAGAATTATGTCAGTTCTTGTGATGTTTGTGTCATGAACCATGGGTTCAGAAATTTTAAAGCACCAGTACAGAAGTTTGATACATCTGATTTTCCCTTCCAAAGAGTGGCAATGGATTGTATAGGCCCTTTTCCAGTTTCAAATTCTGGGAAAAGGTACATTTTAGTCATAACAGACTATTTCACAAGATGGGCAGAAGCTTACCCATTGTCATCTATTACTTCAGAGAAAATTTTGGAATGTTTTGAGAAATTCATAGCGTCTCACGGTATTCCCCACCACCTGATTACAGATAAAGGGTCGAATTTTCTTTCAAAAGCTGCTCAGAGCCTATACAAGAAGTTGGGAATCATCAAACATAGTACCACTAGCTATCATCCCCAACTGATGGCCTCTGCGAGAGAGCAAACAAGTCTTTACTCAGAAATTTGAAGAATCTTGCATATAAAGAGAAAGACGACTGGGATCGTTCAGTTCCTTTTGCCCTTCTGGCCCACAGAAATGCTGTTCATGCATCAACGGGAGAAACTCCTGCATACCTCATGTATGGCAGAGATTTAACAGTACCAAATACCCTTTTAACAGGATTTAAAAGCACAAAGTATGATTCTGTGCATGATTATGGTCAAGATTTGGAATATAGATTAAAGAAAATCTATGAAATTGTTAAAGTTAATCTGGATAAAGCACAACAGAGTCAAATGCAACAACAACATAAAGGTGCAAAACAACCTGTGATTAAAGAAAATGACCACGTGTATCTTTACACTCCATATTTACCACGCGACCAGTCCAAAAAACTTTCTTCATATAATAGAGGTCCATTTAAGGTGATCAAGAAAATCTCTCCAGTCAACTTTATAATACAACATGTTCTAAATCCGAAGAACGAGCAGAGAGTCCATGTCAACAGACTTACATTACTACCACCTAGAAGAGTTGAGCTTCAAACTCTTCCAAAAGATAGTGCACTTGGTCGTGATAAACAAACTGTGTCCTCATCAACCTCGAGTGTTTTCCAGCGGCAAAATTCCAGTGCTCCAATTTCCAGTTCTCAGAGCCGTGCAAACAAACAACCTGTTTCCAGTGCTTCAGATTCCAGTGTTCCATTTTCCAGGGATCCAAATAGTGTAAACAAACAACCTTCTCCTTCCAGTCACACAAACTGTGATAACCGTCATACCAGAGTGGTCTACAATAGAGCTTTAAACCAGCAGCGTCCTAGAGTGAACAGTCGATATTCTCTTAGACAATTTAATTAATCCAGTTTTTCATCTGTGCACAACAATGTTCAAAATATTTTTCTTCTGTGATGAAAAATTCCAGTGTTTACAAAATTTGTTTAAGAAATAGTGATACAGTAATTGTTAATGCAGCTTGTTAAAATTTTGGAATTTTGAAATTTAAGCTTAATTGATTGTTGTGCATAATTTTTCTGAAAGTATTGAATCTGATTATTGAAATTTATTATTGTTTATTCTAAATATTTTTTATTTACACACATCTCTGCTCAATTGTAAATGGAAGATTATTTCATCTGTGAAACATGCTTCATCTGTGAAAATACAAAATTTTTATTAATTTTACTGTTTTGAATTTATATGCAATTTTAATTTTGTGATGTGTGTGTTATCGACAGAAACTTTTCACTCTACAAAAACTTTTGATTATCTTTTGATAAACTTTTTGAATCTGGAAATTTGAAACTTTTCGTGATCTTTGAGCTGTGAAATTTTTGGTGATTTGTTTTGAAATCTTCGAAAAACTTTTTTGAGTGATGAGATGACTGTGTTTGATCAAGTTCATCTATTTGAGGTTGTGATGGAACCTCTTATGCAATAATTTTCAATATTTACAATAATTTCAAGTAATTTAATATCATGTGGTGATGAAAATTTTAATTTCAGATGTGCAGAATTTTAATACCTGATTTGACAAACTGTGGTGAAGTGCATGAGTTGACACTTCTAGCAACTTACCTGATTTTGAAAAAATTTTTGAATATTTCTGTTTTTGAAAATTTATTTCATGTGTTTTTCTGTTCCTGCTTTACATATATTTTTTATTTGATCTGCAATTTCATGTTTACATTTTTACAAGTCCACTTCCCTACTGGTACAATGAGTATAGTAGTTTCGTCAGTCACCATTGTCCCTTGAGTTCAATGTTGCATATGTTTTTTCCTTTTTGAGTGAATTGCAGGTGTTTACACAAACAAGCTACACCCTGTGTTTCGAGAGGGATGTGAATGAAGCATTTTAAAATCCCGGCTTTTTGCTGCACCTGGTCGAGGCTGGACAGATCTCGCCGTTGTTTTCAGAGCGGAGGCGAGAAGCGTATCTTCTGGAACCCCTGTGTGTCGGAGGAGTGATGTCGTGATGGAGGACTCATCGCTTTGGAGTTGGGTTTCTCATCTTTGCTGAATTGACAAGTGCTTTGGACCGTGGCTGTCCTGCTTTCGTCTGGATGCACCGGAAGCCCAGCACGCGGGATATTTTTTTTTCTCATTTTTACACACCCATTTTATTATGATGGCAACCCGTATAGATCCCCGCTGATTTTACTCTTTCTGGAAACATATTTTTCTGTACAGTTACACAGCAGGAATCTTTAGTGTATTTTACAGGTGTATTATTTTTTATTTGAAGAATTTGAGAAAGTTTGATAAGAGCATATTTTGTGTATTTCAGTATATTTGCATATGTTTTAACTGTGTGTTTTCTTTTGAAAGGATCCTATAGCAGTTTCGGACAGCATTGTGTCCTCTCTTTTGGCCATGTTTTGATGTTTTGACTCTTGGACAACGGGGACCCTGATCAAGTCTCTGGACTCCTTGAGTGTGGTGGTAGTGTAGACGTACGTACATTGCTCACCCTCAAAATTTTTGTGCAAAATTGCCTGCGGCAGTTGCTGCTTCTGCGATCGCCCTGCTGGAGGTGATGCTTCTACAGGATTCTCTTGGAGAAAATTTTCCTGCCCTGCGGTTGCAAAATTTTTTGCCGGGGGGGGGGAAGATATTTGTGGCATCGAAATCTGCGATGCATATTTTTGTTTTAAAATGCTCTTTTCATGTCATGTAAATGTAGAAGCTCTCAGACGATTTCTGGGGAAATAGAGCAAACTGTGGAGTGTGTGCGACCTTGAAAAGGCTCGCCTGCCAGTCAGCGGAGAGAGAAAGCAAAGCCGTTGAGTGTTAATTTTATTTTGTTGATTATTTTCCAATGCTCGGTTTTGGTACGTGTGATATGTATATGTGTGTTGTGACGTCAGCGCAGCAAAATGTAAAGGGACGCGCTTGGATGAAATACAGAGCTTACCATGGACGAGAGGGCTGTCGGTCGCATATAGATTTTGTTATAGTTTAATAATGAAACTATTTTAAATTTATAAAATTAACTTGTGTAAAATTGCTCTCAGTATGGTATCCGACCGACAGAGCCCCTCCGAACCGAAATCTGGGTTCGTATACTATTTTCCTTTAATTGGGAGATTGTAAAATTGAATTGCTGGTTGTAAGTCTATGGAATTTTTAAATGTAAAAAGCCAGCTTAAAAGTAATAGATCTGTATCAATCTCCCCTGGTATATTATATTGTTGAAAAGGTTATTTAATTATGGTAATATCTATACTAAAAGATTTTCAAGCTAGATATATTGTTCTGAAATAAATGTTAGAAACCTAACTCATGAATGAAGGAGTTATAATTGACATTTTTGGAAAATTGAATTTAAATTACGAATAATGTCTTATCTGTGCTTCATAAAGAAAATTAAAGAATGTTCCTTTACTATAATGAAATATATAGAGTCTTCTTTTCACGTGCTATTTTACTTGTCATTTATTACTTCCAGCCATTGAGTTGTAGTTTCGCTTCTCACCAGGGAGACGGATCTGAACTCTGGAGTTTAGTACTTACCACTATTACGTTATTGTGTTATACATATTTTATATCAACTAACTTTATACATTTGAATGTGAAAGCAGAAAAGTCTTTTAACACTTAGAAAACGCTTTTACATTAGGGATCTATTATGAAGAACCCAAGTCCCAACAATGACTACAATCAAGGATAATATCTAATTAGACAACACTCTACCCATAAGACAGAACACTATATTATTTATTCTAAATACTAAATCTCCTGCTACTTGTTCTAATTAAAATGTTAAATACAGAGGAGGTAACATGTAAAGAACAAGTGATCAGACAGGAAACTACAAAGCATAGCGCATCGACTATTTGAAATCGAAACCACGGCACAATCGAAACCAACCAACTCATTTACATCTTTGAAATAAATATACAGGTAGTTACCTAATTTTCTGAAGTTTGCTTTTATGATGGAAGTATAAATAATTTGTATTCTCATAAGCAGCAGTTAGAGCCATTGAGATACGAGGATTGACTGATAGAAAATTTAAACTGAGGAAAGTGAGGATTGAAACCACATGTGTGTTTATGCTCAAAAGATTGCCTGACATGCCAGAAATCTACACATTTCATTCATTTGATCTCTTGATAATGAAAATACATTCATACATTCTTAGCGATTCCAATTATTTGAATTGAAGAATAATGTTAAAATAGTGTTGTGCGGAAAAGGATGAACACCATTGTAGATCTTGCTTTCTAGTCAAACTATTTATAAAGCATTAACACATCCATTAAGACATAAATGAGTGATTTTGATATATGCATATGACATAGAATGATTTTGAATTTTCATTATTAATGAATGTTGTTTACAAAAAGTCTATTAGAAAATGAGTTGAAAAATATTTTTAGAACGTTATTCATTAAAGACATTTTATTTAATTTATTTCTACGGTTTTATGTTTCATCCATTTTTAGAAACCTTTCATTAGTGACTGCAATAATTAATAAGAAATTTCTTGATGATCTGAAAAGTTAATGAAATACGACTTCTTAAAAACAAATACATTGTTAATTACTTTAGTAATAATGATAAGAAAAAAATATTATTCGACATTTTTTATTAACAGAAACAGTTAATACGCTTCCATTTGTTTTTGTCTTTTGTTAGAATAGAATGTAATAAAAGAAAGACCTATTACATGGAATATTATGATATTATAATATTGAGAGTCTTTAAATTTAATTTACACGGTTTACTCTACATTATTTCTTTGGTTGCCCCAATGTACTATAGAATATAACAAAATAATGGTATGAAAATATTTAAAAATCTAAATTTTTTAAAATCTATTTTTGTGAAAAAAATTATTTTGACAGCAAATTTAAAATTTATTGTTCTTTGTGTGAGACCAGAAATCGATCTCACCTTAGTTTGATCCAAAGGTCAGAAGAAATCATAAATTTAGGAGCATCAATACAGAGGGATCGACGGACAAGGTGAAGCAACGACATTGGGTAAAAAGGTTGACTAATTGAGAAGATGCTTGTTGCTTCGCCTTGAAGGCTGCCAATAAGATTAAAAGAGGAGTATCAGACCGCAGGAAAAGAAAAACAGCCAAATTAATAAAAACAGATATACATAACGACGATATAGAACGAGAATAGAGAAAGACTTCGACAAAGATATTGCAACATGACTTCTACTTGAGAGGTGATATCGAAATCCACGATGACTTCTGCACTACAATTGCAGAATGTAAATTACAGCGTCCTGACACCAGTTATTCCAGATGTGTTCGATATTAACACCTAGCCAGCAGTACATTATGATCGGCGAATTACGAATGGGCGAATTATACTTCGAGTTAATTCCAGTAAATTGAGCCACATTAAGTACGTTCTGGTGACAAAGTCCAAGACAGACTTGAAGGTATGTGTTTCTCAAATAAAATTGAAGGTCTTAAACACAGTTTAGGTAATTTTAACTAATGGTCTCACAGTGTCTCTCATCGCCGCAATAACATGAATAGTGGTGTAATGAATTCAATAAGTATTTTATGCTGTTAATAAACGATTTATTGTTAAAGTTAAAATGATGCAATCAATTTAGTAGTATGTCAATTACTATATTATTTTACAGAACTCACACTAAAGAGAAAATAATGGTGGGTTTTAATAGCGGCAAACAACGCAATGCTTAGTTTAATGAGCTTCACTATGTACGAAGTTACGGCCATGTCAATTATGTAAAATTTATTAATTTGAAATCCCAGAGTTAAGTTATTTTGTTTTACTACACCACACTTTAAATAATAGAAAATATTCATATCCTATCAGTATTTTTCATAGTTGTCTGTTCTAAAATATAAATTTGTCACTTTTCAAAATTTAGTTTAAAACCTTTATGTTTTCGTCGCACTTTTTTGCTTGTAATTACTCAAATTCATCTGATCTTATACATTGCCCTTTAATGTTTGCATTATCACTATGTATCTGCTTTTCACATTTTGTATTATTCTTATTAATTACCTTCACCTTTCAGATTTTTAAATATATAATACATACAATATAATACAGAATAAAAAGATATGATCCATATAATATTATATGTAATAAGAAAAACATTATTACCACGAAACACTAAAATTATTACCATTTAAAATTAAACATAAGTGAAAATGAAATTCTATTAGGCAGTATCCATTTGAGCACAATTTAAAAATGAAATTACATGACACATCACAGTAACACATTACAACCGTATATAATACAACGAAAATATGAAACACGCTAGATTCACTTGATGCTTAGCAAACAACTGGGAACATAACTAAAATGTGTAACATACTAACCTCAATACTTTGTCTGCAAAGTGTAGGGCAATCGATTACCACTTCTCCCACTAACGCACTTGGGGCATAGCAGAAAATATATCACACCATCCCTATTCAATCCTTGCGCAACTATTAGAGAAGCGCTAACCACTCCCTCCACTGATTCACTGTGGGGTATAATTGAAAGTGTAACGCGTCATAATTAATCTATCCATGTCGCGCCACCATTGGAGGAGTTTCACTTCCGTTTCACTATTCGTTATGCTCCCATTTTTATTCAACGTCTTTGCACTACCTTGACTTAAGAAGTTTTACGTGAAAAATCCCTATGTCTTAATTCATTATAACCTAAGCTAATTTTTTATTTATATCTAAAAATTGATTTAAATCATATGGCGTCTGAAAATTGGACGCATTACATTACTATCACACTTACGTAATGATTAAGCATAGTCACACACGTCAGTTTAAAGTATCAACACTTATATAAAATATACCAACGCATACATTAACACGTATTTAATACAGCAATTCCCCCATTAGCGCAGAACTCGATTTAGCGCTATTTAAAATCAGCAACCAAATTCCCATTATCGCAATTTTCGATTAGTGCGATATATTTAGCTAAAAGGCTTAAGTCCAGTGAACTGAAATTTCAGTTGTAGGTTGAATTCATAGAGTATCAATTAATAAATATTTTTGCAATATATATTAATTCGTCACTAATAATAGTATGTATACTGTACTGTACATAGAAACATTTTCAAAAACGTGCTGTAAGTTAAACGTCGGTTTAGAAGTCCATAGATTTTAAAATATGTCTGAATTTTTTTATATTTGGATACATTACGCAATATGTAGGCAGAATTGCATAACTCGCCGCGCCGCACATAGACTCTGTAAATTATGTAAATAGTCTATTGGTTCAGTTATATTTGCGTGCCTGCCATACGCATTGCATATATAAAGATCTGATGTGGACAACACATGACTTCCCTTACATAATGCAATGAATTTACTACTTTTACAGTTAAAAAATGTTATTCTTATAGTAGATACTTATATTCCTTCCAATATATTGAATTTTCTTCAATTAGTCGTCATTTACATTGATTTAGCATCACTTTTATTAATTTGGCGAGATTTTTGTTAATGTGGCAACAATTAAAAATGTCGCCAAGTTGGCGACATTCCACCAAATTCGCCGCCAAAATTTCGCCAAGCGTTAGGGACGGAGAAATAAGATATTCTTACAGCAGATAAATGACTATTGGCGTTCAACTAGAAAAGTATTACTCGAAGTATATTTTTTCATGAATGGAACGAGCTAGATCCACGAGAATGATGTCACGAAATTTATCGCATGGCATTACATATGAAAAGTGAACATGTTTCTCAATAGGAAATATTTTTTTTTATTTTACATGACTTTTTGATATATTTTTTTTACATGTGCAATATCTAGGAGAACGGTTCATGTTAGCGTTCTAAAACTTATGTCAATCGTTTTCAAATGAAAAATTACATAAGAAATGTCTATTTGCGTAACTTTATTAGCAGTTTTGATTTTTTTACGATTTTTTCAAAATTTCACTCGAATATTTAAGGGGTTCTGAACATTCGATTGCGTATAAAGACAATAGGCTTCCAGCGTTTATGGATTGTGATTTTTGTACCAAATTTCGTTCGAATCGGTCCATTCGTTCGTCAGTTATCGTCTCCACAGACTCACTGACACACATACACACACAAAACAGACATCACTTCAAAAATGTTTGATTAGTGATCAGGGATGCTTGAAACGTGCTCACCCGTCGAAAACTCATAGTCGAATTTTCGACCCCGTCACAATACTTTCCTTATACATTATGTATGTAAGGAAAGTAATAATAATAGCAACCTCATTTATTATCTTATAAATGAATGCATAACAGTATATTTTTAAATGCAGAGTACATTACTGTACTGTAAGTTATAAATATGTTTTAAAGAAAAACTTATGGGCTTTGTTAATTTCAATAAACTGTTATTTCATATATTAATTAATATCCTTTGTTTCTATTCTAGTCTTGATAAATTACCATAAAAACACTAATGCAAATATTGGTTGGCGTTTTCATGGTCTGCTGAAGTATTAGGATATTTTATATTGATTATTCAATTCAATCAGCTCGATTTGGCTTAGCGCGGCGTCCAATCACCATTCAATCGCTATAATATTGTTTTGATTAATGTAGCTATTATTGACATTTGCGATATATTACTTTCACTGCAATACATGGTAAAGTATAGAGGAAGAATTGGAATCATGCCGAGAATCGCAACTCGAGTTTTCATCGGCTTTGCACGTTTTGGGACCTCTATAATACCAAAAACTATTTTTAGAGTGACGTCTGTGTGTGTGTGTGTATGTTTGTCTGTATGTCTGTATGTCTGCATGTGCAGTGTATGTATTCACTCTAAATCGAAAACTAATGGTCCAAATTTCATAAAATTTGGTAGGTAAGTCACTTGTGTATGACCCTGATGCAGATCAGTTTTTGGTACCATTCGGGACAAAAGAACCCATCTTTTGTTACGAAATGGGTCGCAAAAATTGCTTATATCTTCTCTAGCTGAAAAACTAATAGATCAAATTTTACAAAATTTTGTAGATAAGTCACTTGGGGTTACCCTGCTGCTGATTAGATTTTGGTGCTATTGGGAAAAAAGAACCAACTTTTTTTTTTTTTTGCGAAAATTCCTGCAAAAATTTTCAAAATCTGAAATTAAAGTTATCTATGCTTAAATATATCAATTAAATGCTTATTTTATTGGTTTATTTGTAATTTTTAACGATCAAAAAATAAGATCAACCCCATTACACTAGGGTTAGCCGTTCTTGAGATATTTTAGTTATTTCGCATTACTAAATGAGAACGAAAATAGAATTAAAAGTGCAAATTCACTGTGATTTTAATAAATTATAGTTGTTATATTGTGCAATTAAACTCAGTGAAATGAATTATTGAAGAAATAAAAGGAACGTGATTTTTAATCTGCAGGGAAAGTCATGTTCTGACCACATCAGATTTTTTATGGTCCAAAGGATTTGGATGTCATTGTTCAATTGTGTCCATATATGGTGGCGGTATCAAAAGGAGAACAGTAAAGCTGAGGATGAAAGTACAATTGCTCCGTCATATCACTTGTGATGTCAATTGATGTGTACGATGAAAAGATGAGAAAACTCGATAGAGATATTTACTAGTACATTAAGAAGTTGTAATTTAAATTTTGTAAGATACTAATGAAGCTGCATATAAAAAACAGCATGCAAAAGAGTCATAAAATGTAATAAATTCACCGGTAAAATATACGTAATAAAGGGGCGTGTAAAATAAAAGGGAACAAGGAGGATAAGGTCTAAGAGCATGCAAATACATTGTAATGCTAATTCAAGATAATTATAGATTAGCTAATATAAAGTACTAAGGAGGGAATTTTGAGAATATTCAGCTAATTTAAACTTATTAACTATATCATTTACTAAATATACTGGATATTTATATAACAAGAAAGATCAATCACGCATAAAGCATTGATTATGAAACACTTCCCAACTTCAATTTTATTTAAACATCTCAAAATTGCGATCGATATATTCTTCGGTAATATTTTAAAAATTATCCCACTACTACATTAATTTATTATATATGTAAACTTAAAACTTCATCGAAAAAAATGAACTTCATACAAATGACGGCATTGAAATATAAATTGCCTGGTTTAAACATCTCCAACATGCGATATATTCCTCAGTCATATTTTTAAAATTATCATAATACTACAATAATTTATTACATTTGAAAATTTCATCGAAAACAAATGAAATTTATTCAAATGACATCATCGAAATATAACTCGCCTGGCTCTCTCTATAAAAACAGCATTTCATTCATAAACTTTTTCCATTCTTTTCATTTATCACAATACTATAATAATTTATTTTATTTAAAAATTTTAGACCATTGAAGTATAAGTAATTAAACTCTATGCTTAAAACTTCATCGAAAAAATCGTCCTTCTCTGTGTAAAATCAATGAATATTTCATTCATATCAGCTATATTGCAGACTCCATGAGCTAAATAATTTTGCTTTAAAAAAATACAGCAATTATTATACAGTTCATTCTTCATCTTTTGGTATTTACATTCTCCATAAGGGGAAATTAGGCTTCGTTAGGGGAAAATTAAGCGTAAAGGGAAAATTAGACTATATGAAAATTTCAAAAATGTATAATTAATATTTAAGTCACTATACATATTGATAATTTTCTGTTTGATACTAATAATGGAGTGGGAATCAAGTTTAAATAGACGATTGTTCTTTAAATAATCAAAGAGAAATTAAATATATAATTTTTTACAGATAATAGCATAATTTTTAGATGCTTTATCAACATAAGTAATAACAGAATATTTTTGTAAATCAATAATATATTGTTTTATATTATCAATATTATACATAGATCTAGCATCTTTTAATAGCATTTTAATAAATTTTAATAAAGACAATTTCCATTTGTTAAATGCCTCTAATGGCAGAGCATATTTACAAGCTAATTCATAAATATATTTATCCAGGTCAAGATTATTTGCCTTTAATACATTAGTGGAGTTGTTACAAGATTGTAACCTGAATTTTGTACCATAATACAGTACAGTTCTGAAAGAATCGTCTTTAACTATGGCTGAGTCTCCAGTAACAATAAGGCCCAAGTGTTGAAGACCCAGACCGTCCGACTCATCCGGAGGACTTGAGTATCGATTTGGACGGCCGGAATAAGGCCCGAGTGTGTATTAATATAATTAGCATAATTGTCATCTTTGCAAATACATTCATTATCTAAATTAGACATGGAATCTATATTTATTGAGAGTGATTGCGAAATTTCATTGTAATTAAAAATAGTTCTTCCTATTGGTTCATTGTACTTAAAAGTCTTAGAGATATTCAAATCTGTATAATAGACAATATATATATATATATATATATATATATATATATATATACTCATTGACAATAAATGTTGCGCACCAAGAAGGAAGCATAGGATGGGATTTTGTTGATGGAAGGATACATATGAATGATATACATGATCACAAAAGCAGCGCAGCAGAACACGTACAAAGGGAGCTGTGGTACGCAGTCTGGTCATTCTCTATAGAGCGTCGCACCGCCTCGTGCTGCGAAACAAGCAGCAATACGGTCCGGCATGGTGTCGATCAGACGCCTGATGTTGTATTGCGGCAGACGAGTCCACGCCTGTTGAACGTTACGTTTTAAATCCCGAAGACTGCGTCAAAGAGACAGCTGGCATTTTAAGTAGTCCCATATGTCCTCGGTAGGGGACAGGTCTGGGGAGCGGGCATGGAAGTGTCTGAACATGACTCCGGCAGACCTGGGCGAGGTCTGGAGATGAAAACATCGAAGTGTTTGGACATGACTCCGGCAGGCCTGTGCGACCTTAGCCGTGTGCGGCCAGATGTTATCCTGCTGGAACTGAGCACCTGGAATCCCAGTAATGAATGGGAGCCCATGGGATCGTGCAATCTCATCCACGTACCGCTGGCCCGTCAATGTTCCAGGTAGCAGTACTAGAGCGGATCGGCTGTAGTAGGCTACGGCACTCCAGTCCATGATACCTGCAGTGGGACTGATGTGGCGCTCGATAACGGGGTTGGGATTGTGGCATTATGCAGGGGACCTCCACACCTGTACACTCTCCGGCCACACATTAAGCTACCATTAGCCTTAGGGTTGGTCGTGTGGTCTGGGCCTTCAACCCCTGGACACGCTGATTAGCGGTCCTCAAAACAAAGCGGCACTCATCACTAAACACCACACATCGCTAGTCTGTGGCGTTCCACTTTGCTCTGTCCGGCACCATTGCAAACAAAGCCGCTGACGTTCCCGTGTTAATGGCAGATCACGTAAGGGACGCTGGGATCACAGATTCGCTTCTTTCAGTCATCTAGATATGGTTCGTGGGCACACACGAGCCGCTAGGTGTGTCTGTGTCGCGGATCGGAACGCCTTGTGCTCTATAGGTGCCTGACGCACGATCATTCGATCCACTTTACTCGTGGTATGCCTAATCCGTCCAGAACCAGTCCTCCGCGTCTGGGTGGCGCCTCATAACCAGTGCTCCCAACACCGTTGGACAGTATAGTCCGAACGATACGCCTGACGTGCTATTAAGCGCGCTGCCCACATGGCGGTTTTCAGCCCGATAATCAGGTTAGTCTTGAAGTCCGCCAGTTGCGTATATCGACGTTTTTGGCATTTACCCACAATTCTTTTCACTCCGTACTCATGCCTGCGTCGGCCGAAGCTTTTCGCATTGATATAGCATCGACTACACGCCGGTTTGTAAGGCTTCTGGTTCATGCTTGCAGCGTCACTCACGGGTGTAAGATCATGCTCGATCATACCAGACTGGGATCATTTGCATCCCAGCCCGCCCTCTGTGTATATGTATATATATATATATATATATATATATATGCGCAAATTTACAAATGTTAGTTCTATATTGAATCTGTAGTACTGTAGTTATTAACTGATATTAATAACAATAATTTACAATCTTCCATTAATTTATGCTGCACATGCGCATGTTAATGGCTAGAGTATATAAATTCTTTATAATAGTTTTATGTGACCTTTTGAATTGTGCTAGAATTATCTTCAAAAGTCTATGTAATCCTTTTATTATATTATCTGTTTATTATACTTCATATTTTTAATGTTTGACATTACAGGTTGAGTTTATTCATAATTTTCTGCATGAAATACTTGTCTATCCTGTGTTCTAATTACCTCTTAGCAATTTGCCTATTTGTAATTTAACTTGCTCTTTCTCTTCCCCCCCCCCCTCTTTATTTTATTTTATTTTTTTTTTTTTTTACTTATATATATGTATGTATATATATATATATGAATGGATATGGTAGCATTGTTTTCCTTTTGTCTGATATTTCCTATCATATCATATTTAATTAATTTTCCTCCGTAATGTTTTTGAACCAGGGTATGACACTGATCATGTTTTAAATTAGTATAACTATTTTAATTTATTTTTAATTTTATCTTATTTATTATTGACACATTGTAAAATATCTGCTGCATATGCGCAAATTTACAAATGTTAGTTCTATATTGAATCTGTAGTACTGTAGTTATTAACTGATATTAATAACAATAATTTACAATCTTCCATTAATTTATGCTGCACATGCGCATGTTAATGGCTAGAGTATATAAATTCTTTATAATAGTTTTATGTGACCTTTTGAATTGTGCTAGAATTATCTTCAAAAGTCTATGTAATCCTTTTATTATATTAACTGTTTATTATACTTCATATTTTTAATGTTTGACATTACAGGTTGAGTTTATTCATAATTTTCTGCATGAAATACTTGTCTATCCTGTGTTCTAATTACCTCTTAGCAATTTGCCTATTTGTAATTTAACTTGCTCTTTCTCTTCCCCCCCCCTCTTTATTTTTTTTTTTATTTATTTTTTTTTACTTATATATATGTATGTATATATATATATATGAATGGATATGGTAGCATTGTTTTCCTTTTGTCTGATATTTCCTATCATATCATATTTAATTAATTTTCCTCCGTAATGTTTTTGAACCAGGGTATGACACTGATCATGTTTTAAATTAGTATAACTATTTTAATTTATTTTTAATTTTATCTTATTTATTATTGACACATTGTAAAATATCTGCTGCATATGCGCAAATTTACAAATGTTAGTTCTATATTGAATCTGTAGTACTGTAGTTATTAACTGATATTAATAACAATAATTTACAATCTTCCATTAATTTATGCTGCACATGCGCATGTTAATGGCTAGAGTATATAAATTCTTTATAATAGTTTTATGTGACCTTTTGAATTGTGCTAGAATTATCTTCAAAAGTCTATGTAATCCTTTTATTATATTATCTGTTTATTATACTTCATATTTTTAATGTTTGACATTACAGGTTGAGTTTATTCATAATTATCTGAATGAAATACTTGTCTATCCTGTGTTCTAATTACCTCTTAGCAATTTGCCTATTTGTAATTTAACTTGCTCTTTCTCTTCCCCCCCCCCTCTTTATTTTATTTTATTTTATTTTTTATTTTTTTACTTATATATATGTATGTATATATATATATATGAATGGATATGGTAGCATTGTTTTCCTTTTGTCTGATATTTCCTATCATATCATATTTAATTAATTTTCCTCCGTAATGTTTTTGAACCAGGGTATGACACTGATCATGTTTTAAATTAGTATAACTATTTTAATTTATTTTTAATTTTATCTTATTTATTATTGACACATTGTAAAATATCTGCTGCATATGCGCAAATTTACAAATGTTAGTTCTATATTGAATCTGTAGTACTGTAGTTATTAACTGATATTAATAACAATAATTTACAATCTTCCATTAATTTATGCTGCACATGCGCATGTTAATGGCTAGAGTATATAAATTCTTTATAATAGTTTTATGTGACCTTTTGAATTGTGCTAGAATTATCTTCAAAAGTCTATGTAATCCTTTTATTATATTAACTGTTTATTATACTTCATATTTTTAATGTTTGACATTACAGGTTGAGTTTATTCATAATTTTCTGCATGAAATACTTGTCTATCCTGTGTTCTAATTACCTCTTAGCAATTTGCCTATTTGTAATTTAACTTGCTCTTTCTCTTCCCCCCCCCTCTTTATTTTTTTTTTTATTTATTTTTTTTTACTTATATATATGTATGTATATATATATATATGAATGGATATGGTAGCATTGTTTTCCTTTTGTCTGATATTTCCTATCATATCATATTTAATTAATTTTCCTCCGTAATGTTTTTGAACCAGGGTATGACACTGATCATGTTTTAAATTAGTATAACTATTTTAATTTATTTTTAATTTTATCTTATTTATTATTGACACATTGTAAAATATCTGCTGCATATGCGCAAATTTACAAATGTTAGTTCTATATTGAATCTGTAGTACTGTAGTTATTAACTGATATTAATAACAATAATTTACAATCTTCCATTAATTTATGCTGCACATGCGCATGTTAATGGCTAGAGTATATAAATTCTTTATAATAGTTTTATGTGACCTTTTGAATTGTGCTAGAATTATCTTCAAAAGTCTATGTAATCCTTTTATTATATTATCTGTTTATTATACTTCATATTTTTAATGTTTGACATTACAGGTTGAGTTTATTCATAATTATCTGAATGAAATACTTGTCTATCCTGTGTTCTAATTACCTCTTAGCAATTTGCCTATTTGTAATTTAACTTGCTCTTTCTCTTCCCCCCCCCCTCTTTATTTTATTTTATTTTATTTTTTATTTTTTTACTTATATATATGTATGTATATATATATATATGAATGGATATGGTAGCATTGTTTTCCTTTTGTCTGATATTTCCTATCATATCATATTTAATTAATTTTCCTCCGTAATGTTTTTGAACCAGGGTATGACACTGATCATGTTTTAAATTAGTATAACTATTTTAATTTATTTTTAATTTTATCTTATTTATTATTGACACATTGTAAAATATCTGCTGCATATGCGCAAATTTACAAATGTTAGTTCTATATTGAATCTGTAGTACTGTAGTTATTAACTGATATTAATAACAATAATTTACAATCTTCCATTAATTTATGCTGCACATGCGCATGTTAATGGCTAGAGTATATAAATTCTTTATAATAGTTTTATGTGACCTTTTGAATTGTGCTAGAATTATCTTCAAAAGTCTATGTAATCCTTTTATTATATTAACTGTTTATTATACTTCATATTTTTAATGTTTGACATTACAGGTTGAGTTTATTCATAATTTTCTGCATGAAATACTTGTCTATCCTGTGTTCTAATTACCTCTTAGCAATTTGCCTATTTGTAATTTAACTTGCTCTTTCTCTTCCCCCCCCCCCTCTTTATTTTTTTTTTATTTATTTTTTTTTTACTTATATATATGTATGTATATATATATATATGAATGGATATGGTAGCATTGTTTTCCTTTTGTCTGATATTTCCTATCATATCATATTTAATTAATTTTCCTCCGTAATGTTTTTGAACCAGGGTATGACACTGATCATGTTTTAAATTAGTATAACTATTTTAATTTATTTTTAATTTTATCTTATTTATTATTGACACATTGTAAAATATCTGCTGCATATGCGCACATTTACAAATGTTAGTTCTATATTGAATCTGTAGTACTGTAGTTATTAACTGATATTAATAACAATAATTTACAATCTTCCATTAATTTATGCTGCACATGCGCATGTTAATGGCTAGAGTATATAAATTCTTTATAATAGTTTTATGTGACCTTTTGAATTGTGCTAGAATTATCTTCAAAAGTCTATGTAATCCTTTTATTATATTATCTGTTTAATATACTTCATATTTTTAATGTTTGACATTACAGGTTGAGTTTATTCATAATTTTCTGCATGAAATACTTGTCTATCCTGTGTTCTAATTACCTCTTAGCAATTTGCCTATTTGTAATTTAACTTGCTCTTTCTCTTCCCCCCCCCCCCTCTTTATTTTTTTTTTTTTATTTTTTTTTTTTTTTACTTGTATATATGTATGTATATATATATATATGAATGGATATGGTAGCATTGTTTTCCTTTTGTCTGATATTTCCTATCATATCATATTTAATTAATTTTCCTCCGTAATGTTTTTGAACCAGGGTATGACACTGATCATGTTTTAAATTAGTATAACTATTTTAATTTATTTTTAATTTTATCTTATTTATTATTGACACATTGTAAAATATCTGCTGCATATGCGCAAATTTACAAATGTTAGTTCTATATTGAATCTGTAGTACTGTAGTTATTAACTGATATTAATAACAATAATTTACAATCTTCCATTAATTTATGCTGCACATGCGCATGTTAATGGCTAGAGTATATAAATTCTTTATAATAGTTTTATGTGACCTTTTGAATTGTGCTAGAATTATCTTCAAAAGTCTATGTAATCCTTTTATTATATTATCTGTTTATTATACTTCATATTTTTAATGTTTGACATTACAGGTTGAGTTTATTCATAATTTTCTGCATGAAATACTTGTCTATCCTGTGTTCTAATTACCTCTTAGCAATTTGCCTATTTGTAATTTAACTTGCTCTTTCTCTTCCCCCCCTCTTTATTTTTTTTTTACTTATATATATGTATGTATATATATATATATATGAATGGATATGGTAGCATTGTTTTCCTTTTGTCTGATATTTCCTATCATATCATATTTAATTAATTTTCCTCCGTAATGTTTTTGAACCAGGGTATGACACTGATCATGTTTTAAATTAGTATAACTATTTTAATTTATTTTTAATTTTATCTTATTTATTATTGACACATTGTAAAATATCTGCTGCATATGCGCAAATTTACAAATGTTAGTTCTATATTGAATCTGTAGTACTGTAGTTATTAACTGATATTAATAACAATAATTTACAATCTTCCATTAATTTATGCTGCACATGCGCATGTTAATGGCTAGAGTATATAAATTCTTTATAATAGTTTTATGTGACCTTTTGAATTGTGCTAGAATTATCTTCAAAAGTCTATGTAATCCTTTTATTATATTATCTGTTTATTATACTTCATATTTTTAATGTTTGACATTACAGGTTGAGTTTATTCATAATTTTCTGAATGAAATACTTGTCTATCCTGTGTTCTAATTACCTCTTAGCAATTTGCCTATTTGTAATTTAACTTGGTCTTTCTCTTCCCCCCCCCCCTCTTTATTTTTTTTTTACTTATATATATGTATGTATATATATATATATGAATGGATATGGTAGCATTGTTTTCCTTTTGTCTGATATTTCCTAACATATCATATTTAATTAATTTTCCTCCGTAATGTTTTTGAACCAGGGTATGACACTGATCATGTTTTAAATTAGTATAACTATTTTAATTTATTTTTAATTTTATCTTATTTATTATATATATATATATATATATATATATATATATATATATATATATATATATATATATATATATATATATATATATATATATATATATATATATATATATACATATATATATATGAAATATATATATATATATATATATATATATATTATTTTTACGGAAGTATAAAGGGTCATGAAGGAAATCGTGTAGGGAGTATCGGTTACCGGGAGCGTTTGCCATGGCGGAAAAAGCTTTAACCGGAGTGCTGGGGGTCGCAACTCCCCCCGGCCGGTACTTCTGTCACACATCTAGAATCTGAACGAGTACTTTGCTACTTGTCCTTTTTGGGAATTTTTATATATATACATATATATATATATATATATATATATATATACATATATATATATATATATATATATATATATATATATATATATATATATATATATATATATATATATATATATATATATATATATATATATATATATATATATATATATATATATATATATATATATATATATATATATATATATATATATATATATATATATATATATACAAGGGTATCAAACGACTCCAGAAAAGAAACTATACTCTTTCTTTAGGATTACGGAGACAAAGCAATAGCAATGATCACTCCAGCACAGAATTTAAACATCTACCCAAAATATTAAAAAAATGATCAATACAATTTAATAGATTGTAATTTTACATTTAGTATTGCCATCCTCTTTAATATCTCAATAAAATCAGGATTGCATGGCTTATCTTCATTTTTTTTACCGTATATAAAAGCAAATTCCATTTAATAATTGATTGATGAAACCTACATCTAACTATTTACACATTGCGTTATGAAACAACCAATACTATTTCAAAACCCCACTTTTCCTTTGGAGAAAACAGAATTGCCGCAAGCAAAAGACGAATAAAGGCACAGTGGCAATTTATCAATTGGACATTGAAAGAATGCTTGCGAAGAAGAATAGGGCTTTGTACTCTTTGGTTCAAAGATGTTTTTTCATTGGTTTTTATTAACGTTATGAAAGAAAATACGAAAAAGAAAAATAACATGCAATAATCGTTTGTGAAGAACAGGCGAGTCTCAATATAGATTTTTTACAAAATAGTTAGCTATTCTCCTGAATTTGATTTGGAATGTTTATGTACAAAAACATAAAATTGGGATCATGGTTTTGTTGTTGCTTTTACCAAATCAAGTTTCGTTTTCTTTTTTAAATCAGCACGAATCGTAGAAAAATTAAATTTAGAACAGATTAGATATGGCATTGGATGTATAAGAAAAATGAAATAGAGCTAATACTATTAATTAAGCAACTTGAAGTAGAAATGTTATCGGTTTCTATGTACAAACTGTGTAATTCTGGCAAGAAACCAGTGAGAAGCGTGTAGTGAGTTTGTAAATTGGAGTTCATGTTTAAAAAAAAAAACACAGTACCATAATTTATTTGTATAGAGCTAGAATTTTTACATTAAAAATTCTAGGAAATTTATAACTGAAAAGCAAAAGCTCAGAAAAATATCAGTTTTTTCTTTTTATGAAGCTGAAATTTTTCCGAATCATGAAACTTCCTTATAAGATATTTGGTAAAATATAACAATAATTTCAAACAGATAGTTAGCGCAAGCTTCAAGATCCATTTACTACCAATCGGGTTTACATACAAGTCCATACAAGGTTCATCTGCGGCCGGCCTTTATATACTTGATCTGATATTTGTTACTAGTGTCTTTATACACCTTTGGATGTTTATTAGAATACGTTATTCACTTGCAATGAAACTTTCACTTTTCGCCAAAAGAAAACAGGTTGCCAGGTTTAGTATTTTATCCCTTTTCTGTGGCGAATTGAATTGAATTTCATCGGATTGAAGAGTAACATATCGTTATATAGAGGCATTTTCCAACTTGTTCTGAAATATTTCCTACACAAAGTAGCTTAATATATGGTAATCAAATTTATAATATTTTATTCTTATTTTAAATACTTCTAATAATGTAATCATTCTATAAAATTTTGAGTCTATTTTCAATGCAAATTATGATTGCTTTTATTTTGCTACAATAAATTACTTGAAGTTACCTGGGTCTTAAATAAACTCCTACTTAAATTATACCACCCAGTTTCTAAATCACCAAATCAATTTTATTTCAGATCATCACTTAAGTTACCCGGGGCCTAAATAACCTCCTACTTAAATGATACCACTCAGTTTCTAAATCGCCAAATCAATTTTAATTCAAATAATCACGAAATGCGAATTTCTGAGTTTAAGTATACAGAACACAGCTCCACAAAATTTCCATATAACGGATTCGCACATTCTCCAGAAAAGCCAAAAATAAAAATAAAATAAAATAAAAGTAAAACAAATGTTCTAAAACAAAAGTCCAATAATATATACTTCATTTTACGTCGAATTTGCAATGAGATAGTTTATAATGTTTATAATTATACAAACTACTCTGAGACGTGATATAACATCACTTTATAACACTATAGAATATCTCTTCACGCTGAAAACAAAAGATCCCTTCGCATACTAAAGTTTGTGAAAACAAACTGTAAAAAATTAACTGTCTGAGCTTAACTATCCAAATTATCTGAAAAAATAAGTTGTAAAATATAAATATGACTTCCTTTTCAGAAACAAATTGAGACCAGCGTGATGAACAGTTGAAAATGCATACAACCATTTGTATGAATCTAAATCCCAACGAAACTCGAAATCAGTTTAAACGCATTACACGCCAGCTGTTTGCATGCAGATGTGATAATGTCTCCGGGGTACGCTCTTTTCACTCCATCCTAAAATATACATTTACCTCAATTTAAAATGGATCCTGTTCAGAGCAGTAAAATTCCGTTAGGGAGAGTGCAGACGATCTATTACGATGACTGTACGCGATCAGTTAGAAACTTGCAAAAATTAAAATTACTTATGAAATTGAAAATATTTATTTACTAAAATGTTCATATATATTGGAAAAAATATATTTAACCAAATATATATCAGCTATACATATTAGCCAAAATATAGAATAGGGCTAATTTTCTTTTTATTTTTCAGATGCTATATATATATATATATATATATATATATATATATATATATATATATATATATATATATATATATATATATATATATATATATATATATATATATATATATATATATATATATATATATATATATGTATCAGGTATATATATATCAGATATATATATATATATATATGTATCAGGTATATATATATCAGATATATATATATATATATATATATATATATCAGATTTGTTGAGAATGGGGAATGTAGGTTGATAGATGTTGGAAGTTTTGATTTTAAACAGTGATTATTCATTTAATTGGATAATTCTTATACGTTTAATATAGATGTTATAAGTTAACCAAAAATATTGGTTAGTCAATAATGGCATCAAAATGATTTAATAGATCGAAATGTTTATCTAGAGTTCCATCAGAGTATGCTATTTCAGGATATTTTAAAGCCTTTTTTAAAACAACTACCTTCTTAAAATCATGTTCTCTTTGGTTACAATACCATCAATGGGTAAATTTCTAACCTTTTATGCAATGATCATGCATGCTACAGTTTATCAAACCTCTATAAAGACCTGCATATCTCCCACTATAAAGACTCCCTACAAGATCCTCCTGTATAAAGGCCACATTATTTCCTAGCAAATGTCATGAAAATTTAATAAAAATGATCTTGCACTGTACGAGGCTACAATGCTCAAATTTATGTACAGAATCTGTCTAAAGACGACCTTCTGAGAGTTTCAATCAAGTCATTATCCATACCATCTCAGTCTTAAGACAGAATTTGACGTTCTTCATAGAGAACTTCAATTGCAAAACATTGAAATATGTTCTGTTTTGCATATGAATTCGAATCTCCATATAAATGTCTATCTTATTAGAACCTGTGTTGTTCCTGTCATGCAATATCCAACCAATTATGTTATATACAATTTCGTGAGACGTTATATAATGTCATACTACACAATTAGAATTGCCGTAATAATGTACACAGTTGTATGACGAATGTAATCTTACCTGATTAGGGGATAGGATGCTTATTCCTCCAATTCAACATGGGTCTGATATCGCCATATAGCGTTTCGTACAACGTAATGTAATGCTACGTTAAAATAATACAGCTTGACACGATATTCTACGCAATTTCAACCCCTTAGGAAATGCATTTTATAGCAAGTCATATGTCAGTAATATGGAATATATTCCCTGTGAATTTATATTGAAACATACACACAGAGTTTGCAGAGTCCACTTCAAAGATACGAGTTTTCAATATAGTCCCAGTAGCTTAACGGTAGAGCGTCGGCTGGATAGTTCGAAGATCCAGGGTGTGATTCCGGTTGGGGCAGCATGGCTCTTTACAATTGCGCCCGAAGGAATTAATCCTGTAGGATAGGGCAGAGATGTCGGAGGTGTGAAAGATACCCCAGTACGATTAGCAAGTATTCAGTGAACTTCGAGATATGGAGCGTCAATTTTAAAGCGATAGGTTAGTGACCACACAAGATAATAACCTGGGTAAAAATAGTACTATAACACTATCAGAAGGCTAACCTGGGGTAAAAATAGCAGGAGGTGGTCAGTCAGACTGTCAATTGCACGACAATCTGACATTATAGAATGAATATTAGAGAATGCAGAGTCCACTTCAAAGTTAAGAGAATGCAATTTCGTCCCAGTCGCTCAACGGCAGAGCGTAGGCTGGCCAGTTTGAAGATATAGGGTTCTATACCCGGTTGGGACAGCAAGGTTTTTTACAAGTTATCCAGTAGGGGCAGGGTTTTCACAAATTTAGAAATATGCTCCCATTGCAGATTCCGTACATTTTCAATGCAGACTAGCCGATCTCTACTGTGATAGCAAGAAAATGCGCTATGTGTCAAAGTTTTTCAACCTTTATAGTGACAAAATTATTTAGTCCTACTACGTAGCTAATATTTTCCTAAATATTACAGTTATATTTCACGGTAGAGCAATAAAAAATTTATACAAGCAGAAACTATTTATAGAAGGCGTTTCCTAGGTTATTAGCATTTCTAACTTTAGCACACACGTTTGTATTCCAAACTTTAGGAGTGGATATATTTCAAAAGATATAGAAATATTGATTTTCAAATTATATAGAAAGATTGACCAAAATAAGACGTTTTCCAAACATACTTTTTGATCTATTTTTATAAATAGATTATAAATCCCAATACATTGAATTTCAATATTTTCTCTCCACAGACTAAAGCATACGGATACAGTAAAGTCGTATATTGCCTCTCCTTCTTCTTCTTCGACCCAGACCATCCGACCTACCAGAAAGATATAAGGTATCTGTTTGGACGGCCTGGAAGTACCTCCCAATTTAGCCTGCAACCCAGTGAGGGAGGTATCGACAGGAACCGTACCCTCCTTCCTCTACCACCAACGTCTCAGGAGGACTTACGAGCCCACATGTTTAACGTGATCGTACTCCGTGTGAACACGGTGGCAGTTTTGACAGTCGAATCCGGGACGTCTGAATGCAATTCCCGCGATCAAACCACTGGGCTGTCGCGCCCCCATATTAACTCTCCGTAACTGTACATGGTTTATAACACTTACTGACTGTATATCGTACTTTTCGTACTTTTGGATCTCTCAGGTCTGGCTCAGTCTGAAGCCTTGCCCAGAAAAAAATACGAATCAGTCATCTTTGAATCCCTTGAATACTATCTCACCGACTTAGTAGTCTAGAGTCTTTAAACTTCCCTTCCAGTTTTCATTTATGAGTAGTAGACCAAATCAAAACTTGAACACCACTTGTTATTCCGGCTGCTCTACTTGTACAATAAAACAAAATGCATCATTATACTCGAAATCATGTCTTCTGTAATTAAATGTGCATTTAATTTGTAAATGTGTATCTGGTGATCTTCGAAATAAACTTTGTACGCACTCGATTTTTTTGAAAGTGCAACATCCACATTATGGAAAAGATTCGGATTCTTCATGCTAAAGTACCTTGAATTTATATAAAATTTATGGATTTTACTCAAGAAGTCATTCCTTATATTAAATGGGTACAGAAGTTTTTCTTTAAAAATTTTCGAAATAATTATCCTATCAAACTAATTCCTATTCCATATAGTGATACTAAATATTCCAAATAAAATGTATATATTATTTTGCATTTTAAACTAATTTTAATTCTAATTATTAATTATGAAAATCATGACTGGGAAAAGTATGAATTGAAAAAGGGGTAAATTTTGAGGAAAATCGATTCAGCATTGTTGGAAAGTTTCGTGTGTAAAATTTTAGTTCAGTCTTATCAGTACGTATTGAAATACAGAACTATATTCAAGACTGAATCATTTTAAAAAAAATTTTGAAATAGTTCACGAATTGACGATGGAATTGCTCACAGGGAAAATTTCAAAATCGCAGAGCAATGGATAGTTTGGACTCTTAACATTTGTGCTTTGAGTGTGATCAGACATTTTACTGCTTTTGTGCTAGGAAAAGAAATCCTAATTTAGAATTTATTGACAAGCTTTAAAGTCGATTCAGCTCAGTTCTATGCAGTAATGTCTATTTCTCGTATCTAATTCTACGTTTAATATTTTAAAAACTTTTCACGTAAAATAAATGTACTTAATTATTATCTCGAATTTTATTCAAACAAAATTTAAAATAATTTAGCCAAAACCCAAGTAATTTTCGAGTTTAACAAATTAGACAAATTGTGAAAATTAATTAACAGAACAGTAAAATGTACGCCATTTTTATGCTTAAATTTGAATCCCTTTTAGGTATATGCAGAATTTTTAATATGTAGCTGTCACATTTTATGACTACTATATAGTTCATCTAGACGAAGCGTGAGGGGAGATTTCTAGTCTATAACATCTGTCTAATTAATATTTTATTGGCATTGTATTCAGCAAAATTAGCTGGGGTGTGACTCAAAAAATATTCTAAGTTTTGAATCCATTTTGAAGCAGACTTTTTTTTTCTTTTTGCAAACTTTACAAGACAAAGTTTGAAAAACCTGTATCATTTACCCATATGACCACAATTAGTGCATGTTACTTTTTATTTGACCTGAAAAAAATATTTTGATCAGTATTAAGTTCGATAATGTACTGTCTTTGAGGGGTAACTTGTCCCTAGACGGGGGGGGGGGTAATAATGTCGCGAAGACAAAGACCGTAAGGCGGCATTTTGTCACTACAATGATTGAAACTGTTAAGTTTTGTGATCATTAAGCCATAAATAAACCCCTTTATGCACCATTATGTTAAGTTTTTGTTAAGTACACAAGAAGTCTACCACAGACAGATGGCAGACGACAAACAGTTACACAGACGGTCGTTACTTCAAAATATCCAAAACGTGTTCATGAGGTCCTAAATCATATATTGGTTTTAAAATATCAAAATCGAATAATTTTGTGGAAAATATACTTCCTCAGTAGTGCGTATGGGAAAGTAAAAATCGCTGTTAATGTACAACACCCTCTCGAAAAAGCGGTTCAATTTTATTAGATAGAAAACTCTCTTGAATAGAGACGATTGCCATTGAAACGTTATCCAGGAACGTGACTTAATTTACTCAGCTTTGCGAGATGAATTTTTATAAGTTTTATCGATGCGATGTGTTATAATGACAACAATCCAGCATCAGTAACCATCATTTCGAAAGAAAGTTTCCCCACATGTCTTGTGATAATGACTAAAATTATCAGTACTAAGACGTGCAGTTGCGGAAAGTTTTCCCGCCCAGGAGTAATTTTCGGTGAGTTTCCCGAATTATATGAGAACTACTATACACGCATATTGAAGATCTTTGGGAGCTACTTAAATACATCTTCCATAGTAGCAAAATAAGTGAAGTTTGAGTATATGGGAAATATAACTTTTCAAGCAATCGATTTTGAAAACGAAAAACAATGGTAAAAGTTTATAGCTCAAATTGTTCATGTGTTGTGATTAAATATGGTCATGTTCTCTCATTGCGACTTACGTGTTATTGAAGCTAAGCGTGTTCTGGGCGTAGATTCCTTAAAACGGACTCAAATATTATGGTTTGCGAAAGTTCCGTTCACATAGTAAAACTCAATCGATTTGAATAGCATTGTGAGCACGGATAGCACATGATTCAGGTCATGGTGAAGTCCGAATTTTAAAATTCGCACTTAATAAAAGTTCTGAATATATCAAAAACCGATTCAAATTGAACCATGAAAATTGGTCACATTTTATACTGTTAACATGATGACTGTGGTATATAAAATATATGTCATCTCCGATCACTGTAAGTTGCCATATTTTTCAATATTTTCGGACAAATCAATGAGTTATGGCATTATTTTTCAAACATTTGATTTCAAAAATAAACAACAATTTTGCTATTTGAAACGTAACTTGATTACCATAGTTGACGTAGTTGAATCGAAAAATATAAATGCATTCATTGATAAAATATAAAAAAAGTCTGTTGCAATTTTAAATTTAAAAAAGTTCACGAACGGTTTATCAACGCAAATCAATGTGGTTAATTAAGAAAAGGAAGGACATTATTTTCTGCATCGGATGATGTAAAAATAAATTTTGTTGGTTTAGCTGTTCACGAATTATATTTGAAGGAATGTTTAAGACTTAAAATATTTAAATCACTTAAGAACAATTAAGTGATTTAAATATTTTTCTAACGAAATTCAAATATTTTAGATTTTACTCATAACACAAATTCCAAGTGTATGCCAAATTCCAACTTTCTACCGTCAGTAGTTTTGGCTGGGGAATTCTAACCTTCCAGTGCAGGAGTTGTTTCTGTGTAGCGCTTAATTATTTTTATAAATTTAAAATTTCATATAAATTTAGAAAAATAAAATTTCAATACGTTTTTGAGACGGGCTGCGGGACAAATGGGAATGGAAATGTATAATATCACTCAATTAGTTTCGTATTTATTCCGGGTTTAAAAAATGAAATATACTGTAACCTATGGGACATAATTTTTCATACATTTTTAAGAAGTGTCAAAATTCAGAAATTGTTTCGAAAACTATAGAAAATATTCAAATTATCACGTAACATGAGTAAAAAAATCTCAGCCAAATATGTTGAGTACTTTTTTAAATAAAAATTTTAAATTTAATTACACCCATATTATATGCTCAAGTCCTTAGTGACGAGTCGGACGGTCTGGGTCTTCAACACCCATATTATATACAGAGATCAAGTGATCCTTTTCAAAATAAAATATGCATCCATTTTTTCACTTGTGTAATAATCGTGATGTTTCAAGACCGTTTTAATTTATAATTAGTGTTGTATCCGTCATAAAACCACTTTATTTTTGCATATTATCTGTGTATCTAAAATCTATGTCAATGCAACTACAATATTTATTATTTTACATAATCACCAAACTTTGATTATTGCTACAGCAAAACCTAATTTCTATAGAATGCAGAATGTAAACGAAACAAGCGATTGTAAAATCAGTTGCTTAAGAATTCTTGAATTTTTTTCATGCAAAATTATTTAACTCTGCAGTTTGAACTATAAGTGATATGAATGAAATATTTTAAATAGAGAAGAAGGCGATATATAGCATTGATGTTTTTGATGAAGTTTTAAGTCTTCAAATATAACAAATGACTGTAATACAGTGATACTTTAAAAATATGTGAGTATTGACTGTATCGTATTTTAAAGATGTTTAGATAAAATTGCATTTCAGTTGGAAAGTCTTTTATAATCATTGCTTTACGCATGTCTGAACTTTCTTGTTATACGATGTGTTAGTATCTTTCTAACGTTTAAAGGCATTTTCAGTTTATTTTGATGATATTCCTTGTCATTATAAAAAATGTTTAGTAAATATATACTATTACACATAATTTTGCACTTAAACATCGTATATATGCATTTTTGTGAATTTGTGGCCGTCTAGTTCACATATTTAAATTAGTGACGCAAAATTAGGTGGGTTTGGGTTAGAAATATCTTTGGAGCCAAGGCTTATACCAAGCAGATTGAATAATAAAGTGGCCAATGAGGAAGTGTTGCTCCATCGCCTTTAGGAACAACCAATGTGATACGTAGGGCGTATCTAAACCTCAGGCGGAATGATGTAGCAACAAAGAACATTTTTCAAGATATATTCAGAGATTGATAGCCGATGCCAAGCCAAGAAGGTATATTTTTGTGAAATAAGAGTCAGTCAATTCAGAATAATCTGCTAAAAGCGTTGTGCTTTACAAAAATAGATATGCAAGCAATGACCGGCCAGTAACGGTGACATTCGATAATGAGAGTTCTAGAAGGTATACGCAAAATGTTCAAGAATGTGCTTTATAGAATTGAAGTAGTGATCGTCTAAGATTGTGGTGTTAAATACAATTGGAGGCAATGACCATCCATTAATATGCTTTGAAAGTCAATTAGAGGCTAGGCATTGTAAGACGACAAACAGAGGTATGTGAAAATCTGCATTTATAATAGGTCGATTATATAATTTTGAGCAAATGTAGAATGAGAAAATGTTAGAATGTTTTGAGCAAATGTTAGAAGGGATCATAATATGGATCCACAATGGTATGGAACCATTGAAGCATAATATGGAATAATACAAGAAAGATCAATCATGCTTAAAGCATTGATTATGAAACACTTTACAACTTCAATGCAACTTTAATTAAACACGTCTAAAATGCAATACAGTCTCTAATATTTTAAAACTTATCACAATACTACATTAATTTATTATATTTGAAAACTTAAACTTTCATCGAAAAAAATGAACTTCATTCAAATGACGGCATTGAAATATGAATTGCCTAGTTTAAACATCTGTAAGTTGTTATACATTCCTCGGCAATAATTTTAGAATTATCATAATATTACGATAATTTATTATATTTGAAAATTTCATGGAAAACAACTGAAATTCATTCAAATGACGTCATAGAAAAAATAACACGCCTGGTTCTCTCTATAAAAGCAGCATTTCATTCATAAATAATTTCTGATTCATGTCATTCATCACAATACTATATCAATTGATTTTATTTAAAATTTACGACCATGGAGCTGCAAGTTATTAAATTCTATGCGTAAAACTTCATCAAAAAAAAATCGTCCTCTTTGTAAAATCAATGAATATTTCATTCACATCAGCTATGCAGACTCCATGAACTAAATGATTTTGTGTTAAAGAAATACAACAATTCTAATACAACTCATTCTACATATTTTGCTGTTTAAGTTTTACATAGGTGAAAAATAGGCTTCGTTGTAGAAATAATCAAATTTGGATGAGCATTTAAACTCAAATATATTGTAATAGTGTTGAATCAGTATGTAGATGTACAGAATTTATGCAAAAATAAAGTGGTTTTAGGACGGATACAACACTCAATATGAATTAAAAAGAACTTTAAAATTCACGATTTTGAGACAAGATGGGTGCTATATATCATTTTGAAGTGGGTCACGTGATCTTTTCATATCATGGTCACGTAATCGCTTCATATACGAGGTGTTATTATTATTTCAAAAACTACTGAATATATTTCGCTGAATTTTTTTATATATTTTATGGAACAATTTGAATATTACCTAAAATTTTCGAAGCAATTTGTAAATTTTAAATCCGCTTTAAAAATGTTTGAAAAATTCTGTCCCATAGGGCTCAATGTATTTCATTTTATCAACCCGGGTTCAATCCAAAACTAATTGGGTGATATCATTCATTTATATTCCCATAGGTTCTACAGACCGTCTAAACAACATACTAAAATTTCATTTCGATTAAGTCATTTTTACGGCAGTTATCGCACTAACGGACGGACAGACAGACAGAATTAACAAAGTCATAAACACTTTTCAACTTTGTTGTAAAGTGTCAAAAATATAGTTTTGAACAATAAAAATTTAGTTTTCTAAATAAAATATCAGTTAAAGATCCATTTGAGACAAATTATTAAATTTTAAATAACTTCGTCATTCGTTATTTATAGTTATTTTAATAAATAAAATTAAAGTAGATAATAGCATTTAAAGTTACACTTGGGATTTACTTCACATACAGAAGGTAAGACTTTTGTTTCAGCACCTCAATGGTTAGAGAGAGACATCTTGTCATTTCCGAATGATACGGTCATTCCCTAGACTTGTGCACACTTTCACATACATATATTTTGCTTGGGAACCGCAACCGAAACCTACAGTGTTTGCTTCCGAGCTGCACACATTTTACATAAGTTGTGTTCGTTGCCGAACGAAAACGCATTACTACTACTTACATATTTTTCATCAAATTATTTTTGAAAAGCTTCGCATCTTTTGTGTTTGGCTGTTTTTCTTTGTAATTAATTTGATATGATAGAATTTATAAGTTTTAAATTAAGTATAAGCTTATACTTGTTCTTATAAATCGATTTTCGAGATCATGGCAGTAGAAATCCAGAGGAATGGGGAAAAGAAATGTCCCCCCAACTTTTATTTTGGAAGAGGGAAGGGTTTCACCAAGTTTTCAGAGTTTTTGATTCAATATTTTAATTTCAAAACTAAGAAATAGCTAAATTTATTGATGTGGAGTAAAACTTTGGGATATCAAGTTGAGAAAAACGAAAAGTTCTCAATTATTTATTTTGATTATCCAATTAATAAAACTATACCACACACATAATTAATATATAAGGAATGCCAAATGTGATATAAAGAATTGAGAAAATTTCGGAACAGGAACATGGAGTCCGGCTGGCTCCCTTCCCCTAAATATGCCATTGGATGTGTTACTTATATTTATAGTCTTAATTTCTCATTTGCACACCGGGCACTTTTGTTGATGATACTGAATTATTTTTTAAATTGTGGTTTTAGTTGAACGCATTTGTAAAAATGGTTGAGAACCCCGGTATTAAATAGAGAGTAGAGTGTGGTTAGATGGCTGATAGCCTGCAAGAAGATGTGAAAGCACTTCAACAATTGTGAAAGCGCTTCAGAAAAGGTGAAGTCAACATGTATCAAAAGCAAGAATAAAAATAAAAATATATACTTCTATATGTATCTACATTTATACTTACTACCGAGTTGAGCGACACTCATGTAGAACATATATACTAACGCAAACTGCACTTCAGTTCTTACCATAACTTATTATATTTATATTTTAATACCGCTTCTATAATGACGTAAGACGATGTATAATATTTACTGCTGCGATAGTTTTAATCGCAAAACGTGTAATCACAGACCGTTAAAAATAGTTTTGTCATAATATTACGCTTGACGATAACAGAATGACACTTAGCCGTTTGCATGATATGGTTGGTTGGTTGGTTGATTATGGTTTAATGGCACAAGATCCTAAGAGGATATGCTGCGCCAGACATAAGGTACCAAGATACATAAATTACTATGGGTTAAAACATGTGTATAATTTAAAAAAGTGATAATGTGTGAAAAAACCATGACTATGGAACATGTACAACAATGAAAACGAGATGAAAAATGACTAAAAGGTTATAAAAAGTGAAGTTAAAAATGATGGAAAAAACCAATGTCTAGTAGGAATGGGAAAAGCTCCAAATGAGGATTTTCTCCAATCAATTCTGCCAAGTGTAAAGTATAAGTCTTGAAATGCTTAAAACGGAAATGTTTATATTTCGAACACTCAATTAAAATATGTTTGATACTTGCTGACGTTTGACAACTATTACAAAAGGGTTCAATTTCTCCTAAAAGTAAGTGTCTGTGGGTAAAACGAGTATGACCAATGCGCAAACGAGTTAATATAACATCAAGTTTCCTACACTGAAAACTAGTCCACTTCTGTATTAAAGGCTTTATCTCATACAATTTATTTTGAGTTTGCTGATTCCATGAGTGTTGCCATTTATCATATAATATTTTACTAATAATTTTCTTAATATCTGTCAAAGGAATGGGATGATTCATAATACGATTAGCTGTTTTTGCAGCGGTATCAGCCAATTCATTTCCCTTTATACCAACATGTCCCGGAACCCAACAAAATTGGATATGGTGTCCTCGTGCCTTCAGACGATGCACAAGTTGGAGGATATCTGAGGCAATGGGATGAAGCATGGCCATTCTGGATGAAAGTAATTGCAAAGAACTTAACGAATCTGTATATATGATGTATTTTTTTACCCTTTGATGGGTGATGAAAATTAATGACTGGTGAATTGTTGTGATTTCTGCAGTAAAAATGGAGCATGAGGTATGAAGTTTAAAAGTTCTACATCATTACATACATAAGCAAATCCGACATGTACTGCTGTTTTGGAGCCATCTGTAAAAATAGGAGTGAACTCCTTAAATAAATCACTATGTTCTGCAAAAAGTTGAACATAAATTGAATCAGGTGTAGTACACTTTAAAAAATTATCAAAAGGATTGAGAAAAATGAAATTTGGGACTTGCCATGGAGGTATTTCACACGTCTTTCTCTTTCTAACATTGAGATTTTCTAGTGGAGTTGATGATACAGTATTGCGCATTCGCATGCCAAAGGCAGGAATACAGGAGGGTCGGGCTGAATACTGCCGATCGTATTGCACATCCAGGATGATCCGTTGCAAAGGATGGTAGTTCATCGACATGACTCTAAAGTGATAATTCAGTGAGAGCTGTTCTCGCCTGAGTTCGAGTGATGTCTCATTACAGTCAACGTATATGCTTTGAATAGGAGAAGTTTTGAAGGCACCAGAACAAATACGAGGAGCATTATTATGAATTGGATCGAGCTTCTTAAGCACAGATGCTCGTGCTGATCCATACACAGAACATCCATAGTCAAGCTTTGACCGAATCACAGCTCTATAGATTCGAAGCATGGAAATCCGATCTGCACCCCATTTTGTATTTGAAAGAACTTTTAAGATATTTAGAGCTTTCTCACATTTCGTTCGCAGTCTTTGGATGTGGGGCAAGAAAGTGAGTTTCTTATCAAACCAGATTCCGAGAAATTTGACTTCGTCTGCTACTTTGATCTTAACGTCTCCCATAAAGATTTCTGGGGGTAAGTGAATACCACGTTTTCTTGTGAATTGAACACAACATGTCTTTTGAGTAGAAAAACTGAATCCATTCAAGTTTGCCCATCGCAAGATACAATTAACAGCAGCTTGACATTGTCGCTCTACTGAACGCATATCATGTGCCTGATAGGAAACTTGCAGATCATCAACATACATGGTTTTATGAACTGACAATGGTAATTGGTTTAAAATACTGTTGACTTTAATATTAAAAAGTGTCACACTCAGTACACTTCCTTGTGGCACTCCTTCTTCTTGTACATATGTGTGAGAGAGAACTAAGCCAATGCGAACTTGGAATGTCCTAAAATCTAAAAAGTTTTGGATAAAAATGGGAAGATTACCCTTTAAATTAAAATCAAAGAGGTCCTTAATAATACCATAGCGCCATGTTCGATCATAGGCTTTGTCTATATCAAAAAATATGGAAACTAAATGGTTTCGCCTAAGAAAGGCAGTCCTAATTTGTGATTCTAAGGAAATTAGATTGTCGGTGGTAGATCTACCTTGTCGAAAGCCACTTTGATGTGGCGATAATTTTTTATTGTCTTCTAAAAAATATACAAGCCTAGCGTTAACCATTTTTTCAAGCAGTTTACATACACAGCTTGTAAGTGTTATAGGTCGATAACTTAAAGGACTTAGTGGGTCCTTACCTGGTTTCATGATGGGAATGGTGATGGCTCTTTGCCATGATTTAGGAAATTTATGTTCGAACCAGATTCTGTTGAATAGCTGCAGGATGTTCAACAAAGAGTCATGAGAAAGGTGTTTTAGCATGAGATAATTAATTTCGTCTGGTCCACTACAAGTTTTGTGTGTTTTTGATAAAGCTGTCATTAACTCTGTCATGGTAAACTCTGAATTGTACTGTTGATTATTTGCTTCTAGGAAAACAATAGGTTTGCTTTCTGACCTGAGTTTATGAGTTAGAAATGGTTCAGGGTAGTTTGTTGCATTAGAGACATTTGCAAACTGTTTGGCAATTTCATTAGCAATGTCTAACGAGGAACTAATAGTTGAACCGTTGCAATTTAGAATGGAAATGGGATGTTCTCTATATAATCCGGAACACTTTTTCATCCTTTCCCATACGATTTTGCTTGGAGTAGAGAAAGTTATTTCGGATACATATTTT
Source organism: Amaurobius ferox (assembly GCA_951213105.1). Taxonomy (NCBI): domain Eukaryota; kingdom Metazoa; phylum Arthropoda; class Arachnida; order Araneae; family Amaurobiidae; genus Amaurobius; species Amaurobius ferox. The sequence goes on along the minus strand of OX578144.1, from coordinate 94,495,529 downwards.
TGCCATGACTCCCGTTGACACTTTCGACGAACTCTTCTAGCAATTGCTTTTGCTTGCTTAAAAGCTATGTAATTGGTCATTGTAGGATAACGCCGAAAAATACCCCAAGCCTTACGTTGTTGCTTAATCGTCACCATACATTCAGAAGTCCACCAAGGAAAGTGAAACTTGGTTGTTTTTAAAGAGCTTTTTGGAATAGCATCATCTGCTGCCTTGATCAGCAGTTGAGTAACTCTATCCACCACAGTGTCAATATATCCGTTTTGGATAATACCAGTAGTAATCTCAGCAAGGTAAGTATATTGTGTCCAATTGGCTTTTGAAAAAATGTATCGAGATGGTTTTTTTACAAATGACGTGACATGACTGCCAGACAGGATGATAGGAAAGTGATCACTATTATGGAGATCATTATCAACTGGGAAGTTCCAGAATGGAAATATGGCTGGTGTACATACAGCAAGATCGATATTGTGATAGGTCCTGCTAGGTTCATGAAAGTAAGTGTATTCCTTATTATTAAAAAGGCACAGACTATGAGCACTAAGACCCTGCTCAATTTGCTGTCCTCTGCAATTTATGTCTTTGCTCCCCCACAGAGGATTATGACCATTGAAGTCACCCAAGATCAGATATGGAGTAGGAAGTTGGCTAATCAAGCTAATGAGTTCATTTTGATTAATGTGGTTATTAGGTGGAAGGTATATACTGCAAACTGTAATCAATATGTTAAGATGAATTCGGACAGCCACAGCTTGTAGCTGAGTATTTAAGCGAAGAATAGTAGATGGGTAGTTATGAGACACAAGCAAGACAACACCACCAGAAATCTTGTCTCCTCCATGATCATAGTCTTTCCTAATAGTGCTAAAACGGCGAATTTTAACTGTGTCTTCAGATTTTAAAAATGTTTCTTGGAGCGCTATACAAGCAGGATTGTATGTATTCGAAAGGGCTTTAATGTCATATAGTTTATTGCGAAGACCTCGACAATTCCAAGAAATAATAGTAGCCATAAAAAAATTAATCCGATGGGACAGAAGCAAGCTGCTCTTTGAAGGCCTCATCTGTCGCCATCTCTTCATCTTCAGAAACATATCCATGTACAGCATCATCCTCATCATCATCATCATCAGATGCCTGATTTTTTCTTTAAAAAGTCTGTTCTTTCAGGGGCTCTTTTGGTGGTAGGACCCTCTTTAGATATTTTCAACTTTAAAGATTTATGTTTTGATTTTACATTTTTAGTGTTAGTATCTTTAATTTTGCTTGTCTTATCATGTATTGTTTTGTTTTCAGTGGTTCCATGGAAGTTAGATTTAGCATTTGTTAAAAGTTTTGCAGGTTTTATATATGTGTTAGAAGGTGCTGATTTTTTAAGTGCGGTCAATGTTTCTGTTACAGGAAGTGTTAATCGTTGATCTTCTGATTCAGTTTGAGTACCAATAGAATTCATTTGTTTACTGTTTCTCATGGAAGCAGCATATGAGATACCGGCTTTAGGTGTACGGGAACATATTATTTTTCTTGCTTCTGGATATCAGGAATTACTGTTTACTTTAAGGGTCAAAATTTCTTTTTCAAGTTTAAACGTAGGACATAATCGTGAGTAAGATGGGTGTTCACCCTCACAATTTTTGCATTTTGCTGTCTCAGAACAAGAGCTACTATCGTGTCCAACCACTGCACAATTAGCACAAGTCACTTTTCCTCGTCATGCCAACTTTGAGTGTCCAAATCTTTGACAAGTGAAGCATCTTAGGGGGTTTGGAATGTATAGTCTTACTGAACATTTAAGATATGCTACGTTTAATGTTTGGGGCAGAATTGGTGTTTCGAAAGTTAATATCAAATATTTTGTTGGTATAAATAATACATGGTTGCATGATATGGAAGACATAGCAACGACTCGATGCAGTTATCTGTATTCTCTATTAAATATCTCATTAACAGATAAGGGGAATATTATTATGATTTTAAACAATATTTTAATAAATTAAATAATGTTTTACTTCTAATATGTCACTACAAATTTTGTCAAAATAAATATTAAACAAAAATAAATTATTCTACTTCAGAATTTACTAACGATTTTTCAAAATTACTATATTAAAATTAGTGAGTTATTTTAATTATGAGGCTAATATAAGGCTATATTCATATATATTACTATCATTTATCATTACATAAAGAACTTATCAAATTTATAAGTAAATCAAGGAATATTAATTAAATTAATATGTAGTTAAACTTACCTACTATTTTTAGTTACATATTATGGCATAGGTGGTGATTATAATTTCGATTCAAATCGGACGGCTTATATCTGTTCGGAGTGACTATTGATGCTTTATCGAATTGGTTTTGCTCTTAATAAGTCATCACACACAATTCTAGTAAACATTTTTCATTGTTTTATTAATTCATAAAACACATGTAAAGATTTTTATATAGACGAATATGTTATTTACTAGCACTAATTGTATAGCACTTACCGAATGAAAGACTTCGCATTATCATTTATTAATACTTAATATAATTGGAGTTTTTTAAATGGAAATATCTTTCAATTCATATCCAGGCTATCATCAAGAATGCAAAACATATATTAGCTTCACTTCTTACACCCGATAAAAGCCCATTTCTCGAATCATCCTTGGGGCTATGCTAACGAAGTAAATGTACAAAGATGAAAATATATAATATCGTTGAAATTGGAAAATTATTCATGCGTAATGAATACCACTAAAATAATAATTATCTTCTGCTTTTTATATTGAATGCAAGGATAACGCAAATGTCCCTATTCAAAGACTTCTGTAGAAATAATTATTGGCCGACATAAAATAAAATTTAGCAGGAATATTCTTTGAGACATACGGCAGAGATTGTGTGAAAATAATAAAACACCACCAAGTGAACTGTGAACCGAACGCAGACGAAACACACATAAAGTGTGTAATCTAGAAATATGAGGCAAATGATACAAACATTTGAAACTGAAATATGGTCATTAAATATCATTGATTTCCTAAGTTATTTTCAAATTGTTCAACATTCAGCACATTTCAAGATGACAACTAGCAGTATCAAATTTGCTTAAAGTTCTCGCAAATCGAACTTGGTAATTAAATTTATTACCAAGTATTATAGTCCATGTGTTAAAATATATCAATAATGAATTCATCAATTTGGCATAATTTCTGTAACTTTAATGTAATTTTTGACAACTAATAACAGGTAGCATTTTATGTGATTTTTTCGATAAATTTATTTGAAAAATCTGCAATATCTCATGAACGATTCAAGTTAGAGGCTTAAAGTTTGTGACATCCATTTTCTAATTAAAAATTTTGTATAAAATGATTATTTAGTTACTATTACTGAATGTCTTTAATTTTTATGAAATTCTTACGCATTTTCCAAAATTTCATCCGAAATTGGAGGAGGGACTGGGAGTCATCAGAAGTTCGATTGTTTATCAGATCAATATGTTTCCAGATTTCACTGATTGAATTAATCATACCAATTTTTTTGACAAGCTACATTCGTTTGTGAGATATCGTATCCGCAGACTCATGGACGTACACACACACACACACATCGTCTCAAAAACTTTCGATTTGAGTTTAGGGATGCTTGAGTCGTACACTTCTTTAGAGAACCCTAATTCAAATTTTCGACACCTTCATAATATTTTTCCTATACAGAATACTATGTTAATAGGGGATGTGAACATAATATATACATATTCCCTTACGATTTAATATGATATTTTTACTTTATATAAATATATTCTCCCTTTAAACACCACACATTGCAAATGTAATATGCTTAAAAATATTACTTGAAATTGAAACTTTTCTTTACAATATTAGAGAAATGTTTCTAATATGTTTGCGTATTTATACAAGTACTACAGTTTGACCTTTACATTTACATACACATACATTAGCTTTATACATTTTTAAAACTACATTTTCATAATCTTTGATCAGCGCATTTAAGTACATTCTAAGTAGATTAAGTAGATCCTATGTAATAAACTGTTTTCCTACAATTTTCTGAATTGAGTATTGAAATAAAAGTAATTTATCCTTTAAAAGGAATTAAATCACAAAGACATTTTGCTGACTACATACTTAAAATATTATGATTGAAAACTTAAAATTCTTAAACATATTTAAGCGTATAATATTCACGTCTTATCGATAGTGAGCTAAAAATCTAATGAGAAGATCCAGAAAATTTTTTCTCTTCAGCAGGAATGGTGCAAAAATACTTAAATGATTAAATTTAAATTCTGAAAGATTCTATATTCTACACGTATATTCAGATATTTTTCAGACTAATGCAAAGCAAGTAATTTATTTTTCAATAAACTGAAAAACTGGCATTTCAATACCGAAATGTGTTTTAAAGGTTACGCTTTTAAGAAAATTATATTTTGGTGGGAATTCCCAGAGTGCACTGAATTAGTTTCCAATGTCCATACACGCATAAATAAATATTTTAATTGAAGAGAACAGAAAGCGACCTATAAATATAATTCCAATAAAAAAGCCAAGTTCTACAAAAAGTGCCCGCTATAAAAATGATTGAAATGAAGACTTACCTATTCGCTAGTTTTTCAAACTTCATGAGTGAAAATTATAGACAGGAAAAGTTATTCCTCTACTTCAACCCAGACCGTCCAACTTACCCGAAGGTGGAAGATATCTGTTTAGACGGTAGGAAGTGCCACCCACTTTGGATGGGAACCCAGTAAGGGTGATATTCAGAGGGGCCGTGAACTTTTTTCCCAAACATCAACCTGTCGGAAGGACTAACGGACCCACATATTTTATGTGCCATACACCGAGTAAATGGGGACAGTTTGGACAGAGCAGGGAAACAAGCCGGGATCATTCGAGTGCCATCCCCAACAGCTAATTACTGGGCCGTACCACACCAGGAACATTTATTAGATATATCGCAATGAACTTGGCATATGTGAGATAAAATACATAGAGATGCAATACATAGAATGTAATTCAAGTTTTATTATGCCAAGTCATTTAAATGTATTTAAGTTCATAGGAGCAGGAACCTGCTTTGGATCAAAGAGGTAATACTTTCAATGAAGTAACCCCCTTTGTGAAAAAAAACCCTGATAATTACGACATTTGCTAGTTTTAAATAGTCATTGAAGTGCCTTAAAATTTGAAATTATTGAATTTCATAATTTTTCCTTTATAGTACCTGTAGTGTAATTAAATACTTATATTTATTATTAATTATTACATCTCTTATATACATATAATGTATAAGGAAAGGGTTGCGACGGGGTCGAAAATTTGAATGCGAGTTTCCGACGGGAGAGCACTTTTCAAGCATCCATGAACACGAATCAGAGGTTTTTGAGATGATGTCTGTGTGTGGTGGGGGAGACGTGTGTGTGTGTGAATGTATGTGTGTGTGTGTGCGAAAGTGCGTGTGTGTGTGTGTGTATGTGTGTGTGTGTGTGTGTGTGCGTGTGTGCGTCAGTGAGTCTGTGGAGACGGTAACTGACGAACGAATGGACCAATTTGAACGAAATTTGGTACAAATATTACAATCCAGGAATACTGGAAGGTTATTGTTTTTTTATACGAAATCGAATGTTCAACCCCCCCCCCCTCTAAATGTTCGAGTGAAATTATGAACAAAATCATCAAAACATTAAAACCTTAAATAAAGTTACGTAAATAGTCATTTCTTATGTAATTTTTCATTAGAAAATGATTAACATAAATTTTAGAACGCTAGCATGTGTCGTTCTCGATATATTGCACATTTTTCAAGTAAATTTATAAAAACTCAATATTACCTATTGTAAAATACATTCACTTTTCATAAGAAATAATATAATGCTATAATTGTAGTGACATTATTCTCGTGGATCTAGCTACTTCCATTCACGAGAAAAAATACTTTGAGTAATACTTTTGAATGTGAACGCCAATAGTCATTTTTCTGTTATAAGAATAACTTATTTCTCTGTCCATAAAGCTTGGAGAAACTCGGTGAAGAATCCGCCAACTTGAGACCTTTTTTAAATGTTACCAAATTAACGAAAATCTCGCCAAATGGATAAAAATGACGTTAAATCAATGAAAGTGACGATTAATTGAAGAAAATTTAATATCTTGGAAGAATGTAAGTATCTACTATAAGATTAACCTATTTTTGTTTACTGTAAATGTGGTAAATTCATTGCATTATGAAAGGAAAGTCATGTGCTGCCAACATCAGATTTTTTATAGTTATGTTTTCCTATAGTTACTTTGTACAGTGTGTGTTGCTCAATTATCCGCTAGTTTTCGTTATCGGATTTTAACATGCCACTAAATTGATTAGTATACATGCTTTAAAATATTTAAGTCTGAAAATGATGAGACATGTTTTGCTCAAATCTAACTTTTATTATAATCATCATTTGTATTATTGATATTCATATTATTGAAATTTACATTAATATTTGACACTGTAATCATCACCAATTATTATGTTATCTAACCTATATATGTATCCTATATATGTTATCCTATATATGTTATAAAATGTATAGCTATAGCAAGATGTTGGCTGTATTTTCTTATATATGCTATGAGACACTCAGTATACCGAATTTGAACTGCTATCTTAAACAGATTTTCTGCAAAATTTTGATTTATGTCATCTTAAGAGTAAAACTGAAGAACATTGATAAATACGATATTTAACGGATTTCGAACAGTCAATACGGTTATTTAACATTTTACAAGTGTGATTTTTTATCTTTTTCTTTAAGAGTATTAGTAGCATATTCAACTTGATGGATATTAAACTTCAAACTCTATTAGTCGGCTTTAGAGTTTAGGTTCAACAGTGAACATTTCATAGAAAAAAAATATAATAAATTAGACGCATTGATACAAATATTGGCAGTGACAAAATAAACCAAATTAATAACATCTTGTCTCATTATAACTAGCCGTCGGAAAATTTAAAAAATCAATATTCTACTCATTTTAGTTTCTGAAATTCAGGATGAAAAATAAAACTCCACTTGATGGCTCGTGTGTCAGTAACTTCAACATTGTCTGCTAAATTTCTGTACAGAACTTAGTTGGTGTTCTGTCGCACACTGTAATATCATTTGATAAAATGTAAGACTATATTTTTACCGTTTTTCAAATTTGAATGATAAAAATCTGATGTGGGCAGGACATGACTTTCTGAACAAAATGAAGTGGCTTCATTTTTCTTTTTCACAGCAAAATATATGATCCATGACACGGTGTTTTTATGCTGGTCCTTATCAAAAACTAATATACTATGTAATCCCTTACAAAACTCAATTAATATACGACAACTTAGATTACCTAGTATAGCGTACCTCTCTCACAAACAGTAAAACACACTATATTTCGAATCAAAAGAATTAATTTCTTCAAAGCGACAGGAATTATCAATTAAATAAAACTTTTTTCTATATATTGAACGGAAGGTGTTGGATTTTTGTGAATATTACCATCAATTTCGTTAATAAGAGTCATTTTCGTCAATTCTGGCAACATTATCAGTAAGCGATATTTTGTCAAGTTTATTGCTTATGTCATTTTTTTAAAGACACATGTTACTAATTTTAATGCATATTACTTTTGTGATAAAGTTATCAAAAACGTGCCATAGTTGACAATTTCATAAGCAATTAGAGAAAATATAACTTTCTAAATGTAATTTTGAGTGAATGATAAATATCTGTCTAGAAATGAAATCAAAACAAGTTTAAAAAGCTATAGTAATTTATATACTTCAATTTTAGAATGTTTAATTTATATTTAGATATTTAGATATATCCTGCAAATGTGCACTCGAATGTACATTTAAATAATTTAAAATGAAACATTTGATTTACTTAAATTTGATAATCGAAAATTAACAATCATTTCATCCAAAATGATGAATATAGTTGTCTTTAATGAATAATGAATGTTGAATTGAATACTGAAATTGATTTTTGCGAGATCAAAGATAGTACAACAAAATCATCTATTTAAAATGCTTTCATGATAACGCACTTAATTCATTATTTCATTAATTTGTTCATCAATTTTAGATGTTTTAGTAGTTATCGTTATATATATTATCATTTAAATGAAAGCCATTAATAATATATTTGATTTCTGTTGGATGTCAATTGGATTTTAAATGATTTATACACATCCTTTTAGAGATATGTTTGTACATATTCTTTATATTATTTTCACAATTTATTATTAACTTTTGTGTGGCTCAACTCGACTTTCTCATACCATAATTCATTTTTAAGTAGCTCATGGTTTTGTTTTATAGTAAATTTTAATAGAAAAAAGATGAAAAATCTGTATTGTTTGTCCAAATGACTGTAATCACTGAATGTTACGTTTCACTTTAAATGATTTAAAAATATTTCGATTGATATCAAGTTTGATAATGTACCCCTGTCGGGGGGGGGGGATTTATCCTCCCAGAGGGGACTAATGACATCACAAACACCAAAATTGTATCACGGTTAATTTACACTGCAATGGTTGAAAATGGTTGTGATTAATGAGCCATAAACAACCCCTTTATGCATAAGTTTAAGTACCTTAAGGTTTTTTTTTTTTTAAATGTTGCAAGAAAAAATTTGAGAAGTCTGTATCACCTGTATCGGTCCAAATGATCAAAATTATAGCATTCTACCATTCGTTTTGAAAGGTTTTAAAATTTGTCAATTGATACCAAGATTGACAATATTACTCCTTGTAGGTTAACATCTCGCTCCCCTCCCGATGGTAACTAATATTTAGATGCACTGAGTCGAAAGAAAGAACACTACGTTGCATCACTTTATAAAACGTCCTTTTTTCAGACAGTTGTAGTCAATATCTGTCCGTTAGAGCATTTTTTTTCACAGGGGCGTCCATCCTAATTAAAACTGCGTCCGCACCTTGAAGCTGAATAGAAGTTAAAAAATATTGGATTGGTTATTGCACATCATTTCTCGCAAAATCTCAATTGCAGATGAATCTGTCAATCGTATTTCTTTGGTCAGAAATGGCATTATCTCTTTTTGGGATGCAGGTAGTCTCACATGCTACCCTCCTAATAAATTTTACACTATCTAGTATCCCATATGCAGACACATCGTTGCCTACCTTTGTTGAATATCTTCTGATTGAATTTGTCTGCAGCTCAGTAATTGCAGAAGGTATTTTGTGTCTTAACGCTCACTGATCAGGTCATCGCCTATTGCGTGCTTAGTATTGACGTATGCCAATGGCAGCTGAGCCATAGTCTACGTGTGAAGAATACTGATAAGTTGAGTGTTGTATTCTTATTATTAACCTGTTACTACAATCAAGGTCTTCAGGTAGCTAGTTGAGAATACCATATCCGACCCAACTTGAGGTATATATTTCATTCCGCTGTATAGACCTATGAAAGATAATCCCATTTCTCCCAAAGTACTGCAGATAGTATTTGTCACCAAAATTACCAAGTATTTTTAGAGGGGAAGTATTTGCTGCAGTCGTCGACCGCCGGCTGGTATTTTGATTGAAAAACCAGAAGTGATATTAATTGATGTCTTATAATTTTTGCTAGATTTATTATATTTAACTCAAATACCAAAAATATCATTATACGATTTTAAAACTAAACACATTCTGAGTTCAAAAATATATTTACATATTCTAGGTTGTTGTCGTGAATTTGATTTTAATCATCCTCTTCATTTTTATTTGATATTGAAAAAAGTTTGAATATATTGTACCTACAATAGTATGAGAAAGAAAAATTCCTACATGTATCAGGATTTAACTTTAGTCTTGGGTCTTCACTCACATCTTCTGGAATAAATCAATGACAGTTAAAACAGATAATCTCTTAATATAAAGAATTTATGACTACAGAAAAAAAATATAATGCCCGAGTCATGGAGTTAGAGAGAAGGAGATAAAACTCCTATGGATGAAACACTTGAAAATGCTATAACGCTTTGAGAATTATATATAGGGGTCGCTAGTGTTAGTAAAGCTCTCTTTGTTTCTATTTGACACAATACAGAAGTAAAGTATTGAGTATAAGTATTTAAGATTATTTTTAAATTTAGATTTACTAATTATCAGTATATTGTTCGGCACTTTGGAACAGCTGTAGGGCGGAGTTCAGAATATAGGGAAATAAAAATAAATTAAAATGTAAAGTAATATTGAATACGTAAGAATAGTATTTCTGTTCTAAGTTGTCTTAAGCTAATAATTTATTTCTATAAAATTCGCAGTTTAAATAAATATTTTAAACCTTTCACCGTAGAAATACATACAATGAAGGGATGCTTATCTTATCGCAGCGCCACCTGCATTATTGTCTCAAATGATATTGTTATTTTCTCACTATGGAGTTTTAGCTCCGCACCATTACCTGCATTATCCGAGTAGTAGGTGTAAAATAAAGATAGGCTCAAAATATGGGACGTTACCAATGCAGATTTGCTGTTCGATTTCATAAAACAATCGACATATTTATACTTATATGATTTCGAAAAATTCTTGTTACAAACCATGCTTATTGTCATTCTCTATTGTTAGTTAGCTTAAATACTTTTTTAAATGACAGCAATAATATACTAGCCGCATAAAAGCACTTCGAAAACAAAATAAAATAATCAGCTTTAATGTTTGCAGCAGACTTTCTTCGTTTTACATGATATGAAGAGAAGATACCATTTTAAACTATTTCATTTGTTTACATTGGGATAATTCAAGCAAGTCCTTTTATTTTCTTCCCCATTACCATTTCCAAATATTTAATGACGTAATGATATCCGTGCCATTTGCATGAAAATATCCCCTGGTTTATATTCAACAAATCATAAAAGAATTCAAATCATATTCAGAAATTAACTGAAATTTTCTATCCTTTAAAGTGGATTTTTATCGTAATCATTCCTTTGAGGCTTGACTAATGAGGTAAATGATACAAAGGAAAAATGCGAAATATCTTTAATATATTCACAAATATTCGTGTGAAATGGTTGGAATTTAACCTTCTAAATATTATCATTGTTTGTTACATAAGTATGGCTTTTAAGATTTTGTAATTATGTACAAAAAAAATCACAACAATGCTTCGAATAGCCTATATTTGGAATCACGTACAAGGGAATTACCTACCAAATTTTATGATATTCGGTCAATTAGTTTTTCAGTTAGAATGGATACATAGATTGCACAAACAGACCCCCCCCCAAAAAAAAACACAAATACACATACGCCACTCTAAAAATAATTTTTTCATGTTCTAGAGGTCCCAAAATATGTAGGTCCATCGAAAATTCGAGTTGCGATTTTCGGCATTATTCCAATACGCACATTACAAATCACCATGTATTGCAGGGAAAGTAAAAAGTGACTAGAATATTTTTTTAATGACGATAATTATAGCGTGTTTAAAATTAGAATTTCTGTCTATTGATATTTAATTATGTAATAAAATTTAATCATTTAATATGAATTACGTCGAATATAAAGTTACATGTGAAAAAAATCACATTTAAATTCTAAAATATATTCCAAAGGGTTAATTTATCTTTCAACATTTATATCGATATAAGAATTGACTCAAAATCACATGATTAGAAATTTCTCACTTATTCTGCCATCCTTGATCAGGAATTATATTACTATTGCGAAAGAAGATTTATAACATAAACGGCCAGTGTTTATTTCACAGTAATTGTCAAAATTCCTTTTATGAAAGTTCATAAAAAATAATCATTTCTTGCTCATGCAATGTACTACAAAATGCAGTAACTGAAGTATGTATCACCTAAATTATTTCTTACATTTATATTCGTCATTGATTACATCCATTTTCTATCATATAAACGTATTATTACTGTTATAACATTTATACGTTGCACTTATTTTAAGTTTTACTAATTTAAATCTCCGACTGTCCAAACAGTTACCTTACACCTTTCTGGTAGGTCGGACGGTCTAGGTCTCAACTAATTTAAATCATATTCAGAAAAAATATTGCTGAAAAGCGTAATGCTAGCATATCTCCGTAATTTTCAATATTATATAAAACTCAATATTATTGTTGTATATTATGATATTCTAAGTAAACAATATATAATATCTGCTTAATGACTTATTATTATTATTATAACATTTATATTACATTTTGTGAATTTAAATCGCATTCAGATAACAGCCAAGCCAAGCCAAGATGCATCATTTCGGGGTCCCTGTGTCAGAGACATTTATCCCCACATCGAAAATAGCAATTTGTCCACTGTGTGATATATATAGCATCTGCAGAGGATTGCTTAGGCACTCAGTTCTGCAGAGGGTGCTGATTGGTCAGTTGCTTGGAGTTCAGGCGTGGTCAGAAGTTGTCTTGGACGGCTATCAGCCTGCAAGTAGTGGAAAGGAAGGGAGGGAAGGGTCAGAAAACCGTGAGAGAAAGTCACAAGGAAAAATGAAAAGAACGCAATAAGCTCACAAAGCAAAATAAGTTTAAGCTGCGTAACAGATCCGAAAATCAGGAATTAATCATTTATATGATTAGAGCATAAGATTACAGTTTAAGAGTATGCAGTTTATATTTACTGAATTACAATGTTAGGTTACAATTAAAGAACTGTACACAATTTGAGAATTGTATTGCATACTTATCTCAGCAATTTTTGACACAATATTAGTGGTATATAATGGCATTCTAAATAAACCATTTCAAATATCTACAAATATGTTAAAGGATTGTGGGTAAAACCAGTAGTATAACACATAGTCATAAATTTCTATACAATTTTCATAATTAAATGATTGATTGATTTTGTAGAATGCTATATAATATTTTAAAACTGCTGTAGAAATGTAATAAATATGCAATAATACTTTTTTATTCATAAAGTATCTATAAAATTATATTTATATTTGGTGTATGGTGGTGCGTTTGTCATCCTGAAGCCAACTTATCTTATTAACGATTAAAATATAATTAATATTTTCTTATCTTGCAATACTCAGAAAATCGTAACTACAGTGTTTCTACTTTCGTTGAGTTTTCATTTTCATTCGATTTAGCAGATTATAAAGAATAAAAGTATGCCGAGTGAAGCTATTAGCAAATAATAATTTCTATATTTGCGACACTAGCGTTTATTTCAAAGAATATCGTGGGAAGATATATAATTGCTTCTAAAATATTTTCCTCATTGCTTAAGAATTTTAAATTAACACATTTTTCAGTTCAGATCTAATTGATGATCATATTCTAAAAATGCAATTCCTAAATAACATAGCATTCTTATATCTGATAAAAGCATATTGTCGTAACTTCGATCCTCTGGGATTATGCTAATGAGGCAAATGCTTGAAAGGGATATTATATAAGTTAGAATGCAAGAAATTGTCGATACAAGTTGGAAGATCAAATGTCTTTAATATGGTTAGTGTGAAATCAATTAATCATATTAAAGAACAAACCATATTAAAAATGAATTCATATTTAATTATCTTTAGATATTTTGAATTTATGAAATGTAAAGTAGATATATCAGTTGAATTTCGGTGTATTTTAGATTTAATGTAGTCATAAATCTAGTTAGCTTTTGGCATTGGATAGATTATTAAGAATAATTTATAAATTCCTTACATGAATGAACATTTTATGTGGACAAGACCACATATGTAAATAGATAGGGATAATAAAAAATAGTTAAGCGCAGTGATTACTCATACAGGTGACGTCTCAGCAAGTACTCACTATTTTTAACACTTTACAACAAAGTTGAAAAGTATTTATGACTTTGTTCATTCTGTCTGTCTGTCTGTCCGTTAGCACGATAACTGCCGTAAGTTTTAGTATGTTGTTCAGACGGTCTGTAGGACCTATGGGAATATAAATGAATAATATCACCCAATTAGTTTTGGATTGCACCCGGGTTGAAAAAAGGAAATACATTGAGCCCTATGGGATCTAATTTTTCAAACATTTTTTAAGCGGATTTAAAATTCACAAATTGCTTCGAAAATTTTAGGTAATATTCAAATTATTCCATAAAATATATAAAAAAAATTCAGCGAAATATATTCAGTAGTTTTTTAAATAAAAATTAAAATAATAGATATACCTCTCATATGAAACTATCACGTGACCATGATATGAAGCGATCACATGACCCACTTCAAAATGATATATGGCATCCATCTTGTTTCAAAATCGTGATTTTTTAAGTTCTTTTTCATTCATATTGAGTGTTGTATCCGTCCTAAAACTACTTTATTTTTGCTTAAATTCTGTGCATCTACATACTGAAACAACGCAAATACAATATATTTGAGATTAAATGATTATCCGAATTTGATTATTTCTACAACGAAGCCTATTTTTCACTTATGTAAAATGTAAACAGCAAAATATGTAGAATGAGTTGTATTAGAATTGCTGTATTTCTTTAACACAAAATAATTTAGTCCATGGAGTCTACATGGCTGATATGAATGAAATATTAATTTATTTTATAAAGAGATGGACGATTTTTTTCGATGAAGTTTTATGCATAGAGTTTAATTACTTGTAGCTTCATGGTCTTAATTTTAAATAAAATAAATTATTATATTATTGTGATGAATGAAATGAATAGGAGAAAGTTATGAATGAAATACTGTTTTTATAGAGAGATCCAGGCGTGTTATTTTTTCTATGACGTCATTTGAATTAATTTCATTTGTTTTCGATGAAGTTTTCAAATATAATAAATTATCGTAGTATTATGATAGTTTTAAAAATATTACCGTGGAATGTAACGAATTTTAGAAATATTTAAATCAGGCAATTTATATTTCAATGCCGTCATTTGAATGAAGTCCATTTTTTTCAATGAAGGTTTAAGTTTTCAAATTTATAAATTAATGTAGTATTGTGATAAGTTTTAAAATATTACCGAGGAATGTATTGCATTTTCGGCTTTTTTAAATAAAATTGCATTGAAGTTGGAAAGTGTTTCAAAATCAATGTTTTAAGCACGATTGATCTTTTTTTGTTAATTTATACTGCATATATCTCAAATGCTCTGCACACATATATTACCTTAGGACGTTCAAGCAGTTTAAATAGTAAATTGAATTTCAAATAATAACAAGGCATTATATTCGAGTAAGGTCATCTCTTCACAAACTTTAGGTTATAACTGTAAGGATTCTGTTGCTTGTCAGCAAGGCTTAGACAACCAGGAAGATCAAAACTTCTTTAAAGCATGAATTTTAGAATTTTTCTTATCGAAGTTATAAATTATGCACTCATCCCGCTGAAATAACATTCATATCTGCTGAAACATACGAAAAGTAGTAAGATCAATTAAACATTAAATACAATTTCCCTCGTAGAGATGTACCTTAATTAATAAGACATACCCTAAGTATTTTAAAATTATATACATTTTTGTCATATAAGTTTTAAATAAACAATGCTTTATAGAACCGTCATTCTTTAGATAAAATATATAAATCACAATTGATAGTTAAATCAATGCATACCATTATGTCAAATATTCATACCTTACTATTACACTATTGTCAGATCTAATTTTTCTTCTAGAGAAATGACTGAACACCAGACAGCATTTTTTAAGCTTTACATGCTCCAGGTGGACTGTATTCCGTTGAATCTCGTTCAGTGGCTACGCATACACGATTATAATCTTCCAGTTATTTGCTAAGTATCTCCAATCCCGTTCATGAGAAGTTTCATTATACAGAGTGATTATAATTAAAGTTCCCGGTTTGAAAATGGTCTCAAATAAAAAGCACTCCTCAGAATGATTTGAAATTTTGCGTGAACATTCGTGAAACAATGGAATTTTGTTTATTGAAGAAAAAAACAGTAGTTCAAAAAATCGCCGCTAGAAGAAAAATTGGCGCGTTACTACACTAGAATGCAATACATGAGTAATAAACGTTGGCTAATGACGTAATAAATGTTCAATATGCTGTCCTTCGAATACTGAATTAAAAGTCGATCTTTCATCACTACATGCATGCAAGTTGCAGAATCTGGGCAACCGAAAATCCACAGAAACTACGCCAGGTGCCTCTTCATTCCCCCAAATTCACTGTGAGGTGCGCGTTTAGAGCAGCGTATATTGTCGGGCCATTCTTTTTTGAGAAAGTTGGTCCTCATGGCTCCGTCACCTGTTCTGTCAATGGTCATCGATATGAACGTCTTTTGAAAAGTCACGTTATACCCACACTGCAAGAGCGTCAGTGTATCGATAACATTATTTTCATGCAGGATGGGACTCCATCATATATCGCAAAACCATTGAAGCGGCTTCTTCGCAGTCATTTTGGAGGTGACAGAATCACCAGCCGCCATTTTCCTGTAAGATGGCCAGCACGTTTCCCTTGACCTCAATCCATGTGATTTTTAGCTTTGGGGACATCTGAAGAACGTGGTGCTTAATGGACACATTACAAATTTAGCGGAACTTAAAGCTAGCATCAATCATCACATCCACAACATCTCTACAGAAACACTCAAATATGTTGTTGAACTCGCTATTTTGCGCTTTCAGCTTGTTTCAGAGTGCGAAGGACAGCATATTGAACATTTATTACGTCATTAGCCAATGAGTAAGTCAACGTTTATTACTTTTGTATTGCATTCTAGTGTAGTAAAGCGCCAATTATTCTCTTAGTGGCGACGTTTTGAATTACTGTGTTTTTCTTCACCAAACAAAATTCCATTCCACTCCACGAGTGTTCATGCAAAATTTCAAATCATTCTGACCAGTGCTTTTTATTTGAGACCATTTTCAAGCCGGGAACTTTAATTATAATCTCCCTGTATATATATAATTCGTATCTGTTTTAAAATTTAATTTTGCTCTTAGCAAAACTTTATGATGAGGCGATCTTGTTGCTCCTTATCCTGATTCGTTCAGTTGCCCATGGTTTATTTCCCAGGTCCGCTCTCTGATTGGTTGCTTCTTATCATCAGCCTCTGATATGTCAGATGATTTAAATTCGATCCAAATCATCATTCTTTCGTCTCATAATTGTGCAATTATAGCTATAAATTAGTTGAATTTTTTAACTTATGGCTCAGCTCTAGCCTATCTTGTGCATTGTTATAAGTGCATATTTGAGGTTTTATTAAGTTTAATATAATCCTCATATTGTCTATAAACTAAATACTGAAGTTTTAGCATATATATGCACGTCATACTAGTAAACAATCCGAACATTATTTACCCCCGCCTGCCGTTGGCAAATACCTAAGTGCCCAGTATTACAATAATCAGTTTATAGCTCTATAACATGATAACATGATATTGCATACAGGCAACATGTGGAGAGATACCTAGTAAGGAAAGATCGGTAATTAAAAAATATAAAGAAGTTGAACAGTTGAGCACATTATATTTTGCATGCAGCGTTTCGTTATAAATTAGATATCGTTTTCCTTTATCAAATGTACTTGGTATTTCAATAATTTGGACGGGACTATAATATTGCACTGTAATTTTTTTGTCTTAAAGTAAATATTTTGAAAGTCTAAAAAAGTTTTGTGCTGTATAGTTATCTCATTGCTTACAACATGGTATCGAACAGCAAAACCAGAAAGCCAAAATTCAGAGTTACTGAAAAGTTTTGTTAACAATGATGTGCAGGTTCTTAATTAGTTTCCATTCCACCTGGGTTAACATTCCATATGTAGTAACATGTACACATGTTAACATTCCACAAAAGTTTAAAAATCCACCTGTTCCTTAATTAGTTTCAAGCTGAGTGTCATAGACTGCCTCTCCCGTTTGGGGGGTACAGGTTACTGCGGACTGCGTTTGTGAGGCTCAGGAGTGGCCATAACAACACCCTCGGTTGTATCGGCGTTTTTTTGGTTTCACTTGTTCAGGATCAGAAGGATACAGCTTTTTGTTCTCTCAGGCGGCAAGGTCTTTCGAATTTGATCTAGCATTTTCTAGGCCAAGAGATAACAACAACATAAATAAGTTTAACTTTTTGCTTACGGGTGGGACAGCATCAAACCCAAACGAATAACCTCCCAAAAAGACAGGTATTTGACATACCCTATCCTAAACAGTTCGATCCCCTTTTGCAGGCATTGGCATCTATGGGAATCAATGCCTGAAAAGGCGGAACGAGCAGTTTTGGATAGGGTATGTCAAATACCTGACTTTATGGGAGTTTCATCGTTTGAGATTAGCGCTGTCCCACCTGTAAGCAAAAAGTTAACAATTTAGTTTTTTCTGCATATTGACTTTAAAATCTATTCTTAAACGAACTGGATCAATTTGTGTGTACTGAATTCCTGAAATGAAGTTACATATTCAATGTCAAAATATAATGTCCCTTCTTTTTGATGAATATATTTATATATATTTCTATAGGAGATTACATATTCCAAAATACAAGTTTTCCTGTTCAGACAATTTCTAATAAAACATTATTACCAACACAATTTGCGTAAACAAGACCTTTGTTCTCCTATTAATTTAATTATATCATTTGGGAATTTGAGGTTAATCCCATGTGTGGTTCTAACAACTTGCTACAAGTACGATATTAAAAATGTTTCAGGCTATGAAATGTTACAGTCATTCTTCCTAAATCTCACTGCTTGTTTAATGCTTCTATTTTAATACGGGAATTATATGAGTTACTTTTAGATGAAGTTAAATTCTCCATGTATTAAAAGCTTCACAAATGGCTCAGTAAATTGTATCCAAATATCTATTGGAAAGAATGCAATGAATGTTAAGGTGTTAAATTTAAATATCTTCCTAAATTAGTGAACATATTAGTTTTAATACTTTCTAGAGAAAAGAATGTAAATGGAATGTACATATACTCAAGGACTTTAAAGTGCTAGATATTATTATTTCTATGAGGATTAATAAACAAAGTTGAAATTAATTACATTAAATTACTCTGAAAACTCATTTATTTTATTTCTTGATAATAAGTGCTCTAATTAAAAGATTCACAATAATATGTGATTTCTTTCATGATATTTAAGCAGATAATTAAAACTGATCTTAAATTGTAATATATGCAGGGCCCACTTCGACAATAAGAGCTTGCAATTTCGTCCCAATAGCTCAACAGGTAGAGCACCGGCTGGCCAAGCTGGAGATCCAGTATTCAAAGTGAGAGGATAATGACCACACAGGATAATAACCTGGGTAAAAATAGTATTATCAGGAGTCGAACCTGAGATAGAAATAGCAGGAGGTGGTGAGTTAGATTGCCGGTTGCACGCCAACCTGTCATTAGAGGGTGGAGAATGCAGAGTCCACTACGATAATAATAGCTTGCAATTCCGTCCCAATAGCTCAACGGTGAAGCATCGGCTGGCCAGTTCGGAGATCCAGGGTTCGAATACCTGTTGGGGCTTCAAGGTTCTTTACATATTTATATATCTATAACTTCCTAAATTCTTTAGGATGTAAAACACATTTAGGAATAAAGTACAGTTTGAATAAAACATCAGTTATTGATACAGTAATAAAGAAAAAAAATCTTATGTGGGCAACACATGACTTTCCTTATATAATGTAATGAATTTACTACTTTTACAGTAAAAAAAAATTGGTTTTTCTTATAGTAGATACTAATATTCCTTCCAAGATATTGAATTTTCGGCAATTGGTCGTCATTTTCATTGATTTGGCGCCATTTTTATCCGATTGGTGAGATTTTCGCTAATTTGGCAACATTTTAAAAAGTCGCCAAGTTGGCGACATTACGCCAAATTCGTCACCAAAATCTCGCCAAGCGTTATGGACGAAGAAATAAGTTATTCTTACAGCAGATAAATGACTATTGGCGTTCAAATACAAAAGTATTACTCAAAGTATCTTTTTCATGAATGGAACGAGCTAAATCCACGAGAATGATGTCACCCAATTTGTTGCATGGTATTACATATGAAAAGTGAACATGTTTCTCGATGGGAAATATTTTTTTTATTCATTTTATATGACTTTTTGATAATTTTTTCGAAAAATGTGCAATATCTCGAGAACGGTTGATCTTAGCGTTCTAAAATTTATGTCAATCGTTTACTAATGAAAAATTACATAAGAAATGTCTATTTGAGTAACTTTGTTAGTGGTTTTGATTTTTTGACGATTTTTTTCAAAATTTCATTCGAAAATTTAGGGGGGTTCTGGACATTCGATTGCGTATAAAAACAATAGGCTTCCAGTGTTTACTGATTGTGATTGTTGTACCAAATTTCGTTCGCATCGGTTCATTCGTTCGTCAGTTATCGTCTCCACAGGTTCACTGACACACACACAGACATCACTTCAAAAATGTTTGATTCGTGATCAGGGATGCTTGAAACGAGCTCTCCCGTCGAAAACTCGAATTCGAATTTTCGACCCCGTCACAATACTTTCCTTATGCATTATGTATATAAGGAAAGTAATAAAACAACATTTTCATAATTTCAAATTAATTTACATATCTTTAAACAAAAAGACGAATACATGCAGCATTTAAAAAATATTTTTCTATATTTGTTCATCCGATAATAAATGATGTTAAATGTTTTATTTGCGACGAACTTTGATCCCATAGAAGTAATGCAGTCTATGTTATCTTCAATAGGCCAAATGAAATTTCAATACTCACATATGATTAAAAATTCCAACTTGGAGAAAGGACTTCAGAAATCCAGCTGGCATTCATATATTTTCAAATGCGCATGCGCAAAATAAATGACACAATACAAGACGAGAATAGAAACTTGAATGGAGTAAATGAACAACAAAGATCAATCATGCTTAAAGCATTTATTATGAAACATTTTCCAACTGAAATGCAATTTTATTTAAACATCTCTAAAATATAATACATTCAGAGGCGACGTTTTTAAATTATCACAGCACTACAGTAATTTATGATACTTGAAAAATTTAAACTTCTCCGAAAAAGAGAATGCTAGTTAAACAAAATGGGATTTTTTCGTCGAAATATGAATCGCCTGCTTCTCTATGTAAAATCAATAAATGCTTAATTACATTCACTTATATTCCAGATTCCAGAGTAACAAATTTTGCGTGAAAAATTATTCAGTATTTCTTAAACAACTCACCTTATAATCACTGGAGTTGTTTACATTCTGCATGCTATATTATAGCAAGCCTGCGTAGTAGGAATAAGCAAAGTTTAGTGATCATTTAAAATCGAAAATATTGTAATTGCGTTTCCACAGAATTTAGACATACATATAATATACAAAAATAAAGAGGTTTTATGACGAATGCAACACTAAATATAAATTTAAATGATCTTCAAACATCACGATCTGGTTCCTACACAAAGAAAACAAACCGATGCCATATTCTTGCGTTGAGTCACGTGATCTCTTCATATATCATGGGTGTAATTATCTTTAAATTTTTATTTAAAAACTACCAAACGTATTTGGTTGACTTTTTTTTTACTTTTGGTTGACTTAAAAATTATTGTTTGGGTTCAGTTTATTACATTTTTTTTCGACCCGGATTAAATCCTAACTAATCGGGTGATATTATTCATTATCATTCTCGTCTGTCCAGTAAACAGTCTCAACAACATAATAAAATGTCATTTTGATAAAGTTATTTTTACGACAGTTATTTTTACTGACGGTTAGACAGAATGAACAAAGCTATAGACAATTTTCAACTATGTTGGAAAGTGTGAATTTAATTTCTTAAAAATTAAATTTGTATTTAAAATTTGACAGTTCTTCAAAATGTTAAAAAAATCTATTGTTTATTATATTTTCAGAAATAAACATTTTTGTTATTATCCGTGTCCACTGTCAATGAAATTATATAATTATATAGGGTTATTAAGTTCATGATTGTATATTAAGTTGTTACGTTTGTGCTTGTTATACAATATGATGTTTACCAATTGAAATAATCGCAGCACTTTTAGTACTTCTTCAAAGAAAACAGACATATGCAAATTAAGTGATAACATTTGTTTGGAGGGAGTCGTCATCCTCCTCTTCATCAGATCAAAACAGTGTCTTTAGTTAACAAACGCCAAGTAAGAACTGGCATTTGTTATAAAAATACACTGTCTTGATGAAGAGGGATCCCAACACACCCTCGACACAGTTGTTGGTACGCAATTTTGATATGTCTGTTTTCTTTAAAGAAGTGCAAAAAGTGTTAATCTTACAAGCAATAATTTTACATTAGTGTAAACTATTCGTACCGCATTTAATGTGATCGCCTCCTTTGTTCGAGTGATAGCCAACAAACGTAAGAAATACACACACACACACACACACACACACACACACCATTGTAATGTTTGATATTCAAGAAAATTAAAATATTTAAATGTGACAAAATTCGAGAATCGAGCATTTAACTCTATCATAATGCTTTCTTACACCATGTATTGTAAGGAAAGTGAAATTTCCCTCATCGCTTTTTATATTTTTAATCTTCTGAACCATGATTAAATAATTCTCTAACGTAATATAAAGTAGGAAACGTATTAAGCAAGTTTTGTCAGGATCTTATATTTTATTAGGTGCAAAATGTGGAAGGCAAGTATAAAAAGATAAATATTGGACTTTATTTACAAAACCAATTTCGCCCACGCTGAGATGCGAACCATCTACGTAATGATATTAATTGACACATTTCCTATTCAATTCTAGTACTTTAGACATCTTGGAAGAAGGAAATTATGTTAGTACCGTTAGATGTTTAAGTATGATATTTGCTATCTACATAAAATTTAGCGAAAAAATTAGCCAGGTGGATTATTTCTGAAATTGATCTTCTGATTTAATATATGTATATAACATTCCATAATTTTAATTGATATATCAGTTGAAAATGGGTGATTTTACTATATTTACTTATATCAACAATATATGTGATTGCAATATAAAAATATGATGTGGACAGCACAATAATTTCCTTGCAGACTTATGTTCACATTATCTTGATTTCTTTAATAATTCAGTAAATTGAGTTTAATTTGCACCAAAACCACCCTTAATTATTTTAAATGACACAGAATGTGCACTTTTAATTCAATTTTCCTTTTCATTTGGTGACTGGTCTTGTTTTCTAAGGTGGCGTAGCAATATACAAAAAAACTAAAATATCTCAAGAACGACTAGTCCAAGACTAAAGGAGTTGGTCTTTCATCGTCAAAAGTTACGTATTAAACAAACCATTAATTGATACATTTGAGCATACGCAGTGTTTTATTTTAGATTTCAGCGATTTTTGACTAAAAGATTTTTGACTCTCCAACTAAAAGCAATGAACATTTTATTCACACCAATTATCTTCCAGACTTCAGAGCTAAATAATTATGATTTAAAAATTCTGCAATTGTTATGCAACTCATCTTACAATCACTTATTTACATTCTGCATCCATTAAAAATTAGTCTTCGTTGTAGAGATAATCAAAGTTTGATAATCATTTAAACTCATATTTATTGTAATTGCGTTGGCACAGAATGTAAATGAGCAGAAAATAAATAAAAATCAAGCGGTTTTAGGACGGAACTAAATCCACATTAAAAAAAAATTAAAAATCAAGATTTTTATACTGGGGAAAATGATGGATGCCATATTTTATTTTGCAATGGACGTGATATCTTCATATATTATGGGTATAATTATTAATTCAAATTTTATTTAAAAATCTACAGTATATATATTGCTGAAATTATTTTTATATATTGTGTGGGATAATTTGAAGAGTTCCTAAAATTTTCGAAGTAATTTGTGAATTTTAACATTGCTTAAAAAATGCTTGAAAAATCAGGTCCCGTAGGGTCCAATGTATTTCACTTTTTCAACCCGGGTTTAATCCAAAACTAATTGGGTGACATTATTCATTGACATTCGCATATGCCCCACAGACAGTCTCAACAGTATACTAAAATTTAATTTTGATAAAGTCATTTTACGACAGTTATCGTGCTAACGTACAGACTGGCAGACAGGATGAACAAAGTCATAAACATTTTTCAACTAGTTGGAAAGTGTTAATGAGACGTTTGTCTGTAGTGAGAAGTCTAAGCGATTTGGTACAGATACTTAAGGACACGGGACGAAATGCCTCGGAAATATTTTCTTTAACTCGAATATGATTTTAAGTTATATTATATGGTAAAACGATTTTTAGCGATTTTCACACAAAACTGTTTTTTAGCGACCGAAAACTTGGCACATCATCTGAAAGATCGAAGAACGTTCCTTTTAACGATGTTTGAATCGAATCCGTAGGTCAATTCCTTCGTATTTATTAATTTATTTTTAAATGCATCGAAATTCGCATTTTTTAAATTATTTGATACTTATTTCAAAGCAACCGAAAAAGAAGATAAGCACAATTATATAATTTTGCAAAAACGTCGTGGGTACATCTTCGCAATCTAACACGTGTTTTATTTACTACATTTATTTCTTTCTTGTGATTTATCATGAAAAATCAGGAAAATTGAAATTGAACATACCGTAATGGAAGTTCGTTGGATTTTGCTAGACGGTTGACGGCGCATGCCCAACTCACGGTTTATATTAAGCCACGCCTTTCCTTCTACAGAAAAAATCGTTTCTTCTTCTATTCTTCAAGGTTGCGGAAAGAATGTATGGGAATTCGGTTTTGAAGGAAAACAGAAAATATTAACGATTTAAAGAGGTAATTCTGAAAATGTATTATTTAAGTAGCAAACGTTTGCATATTTAGGACCCATAACGCCGGATAATGTTTTTCTGTTGATGAATATATCTGTGAAAATTCATGTTCTTGACTAAAACTGATAGGGAACGTGGTGATAAGGCCCAATGAAAGTTTATGGGGCAGTGATGAGTTGCCATTTTATATCTACAAATTACTGAACAAGATAAAATTATCGAATACGGTAAAGATTGCCGGACCAAATGCTTTATTTACACTGCTTACAACTGAAATCGCAACAACATGAAGAAAATGATGTATCCTTATGAAATTTACATAATATAATTGTAATACAGAGATGTGCAGATGATCAAAGTATCATACCTGGAAAATAAAATCATGGAACTTTATTGACATTAGATCAATACGGAATAGGCCCACCGCGAGCGATAATGCATGATTGAATACGACGAGGCATCCCGTCATTGTGATGGTCAATGGTGTGCTGATGGATGGCATTCCACACAGCATGCAATTGGGCTTGTAACTGAACATGTTTTGTTGGAATTGGGAGTTCTCTTAATCGACGACTCATGATGTCCCAGATATGTTTAATTGGCGACAAATCCAGAGAATATGCTGACCAAGGTAAGATATCAAAACCTTGAAAGAAATTCATTGTTACCCCTGCAGTATGAGGCCTGGCATTATCCTGCTGAAAGACAGTCCATGCCTGATTGACAGATGTCTCTGTACAACAGGTTTCACAATATCAGAGACATGCCATTGTGCCGTGATACTGCCAGAAACGTGGACTAAATGTGTTCGTCCACCAAATGGTATACCACTCCAAACCAAGGTGCCTCTTAGGTGGGCTCTGCGCCGACTGACAATAAAAGCTCCCTGGTGGCGTTGTTGAAAGCGCCGCCATACGCAAGTATTGTCATCTAACATGCCAAAACAGAATCATGATTCATTCGTGAAGAGAATATTTCGCCATTCTGCCGACCAATTGCGTCTCAATTAACACCCCTAGAGGCGTCGTAACCGGTGAAGACGTTGAAACGGTAGGTATTGAAAAGGTCGTCTGCCTCGGATTCCTGCGTCATGCAAATGGTTTCGAATGGTTTGCGTTGAAATCGCGTTATCTGTAGTGTAGGATAAATGTCGTTGTAACACGGATGCTGTAGTAAGCTGCTCCCTCGAAACGTTTCTCAGAAGCATATGATCTTCACGTGGTGTGGTACACCAGGAAGCTCCACTACCTCATCTTCTTGTCGTTTCGTTGTCTCTGATTCCATCCTCACGTAAAACAATGATTTGTTGCCTTTCCTTTGAGGACAACTGAACGTATGCGGTACGTCGACGTACTCTTGCCATACTGTGATGATTTTTACTACCTGAAAGCAATAAGGCTACAATTAAATGTAATATCGCTCTTCATTGACTTGCCGCTTCTATGCTGCTCAGTAAAGTGTTAAGTCACTATGCTTAACGAAACTGTTGTCATTTGCATATCTTGCCTTGCTGTTTCCATTGTCTGATTTACATAAAGCTACACCTACAACTTTATGGCGTTCCGATTTCAGTTGCGAGTAGTGCAATTTAAGTACCTGGTAGTGTGTTTATATTTATTGTTTAAAAAAATATTTTCCAAGTTTCTTTCAAATATTTTTACTTGTACAAAATTTTGAGAAAAGTTTTGTTTCTTAACAACTTGATTTAACCTTAAATTTTGATCTGAGGGTAAAAAATTGTATTCAAATCAGTGTGATTTGAATACTTGACGCTCCTCAAAACTTTGAATTACGAAATGCAAAATCAATAAACCCTTTTTCACTTGGCTTTCGAGAAAAAAACGGAAATTCTTGCAATATTTCACAAAACCGAACTGATTTAGGAGAAAATCGTTTTAGCCCTTTATATTTTTCTGCAATTTGCATAACAATTGAGGATTGAATTAGATAACACAAAGAACTGTTTGAAGATATCTTTGTAATGTTCTTTTTTTATTGATTTCGCATTACTGAATATCGAGTGTGATCCTGATAAGTCCAGTTCTTTGATGTACAATTGTATCCTTTTCACTGCATTTCCTCTTCTGCTTTAAAACCTTGTTTACAGTTTTATGAAACCATAGATCTTAGCATAGAGTCATTGAGTATTTATAGCTATAAAAGATATTAAAAAGTCAAACATATATGCACATTTAACAATGTAAAGAATCATTTAAGGATTATAAAAAAACCGAAATTGTATTTATAACTGAGTTTAAAATTTCAGGATTTATTAGGGATCATAACTCTTATTAACATCCAAAATGTCATTCTCAAAATTTTTATGTCCAAGCAGGTGACGCACAGTTATATTTTATATTTATACTCAGTAGAAACATTTGTCAAGTTTTAATTTTTGTATTTTTTATGTTTACTGTTAAAATAATGAAACATATCAAAGTTTATTTCTCTTTTACCTGTATTGACTGCGTCAATTAACATTAGAGATTCAGAAACCTATACTATACCAAAGGGAAATACAACAATTTGAATTTCCCTAGGCTAGTTGATATTGACAAGGAAATATTTTTTGAAATAACGTTAAACGCACACAAATAGTGCTATATGGAGTGCAATTTATTATTTTATACGTTTATAATAATGATATAAAATATACTAAAGACAAATATTATTTAACCATACACTACCCGATATAGAAAATGCAACACCATGAAGCTTTGCCAGCATAATTATGCAAATTGCAAGACAAACGCAGCTGGCTGATGCATGTGAATGATCTGAAATGCAAGTAGAGAAGGTGAGTAGAGTGCGGAATGAAAGAGAAGGAACCGACAGAGGAGCCAACAGTTGAAAACAGTCTGTCGCCTACGGAAACCTGTTTTACCAGCTGTTTTTCACTTCAGAAGACACAACACGTGTTGTTGAAGAGATACCTGGCCGATGAAGCCGAAGTCCGTTTCAGCATTCGGATGATCATACGAGGGCATTCAGTTTAGGCTTACTTTCGGCTGTGTCGTCGTACCAGCTCGTCGCCGTTAAAACACGCGTAGATGCGTCAACTGTGCAAAAGATTTGGAGATGATGAATTGAAGAAGGATATGTAAATCGTCGCAGTGGTGCAGGGCCATCAAGGCCTGGCATTGACCGGCGCATTCGAAGGTATACGGTGGCGCTCGACGACGACTGTCGAAATTCTGCAGAAATTGCAAGGTACATTGGATATTCCAATATCAGCGAGAACAGTTTCTTGACGATTGGAAGAAAGCCACTTACCGACCGTCCGAACAGATACCTTATGCCTGTCTGTAGGTCGGACGGTCTGGATCGAAGAAGAAGATTGGCCGAAAGCAGCTTGCACTCAAACCGTCCTTTACGAAGACTGTCATTGACTACAAGACAACGACGTGGTAGACTGCAATGGTATCAGGCTCGAGCTTCTTGAACGACTGAATGGGGCAGAGTAGTTTTCAGCGATGAGTCTCTGTTCTGTTGAATGACAGTCGCCGTGTGAGAGTCTGAAGGGGCGATATGGAAACATACCCAATCCTGCTGCGACTGTTGAACACCATACTACTCTAAAACGCGACACCATGGTTCGGGGTGCCATCAACTTCGATAACTGCTCATATTTGGTTCGTATCAGAGGGACAATGATGACATGACGATATGTGGAAGAGTTGCTGCTGCTGGTTGCACTGCCCTACCTTCAGCCTTTGCAAATTGTTGTTTCCAGCAAAATAACGTGTGACCACACACGGTAACCATCAGCAAACAAGCCTTGCAAAGGTATTCAGGTGCTTCCTTGACCTCCGCCGTTTCCAGATGTGTCCTCCATCAAGCATACATGGGACGCGATTGGTCATCGTTTGACTGTCTGCCCCCTTATCAAACAGAGGGCGACATGTGGAGGATGATTGAAAGCATATAGTCATCCATCCGTCATAAAACTATCCGCACGCTCATTGCATCTGTTCCTCGAAGGATCGCTGCTTGTATCGCCGCAAGAGCTGGTCCTACTGCCCACTGATCACGTTGTCTATGTCATTATTGTATTGCATTATCCTTCTGGAATTAACGTCACTTATTTATATATGCAATCTATGTCTGTATGTCCTTTATCATCACACTCTATCCTCTCTTTCAAGGTGGTGCATTTTTGTCTCGGGAAATTTATTAATAGAGGTTATTACTATTTTGCGGTTTTGGTATTTCATTTTCAATATATTACCTCTAGACTGCTTGTAAGATTTGATGAGCTCAGTCCCAATGATTGACCATTGAACAAATTAGAATAATTTATTAGATGTTATTGGGGTCAGTTGATTCCCAATAACAACTTGCCTTATTTTAAACTTATCAACCATCCCAAAATGAAAGAAGTCACATTTTAATCATCATACGCAGAGAAAGAGCAGACAGCACATAATAAACCACAAAGAAATTATCTAACTGTAAAGTACTTAAAAAACAATCATTTCAACAAAATGTAAAATAGCGTATCAAATTTTTCATAAGACTTAAAAAATTAACACAAAACTTTAATTTGCTCTATCAAAACTATTTTGCTTGGATAACTCTTACTTAGTTATATCGTCCAATGTACGATCATAGTGAAGGTTTAACTAAAATGCCTTTTTCAAAGAGATAAACTTACCAATGAACATTACTGTACAACACGATAAATTATAACGGTGTAAATACAGCATATATACAAGAAAATGCAATAAATATTAAATATTACTATTAAATAATAATTTAATTTAAAACACATAAATAAGTATTTGCTCCGTATCAATACATCAATATCTAATTCGACAGATTTAGACATATTTAACATTTTAAAACACAAATGAACTAGGGTAAAAATATGTTAATAGTTTGATATGTATCCATATGTCTGAGCGCGAGTTTATTGTGTCTGTAAATAAAACTTACACTCAAGATAAAAAAAATATATGTGTCTGCTGCTTGACATTTTCAGGAAGAAATAATCTAATCATAAATTTATAATTAAATTTAGGGCAAATTAAAAAAAAAAATAGAATTGGTTCACTTTTGATAATTCGTAGTCTATTTAATAGCCTACGAATAAAACTATAAGGTAATACCACTATATTATTTGCATTTTTGCTTTGAAAGTAATTTTTCATTCCAAACTTATATAACTACGCTAATTATGCAAATGTACAAGATGTGATATTTATAATAATTTGTTTATTTCTTTACCAAAAATAAAAATATTAATAATTTATATATTAAATCATCATCATCATCATGGTACTACAGCCCTTGTAGGGCCAAGACCTTCTTTAAGGTTTCGTAACAAGAATTTTTTTCCGGAGTGGAGTTGCTAGCCCCACGCCCAACCAACACCCTCTATATTCAAGGCCTCCACACCATCCCGTAATGGCCGACACCGTAGTCCAACGCAATACGAATTTGTACTGAAATTGTTTTTGGGCGAATTTTTTTTTTCTTTTTTTTTTTTTTTAATTTAAATGTTCCAGCAGGATGAGGATTTTTTTTTCTTTAAAATATATCTGCTTTAATTTAAATTAGAATTTGTTGACATAAATAAGATTCTTTCTTTCTTTTTTTATGTGTGATTTGGAATGAAAGAATAATCTTAATAGAACCACTTTATAATTTGATAAGTTACTAAAAACTTTATAATTTAATAAGTAAAAAATCAAATCCTTACTGAAGATTAATTTAAATTCAATCGAAATAAATTAAAATTTACATGATTAAAAAGTATCAGAATGTAAAGGTCATATCTATCCTAACACAATTTAAAGAAGTATATAGATTGTACTATATAGTAAAGTATATACTAAAATAGATTGAAGTACATAATAAAATTGTACTTTAATTGCTAAAGATTGCATACTTCATTAATATATAATTAATATTGGTCTATTACTTAATTTTAATTTATTCGATCACAAGTAGTTAGCATTCTAAAATCAGACTTACCCTCCAAGATAGCTGAAAATCAAACATAATTATAATTAATTAATTCCAAAAGGCCTGGAGTCAAAAGAAGAGGCAGGTGTGGATCCAAAATAACATTTATTATATATACATATATATATTTTTATATGCATTGAGAAGTGAATATCTATCCATTTAAATTCTTGCACAGTTTTATACCAACAAATTAATGCATAATCATACACACCATTATCTAATGAAATTACTAACTCATATAGCATTTCTTAATATCCTTTAAGTAAGTTTCATCATTACAAATTTACCTTTCAATATTCATTACACAATTCTTATATTCATTCAAAATTACAGATTTAAATTAATATTCATCAAACTATTATTATCCTTCCCCTCTAGTCTCTATGTTGGGGTTCATTTAAATTTATTATATCAGTATTCGATAAGAGCATTGTAAATAAATGCTATCATAACAGATGGACTTAATTATAATAATAAGTTGATTTAGATTTCAACTATATATTAAATGGGCAAAAGTAAAATCTTTAAATTAAATCTCTCTTTACTATTTATTGTTACCCCAAATGATATAGTCTTTCATTGTAGTTTCTCAGGACAAATGTAGACTAGGACTTACGTGGTTGAGCAGTCGTGGATTCCTTTATGGATTGTTATTTTGACATCTGCATCTACGTAAACAGGTCTTTTATAGCACAGATTGTTCCTTGTTACACTGAATATGAGTTGTCGGCTTATACGACACCTTAGTTCTAGGAAGCATTTCTCCAAGAACACACCAGCACTTGATAAAGTATGCCGAATTAAGATGTACGACATAGTAGGACCCTTGTCCATAACTATCAGTCGTCCCATACTCTAACGACGTCAACATTGGAGTTTCAATATACCAGGCCATGATTATTCATTACGGATTAAGTTAATATGTGCACATTCTGTTTTTCTAGGCGCCTGTCTGTAGTTATTGCCTGCAGATGTGAAATGTGTGAAAATAGAATGAAATGACTCTTTGGCCATTGCATATGCCTTTAGAAGTCTTTTAAAGAAACTTGTAAAAATCCAATTTTGCAAAATATTGGATATTTAATATTAAGTTCATCATTAAAATTTAAATTCAAAAAAAGTTTAAAAGGTTCTGTGCATTAATTAGAATTGCACAAAATGTCTTTTATGACAAAAAGCATGTATGCAGCTAATAATTTCCAAGGTGAAAATAAAAATTTAAAACCCTAACATAAAATGAAACACATGTATGGAAAGTAATTCCAAGGTAAGTTTAAATATTTATATAAATAGGTTACATCAATACACTATATATATAATGTTTCAGTTAAATAAGTAGAAACTAATAATTATGTTTAAATTTAGTTTAAAGAAAAAATAATGCAGTGATGTATTAACATTTAGTTTAAATCAAACTATAGTATTTATATTAACTTCATGAATATTAAATTTATTTTTTATTTAATTTATTTTAATTTTTTAACTCAACTACACTCATTCTATACTCTCTAAAAGCCAATACTTTGCCATTTTCTATCTCGGAAAGGTGAGTACTTTTTGGCATTTTGAAAATTAAACAAACATGCAATACAATGGTATAAACATTAGCGATACACCTACAGCTATCTTATAAAGATAAGGGATGAAATATGCTCAGCATTAAAATCTTTGTGAAAACAAGCTGTAAAAATATAGTTATAGTTTATTTTGTTGCAATCCTATTAGGCTTTACATATATAGAAAATTCGAAAAAGTTTTTTTTTTAAGGACAGCACTATTACTGTACATGTTTGAAAAATAGGCTATCACTTTTTTAATGTTGCAAGTTTACGTTTCTTATTTTCTGGTTTTTTCACATCATTTCTCTCTTTGCAATAGTTTTTTTAAAAATGTATTCGTGGCAGCCATGATAATATACCTGGTAATGACAGTAGAGGAATGACCACCAGGACAATTGCCTTTCATAAAAATTTCTTTTTCGGTTAAAATAAAAACTGCTAAACTGATAACCAATTGTCGTTGATTGTTTACATTCAAGAAAAGATGTTCGAAATCAATGGAAACTAATTTTTGTACAATTATAAATACATGAATTACAATTTCAAGAACTTCGGGCTGCGGATACATCAAACCACCCCTATCCATCTTTTCTATAACAGAACTTTCAATCAGAGGAGACTCTTTAACAGTTGCAATAGTTAAGTTTATCTTACAAAAAGTACAGTTATGAAGTTTTTTAACAGTGGCAAATGCACAATATCCTGCTACGTAAGATATCACAGGGATCATATCAGATACATTAGAAACATCATCATCCAAAACGGAAATGCTTTGAGCAAAGGTAGGAAGATCATCAGTCTGAGAGGTTTCTAAGTCTCCTATTTCGTTATTCTCTACATCTACAGACAATTCACCATATTTACAAGATTTGATCTTTAAAGGACCGATACTTTGTAGTCGTAATTTACTTTCAGTTTCAAACACCTGTCGCAAAGATATCAAATATTGTGAACCTGCAAGTTGTCTGAATTTCCCAAACCTTTGCTCTAAAGCATCCGTTTGAATTTTTCCAGTTAGGATATACGAAAACCCTAATTCATTTACACAGTATGATAAAAGATCCAACACACCATGTGTTGTATGCGTTAAAGCAGCATGAGTTTCTCTGGTCAATATACCAGTCGTGTATTTCAAATTTTTCCAATCCTCTAACCAGATTAGGAACTTATTTAAAAATTTAGTCTTTTCATCTGTTTCAGACAAAGTAAGTGGCTCTTGAAAAACATCTCTTTTACATTGTCCTTTAAATAAACTTTTAACATTCATTATCGACCACCAGGTATATATTAGGCGAACATAATCAGCTGTATCCTGGCAATGTTGTAAGTCATTACTTTCATCAAACTGACGTAGGCCCTCAATAACATGATTGTTATAAATTTGCAGAACAAACTTTACATTTTGTCGCTCAAGATTTGTTGGTATCAATGCTTTTAATGTTACCCCATATGCAAATTTCAATATATTTCCTGCTTCAATAGAATGAAGTTTTTTTATCGTTCCAAAACAAGCAGTTTTTGTGACGCCAGGTTTTTCAAAATCAGGATAAAACATACATTGTCCTGCATTCTTTTGATTCAGCCAGTTGTTCCTTATACATTTTAAGATGTGCACGGGATCATAAATAAAATATAGAGGTCTATTTAAATCTGTCGGATGTTTATATATAATGCTTTGCTTTGGAGGAACATTAAAGAAAGACATAGCTCTGCCGTTAATGGCATTATTGTCAGAACTTATGCATATCACCTTAAATCCAATTTCCTCCAAACCTACTGTTACTTTTTTAATTATAGTAAACAGACTTTCTGCGTTTATTTTTTGAACTGGCACTATATGTGCAACATCTTTATATGTCGATAAAAAGCTTTGAACCATAAAAACATATGCACTTGTTGCACATTTTACATTATCATATGCATGGCCAACAATGCTCCCTCCCTTAAAATCCATGACAGGTTTAATGTGGATTTCGTCCATCATTAAACACACTGTACAGTCTTCAGACTGTAAAGTTTGATAGCGTTGTTTAATATAAGACAAAAAGTTATCTTCAAATTGTTCATTGACAGGGTTTAAGTGAAAGGAAGAACATATTCTGTAAATTGTATAGGGATGTGGTAAAATAAAATGATGAGAGTTTCGTAAAAACTTATAAGCATGGGGAGATATTGAGAACAGCAAACTACAGAAAATCAAAAATTCAGTATTATATTTAAAATGGTGTTTTCCATTAACGATTAAAGAGAACTGTTCAAGCAAGAAATCCAAATTTTTGTTTGAAGATGGTAACAAAGTTTTCAACAAATTTACCGAATCACTTATTACATTAAAGATTGATTTGCTCGAATTTGTTTCAACATTTTGATTAAGCAACTCAACCTCTTGCAGTATCTCTGTAGCATCATTAACATTGCATAATAAGAAAGGAAAAATAAACTTCTTTACCTTTGATAATGGTATATTCCTAAAATAAGCAGTAGTATTCATCGAGGAGTTTATTAAGATGCATTTATGAATAACTGGTACTGGAGTCACTTGTATTAATAAAAACATCACACTGTCAGATGTTACTGTTACTGTCCATTCTTTTGGTATGCAGACAAGATTAATTTTGCTTTTAAAGTCTTCAAAACTTTTGCACAATCGTTCCTCATCATATGAAGACTTGCTATCGATGCTTTGCTGAATAACTTTTTCTAAATTTTGCATTTCTAACCTTAGCCGTTTCTCATCTGGGGCTTCACGTGAAGTAGTTGATTTTGAAAAATACTCTGGACAACCTGGTAAGCAAGATGGAACTGCGCCTTTTCTTAACTTTGGTGCAGATAGCGGAATCGTTACCGATGTGCCAGTTTTCTCATCGTAGTGTACAGTCTCTCGAATAATATCACCAGATGTAAAATGTTGCTCACAAAGCTAAAAAAAATTAAAAAATATACATTAGTCCTTATGCATATATGCACTGCTTAATGAAAGAAGTGCATGTTTTGCTCTTTCGATGTATTTTACTTAATAAATAAATCCTGTGGGAAATTAAAGAGCTTCGAACATAACAGAATCAGGGGTACCACAGAATCAGCTAAATTACCACTACTTTACTTCTAAATAGTTAAACAATATCTCATGACTAATCATTGCTTCGAGATGTTTCACTGTATAATAATATTCCTTAGAATTATATTAAATAATCAAATATAATTATTTGAACACTTAGAAATTAAAAATATCTAGGCACCAGCCAGAAATCGAACCCGGATCATTATCATGCTATATTAAATCAAATATAGGTTCATAAATTCCTAAACTAATATAATTTCCCAAACTCATATACATAAATTAAACCTTTAAGTACATAAATTCAATTAGAATTTAATAAGTTTAACGACATAATCTTATTTTTTCAAATTACAATATCTTTCTATACTTCCCTTGTACATTAAATTAAAACACATGGGAGGAACCTAATTATATATATGTTCTAGGTTAGCTTATTTAAAATCCTGCATACGCATATACATTTTTTATCAATGTGTTTTGCTCTTTCGATGTATTTTACTTATTAAAATAAATCCTGTGGGAAATTAAAGAGCTTCGAACATAACAGAATCAGGGGTACCACAGAATCAGCTAAATTACCACTACTTTACTTCTAAATAGTTAAACAAAATCTCATGACTAATCATTGCTTCGAGATGTTTCACTGTATAATAATATTCCTTATAATTATATTAAATAGTCAAATATAATTATTTGAACATTTAGAAATTAAAACTATCTAGGCACCAGCCAGAAATCGAACCCGGATCATTATCATGCTATATTAAATCAAATATAGGTTCATAAACTTTAATATAATTTCATAAATTCCTAAACTAATATAATTTCCCAAACTCATATACATAAATTAAACCTTTAAGTACATAAATTCAATTAGAATTTAATAAGTTTAACGACATAATCTTATTTTTTCAAATTACAATATCTTTCTATACTTCCCTTGTACATTAAATTAAAACACATGGGAGGAACCTAATTATATATATGTTCTAGGTTAGCTTATTTAAAATCCTGCATACGCATATACATTTTTTATCAATGTGTACATATGTATTTAAAAAGAACAGTACTTACCCTAGAATTTTTAGTAACTTCGAATCCATCTCTTCTAAGGAAAAAAATCCATTTTTTTCTTACTTCAGGATCTTTTGGAAAATTGAAAACAGCAGAACGTGGGCCGTTATTGTAGTTCCCACGACAGCCGACTGCCGAACAACGATACGGCATTACACAATTAAATCTTCGAAAAAATGGTAAAAAAAATAGCTGTAATTAACAGCTCATATAAAATATAAATAAAGAAACGTTAAAACGAATTCAATATTCGATCACACTGAATATAGAGGGTGTTGAATGGGGACGGCTGGCTAGACTACACGACGCTACCCATGCGTTGTCAGTTCTTCTGGATATACCTTTGGACTACGAAGTCGGCCATCTTGCCACTTCCGGTTTTCTCTGTGGGGGCCTTGAATATAGAGGGTGTTGGCCCAACCCCCAACCTGTAGGACCAGTCCAGTGATATAATCCCCAGGGACAGGGTACCTGGCTATCCCCCCAGGCACTGGGCCCCATTTTTCGCCTTCTACGAAACACAGGGGAGTGGTAGGGTTATTCTACAACCCGCCCCTACACGGGGTATCTATTAAATGAACTTTGTTAAATCATACATGTGGGATCTTCCAGATCCATTTTGGTCTGATGGATTACCAGCCTAGATGATGACTCAGTAATTTTATACGTAGTCAGATGGCTTTTATATATAATTGTAAAGCTTGAAGTTCAGCAAAGTATAGAGGTAAAGCCCAAAGCAAAGTTTGCGTGTGTGTTTGTACAAAGATTTATGAAAAATCATTAGACATTTGTGATGATTCTATTATTCACTAGCCGCCTTTGGCGACCAGCCTGTTCGCTACCCTTGAAAATTCTGACCGTGGCAAACTCGTTGGCGCGACCTACCAGAAAGGTGTTGAAGACCCAGACCGTCCGACTCGTCACCAAGGACTTGAGCATCTATTTGGACGGCCGGGAAAGGAGTCAGCGGAAGCCAACTTCAACTGGCCCTCGTCCGACGGTCCAAAGCAACGTTAATTAGAAAATCATAATAATATTTACAGGAGATTTACATATCTGATTCACAACATTGGAACTTCTGTGAATTTTTTTTTTTTTAAAAAGTGAGCAGCACCATAAAAAGTAAAATAAATGTTGGTGACAAATGTTACATCTTTAGGTAAAAACTGTGGAGTAACAAGAACACTCCCGAAAACAAAACGAGGAGTAAACAACTAAAACAACCACCAAAAACATCACAAGACAAGTACAGCAAATACAAGACAACAAATACAGCGATACACCAAAGGTAACACCTCCAGAAAAAACACAGGGAGACCGACCAAAGGGAAAAGAATAAAGGTACAAACTCACAAGCTGATCAGGTAATTTGGTTTGAGATGTCTCTAGCAATGAGAACACAGTTTTTTAATTTTTCAACGGAAGAATTATTAGAGCTGACTCTCGAGAACCAGACTGCACAATTTGCGGGAGAGGGTTTAATTAAATGAAATTTTTTAGTATGGGGGCAAGCAAAAACAAAGTGATCGGCGTCACCAAATGCGCCGCAAGTACAGCTAGATGTAGATTTTTGTTTGAAATAGAATAAGTAGTCCATGAATGGGCCATGGCCAGTTAGAAAATAAATAAGATATTTGTTTGTGATTTGAAGGGAAGGGTTGACCCGGGGGAGAAAGGAGGAAATGCGGGCAGGATCATGCGTCCGGGGGGAAATATAAGAATTTAAAAAAGTTTGCCAATGAAGGGAGATGTTTTGTTTACAATAATTTTTTAGAAGGGAAAAAGGGAAGGGAAGGGAAAAGGGAGAGCCGGAAGAGGTAGCAATTTTAGCATACTTGTCAGCAGTCTCGTTCCCCGAGATGTCAGAGTGGGCCTTAACCCAACGGATATTAATGAGCTTTTTATTAGAAATTGCATTTAATATAATTTTTGAGAGATAACTAGATTTATTTTTAATAGAGTTAAAAGCCGAAAGGGAAGAAAGACTATCAGTATAAATATTAATTTTTGTATTATTTGATGAGGCCCAGTCAATAGCATAATCAATGGCAGAAATTTCTGCCTGAAAAACTGTGTTCCCATTGGCTAGTTTAAAGGTAAATGTGTCTTGAAGTGTTTCATTTTTGAATACACAGACAGCAAAACCAGTGTTTCCATCAATGGAAGAGCCATCTGTATAAACATTGAAATTAGAAAAAGAGGAGGGAGGAAGGGGGACAAGGTTAGCAATACGTTGAGAGGGAGGAATAGCAGAAATTGGGCGGTTAGAATCAAACAAGGAAGGGGCAGGGACGGGCAGATTAGAAAAAAGATTAATACGATGTTTCCAAAACATATATTTTTTAAAATTTGTGTTTATTATGATATGAATAGGGGGGATACCAGTGATGGAGTATAGAGAAATGTTAGAAGTGGTACGAAAACCAGAAGAAATTTTTAATAGGAAAATCCTTTGAAGAGAGAGAAGCTTTTTGACCTGGTCCCCAGTTAATGCCCCGCCCCAAATTCCCGCACCATAAATTAAAGACTTTTCGATAACCGTTAAATACCAAATTTTTAAAAAGGATTTGTCTACCCCCCAGTTACTGCCAGACACCCGCCCAAAGGTGTTGGCAACCTTATAACATTTCTCCTTTAGGTTAAAAATGTGTGTACTCCATTTAAGGTTATCGTCTATAGTGATTCCTAAGTAGATAAGAGAGCGGGAGGTAGGTATTTTATAATTTAAGATTTTAAAGGAGGGCCTATTACGTATTTTGGTTCTATTCTTATTAAATATTATAGCTTTGCATTTCTCTGGTGAGACTGAGAGTTTAAGGTTAGAAAGGGTTGTGGAAATTAAATTTAATAAATTGTTTGTGTTTGAGCGAAGGGTAAAAAGATTAACACCGTAAGTAACCACCGCGAGATCATCCGCGAAGGCTTGAATGTGATAAAGATCATTATTAAGATTGAGAATAGCGTTAAAGTAGATGCTCCACAGGGTAGGGGATATAACCGAACCCTGTGGGGCGCCCATCGAAATTGTTTTATTAAGTTTGAGAGATTTATCAGAAAAGGAAATTTGTCTGTTTGTCAAATATGAAAATAAAAAAGATTGAAAATTCTGTGGAAGGTTTATATTATTAAAGGCTTGTGGTAGAATATTCCAATTCAGGCTATCAAAAGCCCCGCAGATGTCCACGGTGGTTAACGATACAAAATTTTTGGATTTATGGACTTTTATTGATTCGATCAGCCTGTGAGCGGCATCTTCGCAACAGGTTAGCTCTCTGAACCCAAACTGCAGGGGATGAAGAGCTCCCTCAGTCGACAGCCAAAAGTTAAGTTTTGTTATAAAAATTTTTTCTAGTATTTTACCAAAAGTGGGAAGGAGGGAAATGGGACGAAAGGAGGAACAAAGGGAAGGATTTTTGCCCGGCTTGTTAAAAAATAAAATATTTGCGTTCCTAAGGCAGGAGGGAAAGTGACAAAGTTTAAAACAGAAGTTGATAGATTTAGATAAAAGGGAGGGAAAAAATTTATATAGCTGTTTCCAGATGGCAAAGTCCAGGAAATCCAGTCCTGGAGCTTTGCCCATTTTTAAATTGTTGAAGACTGAAAGGAGCTCCACATCAGAGACAACTCCCAAGCCTCCTTCTGGGACTGAGAAAGTTGGAAAACCTTGAAAATCTATATCCTCTTTAAAGTGGTGATCCAAAAGACGTAAAAGTTTATCATGGTGGCTGAGGGAGGGAGAATCCGGGAAGTTCAGATTTAAATTTGTAAATTTTTTAAATTTTTGAAAAGAAAATTTGAAATGAGAGCCAAAGGTTTGGGTGCAGCCAGAACAATATTTTTTCCAGGATTCTAGGCGCGATTTTTTAATTAATAGTTTATATTTTGCCCTATTGCGTTTATAAAGTAATTTAGCAGCATTAATTTCACCGGGGGAGGCAGAGTTCCTCTCAAGTGATTTAATTCTTTTAAAGAGAGCAGTTACAAAGTTACGAAATTTCGACAATTCCTGATTCCACCAGGAGAAATTAGTAATTTTAGATTTTTTCTTCCTTATGAAGGAAAGGGCGCAGTTTTGTGTCAGGTCTATGAAAGTTTTAAAGTAATTATCTAGAGAAGAACTATCGGTTATTTTATCTAAGAGGGAATATAAGAGTTGAAGGTGTGATTTAAAGTTATAAATGAATTTCCCAATTCCATATTGGGTTTTTAAAAAGAATGAATCGTTTAAAAGGGGGGAAATATTTAATATTATTTGAATGAATTTATGGTCACTGTGAGAATCACTCGAGAGGACTTCCCAACTCTGCAGAGAATCAAAGAGGGAGAAGTTTAATAATGTAAGATCGGGATAACCAATACCGGTGTGGGATTCGAATGTTGGACCACAACCGGGATCATTACACAAGAGGAGATTATTACTTATGCAAAAATCTATAAGATCAAGGCCCCTTTGGTCGGTAAAATTGTAACCCCACATCCGAGCTCGAGCATTAAAGTCGCCAAGGAGAAGGGTGTCATTGTTAAAGAAATCGTAAGGTGAAAGTTCTGCCAATAACAAGGTAAAATCATCATGAGGGGGGAAGTATAAGCTCCCAACAGAGAGAAATTTGCCTGAGGGGAGAAGAATTTCGATAAAAATTGAAGAAGAAGTTTTAAATTTGAAATTAACGGAGAGAGAAGTATTAAAAATTAATATTATGGCTTTTAATGAAAGGGAAGAGAATTGAAGGGTGCCAGGGGGGGGAGATAAGATTTTTTCCTTATTCACATATGGCTCCTGAAGGCACAATATATCTATTTTGTTGTCTATTGCATATTTAATAGAATTGGAATGGGCCACCAACGAATGGTTGGTATTAATTTGGATGCATTTAATTGACATTAAAAAAGTAAGATAGTAAAATGCCAGAGCCCGGACAGGGGAAGGAGCGAGAACATTTGAGTTCTACGGCAAGGGAAAAAAGGGGGAAGGTACAGATTACATATATACATATATACAATTTTAGTTACACGTTTATACAATAATATGTACAAAATATATTGCAGAGTAGGTTTGATATGAAATCAACCTAAGATTCTTGTTGAAGTTTTTTAATTTTAGCTAATTCGACCTTGAAGGTACTGCAGTTTTTGCGATCATACGCAGAGTGCTCAATTTTGTAATTGAGTTCAGGGTGATCATTGTTCGCCGTAGTGCAATTCACACATACCGGGGATCTCGCCCTACACTCTTTATATGTGTGTCCCGAACGGGTGCAGATGCCACAATTACCGACGGGAAAATGGCAAAAGTTGGCCACATGGCCGTAGCCTTGGCAGTTGTAGCAAATCTTAAGAGAGATGAACTTTTTAACGTAGAAAAAGGAAAAATGATTGAAGACTTTTTTAGCTTCCAAAATTTTTGATGCTGAGACTAAATCCACAAGAAACACCCAGTTTGTGTTACCGCTTCTAGCTTTGAAATTCTTGAGGATCTTTATTTCTCCGGGTTTGATGTCCTGATGGTTGTTGCATATTAGAGCTTTTACATTCTCTTCATTGTACTCTGGAGGAATGTTGAACATTATGATTGCTCTCTTTTTATCCTCCTGTTTCTTGATGTTAAATTGATTACTAATAGTAGAATTCATGAAGAGGGGGACCAGTTTGTTAGGGTCTCCCTCTCTGCAAGTAACCTTAAGTGTTCCATTTGGAAGCGCCGTTACATTCTTAACGTTTACTCCCTTAGGTACAGGGAGGGAAAATAGAGTTTTCTTCAGTTCAGCATTTCCTAAGGAACGGTCCTTCCCCTGTAAAAGGACACTAGAATAAGAGCGGGGAGCCAAATAAGAAGATGTGGTAGTAGTAGAGCGTGGACGAACAGAGGAGGAAGACGAAGCAGCAGCACGGTTAGGAGGTCCTCTGGAAGATTGAGGTGGATCATTCACTAGGTTTGGAATGTCCTTCCGGATGGCAGAAGCGAAAGAGCGAAATTCAGAAAGC
This sequence comes from Amaurobius ferox, assembly GCA_951213105.1. Classification (NCBI taxonomy): domain Eukaryota; kingdom Metazoa; phylum Arthropoda; class Arachnida; order Araneae; family Amaurobiidae; genus Amaurobius; species Amaurobius ferox. The sequence continues at coordinate 94,453,142 of OX578144.1, read as the reverse complement.
ATCATTGATTTGAAATGTGCCAAGTCCTCGTTAATAGATTTAGTAAGAGTTGTAAAGGTTTCAGGATTTGGTATAGCAGGACGAGGACGAGGAGAGGAAGAAATATTACTTTCCAATGTATATCCGGCAATTCGGATCTCTTTTATTTTATCATCTATGTAAGCTTTTTGCCCGGCAGACATCTTGACATTTCGGTGTAGGTAGTTGCTCAATTTAGTGACATTTGAGATAATTTTTAAGAGATGCTCATTATTAATGTTGATTAGATTGGATGAAGCATCGGTGATGCAGGACTCCGGGCTGGAAGAGGTTGATGGAACTTGAACAGGAACAGGAGAAGCAGTTTTTAAAGATGAACCTGGAGGAGAGATAACAGATTGGTGATGTGATGCTGCAGCATTAAAAGACACTGGAGGAGAAGCAGGCAAGGGAGCAGAAGACACCAGAGCAACCGGAGGAGTAGACACAGGAGGAGAGGGCAGCAGCCGCGGGGGAGAAACAGCCGAAGCAGGAGGAGGAGCCATTTTAGTCAAAGAAAGCCTGGATGAGGTAGCAAAAGTTTTAGGAGTTCTATTATCATCAGCTGGAGGTTGAGAAGAGGAAGTTGAAGTTGAGGAAGACAAAGGAGCCAGGGGGAAGACATTAGAAGTTGGCTGCGAGCCTCCGCTGTAGCGAGGAAGTCGAGGAGGTAATATTGAGTGTGAAAATGCAGGTGATTCATAAATTCTAGAGGTGCGAGAAGCACACTTAAAGTTTGTAAAACGTACTGCGTTTCCGGTAGTAGGTGTGTCCACGATGGGAGAGGCACTATTCGCCACCACACTAACTTCAGCAGAATTCACACAGTGGCCACCCGTGGGGACACTTTCACTAATTGTAGAAACACATTCACTGGTAGTAGGCACACTTTCACTGGTTGTACTAATGTTATTAGCAATTTGTACATTTTCTGTATTAAAGCTTTTGGAGTTGGGACTTAATATTAAGGGCGAGATCGTTACTGTAGGTTGTAGAGGAAGTGGTGGAAAGTTTGCAGTGGAGAGGAATTCCATGTTTAAGGACATAATTAATTTTTGATAGTTATAAATACAGAATAATACATAAAATGCAATACAATAATCAAATACTAACACTTAGACAATCAACTAAACAATCAATAACCTATCTGAGAAGTCAATTATACTCTCAGAAAACACTTACTATAGGAGGTGTTACCAGAATTCAACAGTTTATCCATAGATTTATAAATTCTAAAGATGTAGTTTTTACCATATACATATTCCCAAAACTTTATAATATATTTTAATTGTCATTCTATGTAACATATAATCCCTATACATTTTGAGAATATCATTTGAAGAGGCGTGAATCAAAGCTGGAGTTATATCTTGAAAGAGGATGTCGAATCAAAGAGCAAAATGTTGCGAAAGGTGTAAGAAACCAGAAAGGTGTAAGGTAACTGCTTGGAAGGCCAGGAAGTGCACACAATTTAGACCGGAACCCAATGGGGGAGGCATCCAAAGAGACCGTACCCTCCTTCCCCTACCACAAACCTCTCGGAAGGACTTGGTCCCACACGTTTAACGTGATCGTACTCCGCGTGAACACGGCTGCAGTTTTGGCAATGGCGGGAATCGAACCCGGGCCTACCGAGTGAAATTCCCGCGCGCTAACCACTGGGCTACCGTGCCATCCGCGACAATCTCCATAACTTTATTTTTATTCGGCAATTTTGGGAATCGAACCCGGGCCTACCAAGTGCAAATCCCGCGCACTAACCACTGGGGTACTTCACCCTCGGCGATATTCTTCATAACTTTCTTTTTATTCACCCAATTTAGACCGGAACCAAGTGGGAGAAGCATCCACAGGGACCGTACCCTTCTTCCCCTACCACCAACCTCTCGGAAGGACTTACAGACCCACATGTTTAACGTGATCGTACCCCGCGTAAACACGGCGGCAATTTTGGGAATCGAACCCGGGCCTACCGAGTGCAATTTCCGCGCGCTAACCATTGGGCTACTTTGCCCTACGCGACAATCTCCATAACTTTCTTTTTATTCATCCAATTTAGACCGCACCCTCCTTCCCCTACCACCAACTTCTCGGAAGGACTCACGGACCCACATGTTTAACGTGATCGTACTCCGCGTAAACACGGCGGCAATTTTGGGAATCGAACCCGGGCCTACTGAGTGCAATTCCCGCGCGCTAACCACTGGGCTTTTTCGCCCCCAGCGACTATCTCCATAACATTCTTTTTATTTACCCAATTTAGAACGGAACCCAGTGGGAGAGGCATCCACAGGGACCGTACCCTCCTTCCCCTACCACCAACCTCTCGGAAGGACTTCCGGACCCACATGTTTATCGTGATCGTACTCCGCGTGAACACGGCGGCAGTTTTGGAAGTGGCGGGAATAGAACCCGGGCCTACCGAGTGCAATTCCTGAGCGCTAACCACTGGGCTGCCTCGCCCTCCGCAACTTTCTTTATATTCACCCAATTTAGACGGGAACCCTGTGAGGGAGGCATCCACAGGGACCGTACCCTCCTTCCCCTACCACCAACCTCTCGGAAGGACTTCCGGACCCACATGTTTATCGTGATCGTACTCCGCGTGAACACGGCGGCAGTTTTGGAAGTGGCGGGAATCGAACCCGGGCCTACCGAGTGCAATTCCTGAGCGCTATCCACTGGGCTGCCTCGCCCTCCGCAACTTTCTTTATATTCACCCAATTTAGACGGGAACCCTGTGAGGGAGGCATCCACAGGGACCGTACCCTCCTTCCCCTACCACCAACCTCTCGGAAGGACTTACGGGCCCACATGTTTAACGTGATCGTATTCCGCGTGAACACTTCGGCAGTTTTGGCAGTGGCGGGAATCGTACCCGGGCCTACCGCTAATTTACAATTTAAAATGACCATATGCTCTCTAAGCTCTTAATTCCATCATCCTCATTCCATTGTTCCATCATTTAAAATATCCATAAAATTTAAATATCCATCGTTCCATCATTTAAAATATCCATAAAATTAAAATATCCATCGTTCCATCATTTAAAATATCCATAAAATTAAAATATCCATTTAAAAAATCCATATCGTTCCATCATTTAAAATATAAATATAATAATTTCTACAGTGCATATGTTAAGCTCTTATTTCATTTAAAATCGGAAGCGCGGGAAACGGAAAGTAAAAACTAATTCGGTTTCTTATTGTCCCACCCATCGCTATGCATATACAGAACCGTGACGTCACCTCCACCTTGACGTCCCCACCCACCACCTTCCCTGCTTCAGCGGGGGAGAAACGAAGCGTCACGCCGAGCGGAACGGCGAGAAATTTAAAATCATGACGTCTTTAAAATTGCGATCCTGAAGGCAATTTTCATTATTTCTGGACCAGATTAGACTTGTAAGAATGCCAGATATTTCAGCTTTCTAAAAATGTAAATTATTAGTCGAAATTATGAGTACTTTTTACTATGCGAGAATTTAAAAACCAAAAATCGTTTTTTTGAGCCAAAAGTGACTTTTGTTTTAAAATCTTTAAAAAATATTAGAAATCGAAATGGAGATTTGAAATTGATATATTTTTACTCGCAATTGTCTGCTCTTTCCGATGGTGTGAGTTGTTTTTTTCTACGACGTCTGGATCGTGGAGAAAAAAGGGCAAAAAGGGCAAAAAAAGGTCGAAATCGCATAAAACATTAAATAAATAAAAAAATAACTAGAATTTTGAAAATCGGTTTTCACGTGTCCCCTTCCCTCCCCCCCAGGTCTCCGATTGCCAAATTTTGTAGCTCTCCGACGCGCGGTCGCGAAACGTATAGTGTATAAGACAGACACACACACACACACACACACACACACACAGACATTGCCTTTTATTATATAGATTATTATTGTATGCTAATTTTACTTTTCATTATGTTAATTTATGTACGAAACACCTCAACTCTGTTTTCGAGAATCACGTACTCACGACTGGCCAGGACTGTAAAAAAGGCAAACGTTAGGCAGAAGATCAATCGTATCGTATTCGTATTGGTATCAGAGCGAGATGCAAGGGTGAATCGCCGTCGTCAGCTTCGACTGTTATCTTTATACGAGAGTGTGCGGGTGTGTGGTGATCCTGTTCAATGAATGAAAGTACGCAGCGAAGTCTTGCCTTTACAATAATGTGAGTATAGCTATCCATGATTTAATAGTTGGTTAGTATTGCTAATTCAGCTCAGTAATGAAATGTTCTATCTAGGTATAGATACGATAGTGCTAGCTTGTAAATATTCTGTATATGAAATTGTATTTTGAGTTGTCAGCGAAGTTAGCTGGAATAAAGTATGTGTTTGTTAATATTGTAGATCATTAATGGAACTCTAGTCATTAGATTTAAGGTTGGAGTGAGTACACTGGTGAATAAAAGGCATGATTTTAGGAAGAGATAAGTAAAGGGTACTTTACAATAGCATCCCCAGAGTAGAAATCTTTACACATTGAAAACTGGGAGACAATAATATGTGCGGACGTGACTAACAAATTTTGCCAAACGTACAGGCCTAGGAGAAATAAAATTCCAGTTATGAAAGATAGTAGAACATTTTCGATATACAAATAAGTTATGTTTTACAATCAAATTATTATCAGTTGAGAGGCGAGTACTATATGATGTCCAAGATGTGTGAGTGTGTGTAACAGAGTTTAAAAGGCGATTTATGAAAAAAACCATATTGCACTATAGACTTATCTATATTATGCATATTAAATTATGCAGAAATGACCTTGTTTTATATTATAGGATATATTATTGATAAAATACTATTTTTATTCTGATTTTTAATATTATTTTGTGACTCTTTAAATTAATTTGTCTCTCTGGTAAAATAATTGAAATAATTTATTCCTGTTGTATAGTCTTTACATTTTTGCCGTGAATTTCAGGGGAAAGTAAAATGTCTGGACATTGAAAGCTCATACGCTTGACCCCTGCCCCCTATTCCCCAAGAATATTAAAAGAAATGGATATTAAAAGAAATGCATATTAAATAGAATTATTAAAATAATTGATGTGATTGCCATAAGTTGAAAATTAAGCATGAAATAAAAGAAAACCCTGGACTCGAGAATAAATCCCAATTAAGTTGTTGAGTCCACTTTCACGATAAGAGCTTACAATTCCGTCTAAGTAGCCCAATGATAGAGCGTCATTTGATCAGTAAGTAGTTCGATTCCCAGATGGGACATATTCTCATCACCGGTTGATAAGGCAAATTCTATTTATTATTTAAAATATATCAAATACATTTATTTATAAGTTTGGACAGAGCATAACTTTTGTAGACAACCCTTAAAATCAGTCAATCTAATTTTACCTAAAGTAAGATTTAACCAGCGGCATAAAAATATAAATAATAACTAAAGTCTTTAGCAAGCTTAATTTCAATTAGAAATTTCTATATATTTTCTTAAAAGCTATCAAGACAAGGTGAATAACTGATTACATAAGAAATACCCTTAAAGTCAATATGAAGAAAAGTGCATATAAAATTAATTCAATTATGCCCTAGAAGCTACGGTAAATATACTTTACGGTAAAAGACTTCGCTCCGAGTGTTGGAGTCGTCTAGGTAATAGTTCAGCGTTAAGAAATATTACGACCTTTGTAGACCACTACGGTGTTAAATTTCAGCCCGAGTTAATCACAGATTTCCGGTTGGAAATGGAGAAATCGATGTCATTAGTACTCCTAAAACCCAGTTGCTAAAGTATAGTCACAGCACATCTCTCTTAATCAGGGTTTTCTCTTGGGTAAACCAGTGCAGATTTATAGAAGACTAGCCGAATACTTGTTGGAAATCAACGGTCTCGCAATGAGCAACCACTATTGTCATTTTTTAATAATTCGCGTTTCGCATTTATTCGGCAAATCGAATATTTCAGTGTGCGGAACCCCCTAAAGAAGACAATATTGTAAATTTAAATTGCGCACGTCTTCCTTTCGAACTATCTACCAGTATACCAAATTCAAATCTCTATCTCATCCCGAAGCATACTGTTTTATAATCTCCCCTTCCGAACGTTTTTCTGTGGAGAACACCCATAAATGAATATTTTTGAAAGACTCCGTTTGCCTTGGGTTTCTTAACAGATGATTGGCCCATATACCAAATATCGAATCTCTATCACATTTAAAAGGAAGCACGTCTCATTTATTCGGAAAATTGAATATATTGGTGTGCCGCACCCCCTAAAGTAGCAAATATTGGAAATCTGAAATTGCACACTTTCTTCCTTTCAAACTGTCTATCAGTACACCAAATTGGATGTCTCTATCATATCTTCAACCATATTTTTCTATCACTTCATATTTCGAACGTTTTACTGTGCACCCCCTTAAATGATCATTTTTGAAAAACCATAATAATCGTAGGATATTTTTATCAAATGATTACCTCATATACTAAATTTCAAGCCTATATCACATTGTAAAGGAAGGGTTTTTCATTAGTTCGTCAAATCAAACATTTTAGTGTGCGGCACCACCTACAATAGCAAATGTTGGAAAATGTCTGAAATTGCACACTTTCGTCCTTTCTAACTATCTACACGTATACACCAAATTTGAAGTCTCTCTCATCGCGAAGCATGCGTATTCTATCATTTCACTTGTCGATTGTTTTTCTATGGAGTACCCCCCTCCCCTTAAATATAAATTTTTGAAAAATTCCATTCTTCTTGGGTTTTCTATTAAATGACTCGCCCATGTACCAAATATCAAGTCTCCATAACGTTCTATTCTCTAAGAAGTGTTTCTATTTTATTCCGAAAATCGAATATTTATATGTGCGACAACCCCTAGAGTAGAAAATATTGGAATACTGAAATTGTACGCTTTCTTCTTTCTGAACTATCTCCCCGTATACCAAATTTCAAATCTCTATCTCATCCTGAAGTATGTTTCCTTATCAATTCACCTTTCGAAAGTTTTCCTCTGGAGCACCCCCTTAAACGAACGGTTTTGAAAAACTATAATCGTCTTGGGTATTTTTATCAAGTGATTATTCCATATACCAAATTTCAAGCCTCTATCAAATTTTAAAGGAGCCGTTTCTCATTTATTCGGTAAATCGAACATTTTGGTACGCGGCACCCCCTTGAGTAGAAAATATTGGAAATCTGAAATTTCACACTTTCTTCCTCTCGAAGGATTTACCCATACACCAAATTTGAAGTCTCTATCTTATGGCAAAGCATGTTTTTCTATCATTTCACTTTTTGAACGTTCTGGTGTGGAGCACCCCCTCTAGAGAACGTTTTCGAAAAATTAGATTTTTTCAGGGGGTTTTATCGAACGATCGAACCATGTGCCAAATTGCAAGTCTCCATCTATTAGGGGAGTGCTTAAAAAAGCGTGACAGACAGACGGACACTGGGCGATAAGTATATATGGATTATTTTCGTCAGATGACATGGTCTGACGTATGTAAAATTGCCCTAAAAATTATCAAACTTCGAAATAAAAGATATTCATTTAAATGCGTGTTTTGTATGTCATTTATGACGACAAAAAGACACCGATCAATCTCAATACTCTATGACTGTCTTTTCTCATGATATTTAAGTTTCTTAATGCCTTGGCAAGGTGAGCTTTGAAAATACATCCAGTTGCTAGATGAAATGAAAATTGAAGTAAAATCACAAATTCAATGTAATTTGGAATAATTATCTATGTCTTGCTTTCCCTATGATTAATACACAAATCAAAATAAATCTATAGCTCACCCAAAAGTACTGGAGTTATCTCCGGAGCAATCATCCGATGCACACAAATTTCTAGTTGATCGAAATATAGCACAGGCAGACCGAAATATTAAAATTCAATCATTTTCCGGCCATTTAAACTTAACTTAGAGTAACAGGATAGTTACAGCCTACTAAGCCAATTTTGATATTTCACATTCGAATTTGATCTCCAACAGTCGCCGTCAAACTCAAATTAACCACTCAAAATTAACAAGCGCAAACAGCTTAACAGTGGCATAGATGAGATAATTCAATTTATCTTTCTTTCTTAATTCATGAAACTTAATTTAAGTGAACAAAACAAGACATGTAGTCTAAGAGACATATACTACATATGTAGGGTTTCAGTTCTGATTTTGACGATTTTTGTGAGCCATTTTGCAAAAGAAAGCAGTTTTCGTTTTTACAAATCGTACCAAAATTTAATCAGCACATGGGTAACCAACAAGAGATCCACTAAATTTTGTAAAATTCTTTTGAATATTTTATGAATTAAAGTGTATACATGCATTGAACAGACAGACACACATACACAGACTTCACTCTGAAAATTGATTTTTCGTTAGTGATTTTCCCCCTGCTGGGAAAATTTCTATGGCCACCCATGCTGTAAGGAAAGTCATATGCTGACCACATCAGTATTTTGAGTTTATATTAGTGCCGCCTAACAAAATATACAATTTCAACGTCTCGATATATTACATGGCTTTAAAATTAGGTATACGCAACTTTTCGATCACCTTGTGGAATAATAAATTTCGTGTGGAAAACTTAAAGCCATAAACAATTACTCTGAAGACTGAAGAAAGAAGCAACCATCCATCTATAATCAATATTTAAATTCTTACAACTATAGCAGACAGCATAAAAAATGTTTCAACTATAAAAATGGCTAACATTGATTTCGTACATGTCAATAACAAAACCCCAGCAAGTATAAAAGATATAAAGGAAAAGCTCGCCGCCTTCGCTCTGATCGATTTTACATTAAAGACGCTGGCTAAATATTCTGCATAAACATGTGATTAATCATTTGAGATTTCTTTAAACTACTTAAAATGTTAAAGAATAAATGTAAGATCACAAATTAAATATCAGAAGTTGATAACTTAACTTTCAGAGTGATACTACATGAATGATGATAGCCATATTATTTTTGTTTCATGTTTTATGATTTGTATCGCAATACATTAAACACTGCTCAAAGTTCCTTATAATTCCCTCTGTATGCTATAGTTTGGATATTTTTATTGTACAAAACTGTAAAATAAATCTGTGAGTGTTATTTTTGCCCAAAAAAGGGAAAAACTTTTCTATGATTTTTACGACATGCATAGTACGAGTAAAATGCATACGGAAAGTATTGTGACTGGATCAAAATTCGAATACGAGCTGTAGACGGAAGAGCTTGTTTCCATCATCAATAGAACTCGAATCGAACGTTTTTTAAGTGATGCATATGTGTATGTCTATGATGGTGTGTGTGTGTATGCATCTGTGGATCCGATATATCACAAACGACTGCAACGTCTCGAATGTGATTTAGTACAATTATTCTTTGAAACAGTTTTACATGTTATATTTTAAATAATCGCTAAATGTAAAAAACGCCGTTAAAGTCATTTTTCAAATATACTCCGTAAAATACAATTGTTAAAAACTCAAATCCTCAAACTAAACAATTGTCAAAAACTAAAACTCAAACCAAAAAATCTGGTGTAGGCAGCATATGCCTTTTCTAACAGACTCCTTTCATCACGTTCACTTACTTCATTTCTTCAATAATTCATTAAAATGAGTTTAATTGCACAAACTCACACCCTTAATTATTTAAAATGGACTCAGAATTTGCACTTTTAATTCAGTTTTCTTTTTCATTTGGTAACTGGACTTATTTTCTAAGGTGGGGTAGCAAAAATGCACAAAATCTAAAATATCTCAAGAAAGGATAGTCCAAGAGTAAATGAGTTGGTCTTATTATTTTCATCACCAAAATTTACCTATAAAACAGACCTTTTATTGATACATTTGCGCATAAGCAGTTTTTTATTTTAGATTTTAGTGATTTTTGAGGGTTCTTTTTTATAGAATTGTACCAAAATCTAATAAGCACTAGGGTAATCCACAAGTGACTTTACCAAATTTTGTGTAATTTGGTCATTTGGTATTTTAGCTAGAGGGGATAAATGAGATTTTTCGGGTAAAAAAAGCGCTTTCTTTTATACCGAATCGTACGATAATCTAATAAGTGCCAGGATCACATACAAGCGGCCTACCTATAAAATTTTATGAAATTTGGTCCATTAGTTTTTGAGGTAGAGTGGATACATACATTACACACACACACACACATGCACACGCACGCACACACGCACACGCACACACGCACACACACACAGAGAGAGAGAGATAGAGAGACGTCACGCCAAATTTGTTATTTCGTGTTTTAGAGGTTCCATAAAGTGTAGATCCGTCAAAATTTTGAGTTGGCGATCTTCGACACGATTCCAATATTTCTCTATACATTACTATGTATTATAATGCAGGGAAAGTAAAAATGATATTAACTTAACACATTCAAACGAAATACCAAAAGTACGGTACATTTAATTTTCTCTCTCTTACTTTTTATCAGGAATTAAATGCTATAAAATTCTATATTATCAATGATCTGTCAAATCGTATGAAATGAACTAAAAGCACATCATATTGCTTTTGAAGAGAGAAAAAGAAACTGAATTTCAATAACGAAATGCGATTTAAAAGTTCAACTTCGGAGAAAATTAACTTTTTACAGAAGACAACCTGATACTGAATTGAATTCGAATGAGCATGAGGACAATTAGAACCATTAAAGGACGAAATAGAAATGTACATGTAACAGTTGAGAAAGCTTAAGGATGCATTTCTGCATTTCCCAATTTGTAAAAAAAAACTAGTAATATAGAAATATCAGAAAAATAATTAATCATAAATGATTTTATATTAAAATATTGAATCAAATTTCGTAAAGTAAAGGTAGATTAACAGTACGGTGATGGAATATAGCGTTGCATAGTATACAGTGGTAAGTAGTAATACTGTGAAACAGTGTGATAACATTTAATAAAAATAAAATAAATAAAAAATGGATCGATCTCTCTTTCTCTATCTCTCTCTCCTGTTCTTCCTCTCTCTCTATCTTCTTCTCCTTCTCTCATCCCTTCTCTTTCTTCCTATTTCTCTTTTTATTTCTCTACTTATATTTTTCTCTCTCTATTCTTCTATTTCTCTCTATCTTTTTCTCTTTCCTATCTCTCTTTCTCCCTGTGTGTATGTATGACACCTAATATTCATTCTAGTACACTATACACACTAGTACATTACACGCATTCTAGTACACTATACACACTAGTACATTACACACATTCTAGTACACTATACTACTATTTTCATGAAATATAAGTTAACACGGTACTTAGAATTAGTTTTTTCTGGCGCAATAATAAAAACACCAAATTTCAATTTGCGATTTAATGACAAAAAACAACAATTTGTGGATCGTGAACGCAATTATATAGGAATGAAAGTAAGGTTGTTGAAACAAAATGCTTTCAAATTTGAAAATATAGATTTGAATTGAATTCCAATTTGAAAATATATATTAAGTCTTATACACTAAGTAAGTATATATTGTTTAGACAATATTTTAGTCAGTATATACCATATTTGTAAAATATATCATACAACGGAGATATATGATCTAAAACCGGAGACATACGATCATAAAAACATGATTTATTCAACACACGGATTTCGGTACTAATCAAAAGTGTTTATTGTGGTGAGGTGAATTTTACACATAAATACAATAAACTTAAACACATAAATACATTAAAGATACTCACCAAATAGTTCCACCAGGCTCAAGCGCGTTAAAGTATAGTGGGGTCCGATTGGACCAAAGTACATTGCGTTTTGTTAAAATAATTAATCACTCCCTTTTTTTGGCCAACCAACAATTTATTTAGAACACATGAAATCTCATTTTTAAACATTAATATACACAATACACAATTACAAAAGAGTTCCCAAATTACCTAAACTTGACCTCGGGGTGCACAGTTTGTTTTGCATTAATTTGCATATTTATAAAATCCAAACTTGTAATTAATTACTTTTTGTTAAGAACACAATATATATATATTCATATTTTGCAAAAAAACACCCATTTAGCATAACCTTGCCCTCACACTATTGGATTACATCAGTTACTTAAACATTCATGTATACATTTTAAAATCAATATATAATTTCCATACCTTCATACATAGGACTCTCACTGAGTGCTGTAGCTGACCTCTGCACGTAGGAAAGGGTGGCACAATTAATTGAATGTTTATTCATTTATTTGAATAGTTCATGGGAACACTGCCAGTCTGATTACACAGTTGCGTGTCATCAGGTGACGAAAATTTTTGCCAAGTATTTTTTGGAGATGGGCACACCGTCCACTTTCCTTCTCCTCCTCTTAATTTTTGGATTCAGTCCCAGCGGCTCTTGAGTGAGCATGCGTACAGGCTTTGCCAAATATATACGCTTTCGTAGAGATTTTCTTCTGCTGCTTAGGAGCCCTGAATTGGTATCCCTATGCGACTCCGTCTACGTGCTTGCGTAGTGAAGATTTTGCTGAAAATTCGAAACCGTTCTACAACATTTGTGACTACCCTGCCACAGCTGCAAAATAAACAGAAAGCTATTTCTGGAGAATATCTGAACGCTGTCTTAGAGACTGTTACCCCTAGTTAGGTAAAATGCGCCGGTTCCGTGAAACTTGTAGAAACTGCCGCACGACAAGTGTCGTCAAGTGTCGCCTACTTCGTGGCCCGGATGCGTTTCTAGCGCAAGTGCTCACAAGGAACCCAGGAGACCTTTCTCCATCAAACTCAGATTGCGTCTGAACTCTTTTTTACATTTCTAAAAAAAACCAAACTTTACAAACAAGGGGAACGACACAAAACAGGGAGGAAATCCCCCCAACTCTCATTCGCTGTTCCCAAACGCTATAAAAAGAGGAGGTCCAAAAATGCTTCACCATTGGTCATGAAGCGACGCTCATTTTTTTATGCGTTCCACTAAAATACAAGAACCAGAGGGCATTCTCGACAACCGGGTGGTCCCAAGGAGGTACCCCGACGCGAGCCACACCTGACAGGGCTGTAAATCTTCAAAGATTTGTAGCTCACTTTGACATTTTGCTGCAATTAAATCTCTGAATATTTACAATCCATGCCAGTGCGCACACAACCCAAAGGCGCCAAAAAAATCCCAATTCCGTCTGTGCAAAGGCCTAGCTATAAACATAAATCACAAAACATAGTATACATTTCAATATATTTACACCATTCCCTTTTTTCCCAGGGTTATGTATCAAAATATTATGAGTTAAAACCGCTCGGAAGTCAAAATCAGAAATCGATTAGATTACATGTAAATAAAATTTTTACGAAACAGATAAGAAAAGCGCACCTCCGGGAAAACGACACTGATCGTAGCGCGCTAGATAAGGCGAAGTTAGCAAGGCCTACACCGGAAGAAAACAAAACAAAACAAAAAACCGGAGTCTCTCCAAAAACATTAAAACCCTCGAACAACTGGAATGACCGGCTTAGACGAAGTTCGCGCATAAGGCAGGCAGGCAGGACTCAGCAGCAAAATTAAAAAGTTCTAAATTCCCGTCCCATTTATGCAAGTAAACATATAAATAAATGAACGGACAATGATAAAAGATAAATAATTTATATGAAAATATAAGTAAAATAAATAAATTTAATCTTAGAAAATATAAGTAAAGTAAATAATTCAGTGGACGTAAAAAAAAAGATATCTGAAGTATAAATAATATGTAATACAAGGATGATTTCAGGAAATTAAAATGTTTGAGAACAAAATAAAAACGGAGACTCGGAAAATTTTGAAGTGAAAGAAAATAGTAAATAAATGTTTTTTCCCTTCCAAACAAAATAAAAATTAGTCTACGTTATAAAAATGGACATTGTCAAATACTATGTAAGTGGGGATAAGAGCAGGGAGATTCGGACCTACGAACTCGTAGGGCAGTGTAGAAAAATAAGATGAGTACAGTCAAAAAGGGGGGGGGGGCAAGTCAGACAACAAATAAATAAATATAATTTTAAATATAGGTTAGAATTAACAATAAAAATGAGGAATATAAAAAGATACGACCAGTAATTGCACTTCCAATTTCTGTCAAAATTGTCAGGTTTCAGTTCCTTTCTGTCAAAAAGCGTCAGGTTAGAGTTGCGCCCATCTGGACATCCATATGGCTGAAGTTATCGCTGAAAAATTTATATGAATCTGATAATATATAGCCAAAACAGATATACACAGATATAATGATACATAAGAGTAGTGAATGGCAGTCGGCCAGTTGCAACTTCAAAAAAAAAAGGGGGGGGGGAATAACTTGCAAGTAAATTTTAAATAACAAAAATAAAAAGAATCAGTAATCAAAATAAGTAAATAAGTAAATAAAGTAAAAGACAGATATATATATATATATATATATGTATAGCACAATAACAACAAATAAATACTTCACCATATACAAACCGGGCGGCCTTGATGACAGGCATTTGAATTAGGGTGTTCAGATCGTTGATATTGCTGCAAAATATTTTTTAATTATGACAACAAACTTGATGACAGGCAGCGAATTAGGGTGTTCAGATCGTTGATATCGCTGCAAAATATTTTAAAATCATGACAACGGATGTTTTAAATAGTCAAAGGATTACATTCAAAGATATACAATCAAAATAAATTAATAAAAAAAAAATAGAGAATATTGTAAACAAAGCTTTAAAAAATAAGAGCAGCTCCGCTAACAAAAAAAAAACAACAGCTGACAGCGGGCGGAAGATGGTCGGAAAAGGCAATGCTTTTCAAACTCTAAGAAGGTCGACACTTTCGGTAAGAAAAACTGGTTCCAAGACAAGTATGCAGGCGAAGATTCAAGGTCATTCTCTTCAACGCGGGGGAAGCTCAGCATATGTGGATGGCACAAATAGGCATGGGGGGAAATGCATTAATACATAGTTAAGAACTCATAGAAAAAATTATTATGTACAAGATGAGAGAATCACAGAGGAATAACAATATACAGATTTTAATATAGATATAAGTGAATGACAATAAAAGATAAATTAAAAATAAAAATAAATAAATAAATAACATATAGCTGCGTTAGAAGCAGGATTCATTATAGCGAACATATAGCAGGTATTTTATACGCGGGTCGTATATTATAAAATGCGGAAACATTAATTTAAAAGGTGTCCTAGGTAAATCTATAAACTTTATTCAAAAATTTGGGTAGCTCGTGAAATACATGCAAAAAATGCGCCGAAATAAAACATAAAATAAAATTTTAAATCACATAGAAAATAGAAGTAAATTTAGGTAAAAAAAATTAAGTACTAAGAACATTGTGAAAGAGAGATCAGGGATTGTTGTTAACACAGTATCAGTGTATGTGACGATTTGGATTTCCCGCCAATGTAGCACGCAGGTCAGATGACAAAGAGAATGAACTGACTTGAAAAAATTAGACAGTCAAAATTCATTTCCACATCAAATGACTCGCGTAAGTGGAACAGTAGAACATGCCAAAAAAAAACATGCAAAATTACTTACCTGCTTTTGTGCCTTTGAAATAGAGAGAGAACTGGCGCTCAAAATGACCAGCAGGTCCTTCACAAAGGCAGTGTGCGAAGATTGAAAAGGGTGGGCAACTGGACTTCCAGTTCTACTCGCAGTTCGGGGAAAAACTAGTTCCGCCGTTGCCATGGCGTCGAACACATGTTTTGAGATAAACAGTGGGGGGAAACGCCTGGACTGACAGTTGTTTTGTTGTGGTCGTATTGCGTTGTAAATTAAAATGTGTAGAGTATAAAATTGTGAAATTATACAAATGTAGATCAGATAGACTTGTTGTGTGCAAATGTATATGATTCGAACTGTAAACAAAATAAATTGTGAACTGTTGAGAAAAAGTGATGGAAAATCTGTAAACAAATAATGATGATGTAAAGTGTACTATATAATATTTTGTAAACCTAGCTTGACTTCTTTTCTGTTCAGGAGGGTGAGAATATGTGACAATATTTTCACATATTTTGATACATAACCCTGGGAAAAAAGCGAATGGTGTAAATATATTGAAATGTATACTATGTTTTGTGATTTATGTTAGCTAGGCCTTTGCACAGACGGAATTGGGATTTTTTTGGCGCCTTTGTGTTGTATGCGCACTGACATGGATTGTAAATATTCAGAGATTTAATTGCAGCAAAATGTCAAAGTGAGCTACAAATCTTTGAAGATTTACAGCCCTGTCAGGTGTGGCTCGCGTCGGGGTACCTCCTTGGGACCACCCGGTTGTCGAGAATGCCCTCTGGTTCTTGTATTTTAGTGAAACGCATAAAAAAATGAGCGTCGCTTCATGACCAATGGTGAAGCATTTTTGGACCTCCTCTTTTTTATAGCGTTTGGGAACAGCGAATGAGAGTTGGGGGGATTTCCTCCCTGTTTTGTGTCGTTCCCCTTGTTTGTAAAGTTTGGTTTTTTTTAGAAATGTAAAAAAGAGTTCAGACGCAATCTGAGTTTGATGGAGAAAGGTCTCCTGGGTTCCTTGTGAGCACTTGCGCTAGAAACGCATCTGGGCCACGAAGTAGGCGACACTTGACGACACTTGTCGTGCGGCAGTTTCTACAAGTTTCACGGAACCGGCGCATTTTACCTAACTAGGGGTAACAGTCTCTAAGACAGCGTTCAGATATTCTCCAGAAATAGCTTTCTGTTTATTTTGCAGCTGTGGCAGGGTAGTCACAGATGTTGTAGAACGGTTTCGAATTTTCAGCAAAATCTTCACCACGCAAGCACGTAGACGGAGTCGCATAGGGATACCAATTCAGGGCTCCTAAGCAGCAGAAGAAAATCTCTACGAAAACGTATATATTTGGCAAAGCCTGTACGCATGCTCACTCAAGAGCCGCTGGGACTGAAGCCAAAAATTAAGAGGAGGAGAAGGAAAGTGGACGGTGTGCCCATCTCCAAAAAATACTTGGCAAAAATTTTCGTCACCTGATGACACGCAACTGTGTAATCAGACTGGCAGTGTTCCCATGAACTATTCAAATAAATGAATAAACATTCAATTAATTGTGCCACCCTTTCCTACGTGCAGAGGTCAGCTACAGCACTCAGTGAGAGTCCTATGTATGAAGGTATGGAAATTATATATTGATTTTAAAATGTATACATGAATGTTTAAGTAACTGATGTAATCCAATAGTGTGAGGGCAAGGTTATGCTAAATGGGTGTTTTTTTGCAAAATATGAATATATATATATTGTGTTCTTAACAAAAAGTAATTAATTACAAGTTTGGATTTTATAAATATGCAAATTAATGCAAAACAAACTGTGCACCCCGAGGTCAAGTTTAGGTAATTTGGGAACTCTTTTGTAATTGTGTATTGTGTATATTAATGTTTAAAATTGAGATTTCATGTGTTCTAAATAAATTGTTGGTTGGCCAAAAAAAGGGAGTGATTAATTATTTTAACAAAACGCAATGTACTTTGGTCCAATCGGACCCCACTATACTTTAACGCGCTTGAGCCTGGTGGAACTATTTGGTGAGTATCTTTAATGTATTTATGTGTTTAAGTTTATTGTATTTATGTGTAAAATTCACCTCACCACAATAAACACTTTTGATTAGTACCGAAATCCGTGTGTTGAATAAATCATGTTTTTATGATCGTATGTCTCCGGTTTTAGATCATATATCTCCGTTGTATGATATATTTTACAAATATGGTATATACTGACTAAAATATTGTCTAAACAATATATACTTACTTAGTGTATAAGACTTAATATATATTTTCAAATTGGAATTCAATTCAAATCTATATTTTCAAATTTGAAAGCATTTTGTTTCAACAATGTAATGTTAATTGAATTATGGTCAGTTCCACTGTAACTGACGCAACAATCAATACAAGATTTGTAGGTTTTTATACGCGGAAACTTTTACTAAAAATGACAGAGTAAATCTTTATGCTTTAAAATATTTATTACCTATGGCTATCATATAGCACCTTTCAAAAACATTTCTTGCTATAATTTCACTTTAAAATTGTGAAACTGACGTAACGAAAATGGACAATATGTAATTGCTGATTCAGTAAAATGTAAAATACTTCCAAAATGTTAAAGCTAGAATGATGTTTTTGCTTATAAACAATATTAAATAACTAATAGACTAAATACATGCATACTTGTATTGATTTATCCATAATAATTTCAAAAATTACAATATATTTTGTAACTGACATAACATGATTCTATAACTGATATAAACGTATCGATTTCTCATGATATCAGTTATATTTGTAGTGCAGTTGTATTCATCTATATTGTTATATGAAATCTAATGTTTTTTACTAATACACATGGACATTTAAAATTTTTAAATCTTTTGAAAATAGGCAATAATCTGAATATTTGTTTTGGGGCAAAAATAAAACTTCTGCGTGGAAATGACCTAATATCTGCCAAAAAGACCACATAAAGAGTAAA
This sequence comes from Amaurobius ferox, assembly GCA_951213105.1. Classification (NCBI taxonomy): domain Eukaryota; kingdom Metazoa; phylum Arthropoda; class Arachnida; order Araneae; family Amaurobiidae; genus Amaurobius; species Amaurobius ferox. Next base: position 94,434,679 of record OX578144.1, on the reverse strand, counting down.
CTATCTTTAAGTCTCCTAATTTGTTTCAAATACCTAATTTTATCAGCAAATATATATTTACAAATTACGGAGAATGAAATGCATTACTCAATCAAATCAGTATAATTCAGCAAAGAACAATCGAGTCACATAAAGTGATGATTGTGGTCATTTAAAATCAAGATTACAGTTTTCATTATATTCTAAAATTAACTTCTGTAATATATTTTCACTAAATTATATTTATTTCAGTTAATAGTATTTATCACCAATTTATTCAAGCGTCTCCAATGTTTGTAGAGTAACATTAAAACAACTGTCCACAATAAAAATTAGTAGCTAATCTGTTTGACAAATTTAGAGTTCCTCACGTTTCTCTGTCAGGTACTGCAAAAACTATGGTACACATATTTATGAAACCTTGAACATTTGTAGAATAATACGGAACATACATATATAAATAAACCGTTTTTAATTTAAAATTCAGTTTAAAAATAATTCAATGTCAAAGTTAGAGGATGCGTATTTGAGATACGATTTCGCTTAACGTACAGTCTATCAATAGCAAAAACCTCAAACCTTTGTATACTGTAAAACATTTGCAAGCATGTTTGTGAAAGTTTCAGGGAATCGAAAGTCCGAAATGGAGAGTAGGGTCCCTGATAATTATGACTATATACAAGTATATATATATATATATATATATATATATATATATATGCAAAAATAACACTTCGGTTGACGACAATTAGCCGAAATTATCATCAAAGTAGCTGAAAAACATACACAGATTGCAGAATGTTTTACAATGTAAGCATGCACCGTCAAAGTTACATTTTTGTAAGACGGAGTATTTTTAGCACCTTGGAAAGTGTTTATGACATTGTTCTTTATCTCTGTCTGTCTGTCCGTCCGTTCCCACGACAACTGTCCTGAAAATGATGTTATCAAAATGAAATTTTAGTAGATTGTTAAGACAGTCTGTGGGACATATAGCAATGTAAAAGAATAATATCACCTAATTAGTTTTGCATTTCGACCGCATTGAAGAAATGAAATACATTGAACCCTGTGGGACCTAATTTTTCAAGCATTTTTTAACCGGAGTTAAAAGTCACAAATTGGTTCGAAAATTGCAGGAAATGTTCAAATTATTACGTAAAATGTGTAAAAAATTTCAGCAAAATAGGTATGGTAGTTTTTTAAATAATAATTAAAATAATAATTACACATTTTATATGAGGAGATCACGTAACCATTATACATTAAAATAATAAATACGCCCATGATATATGAAGAGATAATGTCACTCATTTTAAAATAAAATATAGCATCCATTGTTTTCCTCTTAGTGAAAATTGTAATTTTTACACACCGTTTAAATACATATTTAGTGTTACATCCGTCCTGAAACCGCTTTAATTTTGCAGATAACTGTGTATCTAAATTCCGTGCCTACGCAATTACAATGATGATTTTCATGTTAAATGAAATTTTGATTTTAAATGATCACTAAACTTGATTCAACGTATGCCGAATATAAATAAATCAAGCGATTGTAGGACGAGTTACATAAGAATTGCTGAATTTTTTAACGCAAAATTATTTTGCTCTGGAGTCTGGATCATAAATGATATGACTGAAATATTCAGTTATTGTACATGGAAAACTAACGATTATATAGCATTGCTCCATTGATGAAATTTTAAGTTTCCAAGTAAAATAAATTACTGTACTCTAATAATTTAAAAATTATCACCCCTTAATGTATCGTATGTTAGAGATGTTTAAATGAAATTGCATTTCAGTTGGAAAGTGTTTCATAATCAATGCTTTATGCATGATTAATGCTTGCTTTTTCAAATTTCGATTTAGTTTATGAGTTATTCTATAATGTATGCACTTCTAATATGAAGTGAATAAAAATAATTCCAACAATTTGATTCAGTTGCGAAAATTCTAGTTGAACATACAATAGCGTCTAAAATCGATAGATTTCAAATATTCACTGCTTATAATAATCGTACCTAATAATTTTCGAGACCCTGCATATTCAAGAGATATCGTGTCCACAGACTTACGGACACACAAAATAACATATATACACACCCACTAAAATCGATGCACGCACTAACATACATATGCGTAATAGAGATATGCATGTGCTTGGGCTAGGTCCACGAAATTAGGACCGACCAGACCCGTGAGCCAGACCGGGCATGGATTTTCAAACAATGTGTAGGGTTGGGCCGGTCTCGTTTTTTGTTTTTTTAAAAGTCGGGCTGGGCCAAACCGAAAATATTTAGTTTTCAAAACGTTTTAAATGAATTTTCATAGATTGCATAAAAGTAGTGTTAATTTCAACTAAGTAAAAATAAATCATCTTACATCTTAATTCTGTGAAACAAAAATTCACAAATTCGGATTTTTTACATGTTTGAATACAAGTCATGTCTGACCAAGACTGAGAGGTATTCGGTCTTGTCTGAACTCAGGTTTTACATCTGTTTTTTTTTTGTTTGTTTCGGGGGGGGGGGGCGGACCGGGTTTAAGTACTGTTCCCGTCGGGTTGGGTCTGTGAAAGTCATAAATTTCGGCTCGTGTAGACTAATGATACCTGCACACCAACATACATGCACACAAGCAGGCACTCTCTTCAAAAATGTTCGATTTTAGTTTGAAACTTTATCTTCCGATGAAAACTAAAATTTGGATTTTCGACCCCATCCAAAGACTTTCCTTATATACGGTTGGATAGTTATGATATTTCTTGGTTATATCACTTGCAATAATTTTATTTTTATTACTTACTAGCCGCCTTTGGCGACCAGCCTGTTCGCTACCCTTGAAAATTCTGACGGTGGCAAATTCTGATCGTTGCAAACTCGCTGGCGCGACCTACCAGAAAGGTGTAAGGTAACTGTTTGGACGGCCAGGAAGTGCCACCCCATTTAGACCGGAACTCAGTGGGGAAGGCATCCACAGGGACCGTACACTCCTTCCCCTACCACCAACCTCTCGGAAGGACTTACGGTCCCACATGTTTAACGTGATCGTACTCCACTGGGCTACTGCGCCTTCGCGACAATCTCCATAACTTTCTTTTTATTCACCCAATTTAGACCGGGACCCAGTGGGGGAGGCATCCACAGGGACCGTACCATCCTTCCCCTACCAACAACCTCTCGGAACGTCTTACGGACAAACATGTTTAATGTGATCGTACACCGCCTGAACACGGAGGCAGTTTAGGCACTGGCGGGATTCGAACCCGGGCCTACCGAGTGCATTTCCCGTGCGCTAACTTCCCGCGCGCTAATTTAAATTTTATAATGACCATATGCTAAGCTCTAATTCCATCATCCTAATTCCATCGTTCCATCATTTAAAATATCCATAAATTAAAACGTTCCATCAATCATCAATATCGTTCCACAAATACATAAATATAATAATTTCAAATACATCACCACAATTCAATCCACCATAATGCAATCATTTAAATTATTTAAAATATCCATTTAAAATATCCATAAATTAAAATATCCATTTAAAATATCATATAAATATAATCATTTCACCCGTTGTATACAACACATATCTTAATTCATTTAAAACCGGAAGGGCGGTGGTCTCCATGGAGACGGGGAGAAAATTCAACGGGTGAAAATGCGGTTAGCCGAGAAATTGGAAATCCTTAGGTCATTAAAATCGCGATCCTGTGAATATTTATAATTATTTCTTGACCAGAGTGGACTTCTAAGAATGCCAGATATTTGACCTTTCTAAAAATGTAAATTATTAGTCGAAATTCTGAGTACTTTTTACTATGCGAGAATTTAAAAACCAAAAATCGTTTTTTTGAGTCAAAAGTGACTTTTGCTTTAAAATCATAAAAAAATATTAGAATTTATCTCTGAGATTTGAAATTGATATATTTTTACTCGAAATTCTCTGCTCTTTCCGATGGTGTAATTTGTTTTTTTCTACAATGTCTGGATCGAGGAGAAAAAGGGGCAAAAATATCAAAAAACGGTCGAAATCGCATAAAACATTAAATAACAAAAAAAATAATTAAAATTTTAAAAATCGGTTTTCACGTGTCCCCTTCCCACCCTTCCGGGTCTCCGATTGCCAAATTTCGTAGCTCTCCGACGCGCGGTCGCTGAACGTATAGTGTATAAGACAGACAGACGCACAGACAGACATTGCCTTTTATTATATAGATTTATTTTAATTTTTAATTTTGTTTCTAAATAAATTATTTTCTAACATAATTTAAAATAGTGAAGAATTAAGGAAGTTTGTGCCCGTAATTTAATACTAACCCACAAAAGTAAAAAGCAATTGTTGGGATACTAATTAAAGCTGTATTTGCAAAATCAATTTCACCCGAGCCGAGATGCGAATAATCACATAAGATTAGAAATTAAATCCACTATTCAATACTCAATATATATTTTGAAAGAAGTACATTGCGGTATTACAAGTGCTGCTTCAGCATAAATATTTGATGTTTACTCCAAATTAAACAAGAAAATGTGTTTACATATATTTGACAAATAAATGAATGGGCGAATCACTGGATCAAAGGAAATAAATGCACAGAATATAAACATGATATTTGCATTATTTACTTTGAAATTAAAATAAACGTTCAATGAATAACTTGAAAACGCAAATTAATAAAAATATCAGCAGAAGATTGAGTAAAATTTCTACCTTAACCAAAGTAACCCAAGAAAACTATGGTGATCGCGATTTAATTCTCAACAACACAGAATATGAATGTATGAGGAAGTCTTACGTAGCCTCAGAATCATGTCAATGTATTTTTCAATAGTTTGGTTTTAAATTCTGAGACAAGTTGAGGAATTTCATCAAGTAATTGGTTATTCTATTCATGCTCAATATATATACATATTTTTCAACACATTCTGTCTGAAAATAGTTTTCAAATACATTTTGGGTAGAAATACTTAAGTTGATTCTTAAGTTGGATTCAGAAACGTATCTACTAGAATGAAAAGTAATTCCAGAGGAATTGGAAACTCCAATACTCCTCAAAATGTTCTCTTTAAATTTGAAGATTAAAATCAAAAACCTTATTTTCACATGATTTTCAGAGAAAGACGCTTTATACTGATATTTCTCAAAATTGGTTTAATTAAGGCGAAAATCGTTTTAGTTTTTTACTTTATGCGTGTCTGTAATTAGCATAAGAATTGCGAATTGAATTAGATAACACAAAAAACTTTTATCAGGCATCTTGTATTGTTAGTTTTCATTGATTTCGCATTACCGAATGCAGAATATATCGGATAATGTCTGATAATGTTATATACATCTATCTCTTTCGCTAATTTGTTAAACTCTTCAGAATTTGTCTTTTTACTTTCCTTATATACATAATGTATAAGGAAAGTATTGTGACGGGGTCGAAAATTCGAATTCGAATTTTCGACGGGAGAGCACGTTTCAAGCATCCCTGATCACGAATAAAACATTTTTGAAGGGATGTGTGTGTGTGTGAAAGTATGTGTGTGAGTGTGTGTGTCAGTGAGTCTGTGGAGACGATAACTGACGAACGAATGGAGCAATTCGAACCAAATTTGGTACAAAAATCACAATCCGTAAACACTGGAAGCCTATGGTTTTTATACGCAATCGAATGCTCAGAACCCCCCTAAATTTTCGAATGAAATTTTGAAAAAATCGTCAAAAAATCAAAACCGCTAATAAAGTTACGCAAATAGACATTTCTTATGTAATTTTTCAGTAGAAAACGATTGACATAAATTTTAGAACGCTAACATGAACAGTTCTCGAGATATTGTACATTTTTTTAAAAAAATTATCAAAAAGTCATATAAAATAAAAAGAAAAATATTTCCTATTGAGAAACATGTTTACTTTTCATATGTAATACCATGCGATAAATTGAGTGACATCCTTCTCGTGGATCTAGCTTGTTCCATTCATGAAAAAAGATACTTTGAATAATACTTTTGTATTTGAACGCCAATAGTCATTTATCTGCTTTAAGAAAAACTTATTTCTTAGTGCATAACGCTTGGCGAGCTTTTGGCAACGAATTTGGCGGAATGTCGCCAACTTGGCGACTTTTTGAAATGTTGCCAAATTAACGAAAATCTCGCCAAATGGATAAAAATGACGCTAAATCAATGAAAATGACGACTAATTGTCGAAAATTCAATATCTTGGAAAGAATATTAGTATCTACTATAAGAAAATCCTTTTTTTTTACTGTAAAAGTAGTAAATTCATTACATTATATAAGGAAAGTCATGTGCTGCCCACATCAGATTTTTCTTTATGCTATTTTACTTAAAATAGCGCTTTCTTCAATCAATACCCGTGATGTGTTTTTCTTGATTTTAGAGCTGCTTGGCACGGATTTGTTGATTGCTGCTCTGTCAACAAGAAAATTTGCTAAGTGCTCATGTGCCGCATTTTTGCGAGCCGCAGTGGTAACCCACTCAGACTGCCAAACCAAGCAGCGTGTTTTAGCTCTTTGAAAGTGAAAGCCTGTAACGTATTATGGTTGATTTCGTTAATTATTTTAGAAATTAACAAAATTGCAGTAAAAGCATAGCAAGTTTTTTCATTCCTAATGCAAGTTCGATGGATTACTTGCCGACGATATTGTTATTTAAACATTTGTTTATAAAATCATAGAAATATTTTATATTTAAATACGTAATATTAATCAAGCTTGACAATACCATTTTTACATTTTGATGTGTTCATGAGTATTATGATACACAGTATAGTAGCCCGTTTAAAAAAACAATGAATAATGAGATCGTTCTAATGATAAGTTTTACCTGATGTGAAATCCGAAAGAAAATAATGTAGGGTTTTATTTTCACTGTATTTCAAATAGAATAAACAATGGTATATAGTCGCATGGTTTATCTGAATGAATGGAATTTTGAACATATTATATATGAAAAACTATTATCAATAAAATGTTATTGTGAGACCAGATTTAGTGAGACAGATTTATGTTTGTATTTATGATGCCGGTAACGTCAGACAATGGCATCAGTCTGAATGACGCCAGTTTTGCAGCACCCTGACCCAAGCAGTCAAGTAGGCCATAAAACTAGGAGGTGAGCCACGAGAGTGGTTAAAAATGCTGACCAATATGGAAGATGTCTGGTCGCGTTGCCCTGAGGTCGACCAATGGTTACCGGAGAGACGTGTCAGAACTCAGGCAAAAGGACGCGACAAACAAAAGGTTCTACAGATATTCCAAAAACACTTCGACAACAGAAACTTAAATGAAATATCCTACGATAAACACTTGGATATCGGCAGACAGACACTGAAGTAGCTGTGCGAGACATACACTTGAGTAACATTAACAGAGATCGACTCGAGTATAACCCTTGAGAGAGTTCCGACTAACATGCAGTGATGGTGAGGTCGTATTCAGTTATGTAAAGAGATCGACTTGAGTGCGAGTGGGCGTACAAAACCTTGAATTAGTAGCAGTACGATATGTACTGTAACAGTACCAGACAGAGTACGAGGAACCAAAGTACGATCTGTGTGTCAATGGTCAAAGACGAAATTAGAGGTATGTACTTACCAAATACTGTAGCAGGTCTTACACCATTTTGATAATAGGATTTACCTGGTCAACATGTCAAATCTCCTCCGCAAATAATATGGCAATTGTTGTAATTAAATTGGTAATTAACCAAATGTTGTTAATAAATAATGTATTTTGAAGTTAAAAACGCTGCAATTAATTGTAGCATTATGTTAATAAATATTCCATTCCAGTCCTCGCACTAAAGATAAGTTGGTGGGTAAATTAGCGGCGCAAGCAATAGGTTTCAAGATTATACGTCATTTCGGTCATGTTAAAACTTTAATTTAATATATTTTTTGCATATTCTTTTATTTTTTCAGCACCACAATTATATATTAAATATTTTGTTTCTAATAGTTCTTCATATATTATATATTAAATATTTTGTTTTTAATAGTTCTTCATATATTATATATTAAATATTTTGTTTTTAATAGTTCTTCATATATTATATATTAAATAATATTTATATATGAAATATGTTATCATATATATTATTATATATTACAGGCGACACTCCTTCAGCGATTTGCATAAAACCTCCAGATCAAGTGATTAGCTTCACATCCTCTTGATTTCCTGAGACTCTCTGCTTTACATGTGACCATGCTCAACACCTTTACACTGGTTCATAAAAGCCAGCCCCAGAACATTCTCAAAGGAGACGCTCACGAACATTAGTATCTCGGATGACTACGTTCACGCGCGTTTTGATGCAGTACTACACTATATAAATAATTGCAATTATTTTACGTTATGTTCCTGTAAATAAAATGAACTTTTATGAATGTTTTTTGTAAGGATTAAGATATGACATCGCACCTTCGCCATAGAGTGGTGACCCGGACGTGATGCTCCAACTTTCCTGTAATGGCTAAGTTGAGACATAATGGCTCCATTTCACCGGAGACGTGATGTTTCAATTTATGCGAGTATCTATTTCACTTTACGCGACCTCTAAAAAGAGTACGTGTTCAGTTCTAATGCAATATGTCTACAACTGAGAGTACCGAAACCCTTTTGACCACAGCCAACGACGCAAAAAAATTCTTCAGTTTCAAATAAAGATTTTAGTTCTGCTGAACTCTTAAAAGTTGCTTTCAAAGCACCTCCGTTCTAGGAAAAAAACCCAGATTTATGGTTTTTGCCTCTGGATTCTCCATTTCTGGTTTCCGGAATCTTAAATAAAAAAAAATTCCATTGAGTAATTGCAGCACTAGATTGTGATATATTGTCTCATGTCACAGGACTGATTCGCGCACCTCCAGAAAATGAACCGTATTTAGTGTTGAAAAAAATGGTCATTTTACACTTTGCATGCAGTTCCCGGCCACTCAAACAGCTGCTACAAACCCTTTGCATCAATCGATTGGCCTGGGTTTTCAGCACTTTGCAGTTCTGAAGTCATATAACTTCGCACCCTTTTGAAAGAATTGCAAATAGGAAGAGGATAGGAAATCAAACCATTTACATCGCGAAAGCAAGATCTCGCCGGTACAAAAATGCACGAAGATGTACGTTTCACGTTGTTTCTCCAGTGACTACCTGTACATATACAACAAATTTTAACGATAAGGTCAGAACCACTGAATACAATTTCAGAAGTGGTGGCTAAAATCTGCGATGTTTCAACTTCACTTTTAGTATTAGAAGTTGCAGAGAATAGTCATATTTCGGGATTAGAATCTGAAGTTGCAAACCTGGCGAAAACCGTAGAGCAAGTTTAAACAAGAAATATCAATCATGCATAAAGCATCGATTATGAAACACATACCAACATCAATGCAGTATTTTATTTAAACATTTTTAAAATGCGATACATTCTTTGGTAATATTTTAAAAATTATTTCAATACTACATTAATTTATTATATTTAAAAACTTAAAACTTCTTCGAAAAAAATGAACTTTATTCAAATGACGGCATTGAAATATAAATTGTCTGGTTTAACCATCTCTAAAATGCAATACATCCCTCGGAAATATTTTTAAAATTATCATAGTACTACCATAATTTATTATATTTGAAAACTTCATCGAAAACAAATTAAATTTCTCCAAATGACGTCAACGAAATATAACACACCTGACTCTCTCTATAAAAACAGCATTTCATTCATGAACTTTTGTCCATTCATTTCATTCATCACAATACTATACTAATTTATTTTATTTAAAAACTTAAGACCATGGAGGTGAGGTACAAGCAATTTATCACTATGCTTCATCGAAAAATCCTTTGCTTATCTTTGTAAAATCAATGAATATTTCATCCATATCAACTATATTACATACTCTATGAACTAAATAATTTTACGTTAAAGAAATGCAGCAATTCTTATAAACTCATTCTACATATTTTGCTGCTACATTTTTTCCATAAGTGAAAATTAGGCTTCGTTGTAGAAATAATCAAAGTTGTATGATCATTAAAACTCAAATATATTGTGATTGCTTTGTTTCAGTATGTAGATGCACAAAATGTAAGCAAAAATAAAGCGGTTTTTGGACGGATGCAACACTAAATATGAATTAAAAATCACGATTTTGGCACAAGATGGATATCATATTTTATTTTGAAGTGGGTCACGTGTTCTATTCCTATAGTGGCCACGTGATCTCTTCATATAAAAGGTGTAATTATTATTTTAATTTTTATTTAAAAACTACTAAATATATTTTGCTGAAATTATATAATTTTATGGGATATTTTAAATATTGCCTAAAATTTTCGAAGCAATTTGTGAATTTTTACATTCGCTTAAAAAATGTTTGAAAAATTAGGTTCCATAGGATTCAATGTATTTCATTTTTTCAAACGGGCTTCAATCCAAAACTATTTGGGTAATATTATTAATTTATATTCCCATAGGTCCCACAGACCATCTGAACAACATACTAAAATTTCATTTTGATAAAGTAATTTTTACGGCAGTTATCTTGCTAACGGACAGACATAGAGACAGAATGAATGAACAAAGTCATGAACAATTTTCAACTATGTTGTAAAGTGTTAAAAACTGCAAAGGACCGAGCGATCCAGACAACGAACTCAAATCAACTTTATCAAAATCAAGATATCAACTGCAAACAAGATATCGCTCGTAATCCAGAAACAAGAAAGAGCAATCATGCTTAAAGCATTGATTATGAAAACTTTCCAACTTCAATGCAATTTTATTTAAACATGTCTAAAATGCAATATATTCCTCGGTAACATTTTAAAACTTATCACAATACTACATTAATTTATTATATTTGAAAACTTAAACCTTCATCGAAAAAAATAAACTGCATTCAAATAACGGCATTGAAATATAAATTGCCTGGTTTACACATCTCTAAAATGCGATACATTCCTTGGTAACATTTTTCAAATTATTATAATATTACGATAATTTATTTTATTTGAAAACTTCATCGAAAACAACTGAAATTTATTCAAATGATGTCATAGGAAAAATAACACACATGGTTCTCTCTATAAAAGCAGCATTTCATTCATTACATTTTCCCATTCATTTTATTCATCACAATACTATAACAATTTATTTTATTTAAAAATTAAGACCATGGAGCTACAAGTAATTAAACTCTATACTTAAAACTTCATTAAAAAAAATCGTCCATCTCTCTGAAAAATAAATGAATATTTCATTCATATCAGCTATGAGTTAAATAATATACTACTCTATGAGATAAATAATTTTGCGTTAAAGAAATTCAGCAATTCTTATACAACTCATTCTACATTATTTGCTATTTACATTTTACATCATCAAATTTGGATGATCATTTAAACTCAAATATATTGTCATTGCGTTGTTTCAGTATGTAGATGCTCAGAATTTAAGCAAAAATAAAGCGGTTTTAGGACGGATACAACACTCAATATGAATTAAACAGAACTTTAAAAATCACAATTTTGAGACAAGATGGATGCCATATTTCATTTTGAAGTGGGCCATGATGGGATCGTTTCATATCATGGACACGTGATCGCTTCATATAAGTGGAGTAATTATTATTTTAATTGTTATTTAAAAAACTACTGAATATATTTTGCTGATTTTTTTTATATATTTTACGGAACAATTCGAATATTACCTAAAATGTTCGAAGCAATTCGTGAATTTTAAAGCCGCTTAAAAATGTTTGAAAAATTAGGTCTCATAGGGTTCAATGTATTTCATTTTTTCAATCCGGATTCACATCAAAACCAAGTGGGTGATATTATTCATTTATATTCCCATAGGTTCTACAGACCGTCTGAAAGACATACTAGAATTTCATTTTGATTAAGCTATTTTTACGGTTGTTATCGTGCTAACAGACAAACAGACAGACAGACAGAGTAAACAAAGTCATAAACACTTTTAAACTTTGTTGTAAAGTGTTAAATAACGATGTTTGTTGGTATCACACAAAATTTCCAGAATAAGATCGCAAGTGTCCAAAACCCTGAATATTTCAAACACAAATCTCGGTAGCTGTGTCATTTCAGCGACGATGCATAGAAGCTTTAACAGGCGCTGATTCATATATGACAAGCTATCTCTATTAAAGTGTCTAGTCTTCAGCGGCGCTGTGATATAAGTACTTCCAAGCTACAGGCATATATATGTCAGTATACTGCTACGACAAAAAAGTAATTGCCGTTAAGCGCAGCAAACGGAACCAAGATCAAAACATTTGGAACGAAACAACTGATTTATAATTTTGATTCCAGCAAAAACTGATTTTGGGATTTCCGAAATGCCGATGTGTCTCGAGCAATTTTAGGAGCCTACTTCCTAGCAAAACTCTTGAACTGACAACAACCTCACTTGAACTGACAACATGGAGTAACAATTCACCCTATACTCGGTTGCTAAGTGAATTTCCATGTTTAACGGAAACCAATTCTCTGCAAGCTGCAAAACACATTAAAAGCCTCTGCATTCAAACTACAATACCTCCAGTTCTTGCAAAAGCAAGACGTTTATCTCCAGACCAACTAAAGGCTGTCAAAAATAATTCGAGTTTCTGCAACGACAAGGCATTTGTAGACGATCAAAAAGCCCATGGGCAAGTCTCATCTTCGTCGTTTTGAATAACAACGACGGATTTCGAGTATGCGGAGACTACAAAAAGCTAAATGCAGCAACACTTCCAGATAGCTATTCCATAGCTCACATACACGATTTTGCACAGTACCTCGAAAATAAAAATATGTTTTCTACCCTCGATTTGGTACGAACATACTGCCAGATTCATGTGAAACGCGATAATATCACGAAAACAGCGGTGATAACGGCGTTCGGACTATTTGCATTTCTGTTCAAGGAATTCGGTTTATGCAGCGCAGCTCAAACCTTTAACAAAGATTCATGAACGAAGTCTTACAAGATTTATATTTTTGTTTTGTATATATCAACGATTGCTTAATTGCTTCGGAAAACATATTAAATAGTAATAAATATGGTGTAGTAATAAATATGGAGTAGTAATAAATACTTCCAAATCCGTTTTGGGCCAATCTCAAGTAAAATTCCTAGGACACATGGTTACGGCAGCAAGCATTTCTCCTTTACCAGACAGATTATCTACCATATAAAATTGCCCACTACCACAAACTGTGCAGGATTCAAGAAGATTTTTAGCGATTTTAAATTTTTATGGTAGGTTTTTACCCCAAGCTGCAAGAACACAAGCAGTTCTGTACGATTAATTACCTGGAAACAAAAATCGCGACAGTTCGCAAGTACAGTGGACCGAAAGCACATAAACTGCTTTTGAAGCATGTAAAAACATATGTTCAACTGCATCACTATTGACTTATATTACAATCAATGATAAATTTTCAATTTCGGTAGACGCATCTTTAGTAGCCGTCGGATCAGCATTGCAACAAAAGCAAAATGGAAAATAATGCCCATTAGCAGGCTTTTCACACAAACTAAATGCCACAGCACGAAATTACAGCACTTACGACCCTGAACTTCTCGTAGCATATTCTGCCGTAAAGCATTTTCGGTACATGCTAAGAGGAATATATTTTATCTTATACACCGATCACAAACCTTTTACATTTGCGTTTGAACTGAAAACCGAAAATATGACTGCACGTCAATTAAGATACCTAGACATTATTAGTCAATCTGCAACTAGTATTCAATACATTCCCGGTTCAACAAATGTAGTAGCTAAAGCACTTTCTCTTATAGAAGAGATTCATACACCAAATGTGCTGGATTACAAAGCAATAGCAAAAGCACAAACTGATGACGAACTAAACGATCTCGAAAAATATTATCCTTCGTTACGACTAAAAGGTATTGCTATATGGATACATCAGGTGCCATACTTCAATGTCACACCTGAACAGGCGATATTCGGCCTTACATACAGCATAGTTTTCGAGGATTTCGAGGATCCGTTAACATGGTTCGAAAACGAGTCATGTGGTCTTCACTCCTAAAGGACTGTGTCGAATGAAGTCGAACGTATATCGCATGCCGAAAATCCAAGATACACCGACATAAAATCACCTTTAGGAAATTTTAATACACCTAATGGCAGATTTCACCATGTCCACATCGACATCGTCGGACCTTTACCGGTATCGAAGGGATTTCGATATCTACTCACTTGTGTCGACCGATATTACGCGATGACTAGAAGCCATTCCATTAGATAGAGGATCAAACTGCAGCCACAATATCAGAAACATTTTATTCTGCTTGGATTTCTCGATTTGGCGTACCCGAGGTCATAAGTCCTGACCAGGGTCGACAATTCGGAAGTGATTTATTTAATCACCTAATGAAATTTTTAGGAAGCCCAAAACCAGAATGACTGCATAATACCCTACCTCCAATTCCATGGTGGAACGTTTTCACATCTAATTGAAATCGACAATATGCTGTCAAGACAAATGTACTACCCAGCGTCCTTTTGCGTGTTCGATCCTCAATCAAGGAACTAAAAGCTTCCATTGCAGAATTCACATACGGCACATCCTTACGATTACCATTTGAATTCCTACGTGACACTTCACTAACGGACATCCCGAAACATGCAGACGAAGGTGTTTTACAATTAAGACGACAAATACAGCGACTACGACCAGTTCGCGCTACACGTCATTCAAAAAATGATGTTTTTATTCACAATGAACCTCCCCAGTCTACCCACGTTATTGTGCGAAACGACTTTGTACGTCCACTGTTGAAGACCCCATACGATGGACCTTCCTCAGTATGTGCACTCACAGACAAATTTTACCCAGGGGATATCCGCGGACGAAAAAGCAACATCTTCATCGATCGTTTAAAACTCGCATTTCTACTAAAATCCTTAGAGGACGACATTGCACCTTCGCCATATATTAAATAAATAAAATATTATATAATAACCCAAATTCAGATTATTTGCAATCCATCGACAAAACTGAAGTCTTGAGAAATTGAAAAAATATTTGAATAATTAATAACATGTTGAAAGAATAACATGATTGTAGAGTGAATCTTAGCCACACGTCCGGTCAGAAAGCATAAATTATTGTCACTTTTCATTTTACTGAAACTCGACCCTGGCCGTATCGATTTTATTACTACCGATATTTTATTTTTATTTTCTACCGATATAAAATGTATAGACATTATCCGGAGAAAGAAGGGGTACAACATACACGCCCGCGAGATTTTTAAAGTTCTAAATTGTTATAAAATATCTAATGCCTTTAAACAGTTTTTAAAATATTTATCTTTGAGATTTGTATATATTTTACAATTTATATCTGTTTTATAATTCACCAATTTTTACGGCTGACAATTTCCAAGATATGCAAATTTCACTTAATAGAGGTGGATTGTATTTAAGCATGTTGGCAACTTATTTTTAATTATATCTCCACTGAAGATGAACATGAGGACGTTCGAAAGAGGCTGTATTTGATGTACGTCTGTAGGATGATTGTTTAATAAAGTGACCTTTGGATCTGGTTTTAAGATTTGCCATTTGTTTAGTTGTTTTAGTAATAACAAATTTATTTGCAAATGATTCAGATAATAAGGAAAAAGCCTAATTAACATTCTAACTTAATATAAAACACATAATTCAATCTCACAAAACTACTTTCTTTAAGAACAATGTTAAAGTGCACAATTAATTTCATTAAAACAATATCATCTATTTTTCAATGTTAATTCGTACAACTTTATATAAATAAATCATATAACTATATGCGCCCTTCAAAATTGTGATTAATATTATCTGCCTAAAATATGAGCTTTGCCCATTACTTAACAATACTTTGTCCGACTTTTTAGACGCTCGAGAGAGAGAGAGGAGATATCAAAAATGTAGTAAGCGGCATGCATAGGCCTATCTCGGGACTTTCATAGCGGCTTCGACAACCGGGCTGGGTCCCCGGTTTTCCGACATCTCCACAGTTATTTTGGAACCTCTGCACACTTCGGGAATTGGAAAGCAAGTGTCGATCCTTCTATAAAATTCTGAATATCTCTCGGACACCGAAAATTGTTACCTTCTACACTTTTACGCCCCTGTTTGCGATTTATCTGACACTGTAGTCCTGCTATGTAATTGGTCAGCATAGGGTTACATGTATGCGTTATTGGTTAATGTCATCACAGAGATTTGGTTAGCTGTCTTTGAATTAATGTATCAGCTTCTCACGCTTCCAAGGCACATGTACGACCAGTGGCGGTCAAGAATTCACTTTTCTTGCTGCCCCCCCCGTTTTGGCGCCCTATGTAATCCAAGCGCATCCGTTCCCGGAGTGAAAAGAGCGCTCGCTTATTTCCGTTCAAAGTGGCTGTTCCGAGAAACTTATATTCATTGCCTAAAACATACAGAGACCATCTTCATAGGTGGTGATCCTTCCAAGCCTCACGATGTTACATATTTCTAGCCATTAACAATGTATCAATGATAATAAAAATAGTTATAGTTTTTGCATTGTGATACTGTTTATGATAGTATTGAATATAAATAACACACTATAAAAAGGTTGGATACATTTAAGCGTAGCCTAATATTTCCTATATTTATTTTTTATTTTTAACTGTTTTGAATGAAAATACACTGGATAGTTTTTTAAGAATTTCACCAACTAATGGAATTTTTTACATTTGATCATACACTGCTCACAACAGAAATCGTAACACCATAAAGTTGTAGATGTAGCTTTATATATACCAGGCAATTAAAACATCAAGACGAGATATGCAAATGATTACACTTCCGTTAAGCACAGTGCTGCAACACCTTGGCGTGCAGCATAAAAGTGTCAGGTCAAGGAGGAGCGATATCACAGATAAATTGTAGCGTCATTGGTTTCAGGTTGTAAAAATCATCACAGTATGCCAAGAGAACGTCGACGTGCCGCATACGTTCAGTTGTCGTCAAAAGAAAGGCAACAAATCATTGTTTTACGTGAGGATGGATTGAGCCTTCAAAGGATCGCTGAAATATTGAATCGTGATGTGAACACTGTTCCACGGTATATGTTTTAAGGTTCGTGAGAAACAACGAAACAAAACGAAGATCAGGTAGTGGAACTTTCAGGTATACCACACCACGTGAAGTTCACATGTTTCTGAGAAGAGTTGCACGGAAGTCGTTTATCACAACAACATTTATCTCACACTGCAGGTAACGTGGTTTCGACGCAAACACTTCGAAACCGTTTGCATGACACAGCACTCCGAGGTAGACGACTATTTCGACACCTACCGTTTCAACGTCTTCACTGGTTACGTTGCTTCCAGTGGTGTCAGAGAAGAAGCAATGGCGGCTCATTCTGTTCACGGATGGATCACGATTCTGTTTTGGCATATCAGTTGGTCGTACTCGTGTATGGCGGCGCTTTCAACACCACCACCAAGAAGCTGTTTCTATCAGTTGCCATACAGCCTTCCTAAGTGGTACCATAGTTTGGGGTGGTATAACATTTGGTGGACCAACACCGTTGTACCCCGTTTCTGGCAGCATCAGGCCACAACGATACGTCTCTGACATTGTGAGACCTGTGGTACAGCCATATATGTCAACCAGGCCTGGACTGCTTTTTATCAGGCTAATGCCAGGCCACATACTGCACGGGTAACTATGGATAGCCTAAAAGGTTTTGATATCCTGCATTGGCAAGCATATTCTCCCGATTTGTCGCCAATTGAACATACCTGGGACATCATGGGTCGCTGATTAAGAGAACTTCCAATTCCAGCAAACCATTTTCAATTACAAGCCCAGTTGCATGCTGTGTGAAATACATCCCTCTGCACACCATTGACCATCTCATTGACTGGAAGCCTTGTCGTATTCAATCCTGCATATCAGTTTGCGGTGGACCTATTCAATATCATCTAATGTCAATAAAGTTCCATTTCCCATGTATTATTTTTTTATCATTTGCACATCTCCATGCCACACTTATATTCTTTCAATTTCATAAGAATACACCAATATCTTCATGCGTTGCGATTTCAGTTGTGAGCAGTGTAATATAGACTGTGATATTGTATAATATAGTAATGAATCTAACAATACAGAATACATATGTTTGAAAAAGTTGAATGTAGCCTTGTGGTTTCGATATATATTTTTTTCTTTTTGACTACTGATATTTTTTTTAATTTCACTGAGTAGTTGAATTCTCTATTCATGAACGAAATATATTTGCTGTTCTAAATATTCGTTGAAACATATTTGTATAAAAATAGTTTTTATAGAATATATTTTATGATGGAAACTCTAGATTTAATCTTGAGTTTTCATCCCGAAACTTATTTCCAAGAATAAAAAGTAATTTCAGTTGAATTTGATACTACGGTTCTCCTCAAAACGTTTTTTTACTCGAAAAGTAAAATCAATAACCTTCTTTTCACTTGACTTTCAAAGATAGTTTGTACTTATTTTCTAATAAAGCTACTCTGATTATGGAAATCATATTTATTTACTTTACTTATGTCTGCAATTAGGATTACAATTTCGAATGTGTATATAACACACATTGCAATATCTGTCTTGTTGTTTTCATTAATTTCGCATTAATGAATTTCGAATGTAGCTGATAAAATTCGTGTATTTATAGTTATATTTCTCACAATCCATGCTAAATTTTCTCTCGAAATCGTGCCCATTAGCAGTATCGTGTACTTGGTTTCGTATTCTTTATGGTTATTTAGTACGTAAAAGCCTATTACTGCATTATCAATTAGAAAAATTTATTTGCTACAAAATTGAAAAAATACAACGATGACCTTCCAAGTCAATTATATCATGCAGTAAAACTGTGCTTAGTTCTTTGAAACTTAAAGTACTTAGTATATATATATTAGCACGTCAACATTGATTTATCACATGTCAATAACAAATCTATCTGCAAGCTCGCTCGCAGATTATGCAAACACGATTCAGCAATGCTTAGATCGATTTTGCATCATGGACGCTAACTAAATATTCTGCATAAATATGTGATTAATTATACTGTTTTACCTAATACCATTTAGAATTTTGAAAGAATGTGAAGTTGCAAATTATGTAGACATTAGGTCTTGAAAACTTAATATTAAAAATTCTGTTACACGATAGTTGATAAATTAATGCTTAGTGCTACAAATGCATGCTTTAAGTATTTAGCAGGATTTTGATTGCAAAATTCGTGCTAAAACCATATACATAAACATATGTTGAGCGCTTTTAGTAAGAATTCTGCCTGGGTTTGTTTGTGTGAATTTGTTGACTGTGTGTATAGAGCTCCTAAGCGTGACATTACGCGAGTTGTGTAATATATTTACATTCCATATTCCATATTTTTTAGATCTACTCCAATCAAAATCAGTATAAGAAAATACAAAAAAAATGTTATATACCAGATTTCGTTATTATTTTATTAAAAATGAAAAATATTCTTACAATATTTTTTCATGTTAACAGGCTTGCCACGACTATGAATTGGTATCATTTGGATAGTACCTATTGAAATATGCTACTTTGATGTTCTTTAAATTAATAGCGTAATTCAGTTATCATTATCCACCATTGACTATACTACCATCATCCTTTCAGGTATTGTGCTACTACATAGTAAATACAGTGAGCGAAGAAAAATAAGAACAACATATAATTGAATGAAAATATACATTTTTTTCATTTTATTAAAATGAATTTGTGATATTCCTGACCTCTAGTATGAAATTACACAATAACATTTACAACACATAAAACAACAAATATGAATCTTACAAAAGTTGACCTTATAAAAATTATTACTAATGAAAATATAGAAAAAGTATAAGGGCATGTTATAAATTACTTAACATTTCTCTTAATAATCAAGAAAACAACCTTTTTTTTCCATTACTTATTGTGAGACCAGAAATTGTTCTCACATGAGACATTTTTATTTGATTATTAATGGTGCCCTTTAAGGAAAAGAAAGCTTGAGTCTGGCCTGGCGCCAAACTTTACGACAACTTGAACTTTTAAGTCAAATGCTATAAATGTAGGTGTGCCAGGCCAAAGGGGCTGAGAGGGGCCTTGCTTTATGCGAAATGATGCCATTGGGTTGAGAAGAACCAATGAGCGCCAAGGGGAAAAGGGCGGAGATCCCCCCCCGCCGAAGGAACCACAGCTTGGATCAGAGGAAAGAAATCAGAGTCCGGAGACACACATCCCAGAGTTGTGGACGAAATACACGAGTTTCAAATATAGACAAAATGAGAGTGCAGTAAGAGACGAAAGACAAGGAGTAGCAGATATGGACGAAAAGAGTGCAGTTGTAGACGAAATTAGATGCAGCATATAAGTCCAACAGATTTGTAAAGGTTCCATAGATGTTCCAAATTAATGGAGGTAGATCAAATGGCGAGTTCATTAGTAGTACGAGGAGGAGCCACACACCACAGAGTTATGGCAGTATAAGACTGATGCAAACCTCAGAACGATGATAAGCCCAAGATTAAACTGGAAGGTATGTGCTCTGATTGTTACCGGTCCTGGACACCATCGTAAAACTAATAATTCTAGTCGCATATCTCCCCTTGCTAAAATAATTAAATGAAAATTGATAATAAATGAAAATTGATATTTATGAAAATTGGTGCTTTTACTAAATTGAGGTTGTTAATAAATGATATTGTTTAAGTTTTAAAATAGTCCAATATTTTAATATTAATTAATAATTCTTTTCAGGACTTACACAAAAGGTAAAAATAATTGGAGGGTTTATTGCGGCACAACAACGAGCGATGTACGATTTAAATGTTAATTCCACTAATGAGTTTTAACGGCCATGCCAACGATAAATAATATAATTAATAATATTTAAAGGTTAAACTAAAACTTGTTCTTCTATTTTATTTTTTATGCCACACTTATATAAGCCGATATATACTTATTATAAGCCGAGAGGTATTCCATGCTGAAAATTATTTTAAAGTGTCTATGGAAATGTTATTCCAAGTTTGTTTCATGGCTAATACAAGATCTCGTTTACACTGATATTTTGTGCCATTTTTATAAACTTCTTGAGTTAGAAGGCCCCTTAAATTTTCTATTGGATTGAGATCGGGATTTCTCGCCGGCCAATCAAGTAAATTTACTGAATTAGCTTCAAACTAGAGTTTCGCACTCTTAGAAACGTGTATGGAAGCGTTATCCTGTTGGGAAATATAGTTTCCTGAAATAATTAGTGGGGCCCCAGTTAACAAATGTACGCCTAACATATCAACATATTTATCAGAGTTTATTTTGTATTTGATAAAGACTATAGGCATGGTTCCATTTGTTGCAAAAGCGCCCCAAATCATTACTGTGCCCTCACGTATTGACGGATGGAAAAAACTTCTTTGGTTTTACGCATATTATACCCAAAATAGCGAAAATCATCTGGCCCATCTAGATTGAACTTCTTTTCGTTTGGAAATCTTATATCAATCCATTTTGGATCGAGAGAAATGCATTTTTTTAACTTACTGTCTTCTTTCCTTATGTTCTTTTTTAAGAGGCGGACGTGACATTAACTTTCCATACCAAATATTCGGATGCTTATTCATTGAACTGTTTACATTTGTTATTCATTGAACTGTTTACATTGAACTGTTGTACATTTTGAACTGTTCATGTGGAACATGGTAAGTCCAAATTTCTTCTAACTTCCTTTGCAGTTTTTTTTTTCTCGCAAGCTCTTCATACAACCATTTTTTTCTCTCGATTCGTTAGAATTTCTAGTCTTCCAGTTCGTTTTTTCATTCCATACATTCCAGGTTCTTTTTGAAAATTATAAACTACAATTTTAGATCTTTTAATATTTTTCGAAATTTCTTGCCCACTCAATCCACATTCTAAAAAAGCAAAAATTTTCCCTTTTTGAAGGTCAGACAGATGAGTTGGTTTTGGCATCATACAAAAATCGTGAAGAAATGTGTGAAGAAAAGTGTGAATTTTTTTTAGAAGCCCAGTCTTTTATATTTTAAATGGTCATTTTCTGCTTTTAAATATGCAAATTTTACTTTGATTTTAGATGAAAAGAGAGTTGTCCTTATACTTTTTTCTAAGGTCATATGGGTTTAAAATTTATAAAATTTATACATATTTAATTTTGGAAAATTTAACTGATTTACATGAAAAATAACCTAATTTTATCAATATTTTTACTTAGAAATTTGCATACATTTTCGTCTAAAAGATTTCTAGATTTGGCGAGTTCTCGCTTGTCCTTATCCTTTTTTCGCGCACTGAAGTTCCACGAGAATTTAAAATTTTGTATAATTCGAGTTCGAATCATGGGAAACTCTAAAATGTTTTCTACATATAGTTTTACATAATGTATAAATATGTTTCGTTATACGCAAAACAAAAACACAAATTGATTGAAATCAACCATTTTCATACCGATATTTTATTTTCATGAACAATGGCAAACATATTGTCTAATGAAAAATTATCGGAAATCCTGCTGAAATGTAAAAGTGTGTAATTACAAAAAAGTTCAATAAATACTCAATTTTTGCTCAAATTATTTATTATTAACACATTACTTCTAATATTTATAGCATCAAAATATTAGAATAAAGGGACATATTTTTCTTTAAACTTCCATAATGCTGATATGAAAGGCATATCTAAACCCGGTTTAATGAGTTACATGGATTAAAATATTCAACCTTGTAATATATTGAACAAGAAGGGACACTTGTTATACACTGTCCGTTGTGATTCGTCAACGTTCTTTCGCTTGACACATTGTTTAGCATCCGTATATGAGTTTTGTTATGTCAGCTAGTTGATGAGTTCCGTTGGAAGATGATCTTGTCGGTGGCAATGCGATAGCGCCTCTTTTGCCTTTCGGCGTATGTTTTGTTGTTTTCGGATTTAGCCTTGCCTATTCCACAAATACCTGAGGGACGCTTGGCGTTGCTAAGGCTGGAAAGAGTTCTGACTTGGCGGCGTGGTTGCACCGACGGGGACGGCATTGCTGCTGCCACTTAGTCTTGGTATGGTCCAATGGCCCGATTTTGTTCTCGCGATGATTGATCATCCTACCGTATTCTTTCGGAAGGATCGGATTTATTTATGCTTAGGGTCTTGGTCAGTTAGCAGCTTATAGTCAGCAGAGAGAGTAGTCTAAAAGTTGCTATCATATATTGCATCAACTTTATAAACCAGAAACTTCTTTCTCAACAGGAGCTTCAGGAGTGATGTTTTCTAATGTCAGCTCCTTTGTCTCTTCTATATATCTCTGAACCCTGTGATACATATTTTGGTAGAGTAGACAAGCTTCGTCTGCCGTTGCGGGAGGGCTAGTAATGACCAGGCATGACTCATATCAATTCAATATTCACAGAAGATGAACATAATTAGTCTTTCCAGAGATTCGTATATTTGGAGCCCATAACAGTTTCAGCAACTATCAATAATCCATTGTATCGAGGACATAATAAACGCCAAATCGGTTCGCCGATATTATCTGAAATGGAAGCTAGATTCCAACTTTGGAAATACCCATTAGGTGGGCTCTGTGAGTAGAAATTCTCAACCCAATGGTATGATATTATATTTGTGTAAATAATAACTTTAATCTAAAATTTGAATATAAAATATAAAACAATAAAATCCAATCATTGAAAGAATATGTCTCTGAAATGTATAGAGCACGCGTACTAACTTCAATAAATCGAAATATCTTGGGGAAAAAAATCCGAATTAATTTTGAAACATCGATGCATATAATTACCGTATTAAGTTTCCTGGCTGTAAGGAATGAATTTCCCAGAGGGAAGTCGGACCACCTATCTTTACCTTGCTGGACAACGCGCTAACCATTACGCTATGCAGACGATTTTCGCAACTCCTTTATTTAATTATTCTCTGGTGATTTTGTCTAAGTACTCACTAGACTCCATTGAACTCATTTTAATCAAATAATAGTCGATTTTCAACATACATGGTTAAGCGTCAGCGAAATTTGATTTTTCCAACCAGCAAGAAGCGAGAATGCATACGTGACGCTTTTGATTTCACTCTTGGCAGTCAGCCAAGATCTGAATACGCATTTTCCACAACTTAAAATTGATCTTACAAATGATATACGCATAAATGGTCTGAGGAGTTTGATAATTAATATTTAGCTACTTCAGTATGAGATTAATTTATTTTACGCACTTAATATCTATATACATATATTAAACACATACATGAAAGGATCTGATATTTCATGTCTATTGCTTTAGTTATGTCAAATAATTTATTCCATATATTGATCCTATTAATTACGTTACAGTAGTTTTATAACTGGAAAGACATATTCCAAAATGCATTGAAGTAGGCTTATATAAGTTCAATTTTCATGCTAGATGTGTTTAGGAAGCTAATGTGCTTGAAAGAACTTCAATTACTAATTCAAAAATACTTATAGAAATACCAGCTAATTATAAGGGCACTAAGTTTACAATTTTTCACTTCAACAGCCCTGTTATATAAGAATTTTAAACTTCTGTGCGTGAAGTGCCAAACCTGTTCCTAAAGTTGTTGTCTGATATTACTTTGAATTCAATGCCGGAATTATTTGCTGACCGTGAGAATTAGAGGGGAAATTTTCTTTAGTTGATTTTAATTTTAAGTATTTTCTGAAATATTCAATTCAATTCTTAGAAAAACTAATATCCATATACGATAAATGTTGTCAAAATGAAATGCTGCATTTACTCCATGATAACAGTGAGTTAATTTTCTAGTGATGTATTGAAAGAAAACTCAATAGAGGATTCTGTTCGATGGAGCCGAAATGGTTTTACTCGAATAGCGTCCTATTTTTATGGATTGTTTTTTTTTTTACACTTTCAAAACAAAATATTAAAATATCGAATTTATCACTCTATTTTAAAAGCTAAGAACTTGATCCGAAATCCATTTATATAACCTTCTATGACTTTCAAATGGTTTTACATTATTTTTTACAGTTTAAAGCAAGTACTTTCAGTTTCCAAAATATAACTATTACAATCTTGAAAAAAAAAGCAGATTTTCAATCTTTTTACTTTCCTTTACATATAATGTATAAGGAAAGTATTGTGACGGAGTCGAAAATTCGAATTCGAGTTTTCGACGGGAGAGCACATTTCAAGCATTCCTGAACATGAATCAGACGTTTTTGATATGATGTCTGCGTGTGGGGGAGTGTGTGTGTGTGTGTGTGTAAGTGTGTGTCCGTGAGACTGTGGAAACGATAACTGACGAACGAATGGTCCACTTCGAACGAAATATGGTACAAAAATTACAATCCATGAATACTGGAAGTTTTTGTTTTTATATACAATCGAATGTTCAGAACCCCCCTAAAATTTTCGAGTGAAATTTTCAAAAAATCATCAAAAAATTAAAACCTTTAATAAAGTTACGCGAATAGTCATTTTTTATGTAGTTTTTCATTAGAAAACGATTGATATAAATTTTAGCATGAATCGTTCTCGAGATATTGCACATTTTTAAAATAAATTATCAAAAATCACATAAAAAAATATTACCTCTTGTGAAATACGTTCACTTTTCATAAGTAATAACATCTTGCTATAAATTTGGTGACATTATTCTCGCGGATCTAGCTAGTTCCATTCATTTGAAAAAATACTTTGTGTAATACTTTTGTATTTGGGTCTCCAATAGCCATTTTTCTGCTATAATAACTTATTTCTCCTTCCATAAAGCTTGGCGAAATTTGGCGACGAATTTGGCAGAATGTCGTCAACTTTGCGACTTTTTTAAATTTTGCCAAATTAATGAAAATCTAGCCAAATTAATGAAAATGACGTTAAATCAATGAAAATGACGATTAATTTACGAAAATTTAATATCTTGGAATGAATGTAAGTATCTACTACAAGAATAACCTATTTTTTTGCAGTAAACGTGGTAAATTCATTGCATTTTATATGGAAAGTCATGTGCTTACCCACATCAGGTTTTTTGTACCTGCCAAGACGATGTATTTTATTATTTCCTCTTAGAGCTCCTATAGTGCTGGGCGTCTCTGTATTTCGTGGTTTTACTAAATAGTTCAACGAAGCTATTGAAAAGGTATACAACTTTGAATAAAACAGCATGTAACACCAACTAAGGGT
Source organism: Amaurobius ferox (assembly GCA_951213105.1). Classification (NCBI taxonomy): domain Eukaryota; kingdom Metazoa; phylum Arthropoda; class Arachnida; order Araneae; family Amaurobiidae; genus Amaurobius; species Amaurobius ferox. The sequence continues at coordinate 94,408,448 of OX578144.1, read as the reverse complement.
ATCATACTATTTCGGATATACAAAGCGGCATAGTTCGTCAGAACAACACCCTGATTATTGTCTTATACGAGTCATAGCTATGTACCAGTTCATCTTGTAGCAGCAGTTTGGGCATATTTTAAATAGCTACTAAAATTTAGAGAAAACGTCTAAATTCTTATGTAAATTTTCAACATACATGGTTCCTAGAGAAGACATTATTCACGGCAACATCTTCCGATAAAAAATACCCCTAGGTACACAGGTTAGATACATCTATATTAAATTGGTCGTACCCTATCGAATAAAGAAGATTGTAATATTCTTAGCGGGGGATTGAAGAAACTAGACACATAAACACTGCAACAAACTGGGCTAGACGAAAAATGATATTTAAAAGGTTTAAGAGCATTGTCTTGTTCATGAAAATCGCTTCTAAAATTGTTATAGGAGACATTCATTTCATACATCAGGGTTTTACCCAAATTGTTGTTATCTCCAGGGATAATAGAATAAACATCCCTTACATTAACATAAATTTAGTATATAACCTGTGTATAAAATGTGCATTATAGATGCTTACCATCATCTCTAATTCACACTTGAATGTGAATATTAATTTATAATTACTTATAATAAATAGCTGCGCATCTAAAATTCGATAAGTATGGCATGTATTATTGTTTCCTAGCCATGAAGGTCGTTTACAAATTGTGCGTCACCAATGCTGATTCCTACTAATTAGGTTAAACTCTACAACTCTTTAAAGTGAAATCTGCTAAGTAACCATTTTTCAAGGAATCGATATAGCCTGTATAATAACAGTGGACCATTGTAATTTGTCCATCTGCATATCTTGTATGTTGATCACTCAAATAGTAAATGCTTGGCACATTACAAACCCCTTTGTAAGTTGGATTGTTCATGACTCTGATATGTCATTATTATTGCCGTTGTGTGAAAACAAGCTTATACCTTTCCTTGGTAAACATGCTCCGTTAGTGTATACACAATGGGCGAAAGGTGCCTGGAAGGGTTGGGCTTCTACAACTATAATAAAATTTTCCATGCTACTAGTTTTTCTAAAGTACAAGCGTAACACATATATAATGAGGAAAATCTGATTAAGAAAAGTCATTGGCTTTCCTCATTGGGCTGTTTAAGAGTTAACATTACCTCAGTGGACTGTTAAATCTTAAACATCCCACTGAAGAACTGCATGAAAATGAAGGAGTGACAACTAAACATCTACAGAAAAATGTCTTGAAAACCACTATTCAGCTATCACGAGGAATTGAAATACGTTAAAAATTGATTGCGCTATGTACCATATTAAGGCGACCAGATCTTATTGACAATGACATGGACTTGTAAGTGAACATGGAAAAACATTTGGTTGTAGCGAAATACGAAATGTAAAGAGAGACGTCAAACAGCAATAAATGATTACATTCGAGTTAACCATAATTAATATAGGTAAATACAAAGTTAATGCTTTGAAAATCTGTAGAATCCATATTCTTATAAGAAAAATCGAGTGTAAAATAAATATCTAATGGGAAATTACAGAAATAATGTTGTTATTTCGGAACATATATGCACAATATAATGTGTATTGCATATATAGTATTGTTTGGAGAGGAGACGATTTAATTATAATATTTATGATTATTTAACATATATTATTATATATATGCCTGATTATTAAATGGTATTTTAGATGAAGAGACAATTTACACGTTTATAAGTTGTCCACCTGTTTGTGTTGACCCAAAAATTGTAGCACCGTTGGTTGTCAACTTATACAGGTTTCACTGCATTGACATATTTTTCTATCTCGTTTTGTTGGCAAATTCTTCTTCTGAACTTTTGTATTTCCCTTAGAGAGGCGATGCAAACTTTTCTTTCGATCGGGCATGTTTGTGTTACTGTGGATAGACCTAACGTATGCACTTAAAGCCATTCTTTCCTAAGTTGGTGGCAGATCTTAAGGGGTCTTAAGTAAATGAGCTGTCTGCATCCCCAAAAGTTTACGTTGCGGAAGTATACCGCGAAGAAGGTTTTTGTAGAATCACATTGTGCCATGATAATGGATTCTTAAGAACTCATGGGTTACAGCTCTTGGTGAACTGTACTCATGCGGCATATGTGGCTAACATCAATTGCGTCCTACATCAGTTTCGTTAGCATCACAGCTGTGTACATTGCTCATCGTCAACCTAAGCGTGGATAAAATCGAACACCTACCTACAGCTTCGAAAGCAAGTGGTTAAACCATTCTAGCTTACTTTAACTGAAAACATATACAGGTTCTAACATAAAACTGTTTCGCAATGTACAGAGAGTCGTTGCAATACAACTCGATTTGCGTCTTTATCTCGAGCCATCTGTTGGCAAACTGTGTAAATAAAACTCAAACATAAAATATTAATAATAAAAAGGTCGGAAAAAATCATCATTGTCGATTTGGTTGTGAATAATTTGAAGAAATGCTACTCATATTTTTGTGCTTATGTCTGTGTGTATGTGTGTGTGGGGGGTAATTGTTGTAAAAGTTTAATATGTATGAATACTGTAAAAGTTTAATATCGAATCAAAGCAAATAATTCATTAAAATTTTTAAATTTGAAATATTGAAAAATAACTGAATTTAAAATGTTCTGAATCAGCAGAAAGTGCTTTTTAAACACCTTTATTCCTAATTTGGTGCATATAGATTAATATCACTCCTTGGTGACTTTACAAATATGAAATATGACTGAAGCATTATGAAAAGTAAGTATTTGAGTTTGACCATGGGCGAGGGATTAGACATTAATGCCCCTTGAGGTGAGACATGGCATTTTATGCACAACAGTGCAGACTCAGGCCTCGCTTCATTCTGATTGGTTGGAAAAGGCTAAAATCTGAAATTTTATATATATAACCCTAGAGAAACTCTTAGATTTAACTTGCTCAAACTAAATTTTATTAATATTATTATTCATATTAAAATTTAGCATTGATTAACTTCAACATCATTATTTATATTTATCATTTTTGCTACATTGCAGTCCATTCTGCTTAATTGTGTCGGTTGTGATACAGTTGACCAATTTGTTACTGACTTTTAGTCAGGTTAAATATGCCTCATATTATGACATGAAAGCTTACCTATTTTGCTTTTGCGCACAGCATTTCATTGAACTTCCTCATGAAGCTTTCAGTAAGAACGTCTGCTTTGAATTTCACTTTATTCACAGTATTTGGACTTCTTTTGTCCACGAAGAATCCTAGATATTTTTAAGAAAACATTTTGACTTACTCAACGACGAAATTGAAGAGAAAACAGGAAGCATATGTTGACGTGCTTAATCAACGGCGACATTTAAGGAAAGTGCTAACTTTTCCTTGTTGCACTAGGGTACTGTTTGAGTTCCTCCCTTGGTTCTCATTGACTTCTACGTATATCTGTGCCTGTTTGTTCCAGTCGTGGTCCAGACCGACTTCCATTGGATAGTTCATGAGGTCCACGGGTTCGCATCAGTCCATAGTTATCATTCTCGTGATGTCACCCTTCATTTATTGATTCTAAATATCTTCTATACCCATTGTAAATTTAGGTGTTGGTGTCTAAGGCCAGTGTCACCTTTCGACAGAGTCATTACTAAAATATATAAATACTTTTTACGCCACTGCATCACAAATAGAGAGATTGATTTTAATTGTAATCGAGTTATATGAATGCACTAATTTGTGATATTTTTGTCTTCAAAATTTAAATTTGTCCATATATACACAAAGTCGTCTGTTGGGAAAATAGAACATTTTATTTTTCTCCACATACGCTATATTTCTACTTGATTCAATGGCCAGCATCAACTCTTGTAGTAAAAGCATTTTTTAAAAATGAATTTTTCGAATTTCTTTCTGTCAAAGCCAAAATACTATTTAAATTGCTTCAATAAATCGTCTTCAAATGAAATGTTTTCATCGCACAAGAACTTGAACAGAACTTGGAACTCAGCCTGACTGTCTCTTTATTGTGGTAATGAAATATGGAGTTATGAATGAAATAATCTTTTTCTATTTAAAGTTTTTGAGGAAAAGTTTCTCCACGGATTTTTATTCTTTCTGTAATTAGAATTTCTTGATAAGTGCATTGAGGATGAGATATTAAGTGTAATTAAAATGATTTTTTTACTATGGCTAAGGATGGATAGGATGTATTGCTTTTGCAATTCCCCATGTCTATCCATAAGTTTGTTGTTAGCTTCATTCAAGTAAAAAGTCCACCATGTGAAAGTATCCTTACAGATAAAATTTCAATGTCGGAGGACAGGAATAGCAAATTGGAACTTTCTGATTACCCAGTCTCTCTGAAAATGAACTATAATTTGTTGTTATCAGCTAAAATATATATACAAAATTAATTATATTAAAATCGCATAATTCTTTACAAAGACACTGCACTTATTGTTCAAAAATCAAAATATTCTTAATATCTCGAAATCAGCTTGTAATAACACTTTATAATGGTGTTCATGCAATCCTTGTCATACCAAATTATATTAAATTTGTATGATTCCTTCCATAGATGTGGTACTTCCTGTGTGTGTGTGCACAAGTAATTTTTTTTAATATCTCGAGTGCAGCTTGTAATAACTCTTTAAAGTGGTGTCCATGCAATTCGAGTTGAAACCAAACTGTATTCAAAACGCATGGTTATTTCCAGAAATATCACACTTCTTTTCCAAAAGTGAAAATTTTAAAACATCGAGTAACTCATAATAACTCTTAAATGGTGTCTTTGAAATACAAATTACAAGAAATTTCAAAGCATGTATTTAATAACAACGAGTAAGGTTAAGTATTCTAATTTTTATTTACGGGCCCTATTTAAGAACTTGTGCAACACTGGCAGTATTTACTGTATCTACTCAACAATAAAATATCAATCTACAAAATAACAGGTGCTACATTATTCAACTATTTTCTATTTTACAACGCGTCACAAAAAATTAAACATATTCTATTATCATTAGACAATTTATTTTTCCTTCTTCTTGATTCAATATTCCAGAATCTTTTGCATATGCCATATTAAAAAAAAATGATTTTTTTGAATTTCTAAGTATTTATCTGATGATAATAAAGGGTTATAATTTTAATTCACGCGCCCTATGTAAGAACCTGTATAACACTTGCAGTACTTACAGTACTTTAGAATCTACCCAAGAATGAAATATCAATATAAAAATTAGCAAATACATTATCTAACATTTTTTCTAGTTCACATACCATTACCAAAAAACTGAATATATTAGATTATGACTAAAAATATCCTTCTTCCTGATTCAATATTCCAGAATCTCTTGCAGGCAGATAACGCATTTTTAAAAACGAATTTTCCGAATTTCTTGCGAAGCCAAAGTACTATCTAAATTGCTTCAATAAATCATCTTTAAATGAAATGTTTTCATCGCACAAACTGAAGAACTTGAACTTAGTCTGAAGGGCTCTTTCTATTGTGGGAATGAAATATGGAGCCATGAATGAAAGAATTCTTTTATGTTTATAGGTAACAATTTTTTTAGCAAAAGTTTCTCTTTGGATCTTTATCCTTTCTGTTATTAAAATTTCTTGATAAGTGCATTTAAGATAAATTATTTTCTTTCTATGTTTTGAATATGAATAGGAAGCATAGATTTTGAAATTGTCAGTACCTACTCACAATGCAATTCTTAGATACAGTCAAAAGAAAAAAATATCTGACAGGCCTATCACATGATGCATCGCTACAGATAAAATATTTATGTCTGTAGAAAAAATAACAAATAAAAGCTTTCTATGGTAACTGTATTCCTCAGAAAGTTAAATTAGTTTTGTTATTACCAACTGAAATAGGTGTACCGTATTATATTAAAGTAAAATAGTTTCTTCTACAAAATATTGTACTTCCTGAGCAAAAGTCAAAACTTAAATATATCGTGAATAGCTCGTGTTAACTCACAAAAAGGGGGAGGTGTTGTAATTCTAGTTAAAAGACTATCGAAATATGTATTTGATGATAGTGAATAAGATATGAGATTTTGATTCCTGTATCTTATTTAGATGCTTGTGCAACACATACTGTACTTACAGTACTGTGCAGTACTTACGGTACTTCACGGAACTGTAAGTTCAGTGGTACTGTAGGTACTGTAAGTGCAGTACTTACTGTACTGCAAAGTACTAACTCAACATTGCAATATACACTCGATAATTAGCACACAGAGTGGTGCTAAAAATTAAACATCCCGAAATATTAAACATTTTGAAAATGAATGTTTAATATAGTGTAAACCAGAATGTTGCATCGTATTTTAAGCATTGCATCAGATTAAAAGCTAAGCGGTGTCATCATATTAGGTGTGCATTACACCATTAGCTAAGTTGGGCGGTTTGAGTAGAAAAATATAGCGCATTAATGTGACGTTTGTTCAATTAACACGCCGAAAGAGAAGGCTTGGAAATGCTTTACGAAAGGAACGCTTTTTCACCCGCAAAACTGCCAAAAGGAATAAAATATAGCCAGTCAAGTAAAAGACTAAAATCCATATTAGTCTACCAAATCACTAAGTTTAAAAGTCATATTAGTCTACCAAGTCATTAAGTCTACAAGTCAAGTTAAACTCTTCAAATTTCACTTTAAATATGCCACTGTCCTTTTTCTCCATCAAATATTGAAATAAATAGCTGATGCAATTTTTTGAGCAACACTGTACATACCATAAGTATTTTTTTAGTTAGTACTGCATTAACCAAATTTCAATACATTATATTATCACTTAACAAATAGACAACTTCTAGCGAGTGCAATTTAAAGAATTCTTGTGACGAATTTCGTCCTCTGTATTTTCAGTAAAAAGTTTAAAAGTGCCAATTGACTAGTATAAACGCAAATAATATATTCAAAAATATAAAGTTATAACAAATCGGGGATATTATAAGGTCTATTTGGATGACTAGAAAATGGAGCCTTGTCGAAGTAACTTAACTATTACTGTAGTGAGGTGAAATTTACATAAATGTACTACTACTACTTATCCATAGTGTCCCCCAGTTGAACCTGTAAAAGTATACAAGATCTGAAAGACCAACGCACAATACGTTTACACTAAAATAACCAGTCTATTTTGTGGCCACTAACACATTTATTACACATAAAATATTCAACATCTATAATAATAATAATACAAATATAGTACACTTAAACGTACCAAACTTGACCTCGGGGGTGTACGGGTAATTAATATGATTCCAATTTCAAATGCTCTTTAGTTTAAAATTCAAGTTGTCCAGTGAGGGCAAATTCTCAAAAACGTAAATTTACACTGACATTTGATTTATATTAGTGCACAAATAATGCATTACATCTTAATTGAAAATTTAAAGAAACAATACCTCCACACCGACGAAATTGGTTGCAATTCCAAATATTGAAAATTCCAGTTCACAGTGCAGTATTCCAGGTATGTGCGATCACACAGTTAGTATGAATACACGGATTTCGGAGCTGACGCCGAATCGCTTTTCCACCAGGAATTATTATCATAATCCGCTATACTCTTCTCCCAATTGTCGGTTTAAAACAGTGATTCCTGGAGATCCGGGAACTACGTGCAGGTCGTTGCCGGTTTTGCAGTTTCCCGCCTAACTGGTAGTCGCTGTTTCCCACAGACAGCACCTGATGACGGATGGGGCACTCAGCTGCAGCAGATTGTACACTGCACAGGGGTTCAGGATTGACGCCCCGAAAACACGCTGTCCATGTATACTCGTCAGTGAAGTGATATATGCACTGAGCGGTCGATTCCGTCCTTGCAGTCCACACAGTTGTCACAGCTTAAATGTAATTAAAGCGTCTAAAGGGTAGCCCACACTACGTCGTCTATATTCAGAGCTGTGAGGTACTGCTTAGCAAATGTGGCGACTTCCTCGCTGTTTCTATAACCACCACCTTCCGATGAATGCACATTCGGCGAGGCGAGGCTCTGGCTCGGTTTGGGCTACGAGCCGCCATGACTTAAAATTATAGAGCCAATTTAACATCATGACCACACAGGATGTTAGCCTGAATAAACATAAAAGGCGGAGAATATGAAGTTGATAATTCAGATTGGCATTTGCAAGCACAACTTCAAATTAAGTAGATGATAGAGTCCACTTCGATAGAAATTTGCAATCTTGTATCAATAGTTGAATGGACAGATTGGAGATCCGTGGTTTGTTCCCCGGCTGGTAGAGTGAAACCTTTACAATCTGTAACAACAAATATTGTAATAATTTAAGATACGAATATCAAACAGCTCTTACATAAGTTAGATTGTTTCCTACTTTTCTTCCTCTTGTTTTTTTACTTGCTCGAACTTGTTTCCCGAAATATTGAAATTGTTTAATTTGAAGTGAAAACTTATGTTGGGCACAACATTTTCTCCTTTTTGCAAACAACGATCTTCATATAAACAATTACCATAAGAATATTTCATTTCATTCTATCCATTTCTATTGCCTCTTCATTTACATTTCGTTATCACTTAATGAAATACTTGCCATTTAAATGGAAATGTCTGACAGACCATATTCAATCGATCATGAAAAATTCAAAATGGAATTCAGAACTGAGATGAGATTCTTACGCTCCTTAAACACATATTTACCGAATATTGAATCCGTTGAGACTATGCTAATTAGTTATACGCGTGAAAATAAAATATAAGGTATCTTGCTTGGTTTCCGAAGAATTTAAATGATATTTCATGGCTCGTTCGACTCATTTGTGTGTAGAAGATGAAATTTGAAGTTATAAATCACGTCGGTTTCATTATAGCGTGGTTAATGTGGATAAAATTATGAGTTAAATGAACAGAAAAGGAATAAACAAAGACACACAGAAAAAGGAACCGCGGTTTCAGTGAAGCGAACAGCATCAGCTGATTGCTTTTCAGGATGCAAAGGATAATAACGACATTGGAAGCTAGTAAAATTAGCACGTGCTGCGAGTTAGGAATATATATGGGAATAATTTGTTTTTCCAGTGACCAGGCACTAGACTCTACGTCGACTTACGTCGTTTTCCCTATGTACGGCCGAAATCGTGAACCATTTTGCCATCGTAGGACGTTGCCCCAGGCGCACCAGAGGGGGCGGTATACACTGCGCCCACAACGCACAACATCCATGTCTTACGTGAGACTCGAACCCTCACCGTGGCGGCCGATCGATCGCTGGAAACGCTCGCCTTGACCGTTCGGCAACCACGTCGACTTAAATGAGCCAACAGCACACGGTGTTCCCAGGTGGTCACCCACCCAAGTACTATCCGCGCCCGATGCTGCTTAACTTTGGTGATCTAACGGGAACCGGTGTTTTCAGCACGGTAGAGTCGTTGGCTATATGGGAACAATACATTTAGTCAGCCAGCAATAAATTAATTGACTTAGATTACATGTTGAGAAACGTTAAGAAAAACAAGAAACCTAACTACAGGCTGTTGCACTGTAATCGTTATTTGTTGCCTAAAGAGCTGGTTCTGCGTCTCTGACCATGCCCATTGCATCCTTGTCGCTCTTAATTTAATAAACTCTAAATTTAAAAACTACTGTGTGGTGAAGCGTATTTCGTTGGTTACTACAGATGTTCACAAACTTTCATGCTTCAAATTTCCATTTAGGCTGTTTTAAGCTGAAATCTGACAAAATTGTAAAATCCATCAATGGATCAATAACTAGAAAACACTTTGTACAATATATAAAGAAAACATGAGCAACATATTAAAGATAATATATAAGATAATGATAATATTATATTGTCTGTGCATAAGTACGTTTCTCAAGTTTTCCTTATTGAGCAATTTGAGCAATATTTTCAACTAGGACGATATTCCTAATTTAGACACCCTGACTAGGCTAGTTCTCCGACTGAATAGGACATTAACTAAGTTTGCATTAGTAAATAAAAAAAAATAATGAAACATTTTTATTAATTAGTGAAATTGGAAATTTTAGAAGATTCCAATTGAATCTGTTCGAATTATTACGAATTGTATCTGCTAAATTACCTCATGTAATTCCAGTATTGACAAAAAAAAATGGAAATAACAAGACAACAGTTATCGAATGAAAACGACAATTTTTATTCATATATAAAGAAAATCATTCGTATTAGAATAATATTTTCTATAGTGAATTATTGCTGCTAAATTTAAATAGGTATTCTAAAAATATTCTTAAAATTCGAAAATAATTTTTGAGCCAATTCACAAGATTTTCTTTCTACATTTTCTAACACAAAGGCAAGTGAAAGTGGAGATTAGTGCTGAATTAATTTCAGGTTATGTCTATATAAATAGTGTGTGGTACTTTTAACACTCTCAAAATAGTAAATTAACTAAACATTTTTCAGCCATTTAAATTCAGAAGAACCACTTGGATTTTGACGTCCAAGTCTTTACAATGAGATTATGTCACATCAAACAATTTTTCGGATTTTTTTCAAACGATACAAGACTTCGTTGACTTGTTTAGTACTCTTCAGCATTGAATAGTTTATAGATAAGCTATTCTTGCAACTATAGTTGCAATAGCAAGAAGAAAATGTTCGATACAGGATGATTAAAAAAAATGAGCCAAACTTTACAAGGTGCTAGTACACGCCAAGTCAAGCATTTATCGCCATAGTTTACCGAGTCGGAAATGATAAAGGCGCCAGTGGGCGATGGTGAAACCGATGAGGTGAGGCGAAAACACAAGAATAGCTTAGAAATTATAAACCTACGTTTAATAAACAATCATTACAGTAATGGATCAAAAAAGCGACTGCCAAACTTAATGTACGTCTTACAGCGGCGATGGAGGGATTGCCGAACTCTCTCGAACAGACAAGGCATGTCGCGCACTTCGGCAGCAGCAGCCGAAATTCTGCAGACAAGTATCTCTTCAGATTCAAGGGGAGTGTCATAGACGAGACTCTTGAGATATCCCCACAAAAAGAACTCCAGACACGACAGATCGGACGAACGTGGGGTCCAAGCTATGGGACCACCTCGCCCAATCCAATCGGTATGACGGTCAAAGTGACGTCCAGATAGTTCCTTACCTCTCAACCAAAATGGGGACGAGAGGTAAGGAATTGCATAAGAGATATTCTTCTTCCCGAGATGAAAATTGCATACGTGGTTTTCTTCTTCACCTTGAAAATAACAACGAATATGACGCTTTAAAGTTTGCGGAGCAGACGCTTCCCAACGCGTAAGCGTTCTGTAACGCCTTTACGTTTCATTTCTGATCCCGTAAAATATGACTAAAAATGCTTGGTTTGGTGTGTATTACCACCTAGCAAAGTTTGACTCATCTTTTATTAATCAACCTGTATATTGCAATGTTGAGCCTCTCTGTGAATGCCAGACAATAATTTCAGTTTTATCATGCTGCTTGCGTCAAATTTTAAGATTGAGTATAAAGTGAACTCAGGTTTGTACGAGGTTACTCAAACTCACTCGTATCGATACAATCACCATCTTAGTTTTGGGAGTAACCCTTGTAGATGGGTTCATTGAGTATGAACTGATGCGTTGCATATATTTAGTCAAAGCTTAAACCCGGCCTACCGATGCCAGAATGATCAAAGTGAGCGGGATTAGATTTAGATAGAATTTCCATAAAACAAATAGAATTCTTAGCAATTCTCATGATTATAACCAAGCTATACATTTTTGAAGAGGCTCTCCATACGCTGTCACATGTTGTGTACATTTCATTTTGACGGAACTTTTAAGAATTATTATTCACTTTTGCATATTTATTTCAAAGTCCTACAATTTTTCGAGAAAACTGAAAGTGACATCTACAAAACCGGAAGTAAAAATCCCTTCATCCTGTCCCCTCTTGAATTCACAACTGAATCCATATCAATCATCAATTACACTATATTTGTCCTGAGCTAATCCTGAGAAATTGAACTTTTATAAAAGAGAAAGTTGACTTATAGTAAAAAATCGGAGGAAGAAATTTTTAGTAATCCCTTTTTTCCCAATTCTTCTCCAGAATTTGATGCTGAATTCATCATCTAAGCTATATCTATAGCCCATTCCCAGAAATGGATGTTTCAAGAAAAGCAAAAAAATATCAATATTATGACAATGTTTTTGTCACCAATGAGTTGAATTTCAAACTTTTCATACTATTTTTTCTATTAAAAACAATCATAATTATGATAATATTATAGGTAGTATTCAACAAATGGTGATTTTATAGGGCAAACTGCGCTATAAATGCTAATGCTGAAAACGTACATAATGTTACGGCATATTTTCTGGAACCGTGGGTGTGAGCTCCTGATACAAGAATGAGTCCAAATTTCTGAATAACTAGCACTTTTATTGACAAGCACAGAGTAAACTAGTACAATATACAGTAAAACGACTCTTAAACGATTCGCTAATTTCACAAAATAACCGACACTATTCCTAAAAATTTGACACATTGACAAAATTGTCATTTCACATAACAGCGCTAGTATTTTCAAAACATTGACAAAAATCACAGTTCAATGTAGCTCGTATCACGTCAATTACTCTCCGATTGAGTGATGACTCATTTTTATGGACTCTCCATAAGAAATTTCTAGAAGTATATCATTTCACTTAGAATATTGGTTATTTCATAGTATTTCTAACTTTCGAGAAATCGCCAAATTAGCGATAGTTCGCCAAATCCGGCAACCCTTCTTCGGACTTCAGCATTCTAGCCTGTAAGAAAGTCTGTACGTTTGTTTTCTCAAAAGAAAAGACTTTCCAATGCATCCAACGGTATTACTAAGATGCTGCCAACTTAAAAAAAAGAAATTTTCAATATATTTTATTAACTGCATTTATGGTGTACGTTAAAGCGTAACTCCTAACTCTTTATTATTTATCCAAATCACATTATTCGGGAAAGAAGTTACCTATTAAGATATCATATTTTAGAATATCTCTTTATCCTCATTACAATATTTAAAAAAAAAATAATTTCTTAACATTTTGCAGTATTTTTTATTTAATGATACTTCAGCTTTTAAAATGAAAATATTTTTCAGTGCACAATCCATTGTTCATCAAAATCTCAAAATGAAATTCAGAAATAAGCTGGAATTCTTACGACAGTTAAGAGCATATTTGCCGTGACATGGTCCCTTTGGGTCTAAGCTAATGAGGCAAATGGCTGAAAGGGAAATATATAGTGTCGTTTAGAATGCCAGAAATATTCGTATTTAATGGATGGGATTTATATGTATGTAGTGTAAAATGTGATAATTTATTTGATAAAATCAGCTACATAAAAATATGTGGATAAATTTCGTTTAAACTTTTATGGAAAAAATGAAATACATTTTTTTTCCCTTTTAATAATGTATAATATAAATTGTCTAAATTTAGTGGCATTCTGTGAACTATTAAAAAGTGACGAACTTGCTCAAATTTGAAGCCGCCTGCGTTGTGCGACTGAATTTGTAGAATTCCATAGTTGTAAGACTGAATGTGTCGGATTTCATAGTTGCAAGACTGATTTTGACGGTTTCCATAGTTACAAGAATTATTTTGACGGATTTCATAGTTGTAGGGCTGATATTTTTTTGGATTTCAGAATTTCAAAACTGATTTAGTCAAATTTCTTGTAATATTGAATTTGTCGAATTTCATAGTTGTAAGACTAATTTTGTCGGATTTCATAGTTGTAAGACTAAATGCGTAGGATTAAATAGTTGTGAGACCAAATGTGACGGATTTTAAATTGTAGCACATAGAAACTTGTTTTGCTGTCTTTGAAGTTATCGACGATTCCATATTCATATGTCCATAATAAGCGCGAAACCAGTCTATGGAGAAGCTTTAGAAGCCCGATCCAAAATTTATAAATGATTGGAAGGTTCTAAGAGTACAAAAATATTAACCTAATTTATAAGATCACATGTTTTCACTCGTAATTTTACTTGAAACGTAAAATTATAAGTGAAACCAGTTGATAATTTAGGGTTATTCCCAAGTTGTTTTATGGCATTGTATAGCAAGGCACGAAATCTTAAATGATAGCGCGTTATGCATTTCTCCCATTTCTCACATCAAGTTTAATGTATCTATTATAATATGAGAATTGTTTTAGGGCTATATGCATGATGTTAAAATCCTTATGTGTTTAACGCTTAACGAATTATCTACATAAAGGATAATGTTCTAGAATAAACGAAGTACGTATTAAAGGGAACATTTAATTACCATCCTAAATTATCTACCAGTAAGTTATTTTAATTTTGTGTTTTATTATTTAAAAAGCAAAATATTTTTCGATGTGTATGCTGTTGCTATATGGCGATTTAAAAAACTGCTCAATTATTTTAATTTACAAGATGATCAAAAATGAAGCATTTCTAAACAAAAATATTTAGTGAAATATCTAGAGATTTAAATCCAACTAATATTAATATGAATATATATCTGAACGTAAAGTAATTCCACAAACACAATTTTAAAATTTCCACCAAGGTGGAATTTGGCGATGGGGGATTCAAAGGACATACAAAATGCATTGTCACTAGGAACGTAATTTAGATTTTAACGAAACATGAATTGCGAGTTGTGATTCTATTGTTTTTATGAAGTATTTCGTCAAGAACAGTAACGTAATTACCATTTATTTAAAAATGAACAGCTGCAATTTTATATGAATTTTGTACTTTCAGAGCAAGCTATAGAACATAACTTGTGTCATTGGTTTCCGTATTTTCATCAAATTTCTCAATGGAAAAAAAATGAAAAAGTTTGTGGACAACTCTTTGAACAGGGATACTATTATTGTAATCCTATTTTATTCAAAGCGAGAATTTATAGGATAAAAAGCTCCTGAGCTCAAACAACCTGGTTCTGAGACTAAACTTTTTAAGAAACAATCAAGATCGGAAAGCTGTACAGAGGAGTTAAGACTGAAGGCAAAGTGGTGCCCCATAATTTACACCAGTGGCATAATATGTTTTAATATAGAAATATATAAGAATCACAATAGCCTTCGCAATATGATATGTATGCTTTAAACGTCCTCCGTCGGTGCATACTTCCACTAGGTTTTTCTATGCCAAAGGAAGTCAGTTTTCTAAAGTTTCACCATTTATGTGATTCCATTCCTCAATATATTAAAACCCAACGGAATGATACAATGGAAAGCTTTATAAATGAATAAGAGTCTGTATATGAAAATTTCTACAATATATATTGTTTGCTTTGCAAATTAATTATTCTTTGTATTTTATTACTTAACTAGAACGAAGACCCGCCGTTTACCTAATTTAAAATGCAAACACCTAAATAAAATTCTACCGACACTCGTCATGATTTTTTAGGTACTAGCTGATGTTTTTAAAGTAAGCTCCATTTACAACAAAATAATTAAAAATCGTGGTATTACGCCACGACTTCAGAGAACGTATATTATCATGGAACTGGTTTACCGGCACTGCTTATTAGACTGGTGGAACCAGGCTAATATCTAATAGGCAATCGTTCACCCGCACTGCCTGTTTAACTGGCTGGACCAGACAATTGTCTAGTAGGCGGTGGTTCACGGTCCCATATATGACCCCATGAAACAGGAACTTGCCTCGTTGGCTTTCCCCGTTAGTGGTCCAAATTGAATATCATAATTTTTTTGGACTCACTTTAAAAATTCAGAGATGGAGTACATTAATTATTATTTATTATTAGAATGCGAACTATATTTGTTGTACTTCATATTCATGCCAAATATTGCACACGTGTAAACCTTCAATTAGCCATGGCTCAAATACATGAAATTTCATAATGTATACAAATTTTGACTATTTAATGCAAAAAAAAAACTGTCTTGCAGACGTGTTTGAAAGCTTGCAGAGGAGTAAAATAAATAAAAAATAAAATAAAAGCTTTATGCAAAGGATAAGAAAAATTTGGGCAACGCATTTAAGCGCAAATAACATAATACAGCAAAATAACATAATACAGCATTCATCTGTTTCGGAGATATGCTGGATTCCCTTTGTCAGTGCAAGAGAACCAGCAAACATGTAGTCCATAGGACAAACTGGGAACAAATAGAAGAAGCAAAGAGGTTTATATACCCAAGTCTACCTAATTAAGAGTCCATATGAGAGTGCCTATCAGAAAGCAGAATGAAGAACAGTCTTGCTGTTCTGTTCTTCATTCTGCTTTCAGACCTTCATTCTGCTTTCATTTTGCTTCATTGTGCTTTTATTTTGCTTTATTCTGCTTTTATTTTGCTTCGTTCTGCTTTCATTTTGCTTCATTCTGCTTTCATTTTGCTTCATTCTGCTTACATTTTGCTTCATTCTGTTTTCATTTTGCTCCATTCTACTTTCATTTTGCTTTATTCTGTTTTCCTTTTGCTCCATTCTGTTTTCATTTTGCTTCATTCTGCTTTCATTTTGCTTCATTCTATTTTCAGACCTTCCGGTGTCAGCCAATAGTAAACGAGAAACTATACACATGACAAAACATAACAGAAATATTCCGACAAGACTAGTCAAATACGAATTTACTCTTCTTGCAACTCTTGTTATTGACTCTTGTTGTCTTGTTGGGATATTCCTGCAGTGTTTTGGCCAATCCTGTTTGTTACTTTTCGTTTCGGATTGGCTGGCACCTGAAATCTTATGGAAGAGTCCAGCCATGCTGTTCTTCATTAATCTTTCTGATTGGCATACGCAGATGAACGCTTAATCCAAGATTTGGTTGAATAAACCCATCTGCATATGTGACAATTTCATATTTTCTCTTGCACTGATGAAGGAGATTCAGCTTATACTCGAAACAGTTGTATGCTGTATTATTATTTTGTTTGTGTTTAGATACGTTGCTTCTTCAATACAGTTTTCCTTCTCATTGAAAAATTGCTCTTCAATCTTTTCGATGGTATCTAGATGAAAACTGTGAGATACACATTTTGGTGGCAAAGGAACTGATTTGTGTGAAAATCATACAAAATTGCACTTTATAAAATAACTGAAAAAATTAGTTGGATTTTTTTAAAAATCACACACAAACACACACACACACACACACACACACACACACATATATATATATATATATATATATATATATGTATGTATGTATGTGTGTGTGTGTGTGTGTGTGTGTGTGTTGTTGTTGCTGTTGAGACCCAGACAGTCCGACCTACCAGAAAGGTGTAAGGTAACTGTATGGACGGTCGGGAAGTGCCACCCAATTTAGACCGGAACCCAGTGGGGGAGGCATCCACAGGGACCGTACCCTCCTTTCCCTACCACCAACCTCTCGGAAGGACTTACGGACCCACATGTTTAACGTGATCGTACTCCGCATGAACACGGCGGCATTTGTGGCAGCGTGCAAATCTAGCGCGCAAACCACGGGGATACCGCACCCGAGATGGCCAACACCACGCGGTGTTCCGAGGTGGTCACCCACCAAGTACTAACCGCGCCCGATGCTGCTTGACTTCGGTGATCTAACGAGGTCAAGCAGCATCGGGCGCGGTTAGTACTTGTGTGTGTGTGTGTCGAAAGCCCAGACCACACGGCCAACCCAAAGGTTTATGGCAACAAACGTGTGTGTGTGTGTTGTTGTTGAGACCCAGACCGTCCGACCTACCAGAAAGGTGTAAGGTAACTGTTTGGACGGTCGGGGTGTGTGTGTGTGTGTACAAATTAATGAATTTGATGTGATGACTGTAGAAATGGACTTCATTGGAAACATTTGATAACCGTGTTCCTTAATGAAAATATAACATGACTATATTCAACATAATCAATCAATTCATGGTAGAACAATTTTATAAATAGAGACAAAATTCAGTGAATAAAAATTATATAGCAATGCTTGAGAATTCATGCGAGATAAGTTAAGAAGCCATTGCAGCGTAACAGAATTCAATTCCAAATTTAAAACTACTTATGGAATAACTCAGTCAAATATAAGGGTATTAAGCTAAAACTTTTGCCCTTAAACTATTCTACTGCATTCCAATTTCAAACTTTTACAATCGCAGAGACTTACGGCTTACAAATTTTACATTGACAAGGCTTTTGTTTGATTCCAATTGCGTGCAATGCAAGAATTCTTTACCGACCAAGAATATTAATATAAAAATCTGGTGTGGGCAACACATGACTTTCCATATATAATGCAATGAATTTACTACTTTTATAGTTAAAAAAAATGTTATTCGTATCATTTTAATGTTATTCTTGTCATTTTTATCAATTTGCGAGATTTTTGTTAATTTGGCAACAATTAAAAATGTCGCCAAGTTAGCGACATTCCGCCAAATCCGTCGCCAAAATCTCGCCAAGCGTTATGGACGGAGAAATAAGTTATTCTCACAGCAGATAAATGACTATTGGCGTTCAAATACAAAAGTATTACTCAAAGTATCTTTTTTCATGAATGGAACGAGCTAGATCCACGAGAATAATGTCACCAAATGTATCGCATGTTATTACATATGAAAAGTGAACATGTTTAGTGTAATGCCAGAAATGTAAAGTAATAAATATTTGGAAGGATTAAAAAATAATGGAACCAGGAATGCGTGCGGATTATCCCCACGCTAAGCAGATGGGCGATAATATACAGGTGGCCCCATATCTTACATACCACGCCCATGTTTACATACCACGCTAAGCCGTTTGGCGGCAACCGAGACGGCGACGCCATGTCTACGGATTAGCCCTCAGCTCTGCATTTCAGCACGTGGACCGCGGACCGAAAAAGGGATATAAGTGAGAGTTGCTCGAAGTGGGAGTCAGAATTGGTCAAGGCAGGCTGTTGGAGTTAGACTAGTCAAGAAGAAGCGGCGGTAGCAGAGTTAAGAGTTGTGTGTGCGTCTCTGATATAGGAATTCGAAGGAGAGCTCATGTTCATCTGGTATTGCAAGTGTAAAGTGTGACAAAGCATCGGTGTTACCCAAGTTATATGAACGAAGATCAGGTACCGTACAATTAAATTATATGAGGATAACCTCTTTGTCTAAATTTGTGTTTTTAAGGAAAAGCTAATTAATGCATCCCACCACGTGCTCCAACCAAATATCAATTCATCTGGCATTACACCCCCCGAACTATCATTGAGATGTATTCCACTATTGTGATATTTATTTAATTTGTAAAACTAAAGAGTGTAAATTGAGTATGTGATAAATAAATGTTTGTTCCTTTACTATTAACCTTAATTTTTAGTTTGTTAACTTAGTATCCCGTTAAGCACAGAAATAGGTGGGTTTTGCGGCCACCAACGCAATGTACACAGCAGTAAGTTTAGAACAGATTACATGTATAATTAATATACTAATAAATAATTAATTTAATGTAAAATGCATTTTTGACAATATTAATTTTAATCAACAAAATTAATAATCGGCACATTTGGTGCTCGTGACTTTAGCAGTAACGGGAATAAAATAAGGATTTATGAAATTAATAAAAATAAAAGGAATAATAATAATAAAAAATAAATATTGATAAGGTTGGACAACTGGTGGCGACATAGATGATTGTGAAAATATTGTGCACAATTCTCATTTCTCCTTATGTTATATGTATGATTATGTAAAGTTTTATCAATGAAATGGAAAAAATGGTTCTTCTAAATGAGATCGAAGGTATAATTAGAAAAATGGGATATAGGAATGGGACCAGTTAAAAAAGTGGTGAAAAGTTCAATTATAACAAGGAGTTCAAGTTTGAAAGAAGATTCAAAAATATCAAATAAAAATTATACTAAATTGGATAGAAATAATAAAAATATGGATATTCCAGTAATGCAGATCCTGCCATTATTTTGTGGGAGTAAGGAGGAAGATATAAATTTCTTTATAAAACAATTTGATGAATTAGCGGAGTTAGCAAGTTGGAAGGAAGAGCATAAAGTGGCTATCATTAAAACCAGATTAAAAGATAAGGCTATGCAGTTTTTAATTCAAAACCCTGAATTACAAAACGAAAAGGAGTTTGATAAAATAAAAATATTACTAATAAATAAATTTTCAAACAGAATAACGATAACGCAAGAACAGGACGCTTTCAATAAAATAAAACAAACGCCTGATATGTCAGTGGACGAGCTTGTGCTAAAAATAAAAAACGCAGCGCGAAAATTTTTGAACCTTAAGGATACAACAGATGGAGAGGTAGAGAAAATAACCAATAAAATAATGTTGGGAAAATTCATTAGCGCATTACGCCCTGATTTGGCAATTGAAGTGAAGAAAAAAGATCCGCAGCGGTTTGAAGATGCCATAAAAGATGCCGAACTGTTTGAAATAATTCTTAATGATAGGACTCCAGAAGAATCACATAACGAACTGAAAGAAATGTTACTTACAACACAGGTTCAAGATTTGACTTTAGAAATTAATAAATTAAAATTGCAAAATATACCAAATCAATCCATGGAACGGGCTGTTTTTTGCATAGGGTGCGGAAAAAATGGACATTATTTCTCAGATTGCTGGTGCAATGAGTGTAATACTGCATTTGCAAGGAATCCCAAACGAAGGAAGTATCAGCAATATGGGTTGGAGCAAACAAATTATATCAGAGGAAACAGAAACGAAAATCTCAGAAATTTTGAACGAGGAGGATATGATAGAAATAATAGGGAATATCAAGGAAATAATAATGATCAAAGAAATTATTGCGATCAATTAGAAACCAACGTAGAAAATAGAGAGAGGCAAAGTATAAGAGGAAATTTTAGGGGGCGCAACGGAAGAAATATAAGATCAAACACATATGAGAGAAACAATAATAATAGTAATTTAAACTAAGAGCTGGAATTTGGGACCAAGGAACGAATCGTACAAATTCCAGAGAAATAAATAAATTCGGTTCACAAACATATAGAAATAACAAAAATGGAGATGACTGGCAAAACTATACAAATTTGAAGAGAGGACAATATTATGAAAATAATGATAAAGCAAAATATGATACCAAAAGTATCCTTTCAAGCGAATGTGAAAACGTATCTAGCCCACAATTACCGATGGTAGAAATAGATTGCAAAGGAATAAAAATAATAAGTGTAATTGATAGTGGGGCTCAAGTTAGTATTATAGATTTGGAAACATTTCAAAAACTAAAACAGAATAGAAATGTAAAAATAAAATACATAACCAGAAGAGTAATACTTCAGACGTTTACTAAAGAAAATATAGAATTTTTAAATTGCATTCAATTTTCATTTAGAATTGGGGAAAAGGCATGCAAAAATTATTTTTTCGTGACAAAACAGAACTTTCAGGGGCAATATAAAATGCTTTTAGGCTACGACTTTTTATCCTCACATAAAGCAATTTTAAATACAAAAGATAACGAAGTACAATTTGGGAATACTGCGATTAAATTGTATAAAAGTGAAAATACAAACCCAATACAGAATTCAAAACAAAAACCACAAAGCCAGGGAATTCGCGATGAAAATAGATATAATAGTAATTATGAAAATTATAATACTGATGACGACGAATATGAGGAAATAAATAGTTGTTATAATGAATCCAATAATGAGAATGAAGATAGAATAAGCGATGATAATGATGACGACGAATATGAGGAAATAAATAATTGTTGTAATGAATTCAATAATGAGAATGAAGGTAGAATAAGCGAGGATAATGAAAGCGATAACGATAGAAAAGACTCTAATATGCAAAATTGTAGCACTCGCGATAATGTAAATGATGGAAAATGGTTACCAAGTTCTAATGAAAGTAATAAGAATAAGAATGTTAAAAAGAAAGAGGAAAAGCAGATTTTCGCAAAATTGAAAAGAAAAATAACATTAAAGCCAGGGGAGTCAGAAATAGTCCAATTGATTTTGTCACAGGAATTAAATGAGGGACAGGATGTTTTATTTTCTCCAATAAAAATGGCAAGAACATTAATCACGGATGAAGCGATCCAAAGTATAGAAAATAAAAATAAGATTAGAATGTTGTTATACAATGAAAAAAATTGCCAAATTACACTTAATAAAAATATGAACGTGGGTATAATAACAGAACAAATCGAAATTGTTGATACAAAAAATAAAAGCAGTAAACCCACGTTGGAAATTAATAATATTCAAAATTTAAATAAAACAGATTATCAACAAATTCGGGAATTAAGAAAGAAAGAAATATCTCCAGACGATTTTCAAGTACAGCACTTAAATAAGGAAGATAGAAATAAAGTTATTGCATTAATGATGACCAATACAGAGGTTTTTTCAAAGTCATATGCTACCCTAGGTAAAACATCAGCAATAGTACCGAAAATCGAACTCATGCACAA
Source organism: Amaurobius ferox (assembly GCA_951213105.1). Lineage (NCBI taxonomy): Eukaryota > Metazoa > Arthropoda > Arachnida > Araneae > Amaurobiidae > Amaurobius > Amaurobius ferox. The sequence continues at coordinate 94,386,107 of OX578144.1, read as the reverse complement.
TTATCCTATGCAGAGTCGACCATACCCAATTCCGAGAGCAGTACGAGAAATTGCGCAAAAAGAAATTAGGGAATTATTGGAAAATGACATTATTGAAAGTTCACAAAGCACGTACGCTAGTCCCATAATTCTTGTAAAGAAACCAAGTAAACCAAATGAAGAACCTAAATATAGACTTGCTATTGATTATAGGGCCATAAACGCGTATTTACCACTTTTGCCAATAAACTTACCAAAGGTGAAGGATATATTACAAAATATCGCTGGTAGTAAAATTTATACAGTTATGGATTTGAAGGCGGCGTTTTTTCAGATCGAACTAAGAAAACAAGATAGAAAGGCCTTAACGTTCACAACTTTTATGGGAAATTTTAATCCTAAAAGAATTCCGTTTGGTCTTAAAAACTCAGGAGCATATTTTCAACTTTTAATGAACAAAGTGTTAGGAGATCTATCAGAGTTAAAAATATACTTTTACTTAGATGACTTAGTCATATGCGCACAAAATAACGACGAAATGTTAGAGAAAATCAAAATTGTTTTCCAAAGATTGAAAGAAAATAATTTAACACTCGACCCGGCGAAGTTACAGATATGCAAATCGCAAATTGAATTTTTAGGATATAAAGTAAATGCGAATGGTATAAGCCCATCAATAAAAAACTGTGCAAAAGTGCAAAATTTCAAACAACCCCAAACGGTTAAACAAGTAAAAAGCTTTCTTGGGACAACAAACTATTTTAGAGGTCTGATAAAAAATTATGCACAAATTGCAGAACCGTTGGTAAATTTGACAAAAAAGAATGTTAGGTTCGAGTGGAATAATGAATGTAGAAAAGCTTTTGAAAAATTAAAAAATGCAATTTTTAAAGAACCAGTTGTAAGACAGCCTGATGAAGTAAACCCGTTTGTCTTAACTACGGATGGCTCAGGTAAGGGAATTAGTAGTATTTTGATGCAAAGGGTAAATGGAGTCGATCATGTTATCGAATTTTATTCAAGACCTGTGAACCCGGCAGAGAAGCGTTATCCTGCAATAAAGCTAGAATTGCTAGCTATACACGCATCCTTACAACACTTCAGAGAATATCTGTTCGGAAGGAGTTTCACCTTGCTGAGTGACGCAAAATCCCTTATGTACCACATAAAATTAGATAAAATGCCAAATATCATATCGAGGTGGCTAATTGACATAAGTCAGTATGATTTTAAATTCAAATATCAAAAAGGTGAAAATAACGCAAGTGATTATTGCTCGAGATATGTATTTGACAATGATAACCAAATCAAATATGTAAATACTTTAATTAAAAATGATGAGATAAATGTGGAGAAAATATTAGAGCAACAAATGGTAGATGAAAAATTAAGTAAAATTAGAGAGGAATTACAAAAAGGAAGAAACCGATATCACAATAACAAGGTATACTATATTGATAGCCAAAATAAACTGTTAATGGTAAAGAAGGAAAATAAAAGACAAACGTATAGGAAAATAAATGAGAATAAGATTGTAATACCGCACTCGCTAAAGGGAAAGATAATAGAGATAGCACATTTCCCTCATTTCGGAGTAAAAAAGACATACCAATTACTTTCAAGAAAATATTTTTGGATAGGGGCTTTCCAAGACGTGGAAAATTTTTGTAAGTCTTGTAATCAATGCTTATTAGTAAAACACAAAAATATACCACCAGCCAGACTTCAGGCTATGCCAGAAATTTTAAAACCAGGAATATATTTACAACTGGATTGCGTAGGAAAACTACCGCGCAGTAATGGAGGAAATAATTTTGTAATTACAATTGTAGACATGTTTTCACGATACTTTGAGGCCTATGCAGTCAGAGACATTACTGCTAAAACAATAGTGAATAAGCTAACAAACTTCGTGACAACTTATGGAGTTCCAATTATTATTCAAAGCGATAATGCTCAAATTTTTAAAAGTAAAGAATACATAGATTTTACAAATGCATTAAATATTGAAAGGCGATACAGTTCGGTTTATTTCCCAAGTTCTTTAGGTCGTTGTGAAAGAATACACAGAGACATGAAACAATGTATAATGTGTTTGTCAAAGACTACGTTTGAGTGGGATGAATCTTTAAAATGGTTTAAGTTTTATGTGAATAACACTATTAACAGTAATACAGGATTTGAGCCTTCATTCCTGTTCTATCTTAGAGATTTATCATTGCCATTTGAAAATATTAAACAAACAAACATACCAAGTAAGGAAGAAATAGATATAATGTATAGTGATGTAAATAATTATAAAAATTATGTGGCACAGCATTTAAAAAATATAGATAAAGTAGTGAAAGACGCATCGGAACAACAAAAGCTGGTAAATGACAAACAAATAAAGAAATATAAAATAGTGAGAAAAAACGATATATTTATAGGAGCGACAGTGTACCTAAAAAAGTTCCTAAAACCAAGGGTATTAGAGGATCGATATGATGGACCATTTAGAATTACGAAATTAGTCCGAAATAATAATGTTATAATATGTCTTAAAAGTGATGAAAATAAAACTTATAAAGTGCACATAAATAAACTATACATGGCAGCGGAGCGAAAACAATATTTGAAAGATAGTGACGAAAGCGAATCAAACCACACACACACACAGGACAAAGAAAAAAATCAAAATGAGAAAGTGATTAGAAATAATGATCAAAGTCAAATTAAGGAAGGGAAGGTCACTAAAGAAAAGCAATTAAACTGTGAAAATAATAGAAATGATGATGAGGTTTGTTATAATGCCAGAGGGTATAATTTTCGCCCTCGAATTGTTGTAAATAGTAATTTCATAAAACAAAGAATATGAAAAATATGTAAAAAGTTTGTAATTAATGTCATAAATAGAAAGTGATAATTGAGTGTATATGTATATGTTTTTATGTTTTAAATTGTGGATATAAGTATATTTCAAAAAGTATGTTATGTATTTCTGACATTACATATATGGCAAGTTAAAAAAAAAAAGAAAAAAAAAAAAAAAAAAAAAAAAAAAAAAAAAAAAAAAAAGTGAAATAACAAAGTAATTTATAAATAATATGGTGGTATGGAATTCAACCATAACCAAGAATCGGAAGTTGATAGTTGCACTACTACAATATGTTACAAAATGAAATGATAACAAGAAAATGTATAATAATAATAAAGTAATGAATGCTGTTATGTAATGATATGTCGTATGTAAATAATTATGTAAAAGGAGAAATGAAAATTATGCATTGCAAATAATATATATCAAAATTTACAATTTAATAATAATGTGAATGTTGGTAATCCTCATGTAATTTATGGTACATTATGTCAATTATGAATAATGGACTAACTTGACAGGGAACTATCAAGAAACTACAAAGAACTATCAAAGCTATGAGTTGTACGAGGCTAAAAAGTGGAACTCAGCCTTTCTCACGATGGATGAACATATGTGTTTGCGAGGAACCATTGTGAACTTAATTTCTTACCACTGGGGTGAAACTGTGGGAGAGTAACTTTTGGACTTTTTTTTCGCGGGGGGGGGGGTGAGAATGTAATGCCAGAAATGTAAAGTAATAAATATTTGGAAGGATTAAAAAATAATGGAACCAGGAATGCGTGCGGATTATCCCCACGCTAAGCAGATGGGCGATAATATACAGGTGGCCCCATATCTTACATACCACGCCCATGTTTACATACCACGCTAAGCCGTTTGGCGGCAACCGAGACGGCGACGCCATGTCTACGGATTAGCCCTCAGCTCTGCATTTCAGCACGTGGACCGCGGACCGAAAAAGGGATATAAGTGAGAGTTGCTCGAAGTGGGAGTCAGAATTGGTCAAGGCAGGCTGTTGGAGTTAGACTAGTCAAGAAGAAGCGGCGGTAGCAGAGTTAAGAGTTGTGTGTGCGTCTCTGATATAGGAATTCGAAGGAGAGCTCATGTTCATCTGGTATTGCAAGTGTAAAGTGTGACAAAGCATCGGTGTTACCCAAGTTATATGAACGAAGATCAGGTACCGTACAATTAAATTATATGAGGATAACCTCTTTGTCTAAATTTGTGTTTTTAAGGAAAAGCTAATTAATGCATCCCACCACGTGCTCCAACCAAATATCAATTCATCTGGCATTACACCCCCCGAACTATCATTGAGATGTATTCCACTATTGTGATATTTATTTAATTTGTAAAACTAAAGAGTGTAAATTGAGTATGTGATAAATAAATGTTTGTTCCTTTACTATTAACCTTAATTTTTAGTTTGTTAACTTAGTATCCCGTTAAGCACAGAAATAGGTGGGTTTTGCGGCCACCAACGCAATGTACACAGCAGTAAGTTTAGAACAGATTACATGTATAATTAATATACTAATAAATAATTAATTTAATGTAAAATGCATTTTTGACAATATTAATTTTAATCAACAAAATTAATAATCGGCACATTTAGCAATAGGAAATATGTTTTTTTATTTTATAAAACTTTTTGATAACTTTTTTTAACAATGTGCAATATCTCGAGAACGGTTCATGTTAGAGTTTTAAAATTTATGTCAATCGTTTTCTAATGAAAAATTACATAAGAAATGTCTATTTGCGTAACTTTATTGGCGGTTTTGATTTTTTTCAAAATTTCACTCGAAAATTTAGGGGGGTTCTGAGCATTCGATTGCATATAAAAACAATAGGCTTCCAGTGTTTACGGATTGCGATTTTTGCACCAAATTTCGTTCGAATCGGCACATCCGTTCGTCTGTTATCGTCTCCACAGACTAAAATGACACACACATAGACAGACACACACACAGACACACACACGCACATACTTTCACACACACACATACTTTTACGCACGCACACACACACAGACATCACTTCAAAAATGTTTGATTCGTGATCAGGGATGCTTGAAACGTGCTCTCCCGTCAAAAACTCGAATTCGAATTTTCGACCCCATCACAATACTTTCCTTATACATTATGTATATAAGGAAAGTAAAAAGTATACTTTAAGTGATTTCTTTTTAATGGAGCCAGTGAGCCTACTTACTAAGGACCTGTTGAGAGGCAGATATTGGTTTCCTTTTTTCAGTAAGTTTCAAGACGTTATGCAATTTAAAAAATATGAACTTTGCAGAATATATTTCAACTTTTTGAGGTTTGTTTTGTCTGTTTACTGATCAAATTTGTTCTGTTTATTCTAATGACTCTTACATAAGAAGTAAGCAACAATACGTATAAAACGTGTGTTATAGTACCAATATGTCGTAAAACAACTCATTATGAAGTGCTGCACAAATAAATAAGAAAAACAGATGATAAGGAAAACAGATGAAAAAAATCTGATGTGGGCAACACATAACTTTCCTTATATAATGTAATGAATTTGCTACTTTTACTGTAAAATAAATAGGTTTTTCTTATAGTAGATACTAATATTCTTTCCAAGATATTGAATTTTCGACAATTAGTCGTCATTTTTATTGATTTGGCGAGATTTTCGTTAATTTGGCAACATTTCAAAAAGTCGCCAAGTTGGCGTCATTCCGCCAAATTCGTCGCCAACATCTCGCCAAGAGTTATGGACGAAGAAATAAGTTATTCTTAGAGCAGATAAATGACTATTGGCGTTCAAATTCAAAAGTATTACTCAAAGAATATTTCTTCATGAATGGGACGAGCTAGATCTACGAGAATAATGCCATTCAATTTATCGCATGGTATTACATATGAAAAGTGAACATGTTTCTCAAGAGGAAATATATTTTTTTTAATTTTATATGACTTTCTGAAAATTTTTTTGGAAAATGTGCAATATCTCGAGAACGGTTCATGTTCGCGTTCTAAAATTTATGTCAATCGTTTTCTAATAAAAAATTACATAAGAAATGTCTATTTGCCTAACTTTATTTGTGGTTTTGATTTTTTGACGATTTTTTCAAAATTTTACTCGAAAATTTAGGGGGGTTCTGGACATTCGATTGCGTATAAAAATAATAGGCTTCCAGTGTTTACGGATTGTGATATCTGTACCAAATTTGGTTCGAATCGGTCCATTCGTTCGTCAGTTATCGGCCCCACAGACTCACTGACACACACACACACACATACTTTCGTACATACATACTTTCACACACACACACACACATACACACACACACATACTTTCACACACACACACACACACACACGTACTTTCACACACATACACACACACACACATCACTTCAAAAATGTTTGATTCGTGATCAGGTACGCTTGAAACGTGTTCTCCCGTCGAAAACTCGAATTCGAATTTTCGACCCCGTCCCAATACTTTCCTTATTCATTATGTATATAAGAAAAGTAAAAATGTGATTTATATTTTTAGTGTGGAAAGTCATTGAACTGAAACTTAAATGAGAGCTTAGCTAACGAAAATTGTTAATATTTTCGCATAGTAAATATTTTCGTGCTACCTTGCGTTATAAAAGAAAAGAAAAATGATACATAACAATAAATTCCAATAAATGAAAATTCCTATTCATATTAATAAATTATTAACTCGTGTTAATAAAAACTTAACAATCTGGTTCATGAATTATTTATGAGAACATATTTCTTAGTATTTGTTTATTTTTCAAATGTTTTATCTGTGTGTTTCACAGTGTTTTGCACCGTGCTTTGCATTAATATTTTTTTAGTTTTATTTTGAAATAAATACTAATTACCTGGGTAAAGATTTTTTAAGGTACCCAATGTCTTTGTAATATGGAATGTCTCAATTAAAAAGTATATATGGGTCTCATTATTTTTCAGATCCGCACTTCACTTTTTATTTCATTGCAATTTTCTTCTTTTACATTTATTTTGTCACATTAGATGGTACTATAATACAACTTGTTCTATTTAAGCATTATTGGCACGACGTGGTTGTAGTTTTATTTGACGTTCAGCTCAAGACTTTGTCACTCAAATCATTCAACTCAAGGCGCGTCCGCACTGAAAAGAAATCCAAAAAATTATGAAACGGTATTCTTTTATTATTTATATGAGTAGAAATGCGAGTTCTGCTTAATTTGAATCAGCAAAAACATGTTTCCTGCACTTGTAAAATATGTTGTGGTTAACAATTAATTCAATTCCAAAAACATTGTAATATAGACCTTGCATACAATGATTTCACTGTGAACGAGGAACATTCATTGCATTATGTAAAGAAATTCATGTACTGCCCATCTCAGATTATTGTTCTTCTATATTTTCTTTCAAATATCAAGGAAATAAAACCTGCTTGAAAATAATTTAGCATATGCTTTCTGGCGTTATCTTTGGATGGAATATTGTATTAGATTTTGACCCATAATCTTAGCTCTGAAAAAGAAGACGAATTCAAGTTAGAAAATTTTGTTCATAATTTAAACACCTTTTAAACCTTGGAAAGCGAAAAAATTTGGAGGTTAGAACTCATATATCGGATAGCATGGGGGATGAACAAATGTAAACTGAAAATTTGCAGAGTATTATCTCTAACAAATGATCTTTTTTAGAAATCAATAGGGCAAGTAGAAAGCACTGTGATACCTTACCGTATGCAAATGACAGCTCTGATGTGAAAAACCGCTCCTGCAGATAAAATGTGCGAGAAAATTTTGAAACGATCGTCTATCATCAGATGTATGTAATTTGATGGGCTTAATGTTAAACAAAGCCAGGGCACACTGGTAAAATAGAGACTATTGCTAGGTGGTACTGCTATACGGCGAATTCATATGAAACGCTGTGGGAGCTGCATGACAATGCCTTACCATTTCGTAAAGTTTCATAGATGCTTTTGAACGTGCAACATGACGTTCTTTCCTGAAAACATGTATTGTGGCAGATGGCGGGAATATTGCACATACTTTGCTTTAATATATGCGTTATTAAATAACGCTTTTGTATTAAATGAAATAAATATTCCTGACAATTTAGTGATTTTTACAACATTGCAATTGATTTTTGCTATGCATGTCATAGTTTAGGATTGACCAACGCCGTTGTATTTAATCCCATCTATCAGTGTCATGATCACTGCATTATACCAATATTTCACTTTGACAGGTTTATCTGCTATTATTCTAAACTTATTTTGTGCATACAACTTTACCGACCCCTCTAAGCTACTACCTCAGAGCCGGTAGTCACACACATTTAAATTAGATGATATCAGAAGCCTCTTGGGGCTACTTAAAGTCTATTGTTTATGGAGGAAGTATTTTCAGTTTTTCAAATAGAAAATAGCATTACGCCACCTGTCAGTATCATAACATCAGAACAATTATACCCGCAATGCAAAACTGTACTCTCCCCTATCTCAGGTGTAAAACTCTAAATATCAAGTATAATAAATGTTAGGCGCATTTATTCTTATTTGGTCTCAAAATCTATAATATGCAGCATAAAATGCTTCTGGACGTGAAATTATAAACATTTTATCTTGTGGATTTCTTTCCCCATAATATGAAATGTGATGTTCTAAATGTCACCTTTCTGGGGTGCACCATTCAAGTTATAGATCCATTAAGTATGCCCAGATCAATGAAATCATCTTAATGACAGTGAATTCTTCTTGATGCAACACTAATAAGTTTTAATTTGTGCTGAAGATACAGGCATGTGCAGCTATCTTTAGGAAAATAAAGCTGCCAATGTGTTAAGTTGAATGTGTTGGTCATATTAGAGAGTCAATAAATGTGAGACATAATAAGGTTTCTTGCTGCCATTAGCGATATTGGCGGGTTCATGCGAACTGCAACAATACCGATCAATGGATGCTTTTTTATCGTGCGGATTATGACCTAAATAAATATGTATACTATAATATATACATATTTTATAACTGAAATTACGAGGCAAGACAGATTACATATTGTATTGCAGTCTGTCGAACCGTATTTGCATCCGTCGATCCGTAATAGCATCCGTCGATCCGTAATTGCATTCGTCGATCCTCCCACACAAATGTGTCTGAAAATCGCCAAAAATATAAAGGAGTACTTACTGCTAGTTTTCTGCTAAAAAAAAACAAATCGAATTCGCCCCTCAAATTAGGCGATAAAACACAAAATATATAGGAAATGTTTACTCGGAATATTGAGCTAAAAGAAGAAAGTATATTTTCATGAATAAATTTATTTTATCGATACATATTTTTATTTATCTTTTTCCTATTTTTGGAGTGGAGGGCTGCTGTTTCACGGGATTTTTCAGAATTTCAAATTGGAAAGAAAAAGGGTGTGTGTGTGGGGGGGGGGGGGGGACTTTTCTCGTGGATGACGGATCGACACATTTCTACTGTAAGCTAAAAACTGTGCTCTTATAATCAATATTAAAATCGCTATTGATCCAACTAACAATAATATCTTAACGATCGTAAAAGAGCTTAACATTGATTCCTTACATGCCAATAACATATCCCTCGACAAGAACAAAGATTATAAAATAGAAAAGAGTCGTCCTTACTTTTATCGATTTTACATTTAAGACGCTCACTGAATGTTCTGTGGGATAAAGCATGTGATTAATCATATTGCATTACTTAAAACTGCATTAAGCTATTTAACTGAGGAATGTAAAATGCAAATCAAATATATAACAAGTCCTATTTAAATTTGGTCTCGCAAAAGCTGTTACATAATAAATAGAAAAAACCACTTTTATACCAAATGAATAAAGAAATCGCAGTGTAAATTGCTGCGTATATTTAAAACAAATCATGCGTGCAGCACATGACTTTCCATACATAAAGCAATCGTTATTTTTTTCTTTCACAGCGATAAAGTTATGTATGAGATTCATGGCACAATGTGTACCTTGAATTGTATATATTTAGCATTTTGCCGGATGAAAATACGTAGAATTATTTCGAAGTACATAATTAACTTATACGAGTATTTAGGCAGCTCTAAGTTGACATTTATCAATATTGATAGCATCTACAGTAATCAATATAATCCATATATTAAAATATTTAATTAATTAATTCATTAACTTGGCGTATATTTCGCTACTTAAGCGTTATTGTTTTAAATTTAATGATATTTTTGTTAATTTTGCACCACACGAAGAAGGTTGACATTCCCGGTGATATATTATCTTTCTTTTTAACACTTTACAACAAAGTTGAAAAGTGTTTATGACTTCGTTCATTCTTTATGTCTGTGTGTCTGTTAGCACGATAACTGCCGTAAAAATTACTTAATCAAAATGAAATTTTAGTATGTTATTCAGACGGTCTGTAGAACCTATGGGAATATAAATGAATAATATTACCCAATTAGTTTTGGATTGAACCCGGGTCGAAAAAATGAAATACATTGAGCCCTATGGGACCTAATTTTTCAAACATTTTTTAAGCGGATTTAAAATTCACAAATTGTTTCGAAAATTTTAGGTAATATTCAAATTGTTTCATAAAATATATAAAAAAAATTCAGCGAAATATATTCAGTAGTTTTTTAAATAAAAATTAAAATAATAATAACACCTCTTATATGAAACGATCACGTGACCATGATATGAAACGATCACATGACCCACTTCAAAATGATATATGGCATCCATCTTGTTTCAAAATCGTGATTTTTTAAGTTCTTTTTAATTCATATTGAGTGTTGTATCCGTCCTAAAACTACTTTATGTTTGCTTAAATTCTGTGCATCTACATACTGAAACAACGCAATGACAATATATTTGAGTTTAAATGCTCATCTAAATTTGATTATTTCTACAACTATGCCTATTTTTCACCTATGTAAAATGTAAACAGCAAAATATATAGAATGAGTTGTATTAGAATTCCTGTATTTTTTTAACACAAAATAATTTAGCCCATGGAGTCTGCATGGCTGATATGAAGGAAATATTAATTGATTTCATAAAGTGAAGGACGATTTTTTTCGATGAAGTTTCAAGCATAGAGTTTAATTTTTTGTAGCTCCATGGTCTTAAACAAAATGTTTAAATAAAATAAATTATTATAGTATTGTGATGAATGAAATGAATGGGAGAAAGTTATGAATGAAATCCTGTTTTTATAGAGATCCAGGCGTGTTATTTTTTCTATGACGTCATTTGAATTAATTTCAGTTGTTTTCGATGAAGTTTTCAAATATAATAAATTATCGTAGTATTATGATAATTCTAAAACTATTACTGAGGAATGTATAACATTTTAGAGATGTTTAAACCAGGCAATTTATATTTCAATGCCGTCATTAAGTTTTCACATATAATAAATGTATGCAGTATTGTGATAAGTTTCAAAATATTACCGAGGAATGTATTGCATTTTAGACTTGTTTAGATAAAATTGCATTGAAGTTGGAAAGTGTTTCATAATCAATGCTTTAAGCATGATTGATCTTTCTTGTTTTATTTTAATTAATGATATATACACTCTAAGACAAAAAGCGTTGCCCGGGTTGTAAAAGCTGCCTTAAGCGGGAAAAGGGTGTCGCAATCCACCCCTACTATTCTATGCAAATCATATCGTCACTCCCGTTCCCACTTCTCTTTTCATCTTGTTTATATCCTTATATATATATATATATATATATATATATATATATATATATATATATATATATATATATATATATATATATATATATATATATATATATATACATATATATATATATAATATATATATATATATATATAATGATTTGCATAGAATGGTAGGTGTGGATTACGACACCCTTTTCCCGCTTAAAGCAGCTTTTACAATCCGGGCAACGTTCACGTCACCAATGTAACTCAATTGTCAATCTGCCACATGTGCTAAGATAGAAGCACCCGAATGGACACAGAAGCATAGATGGAACCAAGAAAGGAAGAGATACACCCTACAATACAAATTGAAAACTCGACTTTTTATAAGGGAAAGTCGCACATGCGCAAAAAGACTTCAAGATGATAGGATCGCAGATATGATTGCAGATATGATATATATATATATATATATATATGAAACTTTTAAGACAGAGCAGATGTTATGCGCTAGGAAAGAAATATTGGTCGGATATTTAAATTTGAACTCTTGTATTTCCGTAGACTATAATTTGTGGCAATAATTACAATTTAACTATCGTAGACTAAATGTTGAAAAAAAATGGAGTTGACGCGAGAGCATTATTAAACTATGATTTTCTATGATTTTTTAGTGGGGCTAAATTTAGAAGAATGTCTTCGACGTATGAAATTTGCATATGAAAATGATGTTGCACCGTATTCAAATGATGTCACCGTATTCAAATGGTTTAGAGTTTACTAGAAGAGGTCGGCATTCTCTCCTGAATGAAGAACACGCAGGAAGACCTTTGTCAGCTGTGGTCCTAGAATATTTGTCTGGCATTCGAAAAGTGTTAATCGCTGATTATCACTGTACCTACCAAATTATACAGAAGAAACATAACATTGGATCCGCAGCTACACATAATCATAAAATTATTCATATAGAAATGTATATGAAAAAATTAGTTTGACGTTGGGTCCCCTATAATTTAACAGAACACCAAAAAGGGGAGCGTATCAGAATCAGCAAATAAACCCTAAAATTACTTAATGGTGTTGTACGCCCTATGATTTCTAAAATCGTAACTGGTGATGACACGTATATACCGCTTTTTGACGTTCCATCGCATCAAAAAAGTAAATATGGGTCTTTGAATATGACCCAAAACCAACAATGGTGAAAAGACTACGAGCACTGAGAAAAATAATGCATGTCGTGTTCTTCAGAAGTACTGGTCTGGTTAAAGTCATAAATCTAAAGGGACAGAAGACAGTTACATCTAACTGGTACACTACTAAGAGTCTTCCAGAAATTCTTCAGGGAGTAACTGTTAGGGGATTCATGTTTCACCATGACAATGCCTCATCTCATTCAGCAAGAATTTCAGTTCAGTTTTTTGAACCAAATAACATCAAAGTGATAGGACATCCACCGATTGATGATGGTACAAAAGCATATTAGTCATCGATTCCAAGAAATGGATGGCTTGAAGCATTTAATCTTTGGAAAATTTGCCTACAAAAGTGCATTGATGTTGGAGGAGAGTACTTTGAACACTCCTAATAGTTGGTAAGTTAAACTTGTACCACTTAGCCGTATCTCAAAATGTTTAGTGTGAATCTTGTATACCATAATACATATACCCAAATCCGTTTTTTAACTGTCATCCTCAACATTAATTTTAAGCTCACTTCTATTCAAATCGCTGCTTTTGTCTCATGAAAAGTGAGTTAAACTAAATCCGTTACATCGTAAAACTATCGATTTTGAATGCGCGAGATCGGGGTACGGTATATCTCGGAAGAAAACAATTATGCGAACTCCACTTCAACTCCTTCACTCAAAAGGGGTTATTTTTAGATGATTCCTGTTCCTGAAAGTGCTATCAGTATTGGAAAAAATCCAGAGTTATCGGAATTTCAATGATATAGCGGATCGGGTATTGGATGGTACCAATTGACTCTGCGAATTTTCATATCCTTTTGCAGAAACACAGGAAGAGATAAACCATTTTTTTTCATTTGAAAATTATTTGCAAGTCAATTATTTTGATGATTTGATATTTTCAGCTATAACTTGGAAGCTAATTTTAATGGAAATTTATTCATTGAATTGTAAGAAGTAATGCATGATTTTTAAAATTATTATTTGTATTATTGTATCTTAGTAGTAGTAGTAGTAGCAGCAGTAGCAGTAGTAGTAGTTGTTGTTGTAGTAGTAATAGTAGTAATAATAATAGTAGTAGTAGCAGTAGTAGTAGTAATAGTAGTAGTATAGCACTAAGAAATGCCAGAACGGACCTAACTTGCATTGTTTAGCTTACAGGGAAAACCCAATCCAGTTGGTGTCGTCCATAGGACGATCCGCCATAGATGATGTTCAATTTAGAGCGTGTGGTTTTATAAAGATGGATTCCCAATAGAGGAGATAGTTGCACAAACCTCTTGTACCATATATAACACCAAAAAAAGAAGCTCTGAAAAAGAGGTCACAATCTTTCCTAGCATCTAAGCCAAAGGGAAATCCCAAAGTTAGGAACCGCCGCAGAAGGATTGAAAGAACGGTATCGTCAACTTGCAATGATTGCTTTTTGTGGAGTTGTCGAGCATTTTGACTTTACAGTCTGAAAGTAGAAAACCAATCATTTGATTAGCTTTTAGCCATAATTTTTGCTGGGGATTTCGACATTTCACTGCTAGGTAGTTATGCAGAGGCAGCATACAAAGTGAAAAGGCGTTGTCGAAACCCGATTTTAAATTCGTACGGCCAGGCTAAGGGACTAGCCAAAGTAAAAGAAACAAGAAAGATCAATCATGCATAAAGCAGTGATTATGAAACAATTTACAACTTCAGTGCAATTTTATTTAAACATCTCTAAAATGCGATACATTTCTCGGTAATATTTTTTAAATTATCACAATACTGCATTAATTTATTATATTCGAAAACTTAAAATTTCATTGAAAAAATGTACTCCATTCAAATGTCGGCATTGAAATATAAATTGCCTGGTTTAAATATCTCTAAAATATGATACATTCCTCGGTATTATTTTTAAAATTTTCATAATACTACAATAATTTATTATATTTGAAAACTTCATCGAAAGCAAATGAACTTGATTCAAATGACGTCATCGACATATAAATCGCCTGGCTCTCTCTATAAATGCAGCATTTCATTCGTTTTTACATTCTTTAAAATTTGAACGGGATCAAAATTACAAATCGACTCACGTTTTTAATTCCAATTACGTTTTTAATATCCATGGCTTTACCTTCAATTTATTATTATGATATTACTTCATTTTGCTACTATTAAGTTGTTTAAAAATCATGCTATATTCATAACATCACATTAATTAATTTAAACAAAAACTTCACTTTTTAACAGTTATCTCTTTCAGCTACATTTACAAATTCAATTCGGAAATCGGATTGCTAAATACAATAATTTACTGTGACATTCGAGAAAACATTCTCAAGTCAATTTTAAGTATTTTTTAATATTTCTGTGACATCCATATCAAGCGCTGTTCTATTCATATCATATCATATCTATTCATATATCAGTGTCACTTAGGAAAAAAATCAACTTACAGTATCTTTTAAAATCTATAATGTGTATCATGTTAACTTCAGGTTATCTAAAATATATTATTTAAAAATATCGACCATTCTGATTGCCTGCATGCGACTTGTGTTTTCCAATTGCATTGCTTTTACTTTATTTTTTACTAATAATGGGTAACAATTGATGCCATGTTTAATGCTCATATTCATTTGAGAAACTCAGGAGAGGGTTAAGCACCTGTTCATTTTAAATATTTTTTTTCAAGGCAATTATTTTGATGAGGTGAACTCTTAGATGAAACAATATGTTTTGCATAGTATTGAAAGTAGTAATACATAGCTATTATTATTATTGGTATTATTATTATTACTATTATTATTATTATTATTATTATTATTATGTTTTAATATTTTTATTGTTATTATTGTTATTAGAATTAATATTATTTGTGAATATTATTATTATTATTATTATCATTAGTATTATTAGCATTTATTATTATTAACATTATTATTATTTTATTATTACTGCTAAGTTAAAGAAATATAACATTATATTCACAAAATTACTTTATTTTAGTGAAATATATAAATGCTATATATTTCAATTACAAATCTTTCCCAGTAACATACCTTTCAATTCGAATTAGGAAGAAAAAATATACTGTAAAAAATATACATCCTACTGTACTGTGGGTTAAGGAATACCAAGTATACTGTAGGATGCAGAAAGTTTTCATGATAAATATGGAACTTAACAAAACATCTCTTGAACACATTCTTGCAATTCTCGAATCGAAATGGATTGAACTATGTTACTGCTCTAAAGTTATTATAATGTATACGATAAAGGTGTATTTTAATGTGTATACCCAACCACCATGAACAGATAGGGCACTTTCTGGAATTCAAATCCGAATCATATGAATCTGAAAGCAAGAAAATACACATTTCAGCTATTTGTGGGTTTTGCATGTCATATAACATTATTTTATAGATATAATAATTTTAAGGATCTAGAAAATCTCATGATAATAGATTTCTTGCTGGGGAAGATTTGTGTTTCTCTTCTATTAAAAAATGAAAATCAGAAATGGCTCCAGTCCAATGGAGACGAAATGGTTTTGAGTGAATATATATATATATATATATATATATATATATATATATATATATATATATATATATATATATATATATATATATATATATATATCACTCTCTTTGTGAGTAGATTGCCGTCTTTAGACATTTAAAAAAATAGTTCAAAATATTAAAATATCGAAATTGGAACTACCTTTTCAAAATAGTTTAAATATTCAAATATAAAAAATCATTTAACTTTTTAGCATCTTGAAAAGCAACATTGCGCTTCTGATCTTAAATAAAATAACATAAAATGAATCTCCTATAAAAAAATAATTTAGGAGATTGTGTTCTCTTCTGTAAAGGTTGGCTCGTATAATTGTGTGACACGCTTTATGATTAGGTGGTTACACTGTCGTGAGGAGGTACACGTAATATTTGTTGTTCTTGTGTAGTGCTTTTTATTTTTGTAGTGGTTTTATACATGTCACTCTTAAAATTTAAACATTAAAAATAAAAATTAAAAATAAAAATATAAAATTAAAATTTGAAAATAAAAATTAAATAATTGTGTAATCTTTTCTTCACTGTTGGTTATATGAATAGGGGATATGACGAATTATATAGGTACATTTTTGGAGTGTTTACTGTAATTTTGAAGGGTGAGGATACGTGATCTTATATATGGTTTACATATGAATTCTTCATTGTAAATGTGTTGAATCACATGTGTTTTTGGGGTGTTTTTGTATTGTAAAAACCCTCAACTTTAAATCATGGTATGAAAAGAATAAATTAATTAGCGACTGGCAATTTCGGGGTTATGACCACGAATGCTCGGTTGACTAGTAGTAGGGGTACTGGTCAAGCGTCAAACAGTTTCCCTAGGCAGAATACTATAGACAAATATTTAAAGCCTTTCATTACTGACAGTGGGAAAAACAAAAAAACTGTATTTGTGCATGAAATAAAGAAAAACGGGCCTCGTATGGATGATAGCCATGAAGATCCGTGTTATTTAAAGAATTTCAGGTCTTTAAAGTTTAAAAAATGCACATCTAAAAGATGTAAACTTTGTCCTTTAGCAAACCCTTTACAAATTGGGATAAATGATTTTAAATATACTTTCTGCAAAGTTTTCAATAGCATTTATTGTATAACATGTTTGAAATGCGGTTTAAAATATATTGGTAAGACACAAAATAGTATAAACATTCGCATTAATTTACATCGTAGTCATACATATAAGTTACAGAAAAACACTTCGACAGAGGCTACGATGGAGATAAAACGCTTTTTTAATCATGGAATTGATGCTATGTAGATCACCTTGTTGGACATTGTTGTTAATATAAAAGAAAGATTATGGTGGGAAAATCATTATATAACTCAACATAATTCTCTTTATCCTTACGGATTAAATTCTGTAAGATATAATATTAATTATAACAGAGATCAAATAAAAAAAAATTAATTCTGATATTGTCATTTATAATGGATATTTAAATCAAGAGTATTATAAACATAGACCTTCACGTAAATTTAGAGGTGGTAGACGGCATAAAATCAATTTTGATAAAACATTGGAAAATATAACGAATTTCACTAAGATACACAATAATAATCACTTATCGAATAACTGGATAAAAAACTTGGTATTTGGTTTCAGATGTCATTTTATCAAAAGGATTTGGAAGTATTGTAATGACGAGGTGTTCTATGGTTCATGTGGTCTGGCAGAAGAAAAGTTGGATGTTTTTTTGGATTACATAAAATTAAGTGCAAAAAATTTTATTATCAATCTGGGTGAAAATATATCGAAAAAGATAAATAATGAATTCATGGTTGTAAATTACAAAAACAGGTATTTTGATAAAATAGGTTTATCACGTATTTTACGTGAACATGTTATAAAATTTCCAATTAATGAGGTGAAAGTTAAAGTTACATATAAATATGCATTGCCTTTGGGAAGAAGATTATACAATTACAATAGTGTATGTAAAAATGTTATAAAGACTGAACAAACCTGCCCGTGTCAAAAATATCCGACTTTTATAAACATTAATTTGGGCCATATTGTAACCGGAGATCTAAATCTGTTAGATGATTATAATTTGAAACAAACTTTTGAATTGGGTACTAAATACAGAAGCGAAGATTTTCGTGATATTGTAGATGGCATGTGGAATGACATTGAGATTTTTATATATAAATGTGCAGTAAAATACAGCCTACCGACTCAAGTATTTGATGAATGGAAATCTTGTGTAATACACAGTGTAGGGTTTGAATATGGAGTTTTGGAAAAACATGTTAAATATGGGAAGTACAGTATAAAAAATTTAGATAAATTACAACAGGATTTTGTGATAACATACGTTGTTAAAGTAACTTCAAATTATGCTTTAACTTGCCAACATTTTTACAATAAAAAGCTTATAGCAAATTACCTTGATAAAAATGCATATTTAAAGCTAAATCAGTCTAAAACGGAAATTGAAAATCGCATCAAGACGAAATATAAAATTTTGAGTTACAACATGAATTCCATCAAATTCCCATATATAACTCTTATACCAAAACTTCATAAAATCCCCATAAAATTTAGACCTGTCACTAATGGTTATAAAACATATTTAACTTATGCCAATGCTAGACTTTTTGAAACTTCTGAAAAACATATTGAAAGAAATAAAAAATTCTGGTGTATATTCCATAAATAATAGTTGTGAAGTAATTGAGAAACTTAAAAATATTTCTGACGATTTACAGTACAGGAGTTGTGATTTTAATGACCTTTTTTGCAATATCGATATAAATGATCTGTTTTGCATATTAATGGAGCTGTATGAAAAGTATGAGATGCAAAACCTCATTAAAAACATATTTACAAGTGTCTGATCGAAATGGTCGTGTTTGAAACTGTGCTTTATGATGGAACTGAATTTTATAAACAGCGTAAAGGAATTCCAATGGGAGGGGCTTACTCCTCTATTCTTGCTGATATATACTTGAACAAATACGAAGAGGGAACTCACATATATTAAATGAGATTGTATATATTCGTTATGCGGATGACATATTATATGCATGCCACGATGACCGGGATCACTTGGATTTTACTTTTTCTCCATCAAATTTGACATTGACAGAAACTTCCCGTAACATTGATAATAGTATTAATTTTTTAGTTTTAACTATATATAAACAAACTAATGGCAATGTAAGTTTTAAATTATATGATAAAATAAATGACTTTAATTTTAAAATAAATTACGTAATTAATTGGCATTCTTGTCTGCATCGTAATGTTTTCAGAAACACTATTATAAATTTTTTAACAAGAAGCAAACGTTTAAATAGCAGTGCAGAAAATCGTTTTGTAAGTGATCTGGGCTATCTAAATGAAGCAATTGCAAAGGGTTACCCTCTACGTTTTCTTAGTGACATTTTATGTCAATTTTTCAGCATAACCGTAACTGAAAGTTACAACTCATATTTAAATAGGAGTACACTTTCAGTCTGATCTGAAGATACGCAGCATTGCGGATGTCATTGTTTAACAGTCTGATGGAGTTCAATTTGTACAAAGTAAGAGTCTATTACTTTTTGGAGGTTAGAGTGGTAAAGTGTATGCGGGGCTTGTTTATCTTGATATTGGTGTTGGATATTTGATATTTACAATGTATTTTGAGTTTCTGTTTGGATGTAGTAAATCTTGTTGTTTATGTTTAGGTGTAAAGTCAGTATTGGTCTTTCAACTTTTATACATTTTTAGTTTTAGTATATGTACTAAGTTTGCGACATTGTATCCGCTTCCGGGAGTGTCGTCATGACATGAAGCTGGCTAAACCGGGAAGTGGGGGTCACAATCCCCCCCGGAGAAATTTTGATACATTGTCATTCTTCAATTTTCTATTTCTAATGTAGTATATATATATATATATATATATATATATATATATATATATATATATATATATATATATATATATATATATATATATATATATATATATATATATCACTCTCTTTGTGAGTAGATTGCCTTCTTTAGGTATTTAAAAAAATAGTTCAAAATATTAAAATTTCGAAATTGGAACTACCTTTTCAAAATAGTTTAAATATTCAAATCTAAAAAGTCTGATGTGGGCAACACAGGACTTTCCTTATATAATGCAATGAATTTACTACATTTACAGTTTAAAATAATGTTATTTTTATAGTAGATACTTATATTCTTTCCAAGATATTTAATTTTTTTCAATTATTCGTAATTTTCATTGATTTAGCGTCATTTTCATCCATTTGGCGAGATTTTTTCTAATTTGGCAACAATTAAAAATGTCGCCAAGTTGGCGACATTCCGCCAAACTCGTCGCCCAAATATCGCCAAGGTTTATGGACGGAGAAATAAGTTATTCTCTTATAGCAGAAAAATGACTATTAGCGTTCAAATACAAATGTATTACTAAAAGTATATTTTTTCATGAATGGAACGAGATAGTTCCACGAGAATGATGTCACCAAATTTATCGCATGGTATTGCTCATGAAAAGTGAACATGTTTCTCAATAGGAAATATATATATTTTATTTTATATGACTTTTTGATAATTTTTTTGAAAAATGTGCAATATCTCGAGAACGGTTCAAATTAACGTTTTAAAATTTATATCAATCATTTTCTAATGAAAAATTGCATAAGAAATGTCTATTTGCCTAACTTTATTAGTGGTTTTGATTTTTTGACGATTTTTTCAAAATTTCACTCGAAAATTTAGGGGGTTCTGAACATTCGATTGCGTATAAAAACAATAGGCTTCCCGTGTTTACGGATTGTGATTTTTGTACCAAATTTCGTTCGAATCAGTCCATTCGTTCGTCAGTTATCGTCTCCACAGGCTCACTGACACACACACACATACACACACACACACACACACACATCACTTCAAAAATGTTTGATTCGTGACCAGGGATGCTTGAAAAGTGCTCTCCAGTCGAAAACTCGAATTCGAATTTTCGACCCAGTCATAATACTTTTTTTATACATTATGTATATAAGGAAAGTAAAAATTGAACCACGTTTTAAAACAGTTAAAAATATTAAAGTATCAGATCTATACCAACTATATTGCAAAAACTAAGAGCCCAATCAAAAATCCAATTGCATATCCCTATAGTGACTTTAAAGATCAGCGAATCACTTTGTATAGTTCATATCCAGCTATTTTAGTTGTCGAGATATAAACATTAATACTTGAAGAAGGAAAATATTTCAATCCTCTTCAAATTGATCAGACAATTCCTATAAAGCTATAACAGCCTTGTAAAAACAAATTATTAATCCAGAAACTGAATTTCTCTTTAGACATTTTTAATGCTTACTGCTATGTCTATCGTTTACAGTTTAGAAAATATTTCAAGTGAAAAGAATTAAAGTGAGGCAAAAAGTCGCTCGGGCAAAATCTATTTAGTTTTTCGAAAAAACAAACAGTTGAAAATATTGAAATTGTTTTTATATATTCATAAATAAAACCATATTTCGGATACAGCAAGGAAAAATTGTTTACATTTTTATATTTTAGGTTTTGAAATATAAGTGCCGAAAATGATTGTTTGCATTTTTGGTAAGGTTTTGATTTCAGTCAGATATACCCCGACCCTCGATGCTATTCAATTAAAAAACGCTTCAGAATATTTGAAACTGCATTATGAATAGACCGCAAAACGTATGGAGCTGAATCTTTACATATGGACTTATACGGGGTGAACCCGTAAATACATCAGACGAACTTAGACTTTAAATGTAAGCTTTAGTATATTAAATATTAATTAAAAATTAACTTTTCAACTATGCTTTTTCTTAACAAACTTCATTTTTTTTTCCAATTTTATAAGAAAACGTTTAAAAATTCAATATCGTGGGTCCAAATGATTACAACTATAGCGTGTTGCGATTCACTTTAAAGTGTTTGAAAAAATATTTCAAACCATACTTGACAATGTACCATACTTGACAATGTACCATACTTGACAGTGTGTTATGACGTCATGAGAAAAAACAAATCTATCGCAACTATTTATCACTATTATTATTAAAACTATTAGGTATCGTGGACATTGAGCCATATATAATTCCTTATATGCATGATTATGTCAAATTCTGTCCTATGTTACCATGTTATGAGAACATGAAATTTAGAATAAAATTCAAATTTTTTCGATCGAATTAAAAAAAAATCTATCTAGTTTTAGATTTTTTGATAACAAAGCCGGATGTGAAGTTTCGTGAAAATCCATTAATATCTGTGGCTGCTATTGTGCACACATGACATTAGACAGACAGGCATGCATCACTCCAAAAATAGTCAAAACAAGTTCAAAAGTTCTTAAAACATGTATCGGCATCAAAATCTCGAAATCCAAAAATTTCGAGTTTTAACAATACTTTCTCAATACTACGTATGAGACGGTAAAAATTAACATTGTCAGCAAGGGCAGAGGTTTAATTGGTTGAACCGACTTCAAGCTTTTTAATGATTATTTGTTGGAAGAAACATCTAGGAAAACAACAACATTGTTCTAAATAAATCGAAATATATTTTTACGATGTAAATACGGTAATTTTATATTTTTTAAAAGCATTCCGCGACGTAAATTTTAGTCAAAATTTCACTCATGTCTGTTCTTGTATCGTCTAAAGTGAGTTGAACCAAATCCATTACATCGAAACGCATCGATTTTGAAAATGTTAGGAAAGGTTAAAATATATCTCAAAAAGGAAACCATAACCCAACATCCACTTTAGAATCCTTTCCTCGAAATCCGTTATTTATAGATTACTCCTTCATTCCTGAAAATGTTTTCCGTATCGGAAAAGTTCTAGAATAATCGACATCTCAATGATATAGTTGTTTGAAAATGTAATGGTTACATTAGACTATGTGTAACGTTTAAGTTCGCTTGCCATATGTTGGAAACATAAAACATATGTTTCACATTTAAATAATTGGTTGAAGGGCGATTATTTTGATGAGGTTCTCATTGGAAATGAGATACAATGTTAATGCATTATATTGGGAATAATATTAAATGTAACTTTGAAGACTGAAAATGTATAAAGAGATTGAAGAATATGACACTCAGACCATCAAAGAGGCAGAAATAACAGTAATGTAGGTAATATTTGTGAAAATGATTTTAGTTACTGCAAATATTGTCAGAAGTATTTATCTCAAGATAGCAAGAAACCCTCGTTATACGGTAATATATCTTTATAGTTTCTTTAATATTTTATTTCTACACTAGTCAATATTTCTCACAGATATTCTGAGTTTATATTATTTGTGCTATGCTTGTGATTAATAAAAATATAATAATATGTATTTTAATAAATAATTATAAAAATAAAATTTAATGTAACTGTCTTTTGATTCGGGGTATTATACTGGAAAATGTATTCGCTTTAGAATAGCATAAAATGTATTTTTACTTTCCTAACAATACATGGTAGGATTTAGGGAAAGTTTTACAATCGTGTCGAAATTCGCAACTCGAGTCTTTGATGGATCTACGCGTTTTGGGATCTCTAAAACACGAAAATAGTAATTTTAGTGTGACGTATGTATGTGTGTGTGTGTGTGTGTGTATGTGTGTGTGTGTGTGTGTGTGTGTGTGTGTGTGTGTGTGTGTCTGTGTATGTATCTGTCTGTACAATGTATGTATCCACAATAACTCAAAAACTAATTCACCAAATTTTTAAAATTTCACAGGTATGTCACTTGTGTACAACTTCCATGCTGATTGGATTTTGGTACGATTCGGGATAAAAGAATCTGCCTTTTTTTGCAAAATGTTCCACAAAAATCAAATGTATCCACACTATCTAAAGAACAAATTTACCAAATTTCTCAAAATTTGGTAGATAAGTCATCCTGGTGCTGATTATAGTTTGGTACGATTAAAAAAAGAACCTTTCTTTTTACGAAATGGCCCGCAAAAATCGTTAAAATCATAAATAAAAGACTACGTATGCTCAAATCTATCAATTAAATGCTTATTTCATACGTCATTTTTGAAGATGAAAAGAATAATATCAATCCCGTCACTCTAGGGTTAACCGTTCTCGAGATATTTTAGTACATTCACAACTTTCCTACACCTCTTTTGAAAGTATGTCCAGTTACCAAATGAAAACTGAAAGTGAATTAAAAATGCAAATTCAGTTTAATTTAAAATAATTATGCGGGCTCTTTTGTGCAATTAAACTGAATTTAATGAATTATTAAAGAGATAAAGGGGAAATTAATTTCTGTAGAGAAAGTCATGTTCTGCCCACATCATATCTGTAAAACTAATAAATAAGTAAAATCGAAGATTTGTTCATAGAAATTTTTTTTTCAAAACGTTATCTTGGCATTCATTTTAAATTTGGTTTGATTCATATCATCTTCTGCCACTCAAAATGATAGTTAGCTTAAGAAAAGTATCAGCAGTGAAAAAGTAAAGAACAAGGCATATCACAAAAGGAAACAATTACAACTAATTCTTTTGAGGTGTCCTTTCTAAAACGGTTATTTTTATGTTATCCTGTTCGCTTAAAGTTTTTGGAGTTTTATAAGCATCGGGAAGGTTTCAAAATAATTGGTATACCAGTGATACACATGTTAGGATATATGGGCATATGGGTGTGTTTTTCAAAACGTTATCTTGGCATTCATTTTAAATTTGGTTTGATTCATATCATCTTCTGCCACTCAAAATGATAGTTAGCTTAAGAAAAGTATCAGCAGCGAAAAAGTAAAGAACAAGGCATATCACAAAAGGAAACAATTACAACTAATTCTTTTGAGGTGTCCTTCTTTCTAAAACTGTTATTTTTATGTAATCCTGTTCCCTTAAAGTTTTTATAATTTTATAAGCATCGGGAAGGTTTTAAAATAATTGGTATACCAGTGATACACATGTTAGGATATATGGGCATATGGGCCACATCCAAATACTCTTAAAATATGCAGTGAAATGATAAATATAAAAATAAATTAAAGTTCCAATCTATTTTTAAATCGTTTATAAAATATTTAAAGATTCGAAAATTCAAATTTACTAGTAATTTTATAAAAATATGCTTTTGAATTTTGTTTATATTTAATGTTATGTTATATGACATTCATCCTTATTTTTATTATATAGATATTCCTATTATATTATTAAAATTTATTATTGTTTTTATAATTAAACGAATACAAAGTAGAGATCATAATATTTTATATTTCTTTTTAGACTTTGATATTTTATTTTGATATATATTTATATTCAATATTTTTATATTTTATTTCAGTAAATTTAGTAAAATCATGAGTTGGAATTTTTTAATTCTAATTTTAAATTATCTTAAATCCACTATTAGCATTACTATTCAAAATTATATCGTGTAATAAAGCACACTTTCCATTATCAATACTTTATTTGATACATTTATTTTAACAAAAATTGCAAAACAGGATAAAACAGTTTCCATTGATGTAAATAATCACGTGAACTATATAAATATATTTTTAAAAAGATCCGTGACTTTAGTTTCAAATTGCATTTAAAATATATTTAATTATGCGTTATTCAGAAGCAGCAGACCTGTATCTATTACATAGAGCAATACTGATTTTTATAAGTTAACAGAAAGACATATCTCAAAGGAAAAAAAACTCAAAATCCATTTTAAACTTATCTGTCCAAAGATATAATTTTTAGATTTGCTTTTTCTCTGAAAGCGACAAAAGTGTTACAATACACTGGACTTTCAAAATACCTTCTTAAATTGTATCCTGATCTAAAAACACTGTAAAAACTAAAGTACTTAAAAACGAAAACCTCAAAGTACTCGTTTTCATTTAAGTACAATGGTACCATAAACGAGTAGGTGGCATACTGAAATAAAAGTAACCGCACTTGCTTGAAAATGAAATGAGTACTTCAATAAATAAACGTATTATTTTATTTTGATTTCATTAAAATCGTGTCATAAATGTGCAATTATCATTCTGAAATTTTCTGTGCAAATAAAAGTTATAGACAAGAATGAAAGTTATAGCCAAGAAATTAAAAAACTATATCATAAGAATTCACGATGCGGATGTATATATATCGTGTGCGGTGCTATGCGGTCGTGTTTTTTTTTCTAATTTAGCGGTAGGATACGGACACGCAATAAGCATTGCTTGTCTTATGCATATGGGCTTTTTGTCATCCGTCAATTATTTACAGTTTAAAAATATAATTGGAAAACAAAAATATAATTGAATCTCTCATATACTCAAAAAGAGTACATAGTATTTACAACTATGCTTAAAAGTGATTATCCCATGTACTCATAAATCAGTACACAGTATTTACAATTATGCTTAAAAGTGATTATCCCATACTTATAAATGAGTACATAGTATTTACAATTTGAACCTAAATATGCTTAAAATTTAATTCTTTGATATACTCAAAAATGAGTACATGCATTTTTCAAAATTGAAACACGGTTACTCGAAGATATTATAAGCATGCAAAGTGCTCGAAAATGAGTACATTCTACTCTTTTTAATACCCGTTTTTAACAGTGGAGGTTTCAATTTGAGTCAATATTAAACTCAATGTTGTTTGAACTACCCAGTAAAACGATACAACGATTTTATTTGAAGAAATTATTAAAAACAATGAGATTTCTTTCTTTTATATTGAAAATATTTTTATTCCGATGTTTTACAGTTCCACATATCTCTGTAGTCAATAATGCAAGTGGTGATAGCTGGGTAAAGAACAATAAAGTATAAAATTGAAAGTATGTTTTCATGTTTCCTTCTCTGTTCTATATATTCATTCACAGTTTTCGACGAATTTCAAACTTAGCGTGGCTATTCTCTACTTGTTTCGAGTTTCTAGGACAAGGGTTTGTTGAAACATTTTTGGAAATATTCTTCATGTTGACAACATGCTAGTTACTTTCATAAATTAAACCCCTTCGGTTATTTTGTGTCTACTATTTGAACACTTTTTACAATACTGTTATTTTACCATTTACAATACTGTTATTTTACTGTTTACTATACTGTTATTTTATCGTTTACTATACTGTTATTTTACCGTTTAAAATTATAACATTGTTAAAACTGTAATTTTCAGGTTTAATCTATGCACTACTACTGCTACTGTTCCCGAAAATATCACAGTTTCCTCACAAAAAGTAAATCTTAAATTGAATGTAATTCCTTTCTATTATGCGAATTATAAACCAAACTGTCAAGTTACAGATTTACGAAGTCCTCTTGCATAAGACGAGACATTTGCCAAAAATGCGATTTTCCAGTTACGCTACCCAGAGCTGTAACTGAGAAAAGTGTAACTGCTGTAAAAATACGCGCAACTGTATTTTTTCCGTTCAAGAAATATTTCAAAAAATGCTTCAGCCAGCATATTGCACAGTCTGATCTTCAAAGTATACATGATGTTTCATGAAGAGTAAAACTACATATATCTTGAACGATTAACGAGACCCATGGATCCGGTAGGGATAGCCAAGTGGTTAAGGAACAGGGATTGCACTCGGAGGACCGGAGTTCGATTTGCGGTTCTGTTCATGCTATCGCTGTGTTTGTGCGGAGTATGGGCATGCTACAATTGTGGGTCCGAACGTCCTCCTGTGAGATTGGTAGGAAGTCCTCCTATGACATTGCTCCTCCTTGAGAAGTAGGATTCTATCCCTGTGGATGTCGCCCCCAATATATTTTGATATAAATTGGATGATACTATCTTGACCGTCCAAACAGATATCTTGCACCTACAGATAGGTCGGACGGTCTGGATCGAAAGAAATAAAAATCCATGGTTCCAGTTTTGATATTCATTAATTGAAATTTACTTTCAGACTTCGATAGATATGTTCTACATTTCACTGAACAAAAAAGAAAACATCCTTTAAAATGCCATTTAGTTATTTGTGAGCCTCTTTTAGTTTCATTTTGTCCCCCCTTCCCCTTTGCGATGGTCATGGTTAGTACGTCGTTAACTCTAGTTCCTTATCGTGTTCTGCGAAACACTGTTATAACCTTTTAACATTTTCTTCATTTCTCTTATTTTTGCCTTTCTCTATGAAGTAGAGATTTTGCACTCCAGTTTTCCAAATTATAGACCCTGGGGATTCGTGTTGGGACTTGTAGCAATATTTCCTCATAGGCAACTTTTAGCCATTTTTCATTTTCCATCTGGAATCTCCCACTTAAAGTAAATACCTTTCTTAAAATCCCCTTGAGCATTTTATTTTGGAGATTAAAGACAATTCTTAAAATTGGCCTAGGCGCTCAATAATCCTTGAGATCATGAGTTACTCGTTTTTTAAGAAAAAGGATACATTTAACTTTCTATAAGGACCCTTTTACGACGGTATTGTCATCAACAACATGTTTCCTTTTTGTATTAAGATCTTTTGAATAAAAATACGGTTCTCTAACTTATACAAAATTAGCCATGAATTCGCCCAAATTAGAGAACTTAAATATCTTTGACATGATCAATAGAAACAGGACAAACATCGATTCCTGGGGTCGTATTAAAATTTAATTTCATTAGATGAAGTTTGCATTTGAAATTAATTATCCGTTAAGCATTTTCATTATTGATATCTCGAGGTAATTATGCCCGTATGACAATTGGACTATTTTTGTTTGACTAATTGAGTAACAGACAATTATTTGACAATTGAAAAAATGTTAAGGGGGGGGGGCATATAAAAAATTACATTTTGTACTTTATTACTAAAAGGTGGTACATAATCAAAATTTGCAAACAATGGTTATCAACCTTAATTAAAGCATTTCCTTAATTGGAACCATGTATCTCGGAATAATCTTTCATGTCGAATGATGTTTTTGAAACACCGTGTATAATTAGAATAATTTTCCATGTTCGCTTATCTCTTTCGTTTTTCAAATGTATCTGACTACATGACGATAAAGTGTTTATTGGGTATATACAGTTAAAGTCCTTACAGACATTTTACATTATATTATGCTTTTCAAAAGAATAAAAATAAAATCTTATACTTCTGTCTCACCAACATTACTTTGCATGTAAAATATGTTTTTTAAAAATATCATGAAGTTCTTTAAGATTTTAACTATTGCAATCTGACGGATTTGCACAATTTGAGGAATACTATTTTTGAATAATGCTGCGCTGTCTGTTGGTATTATATATCTCAAAAACGTTGAGCTTCGCAAATAAAACCATTTAACAATATTTAAATTGAAAAACATATAGATATTTTCATTTGAACTATCTGGATATTGATTGTTTTCGTATTGATATCCTGAAAGTTAAACAGAAAAGATATTATTTCGATCGTGTTCTTCAGAACATGAAAATATCCAGAAAATAATTAACGGGCATTATGAAAGACATTTTCTAGATGTAGTTTGATATTTAAAAGATAATGTCGTCTTTTATAAGACGCTTGAATTCATCGTTTTTACAGTCAATATCTGTAATCCTAAAAAGCATGTGTAATTAAGCAATTATTATTCAAGCTAATGTTTCAGTTGTCCGTTTCATCGAAAATTCATTTCAACTATCACTTCGAAGTCATATTGCAACTATCACTTCAAAGTTATATTGCAACTATCACTTCAAAGTCGTATTGCAACCAGGGGAGGCATTTCAGCATTTCTTTTGGGGGTGCGAGATTTGTATGTATGAAAATTCACAATATGAAATAAATAAAATGTTTGTTAACGGGAGGGGGGATCACAAAATTGTATTGACGTTGAGAAAAATAATTGTTGTTAATATAATTATTTTACATAATTGTGTTAACATAATTGTTGTTAATATAATTTTTCTAAATACAAATATCTATATTTATTTACCTTATATGGACGTTTTAAACGCCGGTTCTTAGAGTCTGGAAGAAGACAAAATTTTGCTACAATATCATCATAATCCAGTGGTATATCTTGTTCTATAACTAAAACAGCTAAAAATGAAAGTCTTTCTTGTCCCATTGTACTGCGAAAATAATTTTTCAGCCTCCTAAGACACTAAAAAGACCTTTCACAACTGACTGAGCTGATTGGCACAGTCAAAAACGATTTAACTAATAATGTTATGACAGGAAACATGACACTTTTTAAATTCCGCTTTTTAAAATAATCCAGGCGACATTTAAAACTCAGATGGTCTATGTTTTCATTTTTCACCATTGAATAAAACAGTCGCAATTCACACAGCAGTTCCTTTTTCTGGAAGTCATATACTTTGCATATGTTTGAAACATTTTCTTTTTCTCTTTCGACATCTGATCCGGATATTAAACTAAGGGCAAACAAAACAGACATATTGTTGTCATTAAATATTGTCTCAATTTCATTAGATACAGAATCTATAATTTCATATTGAATATTGATTCTGTTATATGATTTAACATCATCATGGGGATTTTTTTCACCGCCTCCGAATTCGCTTGAAATTTTTTACGCCTTTTCAGTTTTGGTCCAGAATAAGAATTTTTTTTTTGCAAAGTTCTGTCACAAAACTCCACACTTGATTGAAATATGCATGAGTGCGAAAAGAACTAAGTTTCAATCGTAGCTTTAGCCAATGCTTACATAGTCTGAAAATTAAGATCAGATGACTAATGATTCTTTGAGAGAGTATTGTATTGATCAAAAACACTGTTCAATACAAAGTGAACAAAAATTCAAACGATGTTATGCATGTTAAAAGGGCTTCGGCTCTTCCACCATTGAGAGAATCGTTTTCAGATAATTATTCCAGTGTTAAAGTCACCGCTCCAGAATTATCAAGTAGTGCTTGTATGGCTTTAACTCTGGAAGACCACCTCGTATCACTTAGTGATTGTAGAGTTGAAGAGCCTCCAGAAAAAGTATTTGTTGATGAGTGAATATTTTCGAAAATAGCATGTCTTTTATAAAATGTTTCTATAAGAAAATATAATGCATTGAGCTGCTGAAATGCATTTCTAGCAGAAGGAATGGACGTGCATGCACTAACTACTTATAGATTTAATCGGACACTTGAAATTTTCAAATGAAAAGGATATAACCCCCATTTTTTCAAGTTGAAAAGGATTCGTTCCAGCCGGAAGTGGGAACTTCAATGTGAAGGTTGACTCTTTTGAAGCGCCATAGCGTGAGAAAACTGACCAGTGGACAGTCGATAAAAAAAAGGGAAAAGCCGATAGACAACGAGGAAACATTTGGGGGAGTGACCGCGTCCCCTATTTGCCGCCCCTGATTGCAACTATCACTTCAATGTTATATTGCAACTAAAAGGTTAAAATATATGTTTAAAAGGTTCAAATATATGTTTCTACTTACTCACAAAATAACGATGCTTTATTTGTAGTAAATTCCATGTCGATTCATCTGAAGCTGAAATGTATAGAAAAGTTTATAAAAATGTGCTCATATGAAGTGTGTATTTTCCATAAAATTGCTTTGTTACAAGATTTATGAGATTCCTAGGCGTATATTGTTATCTATTGTAATGGCATAACAATAAAGTGTGAGTTATTCATGTACTGTAATGAAACAATTATTCAAACCGCATAACGGCCAATATTTGTTTGTTTTAATAAAGAACACGAATTATAAATGCGATGTAAGATATTCCATTTAGGCTGTACGATTAGTTAGAAAACAGATTCTAGATATTTTATTTATGACAATTCAAATACAATTATGGGAAAAATAATTACTCAAAAACCGGGAAATATTAAGTCATCATTGTACGTCAACAGTAATTTGCATACATATTCGCACAATGTATTGTGACTACAAAGGATATAATGTATCCTTAAAACAAAAACAGATCCAAAATAATATGGAATGAAAGGCTATACAACTAAGTGTGACACACAGCGAAACAGCGGTGACACTAATTTGAGGATCAACCAATCAGAATACGCTACAATAAAACGTATTCAGAGCCAACGACTCAAAATTAATATAATAAATACAGTCAAATATCAAATACAGCAAAACTGAAATGAGACAGATATAATTCAAACACGCCTAGTGAGTTTTCTAAAAGTTTTAGGATGTATAAATAAAAATAGATGATTGGAAATGGATACAAAAATAATAGCATGGCTTACCGTTTTTCATCCATGTGTATGAGTCATTATCGATGTAACTGTCTGTATGATGCTATTCCTAAAATATACTGAGAAAATTTATCCGATGAAAGACATATTTGCAAAAAGCCAAGTTTTCGCTTTATAAAATTTTTCAGTCTTTAAAATATTGAGCTGAAGAACTATTACCAAGTTTATCAAACTTCTTGAGTAAAAAATATGGAGAAGAAAGATTATTGAATGCATTTCTTTATGAACATATGAACATGCCAAATTTACTTAATAACTGTATATAGAGTTGAAATATACGCAGTTCAATTTTCACCATCACAATCCCTTAATGTATTCAGGTTTATTGCAACAAAAACTACTTTGGATGAAAGAAAAGAAATTGCCAAGTTCATACGAAGTATATTCAATAACTCTTCTACTCTATACTTCTCATTCATGATGTTTGATAAATTTGGTATTAGTTCTTCTTTTCAATCATTTTTATAGCTGAAACATTTTGTAAAGCTAAGGAACTTGACACATTTTACTAGTTTGTTTTTTATCGAATGCCAGTATTTTTTGCAGTTTTTTTCTTCTTTATCCCACTCGGAGCAATCAGGACACTTAGCATATGCAATTACAACTGCCTGTTAGTAACATGCTTTCTGCTGAACTTTTCTTATCATTGTCTTCTTTTAAGAAAATGTATATATTTTCAAGATTTTGACCTGTCATCCAGGACATCTCAGAATAAGAAATCTTAAAATTTAGTAATTTTCACTATGTGTGAAGGTATATGGCAATCAGCATACCAGATAACAACTGTCTAAATTAAACACATGCTCTGCCATATGTTGATAAATAGCGAAATATTTTGAGTAAATGCAGATTTGAGCCAGTCAAAAATGTAATTTAAAATATAAAAAATTCGAATTTTGCAAATATTAAAAATTATTACAGGACACTCATCGCACCGAGTTCCAACTGTGTATCTCATACAGATTTTATGTAGAATGTTGATTATAATACCCACTTTTTATGAGAAAAACTGATAAGTACCACATTTGCGAGTGTTTCGATATTTCAAGTCTTTAAGGTTCCTAAAAATTCAAAAATTGTGGACATTATAATTTGTCTTCTATAAATTGCAACAGGACTCGCAGCATACCGAATGAACTATATGTATCTCAGACAGATTTACTTTAGAATGCTGATCATGCCACCCTATTTGCGAGAAAAACTAAAAAAAATTTGAATACTGCATTCGAGAGAAAGATAAAATGTACTATCTTTGATGCATTGACGCAAAAAATTGATGGGGCTGTGTGATCAGGATTAGATTTCACACCAGACTTGAGCTAAGATTTAGCGTAGATGGTTTCATGATGACTATTTACGAGTGTCTTAAAGTTTCACAATGGCATGAGACTTAAGGAAGCCAGTTTCATGACACTCTGCCCCAAAAGGTCAAAGTAGGCAATAAAAATTAGAGGCTACATGTAGCCACGGGAGTGGTTAAAGATGTGAACCAATGTTCAGAATGTCTGGTGGAATTTCCTTAAGTCGACCAATCAGAGCCAACGAGGCGTGTCAGACCTAAAGCTGAAAGGGTTAGAGTTATGTTAGATTTCTACTATAGTACGAAGGCAATATAGACTAGAAGTCATAAAGACTTCTACGTGAGAAAGCGGCAAATGAGAAACGACAATGTCCTGATTACAGTTGTTCCAGAAGTGTTCGACATTAACACGTAGACGACAGTACGATATGATCGACGAGTACTTGTGGGAGAATTATACTACGAGCTGATTCCAATAAAATGAGCGATATTAAGTGCGAGCTGGTGAGAAAGTCCGAGACAGACTTGGAGGTATGTGTTTGTATCAATGCTTGTTGACGGTCGTTAATGCATTTTAGGCATTGTCAAGTAAATGGTCTCACATCTGCTCTCTCCGCTGCAATTAATATGAATACACGTTGTAATTAATTTAATAAGTAATCTATGTTGTTAATAAATGATTTTAATTTTAAAGTTAACAATGGTGCAATTAATTGAGTAGTATTATGTTAATAAATATTATTTTACAGAACTCGCACTGAAGACAAATATGGTGGGTTTTATGAGCGGCCCACAATGCAATGTGTTCAATTATTTTAACGACAAACGATTTACGATAATTTCAGCCATATTTAAGAGAAGTTAATTTAATATATGCTTTGCATATAAGTTTACTGCGCCACAGGGGCAAAATAAAACTAAGTAATAACGTCTTGCTTTATTATGCCTACCTGCTAAAATTTTAAATATCAACATACTATTCCATTTAGATCCTGAAATACAGGATATGAAAAATCCACTTAATGGCTTGTGTTAAAAGTTTCCGTCTGAGTCTTCAACATTGTACATCAGATTTTCGAATATACCTTGTCTGGTGCTCTGCCGCGGACATTAAGGTATAAAGCACGTTTGCATAAACTATAAGCATGCGTGTTATTAAATAAAATCACTGTGCAAGGCAGATTGGAATATTGGAGCATAAGAGCACTCGTGGCACACCGGAAGGGACAGAAGTGGCAGCATCGCCTTCTGTAGCTCCACTTGGGAATGCAAAAATATATTTTACATTGTTTCATCGACCAAGAGTTTTTAAATAGATATAGCATTCATGCGAGAAATTATTTAAAGAGATATAGCATCCAGGCGAGAAATTATCTAAAGAGAGGTACCATCAAGGAGAGGCATTATTGAAAGATATATAACATCCAGACGAGAAATTATTTATTAATATATGTTATCCAATCAAGAAATTATCTAAAGACATATAGCTTCCAGGCGAGAAAATATTTAAAGAGATATAGGATCCAGGCGAGAAATTATTTAAGTCGGTATTCCATTATATCGGTCTATGGGGAATTTCCTATCTGCAATATTTTAGATGGAATACAAATTATGCTCTTCTGTTAAAATGGAATAATATAATTTGTAATAACTAAATCATGTATGAAGAAAATATTGAAAGCTGAAATTTAATTAAATATTAATTTCTCTGAGAATTGAAATACGTTCAATTATTTGTGCACATACATTTTTCATCCATATTTGATTGTCCTGCATGTACTAATATTCAACCAAACATTAAAATCATTTCTTGCTTTATTTGTTTTATAATATTTTCAAAATTTTTATCCTTATTATAATTTTCTACATTTCTCGTTTCCTGTTATTTTTCGTATTAAAATTCGAGCTTTAGAACTCATGTAAAATTTAATAATGCCGGAAACAAATGGAGCGGTGAAAATCGAAATCCTATTATTGAAATTACTTTACCAAAGGGAAAATATATTAATGCAATTTTGCTGACTCTTGAAATGAAATTTAGAATGCTTGTAAGCAATCATCAAAATGAGAAAATTTGCATTAAGCTTAAGGTTAGAAAATGGACATGAACCATATTTTTAAAGGTGACAGTATGTTTGTATAGTGATTTAAAAGTCTTCACTCGACTTTTTTATGCATTTATATTTCTTGGTGATTATTTTTAGTTATACCCGAACCATTATCTGAATTAGAAAAAAAAATATGTTTATTTTTCAGATTTTGTATCCAGGTTATTGTTCAAAATGTTACAAAAACTTAATGGTCTTTTTTACAAATTGTTTTACAAATTGGCAACAGCCTTAAAGAGCCAGTAGATACATTTAGCTTTTCTGGATTAACATAAATTATTATGTTACCATCAATGTCAAAGTTCATATTATAAATTTCTTCCATATACTATACTATATTACTATATATTTTCCAAGATATAACTTCGTTTCAAATATAAAGTAATACTGTGAAAATATTATAATTTGAATAACTTGAGCTCTAATCATGAGAAATTGTTTTTCCTTATTTGAAGTTT
Source organism: Amaurobius ferox (assembly GCA_951213105.1). Classification (NCBI taxonomy): domain Eukaryota; kingdom Metazoa; phylum Arthropoda; class Arachnida; order Araneae; family Amaurobiidae; genus Amaurobius; species Amaurobius ferox. The sequence goes on along the minus strand of OX578144.1, from coordinate 94,349,868 downwards.
TGCTTTTCCTTACTTGTATTTTTACTTTTTCTAACTTTTATATTTGCTTTACCTTACTAATATTTCTACTTTCTCTTACTTGCCTTTTCCTTGCATATAATTTGTTATTGATCATGTAATTTTTATTGATCGTGAGCGAGTAGTTAACCATGGGTAATAAAATCGTTCAAAATAATGTTCCTAGGGTGGATTTTCTTAAACAGTGAGCGGTATCTAACAAATACCGCACTGACACAACTTTTCATTTGACATATTTACTATTACCTTCACACTACCTTCAATTTGTGAAATCCTGCCAAATGTTTCGCCAAGCATTACGGACGGACAGAGAAATGGTCTATTCTTATAGTCGTCTATTATGTACTTTCCAAGATATTGAATTTTAATTTATTAGTCGTCATTTGCATTGATACGAGTATATAAAAATTTTTATCAATTTGACGATATTTTCGTCAATTTGGCAATATTTAAGCAAACTTGCCAAATTGGCGATACACCTCAAAAATCCATCACCTGGTTTTGCCAAGCGTTTCAGACGGAGAAATAGGTTATTCTTATAGTAGATTATTATGCTTTTTCCAAGACATAATAAATTTTCATCAATGTGTTGTCATTTTCATTGTTTTAGCGTCATTTTAATCAATTTGCTGACATTTTTATCAATTTGGAGAAATTTTTGTCAATTTGTAAACTTTTAAAAAACTCGCCAAGTTAGTATGATTCGTGTCCAGGGGTCGTCACGGGTCGAATTTTTGACCCCGTGACAAATAAAAAATGCAAAATGCATGTTTAAAAAATGCAGTAAAAATGCAAAATGCATATTTAAAATGCAAAATCATTAATATGCAAATTTTGTCTCGCAGTTGTGACCTGTGTATTTAAGCTCATGTTCGCCTCCTATTTTCACTTTGCCAATAATGATGGACATAAAAATGCCCTAATGCGTTATGGTTGTGAATTTTTGTATGTCGTGGATGGATATCTTTATTAAATACTTTTAATAATGGCCACATTTTGGATGCCTTTTTTCTAACTGTTGATTATTTGATGTGTTTTTCATACAATTTTATTTTTGTTATAAACTATGAAACAAATAGAGGATTTCGAAACATATTTTGCAAATAGACATGTGAAACAAGGTTTAGACATAAGTCATAGAAGTCCAATTAAATACTGATGTCTCAATTTAAATAGCATAATTTTATTGGCATAAGTGCACATATAACTCAATAATGTTTTTAATCAGACATAAGAAAGCATTAAATTAAAAGCATTGTTTATTGTATTCACTTATAGTTTACTTGAACTCGTTTTTTTTTACTTTCAGCACCATGGAGAATTAAACAGACTTTTACTTTATTTTTCGTTTTTTTTGCACAATGTTTGGGCTAACATTCAATTTTACAGAAATGATATATTTGCAAATAATATCATCAAAATCTACAGAAAATTTTGTTGTTTTTCAAAATTTATCTTAAAAATTACATTACATACGAACGATTAGGAATATATTTGGAAATTCACACATAAATCCATATGCAGTATAACGGACAGCTTTAACGAACGTTTAAAATATTATTTTATATAAAAGAAACTCATTAAATAACCCCAATTATGACATGAAAATTAAAACTTCTAAACTATAATTATTGTAATATTGCATATTAAATCAAGAAAAGCACTTTTAAAACTGTTTAAAACTTCCGCAGTTTAGATGGCATTAAAAGTTTTTCGTGCATTGCAGTTATTAAAGAAAAATTGATAGCGAAAATTCACGTGTGACGTCCCAAAATAGACTAAGAATAAAATTAAAAAATGCGTATTTTGAGAACAAATTAAAATTTCCGATTAAATATTATACCATGTAGGAATTATTGACCTCGATTTTGAATAGTTTTTAGTACTAAAGATTAAAATTGCGTACGTGAAAGAAAGCAAAAAAAAAATACTAATATGAAAGATGATTTTTCCGATGTTTTAAAATACAAATAAATTGTCGTCTTTACTGAGATTGCCTGACCGCTTTGTGGTACTAATGCACATATTGACAAACACCACCTGCGTCGCTGTGGAGTCCTCGGTGGTGCTACTGGGGCTTCAAGATATTGGGTGACACGAGGACTATTGAGGCGATAACTTTCATTTATCTTTTGAATACTTGACGGTTTTCGCATTGTTTGTTCATTTATCTACCCCTGTTCTTGTTCCTGGTTTTTATGTTAATCTTTTTGTGGCCCAACCATTGGAAACAAAAAACCCACAAATAATATAATACATATATTTTTTATTATGTATTATTTGTAATTCCATGATGTATACAAGTTTAACGTTAAGCTTTTAATTGTGCCATGAAGCAATCAGATATAATCTAGCGCCTGACTGTTGCTATAAGGATACATTTTTGTTGCCCGTTGCGGTGACCCAAAACTATTAGTTATTAAAATAAACATTTTAAGTTTAAGGTCGCATATAAATTACTAGTCTTTGTGCCGCATGTAACCCGCCATTGTTTCTTAGTACGAACTCGCTCACCGTAATCTATAAATCAATACATTACTTATTAATATAAGCATTTTGACTTTAAAAATAACATTTATTAATACAAATTATGTGTATGATTAACGCTACGTACAACATTACTTCAAAATTACTCAAGGAGGAGAAATCACTCATGTGAAACCGTATCATTTTTAACTTATTCAAAACAGCAAACATCGACCTACTATTTATTAAGACAAACACATACCTTGGCATTTTGGCCTTATTCTGCACTGTCCAAACTTTATAGAATGATACTTACACTGTTCAATGGCATTGCACATCTCGATTGGCTACAGTCATCTCTTAACTCTGTCATTGATATTTTAGGATTTCATCTCTCCACTAAACTGAGTATCTCAGAAATATCTATTTTTCCTTATCCAACAGTAAGCCACCTTACCCTGTGATCTATTCTTGCTAACATCAGCCTTTTTTAGACTCGGGTAAATACACACTCTCATATTATCATTAACTAGTCTTCAGTATGCCGTTGCATCATTTTTTGATTGGCTGTTCTGGATAGAATGAAATTTGTCTTAAGTATTGTCCCTAAGCATTGTTTATGCCTCATGTCGCTCTTGTAATTTGGGTGACATTTATTTATAAGGGTTATAACTTTTCGGCCCAAAACTGTCGAAATTGACTTCAGTTGTATGAGCCTTTTGTTTGATAGCAAACGCCAAAATCTGAAAATGTTGCCTACTGGTCTCACACCCATAGTCATGGCTACGTTCACAATTATAAGACAATCACGTGAGCAGCTTCTGAAATGGAAATCGACACGGATGATGCCAAAAGTGAGGGGGATATTTTCTGTTGCCAACCAAAACTTAGCGAAAGCGATTGAGGGAGGTGAAAGAAATTGTTTGTGGAACTCAGTTAAAAATCGACAGAAAGCGTTGAATATGAGCAAATCAAGAGAGATAGGTTTATTCGACCTAGTTCTAATGATTATCAATTTGAACACACCTAAATTTTAGGAAGAACTTGAGATTTTTGAATGATTTTTTTAAATCATAAAAAAAAAATCATGACATTCAATAATATTGCTTAAGCTCCAATTTTATACGTATATTTTTATTAGAAAACGAATGACAAAAACTTTGACATATTCCTGACATAGCATTACAAGTTTTTTAAAATAAATTTATTTGAGATTTACATAAAATTAAAACGTTTTAGAATAATCAAATAGATTCATTTCCCATATGCATCATTATGCGATAAATGCGTTAACAGTATCTAGTCTCTGTAAAAAAGTTGCCGGTCTTTATGTCTGTCTGTAACACTTGGCTATACATTTAGCGACACTGGCGACTAATTTGGTGAGATATCAATCTAAAATTTGGTATATCTATGTAAGTGTCGCTTACTGTATCACACATGAATATGACAGTGATTCACCTATAACCATATTGCGTGACATAGATGTCTTGTGTTGAGAATAGCTGTCTTGTGTGAAATAGATGTCTTGTAAAATAGATGTATTATATGACATCGTTGTATTATATGACATAAATGTCTTTATTTTCGATTTATATTTAAATAATTGTCCACATTTTCCAATTGGATTTTATCGTCTATCTCTCTTTATTGTTATCCTAAATTTTAAAATTCTCCGCTAGGAGTGCTGCAATCACTTTTATTCGATTGTATATGGTCATTTTACTATATACAGTTCTAGTTTATGACTCTTTAGGGTCTTTACTTACAATGCTATTGAGGGTCCTAAGTACTTTCCCGGAAAACATAGGCTGGCGATATATCACTTAACCATAATATGTAATTAGATGTATTATCTGATCTGATTTGTATTAATTAATACTATTTTTACACTTTTTAAGTGCATATTGAGATTCACATCATTAACTTCTTATATTAACAGAACATATTGCATATTGCACATCTGTGAAAATTAAATTTTTTGAATAGCTACTTTTGAATCATACCCAGCAATATTTTTGTTTCTGGAAGCAACGCTTTTGTTGCGAAACAACACATACATCAAAATAAAATTTTTATAAATTCCACAAAATTATACAATTTTTGAAAAATATTATTAACGGATTCACCTAAATTGAAATGTTATCATATATGCTACAGATATTGATTTATTAGCCACAGTTTTTTACGTATTTTGGATGTATAAGGGAAAAGGTACAGAATAAAATGTGAAGCATTGGAATTCATTCTATCTATGACTCTTTAAGACTTATGAGAGCCCTTAAGTTTAATCGAGAAATGATTTTTTACACTGAAATAATACTTGGATATATATTCTATGAGAATATGTATCTTTTGATCCGATACATCAATTGGAATAATGATTTTTTAAGAACATTCAATCGATAAAAATTAAATGGAATAAATGTGGCTACTTACCCATATAATACTTTCTCAAATCCTCGACAGTACAATAGCACAATTTGTTAAACAATGGACTAATGTATGATGTTTGGTTAAATATTTCCCATTTTATTGAAATTTGAATTGTTTCTATTGAAGTTGACTTCTGTATAAAAATGTCATCAATTAATAACCACAAACAAATTTATTATTATGTAACATTAATGTATGATATGTATATAAATTTTATATAATTAAAACAAATCTGACAAAGTAAGCAACTTCAATCAAATATAAAACAAAGCACTAAAATATTTCTCTTGGAGCCATATATATTGATGATTTTGGTAAGAATTTAGATGTTTTTACTGGATTTCAATAGGTATTTTAAGAAAGTGCAACCTGCTGCTACAAGGCGAAACCCCCACCCCAACCCCGGGGCGGGCCACCCTGAGATGGTGGCAACGGATGTTGGCTCTGTAGCCTTCATCCTCCGACTCTGGGGGAATATTAATCGGGTTACCTGGTAGACAATGAACTGTCCGTCGAACCAGCGAGTCTATCAGGCCCCGACTCTTCCGGGTGTCCGAGACCACTGGACTGCGCCTATTCATGGCCTAACCCAAGGTCCGGACGGTGACTGGGGTCGGGCTTGGCGGGTGTTCTTCGGATCCCTGCCCGGTTAATGATCCCGTCGAGAACGTGTTCCTCGGCAGCGGCCTTGCCGGAAGTGGATTTTGCATTGTTCTTCCTCCCCTCGTAGTCGGCAAAAACCAATAGGTTTCCGCGGGAGGTTGACCGAACCTGCTACAAGGCGAAATGGTACATAGCTGCGTATTTATCGTAAAACACCAAATCATGGAGTAGAGATTAGGAAACTAGGAAATAAAACTCGCATTAAAGAAACGCTTGAAAATGCCATAATGCTTTGGAATTATATCAAGGTGTCTCTAGTGTTAGTTAAATAGTCGCTAGTTGTAGATGATACAGTAGGAAGGAGGAATATTTAGTATATGCATTTTTGATTAATTTTAAATTAATATTCCTTAATTACGAGTATTATTAATCAGTATTTCTTCATAATCGTAGGAACATAAGATATGGAGATAAATATACATAAATTGGAAAAATAAATAATTTTTAACACGCAAGGATACTCTTTACTGTTTCAGTTCTAATCTGCATTGGCTAATAATTTATTTCTACAAAATTGGCAGTTAAAATAAATATTTTAAACTTCTCGTCATAGAGTTGCATATAATGCAGGGCAATTTATCAGTCCCACCTGAATTATTGTCCCTCACTATATTTCCATTTTCCCAATAGGTTTAATTCCTTAGCTATACTTCCATGTTTATAACATTGCATGAACAATTATGGTATTGATATATTCATGACGCCATTGAGTTCAGAATCTGCTGAATACTAAAATGCTGGAATGTTAAAATGTGTTTAAAAGCTTGAATAAAAATTTTCGGAAGAATTGTTTACACTCCATTGAGAGCGCTAATGGGTTGCAAACAAAATGAGTTCGTTAAATGATGCCAAAAGCATTCATTCCCTTAAATATGGAATATTTTTTGCATTGTGAAATAATTTTCCCCCGTATTCCATATTCCTCAGGCAGTTGATGAATAATGAAATGCATCCCTCTCAATTAATAAGTAAACACAATAGACTTTCACTACGAGAAATGATGCATTTATTCACAATTTTATTCAAGTTTTTATATTCCTTGCTTTATATTCTGTAGTAAATAGCAAGCGAATTTATTATGTAATTAAAATCCATCTCAGATTCCTATAGATTTAATGTTTAGATAACTCCTGATGATGGCCCATCCATTATTTTGCTCTACAATGAATAACAATCTGATGTGGGCAACACATGACTTTCCTTATATAATGTAATGAATTTACTACTTTTACAGTAAAAGAATAGGTTTTTCTTATAGTAGATACTAATATTCTTTCCAAGACATTGGATTTTCGACAATTAGTCGTCATTTTCATTGATTTAGCTTCATTTTTATCCATTTGGCGAGATTTTCGTTATTTGGCAACATTTCAAAAAGTCGCCAAGTTGGCGACATTCCGCCAAATTCGTCGCCAAAATCTCGCCAAGCGTTATGCACTAAGAAATAAGTTATTCTTACAGCAGATAAATAACTATTTGCGTTCAAATACAAGAGTATTACTCAGAAAATATTTTTTCATGAATGGAACGAGCTAGATCCACCAGAAAAGTGAACATGTTTCTCAATAAGAAACATTTTTATTTTATATGACTTTTTGATATTTTTTTTTAAAATTGTACAATATCTCGAGAACGGTTCGTGTTAGCGTTCTAAAATGTGTGTCAATCGTTTCTAATGAAAAATTACATAAGAAATGTCGATTTGTGTAACTTTATTAGTGGTTTTGATTTTTTGACGATTTTTTCAAAATTTCATTCGAAAATTAAGTTGGGTTTTGAACATTCGATTGCGTATAAAAACAATAGGCTTCCAGTGTTTACGGATGGTGATTTTTGTGCCAAATTTGGTTCAAATCGGTCCATTCGTTCGTCAGTTATCGTCTCCACAGACCCACTGACACACACACACACACAGACATCACTTCAAAAATGTTTGATTCGTGATCAGGGATGCTTGAAACGTGCTCTCGAGTCGAAAACTCGAATTCGAATTTTCGACCCCGTCACAATACTTTCCTTATACATTATGCATATAAGGAAAATAATAAAAGTAATAAAGTACAGTAAGGAAGGTAATAAAAGTAATAAATTATGTGATGGATTCAACTATCCGAATCTCAGACTTTGATGGATATAGATCTTCATGCTTTGGGCATCCGTGAATACGAATAAACCATTTTTACAATTTATGGCTATCTTCGTCAGTCTGCCTGCGGGCTGTATATCTCTGAGACAAATCCAGAAAATGTAATTAAAATTAAGCACAATTATATATATTTATGAAATATAAAATCCAATGATTATCGGTTGAAATAGACTAAAATGGGGCTTTAAATTTTTCGAACATTTCTTTCCCCGATAATGGAAATAATGTCATAAAAATATATTTTGTTAGTGTAACGTCACGTAAACAGTTGTTTTAAGTTTTATATATGCACTATATTACTTTCCTTATATACATAATGTATAAGGAAAGTATTGTGACGGGGTCGAAAATTCGAATTCGACTTTTCGACGGGAGAGCACGTTTCAAGCATCTCTGATCACGAATCAAACATTTTTGAAGTGATGTCTGTGTGTGTGTATGTGTGTGTGTGTGTGTGTGTGTGTGTGTGTGTGTGTGTGTGTGTGAAAGTATGTGTGTGTGTGTGTGTCAGTGAGTCTGTGAAGACGATAACTGACGAACGAATGGACGAATTCGAACCAAATTTGGTACAAAAATCACAATCCGTAAACACTGGAAGCCTATTGTTTTTATACGTAATCGAATGTTCAGAACCCCCCTAAATTTTCGAATGAAATTTTGAAAAAATCGTAAAAAAATCAAAACCGCTAATAAAGTTACGCAAATAGACATTTCTTATGTAATTTTTCATTAGAAAACGATTGGCATAAATTTTAGAACGCTAACATGAACCGTTCTCGAGATATTGTACATTTTTCAAAAAAATTATGATAAAGTCACATAAAAAAAAATTCCTATTGAGAAACATGTCCACTTTTCATATGTAATACCATGCGATAAATTGAGTGACATCATTCTCGTGGATCTAGCTCGTTCCATTCATGAAAAATATACTTTGAATAATACTTTTGTATTTGAACGCCAATAGTCATTTATCTGCTGTAAGAATAACTTTTTCTTAGTGCATAACGCTTGGCGAGATTTTGGCGACGAATTTGGCGGAATGTCGCCAACTTGGCGACTTTTTTGAAATGTTGCCAAATTAATGAAAATCTCGCCAAATTGATAAAAATGATGCTAAATCAATGAAAATGACGACTAATTGTCGAAAATTCAATATCTTGGAAATAATATTAGTATCTACTATAAGAAAAACCTATTTTTTTACTGTAAAAGTAGTGAATTCATTACATTATATAAGGAAAGTCATGTGTTGCCCAGATCAGATTTTTTCTCCTGGTGGTGCTAGCTTTCTGCATATGGATAGTTTAAGTAATTCGACTTATTTTCATCTGAAAATCAAAATCGGCGGGGAACAATATTTGAACCGGGTTCTCCTTAATTGCGACCCGTTCGAATGCCGTCTACACTAACTCCAGAGTGGATTAACTCCGTGCTGATATGTGCTAAAATAAGCAAAATTGGATCTACGAATGTAATAAAAAAAATAAATTCTTCAAAGAAAACTAATATACACTAAAAAAAATTAACCATTAGTCTTCCTTTAACTGTTTTTATTTTTCGTTTTAACCACAAAAATGTCTTAGTCAGGACCTAACCGTTGGTCAGTTTAAGATATATGCTCTATAACAAAAAAATCGACCAAGAAAGACTTGTCCGATTGTAATGAAATTTCGCACATTTTGAACGAACATGCAAATGAATAAAATCTAGTGTCATGAATTGTCTTCAAACTTGCCCAACACTTCCTTGGCCAGCTAGGTCTCCTGATCTCTCTCCTATAGAGCACATTTGGAACGTTATAGGAAGGTGATTTCAACCATCTCGGAATGTTGACCATGTAGCCCGACAGTTGGAGACAATTTGGCAAGACATTCCGCAGGAAACCATCCGTTAACTTTATCAGTCTATGCCACGCCGGGTGACATCTTGCATCCAGGCTAGAGGTGGACCAACGCCTTATTGACTTCCTCACTTCGTATACGGTCAAACTCTAAATCATTAAATTGTTCTGAAATTTTAATCGTTTCTTTTTCTATGTATGTTCTTCACATCCGCCAATTTTTATCACAATTGGACAACTCCTTCTTGGTGCATCGATTTTTACTTTCCTTATATACATAATGTATAAGGAAAGTATTGTGACGGGGTCGAAAATTCGAATTCGAGTTTTCGACGGGAGAGCACGTTTCAAGCATCCCTGATCAGGAATCAAACATTTTTGAAGTGATGTCTGTGTGTGTGTGTGTGAAGGTGTGTGTGTGTGTGTGTGTGTGTGTGTGTGTGAAAGTATGTGTGTGTGTGTGTGTGTGTGTGTGTGTCAGTGAGACTGTGGATACGATAACTGACGAACGAATGGACCGATTCGAACCAAATTTGGTACAAAAATCACAATCTGTAAACACTGGAAGCCTATTGTTTTTATACGCAATTGAATGTCCAGAACCCCCCCTAAATTTTCGAATGAAATTTTGAAAAAATCGTCAAAAAATCAAAACCACTAAGAAAGTTATGAAAATAGACATTTCTTATGTAATTTTTCATTAGAAAACGATTGACATAAATTTTAGAACGCTAACATGAACCGTTCTCGTGATATTGCACATTTAAAAAAAATATCAAAAAGTCATATAAAATAAAAAAAAATATTTCCTATTGAGAAACATGTTCACTTTTTATATGTAATACCATGCGATAAATTGGGTGACATCATTCTCGTGGATCTAACTCGTTCCATTCATGGAAAAAGATACTTTGAGTAATACTTTTGTATTTGAACGCCAATAGTCATTTATCTGCTGTAAGAATAACTTATTTCTTTGTCCATAACGCTTGGCGACGAACTTGGCAGAATGTCGCCAACTTGGCGACTTTTTGAAATGTTGCCAAATTAACGAAAATATCGCCAAATGGATAAAAATGACGCTAAATCAATGACAATGACGACCAATTGTCAAAAATTCAATATCTTGGAAAGAATATTAGTATCTACTATAAGAAAAACCTATTTTGTTACTGTAAAAGTAGTAATTTCATTACATTATATAAGGAAAGTCATGTGTTGCCCACATCAGATTTTTTTATTTTGCAGTGAATGTTATTATTTTACGACCCTAAAATGTGCTTTTATTACGATACTCAATTTAGGTCCAAAGTAATCTTCTATAATAAATTTTTTAATTTAAAATTATTGATGCCATTTCTTAGTAGTTATCATGCTCAGTTCTCGAAGTATAATGTATTTTACTAATCCGCACAGAGATAGATATTTCGAAATATTAAGAAAAATTACATGAACATTTTATATGATTATTTGCATCGTTAAAAAAATAATTACATTCGGCAAGATCTAATAATAAGAAAGTTCTAACTTGTGGTATTGCTTTCCAATAATTTAGATATTCGTTAATCTGTAGAAAGTGTCATATATTGGACCCATCAAATTGTTTTACAATATACACTAATGTCGAAAAGTTAAGCATCATTTCTGTTTATGAGAAAATTTCCGGAAATCTACATTGGAATAGAATGAAACGTGGTATACGGGTGTAATATGGTTGTAGAAGAAAGCAATGCAAAACAAAGATAATAACGACTTATATTATTCAAACAAAAAGGTTGAAAAACATGATCACAATACGAGTGTCAACCCCAGTAAAACAGAGTGATTAAAACAATATGATGCTGCAATTTAATACTATGTGTGGGAACCTCCTGTAGCCACGCATGCTGCACAACGATTTCTCATACTTTCGATGAGGGGTGTGGATGAGTTATATGCTCAAAGAGGTCCAAGTCTCACGGAGAGCAGTTTTCAATCCCGGAACGGAGCTTGGTGGGTAGCGAAGGGCTGCAAGATGTATCCCGAGCATATCCCACACATGCTCTCTGGATTACCTATCCAACTCATGGATTCAGATCAGGAGAGTTGGCAGACCACTGCCTATGCTGCATATCTTCAGTTTGAAGGAAGTCGTTGACCAAGGCCGAACGTTGAGGAGACGCGTTATCAGCCATGAATATGAAATTAGAACCAACAGCACCTCGAAACAATCGAATGGAAGGCTCAAGAACTTGGTATCTGTATCTTTGAACGGTAAGCGACCCCGTGTCAAAGATGAGATAGTCAGTGCGGTCATACATCATGATGCCTGTCCAGACCATGACTCCCCCAAATGGAAAACGATGTCCTTCCGTGATGTTTCCTGGGTGAAAACGCGTACCACGTTCTCTTCATATCGTGATACGACGAGAATCAGTTTGCAGGCTGAACCTTGACTCGTCAATGAACATGACATTGCCCCACTGTTGACCACACCATTGCCGATGTTTTAAACTCCACTATAAATGCTCGTGATTCCGTGCAGACGTCAGGGAGATGCAAACTGCTGGTCGTCTGTTATAGATACCAACATGTATGAGTCTCCTGTAAACAATTTGTCTCAAAACAGTGATTTATGTGGCGGCTGTCAGGTCTGAACCCAGTTGTTTGGCAGAACAGTTCCTCTGACGTCATTCAATTATCACCAAATATCGGTCTTGCAGAGCGGTTGTTACCCTTGGCTGACCTGGTACTGATCGTCGGAGTAACATATCCAATGGTTTGGAATCTTTGCCACATTCTGAAGATCACACGCTGAGGCACATTCAGAATTCGAGACTCTCCTGTTTGGTATCGACCGGATTCCAGCATTCCAATAATTCGTCCCTTCAGAAACACGTCCAATTGACATCTTTGTGTCATCTTTCGTCCTTTTTTTATTATTAACAATGCTCCGTACCACAGCAATTGCGAAATTATGCCTCAACTGGTCTTACCGCTCAAGGCCTTTTTATAGTCATTCACGCGTGCGCCGGTGCTTTGCGCATATAGACGTCGACTGAACTGTTTTGCATATGCACAATGATTTACCTTCGTTCTCCACAACTGATTGCAAAACATTGTATCAATATTAACTTCGAAGTCTTCGCATTTTACGAATTATGCTTAACTTTTGGACGTGAGTGTATGTATGTCTGTTAGCCTGTAGACATGATATTCAGCAAATTCAGACAATCGAACAAAAGTTGGTACAATTGTTTCTTTTCATAAACATTACAGTCTTATTGGTTTTTGATGCGATGCGCCACTGCGGAAGTGTGCTTTATATCGAAGGTTTTATACAAAAATCTGAAATGAAAAAAAAAATTAAACAATTGTAAAATTATAAAAAATAGATATATATTTAAACCTAATTAAACATTAAATATGTAAGACATAAACATCCGTTGAATATACAATTTTGTACTTAAAAGCTAATGGTATCAGAAACGTTAAAAATGATTTAACGTCGTTAACATGAAACTTTAGCCTATGTCATTTCGAAGATTATGTTAATTTTGTAAATATGTTCGAAAATAAATTAGTTTTGAATAAATCCAAAATAAAATAATTTTGTTAATTACAGAATAAGCAGATAATTAAAAGTATCACCCGGTTTTGGAAATTAAAGTATATTCCTTCTTTAAAATAAAAATATAGAACAATCGTTCCAATAATATTTTAAGTAAATTTGACAAATTATTTCTGAAGTTTTGCAACAATATAAGCCAATTTAGTTTCCGAAACAGATTTTTCCGGCATTCTATTATATACTACTGTGAAACTAAATTTGGAATTAGTTAATATGGAATTAGTTAATAATTATTAACATAAAGTAGAACAAAATTATGATCTATCCTATTAAATTAAGATTTATGAAACAACAGTGCTGTGTCCCCAATGCCAACCAGCCAATTTGCTGCTACATCAGAAATACTTACGATGACCATTGTCAAATGAAATTAAATATTTGCAAGTTCATTAATTATTCAAATGTTCAACCATATTATTTAGTATTCATTCATATATTTTTAATTTACGAAAATTCACTAATTGTTTTAGAGTAGAAATTACGAACTACAGCACCCATTGTGATGTCCAGATTTTGCTATAATTGCAAAAATCTTGAAATTAATTTGTTATTAATTTCTCTTTGACAACATCACTCGTAATTTATTTAAATGTGACCGTACCTGATATTTGGTCGTAGATCACCATATAGAGGGTGTACCTTTGAAACTGAATCTCAGCTGCACGACCATCGTTTCTGATACCGTTGTCGGCTGGTGAGTTTATTCATTAAGATACTATTTGGGCATGAGTTCTTTGTGAACATTTTTGTCGTCCCTATTTATTTCTTCAAAATGAAAAAAATTGTATGGCAATTCCGTATACGGCCAGATTAGTGTACCTAGTAGCGAAACTGACACGATAAAGGATTATCGATTTTGTTATGAAACAAAATAGCTTAAGGCACTAAATGTACTAATTAAAAATCCTCAGATTGAATTTTAAGCACCAAAATGTGGCAAAATATTATTACAAGTATTCAAAGTAGACCAAATTTTAAATTATCAGCATTGTGAGGTAACCGCCAATAATCCACTTACCCACTTAAAATTATTTTTTGCTTTGCTGCCTCTATAGCAAAATGCTGGAAGGCAAAACATTGATTCTGGTGTTTAAATAAAAACATAATCTTGAATCATGTTAAACATATTATTTATTTAAAAACAATCTTTCAAAATCAAATTCATTTTTAAAATCTAAAATTTAGATTGACAAATTTACCTAAAAATAGTCATTGCACATCCAAGTTATTTGATGACATTTCTAAAATGTTACTTATTAAACCTTTATAATAAGTTTTTGAAGTCTCGTGATAAATGTAATAACCCAATAAAAAAACCGAGTTGAGAAACTATAACATAACATTCTCAATTTTCTCATAAGGATTTCTCCTAATAAATTTAAATGGACACAATAGCTTTACTCGATATGGAAGAATATTTTTAAAATATTGTCTTTTGTTGGCCAGGTGAATATAATTGAGAAAACTACTATAACACCTTTTACATAAACATTCCAATTTTATAAGAATCAACTGACTTCTATCGGGAATCACCAGATTAAGGAAAATATTCGATAAGCATAAAATGTGGTTCGACTTCATTAAACAACTGTTGTTATTTACAGAAAGTCCAGTTGAAATTCGTATACTTGATTATTAAGTTTAACTCTGATCTTCTCACTGACCTATTTTACCATGTTAACTTAACTCAGCAGCATTAGTGTTTTCATTGAACTGGCATTTCTCTTATCTTTACATAAGACCATCTGATATGCTCCTTCCCTCTTTTTCATTTCGAAGTCAATCTCGAAATTTTACCACCTCTTACTATTTATAAGTAAATATAATTAATTTAAAATTAAAATAAAACATACGTTATATTAATTGTATGTCCACTCTTAATTAACATATAAATTAATGCATTTATATATCGTAAAATCTACTAAACTTTAAACATTATAATACTTATTAGTATTTAACTTATACAGATAATATTAAATACTTTTAATTAATATTTTCAGACAGATTAAAATTATTTGTAAAATTTGCACGTAGCATATATTTCTAAAACAGTCTAGCAACACAAGCATGACAATGCTACATATCAAAAATCCCGAATCCTTTAATACTGAATGCGACATTATAATTTCTGCACCAATTAAAACTACGGTACGTAAATCTTTATGGCTTGATCGAGCATAACATCTACGTAAATAAGTCAAACGATATGCTGGAATGTTAAAATATGCTTATAAACCTTGAAAGGAGCTTATCAGCAAGACGGTTTGTCCGCTATGTAGATCGTTGATTGGCTGAAAATATTTTGTTAGATGAACGATCCCGAAAACATTCACTTAGGATCTGTGCATTTTGCATAACTTGGAAATGCTTTCGCAAGCTGGATTTATATCAGACACTTGATAGATAATGCAGTTTATATGTTACTAATGAAACAAGGAATTGCAATAGAATAGTTGTTGCCGCACTTAAAATATTCCGTTACGCTGGATTTTGATCGTTAAAATATTTGTTTCCTTTGTGTGACAAATTTACGCTATTGTCATGAGATTATGTGCTAAGGGATAATAACAAAAATAACATTTTAAATCATAATTCAGCAATATATTTCAGTTAATTGCAAATTGTTCAAAATTTGGTCAGTTGATCAGCTCATGAAAAGCATTCCAGGTTGCTTCTATCCGTACTCAAAGTACACCTGTATTAGTTACGGGACGAGCATCACGAGTGAGACTCCAACCGACGAAATCCCAGACATATTCAATTGACCACATATCCGGTGAATATGCAGGCTAAGGAAGAAGTCGTATTTGTTGTGCTGAAAATAAGCCTTGAAAATTCCTAGCAACTTATGGACGGGCATTGTCTTGTTGAAATACAGCTCCAGAAATGCGTTGAAGGAAGGATACGATTTCGGGCTCCAGAGCTTCTCTGATGTACCGGTTGTAGTTGAGATTACCCGCAATTCTTAGTATATATATATATATATATATATATATCGTCTAAGATATCCAATGACGCCCCAGGCTATCACGCTTGGTTGTCGTCCAGTATGACGTTGGATTACGCACTCCGAAAGGTGGCCTCTTGAGTGAATGAGGCCATCATCGTATCCCAAATTAAAATGAGATTCGAAAAGACGATTTATTGTCAATTTACACGCAGTTGAAGAGCCTATTGTAGCCCAGGTGTGGATGGTTTTGCATCAGGGCATTCCTGTACAAAGGAATCCTCGCCACAGTCCCTGGCGTAGCAGACGCCGCCAAATTGTTGGAGCAGACAATGCCATACTGGTATCAGTGCTCCCACGTCCTGCCAACTGTCGAGATGAAACTGTAGAGTCCATAGTTGCCATGCGAACTCGTCTGGTTCTCTGCAGTCCACTGCTTCTACACCCACATCACTGACCTGGCATTGCGTTCCATAGGAGCTGTTATTGTACGATAGGAAAACACCCCCTTCAGGAAGGCCGGTTATTCGTTCCCGTCCAAACTCTGTAACTTGCCAATATGGCGCCCTCTGTCACGTAAAGCCATGTTGTCTTCTCATGACACGTTTACAGCTGCAGGCATCCATAGCTTATTTTCAACGTCCCGCTATAGATCTCTATCTATACGGCTAAAACAACACTTCAGTGGGCACTAATTAGCCCACGCATACACGATGACTCTGAAATTCTAACCATTTGCACAGCACACCCTAATTTGCGTTTGCTGTAAGTTTCAGCTCATTCGCATGATTCATTGACGGTGTTGCAACTTTTACATAAATGAGTTTATGTTTATATATATATATATATATATATATATATATATATATATATATATATATATATATATATATATATATTATAATATTAAAAACGTATATAATAAATTCCTGGGGGCACGTTTAGATAAATATATAAATTTGACTTAATGGGTTAATTAATATGCTAATCTATTCATAAAAATACTAATTTGTTTTATCTTAACATTTATAATTTTGAATTACACAGTGTATAAATGTTTAATATTCATAATGTTAAAATAACATTTGTTAACTTCCTAAAAAATATATCCCTATTGCACTTTTTCTGCACATTAAATAAAACGGATAAAAAATAAATTGCTCTGAATAATTAGATGCGTTTTTCAAACTTCAATATCCTCAAATTATGAGAAAGTTGAAATATTTAAAATTTTATTAACCATATTTTATATTTAATAAAGAATGTCTTTTTATCTCACACAAAAAATATAAATGCAATCAATATTATATTTCACGTTACTTTAGTTAGTTATATTAAATAATATATGGAAACTTCCGTTTTAATTTATGACAATCAATTAAAATTATGATTATTAATTTGAATAGGTTACCTTATATAGCAAATAATAAGTATGTCGATAAAACTTTTATAATTAGATGATTAATTTAGTTGTTATTTTAATTATTTAATCTAAATTTTCTCTGTATTTATTATTATTTATTCTCTTTATTTTTCGTCTTAGATAAGGCTGATTGTTTTACTTATGGGCTCTTCCGAAATAGTTTTTAGTAATAATATATTTTGTCAAAAATGATTTTTTATAATTAATTTACTTCACGTGGTATTATAAATTATCGTTCAATATGCTTGACACATGTTAATGACTTGTCTTTTCAGTTTCTATTTTAGATATTATCTTTAAAACTATTGCATTTTTACATTTCCTGCAATACATGGTAATGTATAGGGAAAGTATTGGTATCATGCCGAAAATCACATCTCAAGTTTTCGACGGATCTACGCATTTCGAGACCTCTAGAATACGAAAAAACTATTTTTAGTGTGACGTCTGTGTGTGTGTGTCTGTTTGTCTGTCTGTTTGTCTGTGTGTCTGTGCAATGTATGTATCCACTCTATTTAAAAAACTAATGGGCCGAATTTCATAAAATTTGGTATGCAAGTCACTTGAGGGAGACCCTTATGCAGATTAGTTTTTGGTAAGATTCATAAAAACAGAACCCGCCCCTTTTTGCGAAATGGCCCGTAAAAATTTCATGTGTATTCACTCTTGCTAAAATACTAATTGACCATATTTCACAAAATGTGGAAGATAAGTTACTTGCAGGGTGATGTAGTGCTGATTAAATTTTGGTATTATTCGGAAAATAACGATCTTCCTTTTTTTTAAGAAATGGCCCGCAAAATTCTGAAATAAAAAAAACTATGTATGCTTAAATATATCCATTAAACACTTGTTTTATACGCAATTTGTAACGAAGAAAAGAATAAAATCAACTCCATTACACTGGGACTAGCCGTTCTCGAGATATTTTAGTTTTTCGTATTTTCTCTACGCCACCTTTGGAAATCTGTTCAGTTACCAAATGAGAACCAAAAGTGAATTAAAAGTGAATTAAATTTAAATAAAATAAAGAGAACGTGGATATAAGTCTGCTGGAAAAGCCATGTGCTGCCCACATCAGATTTTTCCTTTTCCAGTCAATCCAGTCGTAATATAATGTAGTTGTATATCGGCAACATATAATTTATTCAAATGTATATGTTGTCTTACTATATAGAATCAAGAAACTTCAAGAAATATTTGTTTGTTTGGTAAAACTCGTCGTGCCTGGATAGACCACCAACCTCTCAAAGTGAGGAACCAAAAAACTGACAATAAGTTTGCCACTTTTTCCACTTGCATGACAACGATATAATGGCAAATGGATTTTATTGTTTTAGGAAAAACTTGTGACGTATGTCCTCTGAAAAAATAATTTCTGAACTAGGATATAAAATTCAACGTTTTGAGAATAAAAAAGACAAAAATTAACATCACCTATAAGATTTTGGTTTAGTTTTTTTTTAATTTATTTGATTTGTGTTGCCATGCAGGAAATTTAACTTTTTAAGAATACTTATGAATTAATTTATAGTATAGTAGAAGATACACACGGCGCTGCTCGTAATTAAAAATATGTTCAAATTCTTGTAGTTGTAAAAAAAATATATTGCATATAATCTTCGTTCTCGCTTTATAGAATTATCTTCATAAGTAGATCTTGAAGTTTGGTGAATATACATCATAATGAAAACATTAAAATGGTAGAAAATATACCTATACCGTTGTTATCCTATTTTAGCAATCGGTTAAATGCAATAAAAATATATGAATTTGAAAAATATTTGCTAAAATAAAACATATGACTGAAATAAATTGAATATATCAATAATTCCCGTAATTTTATATCCCAAGGCCGTAACCGATAAAATCCTATCGACAATAGAACACCATTCATTTGTAAAATTTATATTTATATAATGGCTTAATTTTTAAATACTCGTAGTATCTTAAATATTTAAAGGCAATATCTGTCTGTGTGTCTGTGTGTCTGTCTGTCTTATAAACTATAGGATCAGCGACCGCGCGTCGCAGAGCTACGAAATTTGGCAGTCGGAGAAACGAGGCGGTGGAAAGGTAACACGTGAGAACCGATTTTTAAAATTTGAATTATTTTTTTTTGTTATTTAATGTTTTATGCGATTTTCCCCCTTTTTCCTCTTTTTTCTCCACCATCCAGACGTGGCAGAAAAAAACAAACCACACGACCGGAAAGAGCAGACAATTGCGAGTAAATATATATCAATTTCAAATCTCAGGGACAATTCTTATTATTTTTTAAAGATTTTAAACAAAAGTCACTGTCGCTCAAGCAAACGAACTTTCGTTTTTAAATCATCGAGTAAAAATGTATCGAGAATTTCGACTAATAATTTACATTTTTAGAAATCTCGAACATCAGCCATTCTTACAAGCCCAAGAAATAATTATAATCGGGCCAAGAAATAATTATAAATAGCAGCCCGATCCTGATTTTAAAGAATTAATGATTTTAAATTTCTCGAATTCAAAACGAAGTTCCGATATTTCTCCCAGATGCGCGCAGCCGGGGACGTCACGCTGTTCCCATGGAGATCGTGCATCGGGTTAGAAAATTATGTGATATTTTAAATGATGAAATTAAGAGCTTAGCATATGGCCATTATAAAATTTAAATGATTGAATTATGGTGAATTGAATTGTGGTGAGGTATTGTATACATCGAGGGAAATTATTACATTTATATTTTGAATGATGGAACGATATGGATTTTTTAAATGATATTTTAAATGGATATTTTAATGTATGGATATTTTAAATAGATATTTTAATTTTAAGGATATTTTTAATGATGGAACGATGGAACGATGGAATGAGGATGATGGAATTAAGAGCTTGGCATATTGTCATTATAAAATTTAAACGATTGAATTATGGTTTGCATGGTTTTTGGCCTAGGAACAATTAAACACCGAATTAGTGTTTGCTTTTTATAAGGTTTTTGGCTCATTATGCTGGATTGAATTCTGGCGATGTATTGTTTACATCGAGTGGTGGTTGGGACCACAAAGGAAAACTTAAACACTGAAAAAATTAAAAAAATATATAAAAGGAAAGTTATGGAGATTGTCGCGGTGATATTACGTTATATTTTAAACGCGGGAATTGCACTCGTTAGGCCTGGGTTTAATTCCCGCCACTGCCAAAACTGCCGCCGTGTTCACGCGGAGTACGATCACGTTAAACATGTGGGTCCGTAAGTCCTTCCGAGAGGTTGGTGATACGGAAGGAGGATACGGTCCCTGTGGATGCCTCCGCCACTGGGTTCCGGTCTAAATTGAATGAATAAAAAGAAAGTTATGGTGATTGTCGAGGGGGGTGCGGTAGCCCAGTGGTTAGCGCGCGGGAATTGCAGTCGGTAGGCCCGGCTTCGATTCCCGCCACTGCCAAAACTGCCGCCGTGTTCACGCGGAGTACGATCATGTTAATCATGTGGGTCCGTAAGTCCTTCCGAGAGATTAGTGGAAGGGGAAGGAGGATTCCGTCCCTGTGGATGCCTCCACCACTGGGTTCCGGTCAAATTTTGTGGCACTTCCTGGCCATCAAATAGTTACTTTCCACTTTTCTGGTAGGTCGCGCCAACGAATTTGCCACGGTCAGAATTTTTAAGGGTAGCGACCAGGCTGGTCACCGAAGGCGGCTAGTAAATAAAAGAAAAATCGTCTGCCGACTAAAGAATTCTGATTTAATTTTGTAGCTAAGTAAGATATTTTAATTTTCATCAAATAAAATCTCAGAAAATAATAGTCTGCTAATAATAATTTAACTAATGTTTGAATTTTGCGATTTCTATTAATATCTCGACAACCCCTGGTTCTAGATTGATTTTATATCCGATTTTATTTCAGATTAAAATTAAGACGAATATTAGTGGAACTCCAAACAAAAATTACGTTCTAAGTTATAATTCATTTGGAATAATGCGAACTTACTACATTTATGGGAAACGACAAACCATGTTAAAGCAATGCGGTCTATAGAGGAATAATATATACTTGTCCGAGAATTAAAACAGTCCGCTAATAACACTGATAACGTTTTAAAGATTCAACAAGTTTGACGTTACAAACATAACCTTCTTCTACAGTTCACATCTTTCAAAATGGGCCATTTCATTTCTAGCCATTCTCTGTAATTTTAATATACGAGAAGCTCATTTTCAAAGAACTTTGAAATTTTATTCAAAAACATTCCTTAGCAGAAACGAGTTATAAATAACTCGATCACAACGTAAAGTACTGCACAGATTTCAGTATTGGTGCACTAACTGTCTAAAATGCTGCTGTAGAATGCAGATTAGTGTTTTGGATATGATTGTATATCGGAAATAATCTTTTAAATCTACATTTCATTTATGCAGTATTTTTCGTTATGATCTAGTTATTTATTTCTAGTATGAGAAGTCACTTTTTGAATCCAAAATAATGTTTGTCTATATTGATATAAAATACAATTTGTTCTTAACCACAAACGGCGCACTGATGCGTAACGTAGCAGTAGATAATGCTTACAAGATACCGAAAATATTCTCATTAATATTGTATTATCATAAACTTGATGACAGTTGCTACTGGTCATCCATCATATCGTTCTGACAATAATGGATGATAGTTTCCGTTGCTCTAAAAAGTTTCTGGCTGCTTCTTCATTTATTGCAATTATGATTGTAGCATAAAAATAAAATTGAAACTCGAAAAATGTCAAAAGTCAAAATGTTTAACTTTCTGTTAATTTCTTGTAATGGCAATCCTATACAACTTTTGACAAATTATTATGTCTTCTAAGGCATATTGGCATTCCAAGAAACCTAAACATATCCAAATTCTCCCAATGTGATATAGTCTGAATATTTAGTTAGACTATAAATCCCTTCTAACTATAAATTCCATTTAGTTATACATTTTAGCAATATTTCTATGAATAAAAATTCTATGGATATATCTGCAATTTTAAAATTCTATAGAAAGGTATGTACGAGAAAAAATGTTGAAAGTAATTTTAAGAATATACAAAATAATTCCCCTAGTTGTCTGAAAATAAGGCGCTTCATTACTCGAATCATGGAATAAATATCTAAAGGTTAATTAGTTTCGGAGACGAAAATATCTTCCTCTGACGAGATAAATCGTTATCCACACAAGTAAATGGGTTGTTGCATTTAAATATTTGTAATGTGCTGATACTAACGAAGTCTCTAGATTTTTAGTAATTGTAAGAAATTTCATGAACTTTATATATTATATATTTCCCCCCTTTATATTAATCTATATTCATTAATCGAAATGGCTCTAGATGAGGCATGCATAAAATTCCAATCTTTAATTCTGCATAATTAGTGAATTATATTTTCATGACATTTTATTAGTTCGTAAGGTTCATTACGTAATCACTTGTGAATGACGTTTGTTTATTATATATTCAATGTAAATTATTAATAAAGTTTATAAGTGAAATTTTATATTCTTTTTTGATGCTACAGCCTACAACAGGCCCTGACTATCCTAATACTTCGCCTCCATCATCACTTATCCAGAGCAATCGTGTACCATACCAAATTTAAAGAATCTGTAAGCCGTTTATGACACTTTCTAATTATTTGTGAGTTTAAATCGTGGGGGAGGGTCCACGGTTTTATCCTTTTCCAAATCCATCAGGTTTAAAAAAAGCCAAGTTTTGTTTAGATATGCAACTTGGGATCTCTATAAGTGATTCAGCCACATATTACACCAACATTTGTAACAATATTAATATATGGCTATTTATAGAATTTGTTCAATTCATGAATAAAATGTATGCGCCGTTGTCCATGTTTGCATACTGGACAAAAGGTCTTTGGAAGGATATTTTTCTCAAGTATGTTAACTTTATTCTCTTCCAATGTATTACGTGTCCAGAATTCACTACCATAGAAAACAATAGGGTGCAGAAGAGGGATAATCTGTTTGCAATCAAAATTATATCGGTAAATTTGGTTTAAAGGTTATTGTTGCTAGTGATAAGTCTAGATACTTAAACAAGCAACTCCTATTTATATGTAAAAAGTTGGAATATATAGCTGAGCTAATAATTTCCATATATATTTCGTAATTCTTTCATTAATAAATTTGCTTTCGTAAAACATTATACATTATTTTATTATTAAATGGAAATTGTTCTATTCAGAATATTCTATGTGTTTTATTGGTGAGAATTCTCTTCACTCATAAATGAGAAATTCTGACTTTTCCACAATTCATCCTCATGAGTACCTGAGAAACTAACCGGTTAACTCTTGGAGTAAATAGCAAACATTTGAGTAACGACATGTTGACCATAATTGAAGTTCATCTATTGCCTTTTATGCAAGCATTCCTGATTTTCATTCAAAATTTTTATACGAAAACATATCATATTGGACAGTACTTACACATTTAAATTTCAATGTAAAATGTACTGATCCATTAAATAAATTATTGTTCTAAAATTGTTGTTGTTGCTGTTCTTGTGTAAAATCTAGTATTAAAAACTGCATGTCAAGTATCCTCAGTGTACTGTGCGCAGAGTTTGGATAAAAATATTGCGTAATATTTATTTTATAATTAACATTTTATTGTTATATTAAAGTAATAATATTTTTAGTGTCATAAACAGAAAATCAACGTTTTGATTTTAATGAAAAAATATCAGGAATTATAATACGTTTAAACAAATATCAGAATATGATACACATACCTCCAGAAAACTTATTTACACCCAAAGGAATATTATTAAACTTTGGAATCCCTGAAGATATGTTCCAGTTCATATTATACAAAGAACAGACTATGAAGTTAATGCTTAGCTATATATTTACGGAAGAAAGTTACTAATTTTATTAATGTGTTTTTTTGCTAATAAAGGAAACAGAACATAATTAAACAATTTCCTGAAAGTTAATAATTTTACTTTCTCTACAACGCAAGGTAATGCATAGAGAAAATATTGGAATCGTATCTAAAATAAGCTCTAGTTTTCGACGGATTTTCACATGGAGGACGCCCCAAAACACAAATCAATTCTTTTTATTGTGACGTCTGTGTGTGAAGTGTCTATAAGTCTCTATGTGTGTGTATCTGTGTATGTGTTAGTGTCTCTGAAATGTATGTTCTTTATCGTAAAAACTAATTAACATAATATCACAGAATTTGCCATATAAGTCACACAAGGGTTACCCTAGGTTTGACTAGATGTTTCAGAATAATAATTGGCCTATTTAGCAAAAGGGGCTGTAAAACTTTTAAAATCTCAAATTAAAGATTAAATATGCTAAATCAAATTTAATAAATTCTTGTTCGAAATGTATTTATCGCGCCAAAAAAATGAGATCAGCCCCATTACCATAGAACAGGCTGCTCTCGAGAAATTTAGGTTATGAGGAAATTTGAGAGAAGATGACGTTTCAAAATAAGTTACGTTGCTATATACATAGTAGATATATTAAACTCTAAATTATATACAACTTCAAATATAAGAATATTTTTCACATTAGACAATGGAACTTGATTTAATTGATTAGGAAGAAACATGAATTTTATTCTCTAGGGAAGGGCTGTACACACCATGTATTTTATTCTGTTTTAATGTACTTGTAAGCAAACGTATTTTGTTAAAAAAGTTATAATTTTAAAAACTTGTTATGAATACTCAATATTTATTTTGGTGCAATATATTTAATATAGACTTCGGTCTTCTCTTTGTGAATTTATTTTCGAGTTGTCTTAAACGAACCGTGCATGTTCCTATCCATTTAAGTTTTAGGAATGGACTGTTACTCTCTGGAAATGGGTTTCAAGCAGGGTCATTCTTGACCGTTAGGAAGCTAACAAATGTTGTATGAAATTTGAATTGCTGGACGTCGACTCGAAAGAGAAAAAGGGCAATTTTAATGTTACATTCCAAACGGCAAAACACTCCTTCTTTCAGTTATAAGGAAAACAGAAGATTTATTTCTTGGGAAAAAAATAAATGTGATAATATAGCATTGAAAACTGCAAAATGTAAACAGTATTACCAGGGATTTAAAGAAAGGATTAATTGGATAATTGGATTATTTCATTCAATTTTCCCAAAATTACCTGTTTTCTCTTTGAAGCAAACCTTTTAAATAAATTTGTATTCCAGTCGGTAAAGGAAAATTATCTGTATTTTTTTCTCAATTTTTTTTTCTTACATAACTTTTCAAACTGCTCAATAAAATAGTAATAATTTTAAACTCATATTTGAGTAAGAATAGAAAAAATGAAAAGTTTTGTTTGAACCATTCCGAAGGTATGTTCTGAACGTTTTTTCCTAAAAATATGGCGATGATAAAATATGTTTCTATGTGTATTTTTCTTTAAATGGAAAAATGGAAACACAAACTTACATTAAATGTTTTTTAAATTGTTGTGGGATTTCCACTGTACATTTTCAACTGGAATCTTTTTGTCGAACATTAAGATTTTTTTGCCATAAATATGCTGATTTCGTTGTTGAACTTCCAATTTTCTGGAAAATATATTCTTGGGAATCAGAATTTTTAAATAGCCAGTTCTTATAAATTGCCGAAATTAGATACTTGCCGGTAGATATAGAGACTCTTCACCACAAAACTGTATTTTTAATTTTGCATGCAGCAACCACAGCAGTACATGTTAAGTGAAAGAAATAGGATAACTGAAACATTCAAGTTGTGAAACTTGGTTGCATAACAGTTTCAGGTCGGTTTAATGTAATATGTAATGTCTAGCTCCTCTCCTACTATTTCTACGAATTTTAGAATTTTCAGTACTTTATTGTGTTTCTGTGAGTTATCCACTGTATTGTGGGCCTGAATATTAGTATGCCCCTGTAAGGATCCACATGTTTCTCTATTCCCACACAAATCCACAAATTAACCGATTTTGATTCGTATGTATCAATGCAACCCTATGAAATGTTACAGGATTATTAAAATCGAAAAATCAGAAACCTATAGATATTCAGCGCATTCAGTCCAGCTAAAACCAAATCTTTCTAGAGTA
Source organism: Amaurobius ferox (assembly GCA_951213105.1). Classification (NCBI taxonomy): domain Eukaryota; kingdom Metazoa; phylum Arthropoda; class Arachnida; order Araneae; family Amaurobiidae; genus Amaurobius; species Amaurobius ferox. The sequence goes on along the minus strand of OX578144.1, from coordinate 94,323,257 downwards.
AATTCCACCAAAATTATAAAAAAATGATGTCTTCAGCATATGAGATTCCTTATATAATGCAATGGATTTGCTACTCTTACAGCAAAAAATATATAGAGAGATTATTCTTATAGTAGATACTTATATTCTCTCCAAGATATTGAATTTTCGTCAATTAGTCGCCATTTTCATTGATTTAGCGTCACTTTTACCCATTTAGCAAGATTTTTATTAATTTGATAAAATTTAAAAAAGTCGCCAAATTGGCCGCATTCCGCCAAATTCTGGGCCAAAATCTCGAAAAGCGTTATGGACGGAGAAATAAATTATTCTTATAGCAGATAAATGACTATTGGCGTTCAAATTCAAAAGTATTATTCAAAGTATATTTTCTCATGAATGGAACGAGCTAGATCCACGAGAATGATGTCATCAAATTTATCGCTTATGATATTACATATGAAAAGTGAACATCTTTTTCAACAGCTAATACTTTTTTTAATTTATGGGATTTTTTGATAAATTTATTTGAAAAATGTGCAATATCTCGAGAACGGTTCATGCTAGCGTTCTAAAGTTTATGTCAATCGTTTTCTAAGGAAAAATTACATAAGGATTTGTGTAACTTTATTAAAGGTTTTCATTGCTTGATGATAATATTTTCAAAATTTCACTCAAAAATTGGGGTTCTGAATATTCCATTGCGTCTAAAAACAATAGGCTTTTAGTATTCACGGATTGTAATTTTTGTACAAAATTTTATTGGAATCGCTCCATTCGTTCGTGAGATATCTTCTCCAAAGACTCACTGACACACACACACACACACACACACACACACACACACACACACACACACACACACACACACACACACGCACACACACGCACACATACACACACACATGCACACACACACACTCACACACACACACACATCACTTCAAAAATGTTCGATTCGTGATCAGGGATGCTTGAAACGTGCTGTCTAGTCGAAAATTCGAGTTCGAATTTTCGACCCCGTCACAAGACTGTCCTTATACATTATGTATATAAGGAAAGTAATAAATGACAAGGATATAACTGCTGAATTCGTTAAAACTTTCGAACGTTGAATTTAAATCAATATACATATTTGTAATTATATAATAACAGTTTATCTGTGCTGTCCTATATTTAGGACGATAGGAAGATAATCAAATACTGGTTAATCTCATAAGTTGTAAAGTTTTTTATACCTAAATAATATTTAGTTATTGTGTTGGTTAAATAAAAATAAAACATGTATATATAAAAAAGTAAATATAATGATTTTTACTAAGAAATTAAACATTGAACTTACTTGCTGGGGATTGCGGTAATTTATCAAGTGTTTTGCAAACTTTAAGATTCAAAAAACTATACTTGATAAGTAAAAATTACGGACATGGCATAGGCGGTACTTAATAGTTTTGTAAATGCTGTTAACAAATAAGGTGTAAGTAAAATGTCACTCCCAACCCTAAAATATTTTAAAGTTTACTGCGACCATTACTGATCCTTTTTTAAACTAAAAGGTCAAACAAAAAATCAGAATGTTCCAGAACAAGAAAAATCATTTATTCAAAACAGTTTTGGAGAACTGTTTAAAATAGGAAAAGTACAATATGGGGTATTTTAAAATATGTGTTGGGATTACTAATATGTGTCAATTGCCCAAAATCCTGTTGACTTTTTATTGACAAAATTATAATTTTCACATATTTGAATGTACAGTATTGATATTAAATCTGCGTTAGAATAAATTTGTATTTTTACTTTTTATTTTCCTTATATGCAATATAATGTATAAGGAAAGTATTGTAACGAGTGTCGAAAATTCTAATTCGAATTTTCGACGGGAAAGCACGTTTCAAGAATCCCTGAGCACGATCCGAGCTGTTTTCAGATTAAGTATGTGTGTGCGTGTCCTAGTGAGTGTGCGGGAGACGATATCTCTCGAACGAATGAATTGATTGAAACGGAATTTGGTACACAAATTACCATCATTGAATATTGGAGTCCTATTATTTCAAACGCATTCAAATGCTTTGATTACCTTCAAATTTTTAAATGAAGTTTCATAAGCTCACAAAAAAATCAAAATATTCAATAAAGTTATGTAAATAATATTTTTTGTATATTTTTTTAATTGAAATTAACTGACATAAACTTCAGAAAGCTAGCATGAGCTGTCCTCGGAATACTGCACATTTTTCAAATACATTTATCCAAAAATCACATAACATTTAAAAAAATAATTAACTATTCTGAAATATGTTAACTTTTCATATGTGATATTATACGAGGAATTTGTTAACATCTCTTTTGGGGATTTAGTTCCATTCAAGAGAGAATAATCTTTGGTAATCATTTTGCACCTTGAGGCCTAACAATTCTCCAATAGTCATCTATCTACTGTAAAAATGAAATCGTTCTTAATCTATAACGCTTGGGGAAATTTTAACGATAAACGTATCTGAATATCGCATACTCGGCGATTTTTTTGACAAATTGACGAAAACGTTGCCAAATTGATAAAATGACAACTAATTTATGGAAATTCAGTATCTTGGAATAAATGTAAGCATTAATAATATAAACACTTTAATTTATCCGTCTATCCTGGGTAACGCTGCTACAAAATGTTGCCAAACGTGTTTCCATCACGGATTAACATTTCAATTTCAATGATATAACCATGGAGCTTTACGCAGTGTATGACATCATATACTGAAAGTGAGGCCATGATGAGGAAGACCAGTTTCTTACTTAATGCAGTGACTATACTTCTTTCATAACGACATTATGATGTAATCATGAAGCTTTACGTAGTGTATGACTTCCGAAACTGAAAGTGAGACCTTGGTGTTATTTTATTTCTTATAATTTTATATATTTTAATTTAAGACACCACGCAACTCAGAGTGACACGCTCAATTCGTTAACATGTTTTACCAGAGCTTAACTGTATCCCGCGTTCCGCGTTCGCTTATCAACGAGACGAAGAATACAGTTAAACCTTGGTTTAACAATCAAACTAGTTCAAGCTTCTTCCAACAAAAGTATGAAATATTATTCTTGCGTGTTTGTAGTTTATCATTTTTAGGGCAAAATGCCCGCGGGTTTAACAAGACAAAAATGTCATCAAATTAATGAAAACGCAGCCAAATTCATATAAATGTCGCCAAATTGATAAACTGTCGCTAAATTGATAAAAATGATGTAAAATCGTTAGAAATGACGACAAATTGATGAAAATTAAATATCTTGGAAATAATATAAGAATCTACTAAATGAATAACCTGTTTCTCCGACTTAACGATTGGCAAAACTGTGGCGACAAATTTTGTTGGCATAACTTTTTTAATTATTGGAAAATAACGCAAATGTCGCCAAATTGAAAAAAATGACAATAAATCAATGCAAATGACGACTAATTTATGAAAATTCAATATCTTTAGAAAGAACATAGTAAACGGCCATAAGAAAATCCCATTTTTCCGTCTGTACGTAATGCTTGGAAAACAATTTGGCGGGATGTCCCAATCTTGACGATTTTTTTAAATATTGCCAATTTAACGGAAATGTCACTAAATTGATAAAAATGACGCTAAATAGGGGACAATGTTTTGTAATTTTTTAATTCCGTCATATGACGGACATACTTTCTAGTTCACTATAAGAATAATCTAATGCTCCGTCCGTAACGCTCGGCTAAATTTTTATGACAGACTTGACGGGGTATCGCTTGACTTCCGTCATACAACTGGCATCATATCTTCCAGTATATTAGAAATGCTCTTATCTTCATTTGTCTATAGCGCTCGGTGATATATTTGGCGAACCCAGTAAATAATTTAGCGATCATCAGTTAACGAAATTGATGCCAAATTGGTTAATTTATTAAAATATTTCAATATATGGACTATATTACTTATTGGTGTTTCTATCAATATTGATAATTATCAATTTAGAGTTGTATGAAATATAATTTCATTGGATTCTTGAAATAGCTTTACAAATTTTCAAATGAAAAATCGCTAAAAGTACATTTTAAAGTCAAAATCACTGTGCCGTGGTTCTTATACATCATTTTTCCACTGTGAAAGAAGTAAATTCATTGCATTGCATAAGGAACGTGCTGTCCACATCGTGTTGTCGTCATGAGATTTTTAAGATTAAAAATCAAATGCGAACTAATCTTTTAGGTACATTGGAAATGCTTATCAACTTATGATAAAACAAAATTCAAGATTATGCCAACCTTTTAAGCTGCATTTTTCAACATTAACAAAAACCGTTTTTAAATTTATATCTTAAAGTACGTTGAATATAAACTACCTTTCAAAAGGAGACTTAGTATTATGAAAAAACAAAATTAATGTTACTTTTGAAATATTTTAAAATTTTAAAAACAACCAACTAAACTTGTTTTATCTCAACCTTTTTATTTATGTTCAATCAATAAATGTATATTAAGAACTTATATTATAACCATATTGTCCAACATCTTACGTTAGATAAGAACTATTTTCATTATTTTGATAAACAATATGAATGATAAACTTTTCTTATGATTAGATATAGCTTGATATTAAGGTGCTTCTTATGTATAATTGGCTATGAAACAGTCACGTCAAATTTCCACCAAGTATTTCATTCTTTAGATAGTCAACTATTATTGAGGTGAAAGTCAATTTTCTCGAAATCGATTTGTGAAAACTTCTGAACAAGGCTGCTTATGAAGAAGTCGTAGTTAAAATTATTTATTACTTTCCTTATATACATAATGTATAAGGAAAGTATTGTGACGGGGTCGAAAATTGGAATTTGAGATTTCGACGGGAGAGCACTTTTCAAGCATCCCTGGTCACGAATCAAACATTTTTGAAGTGATGTCTGTGTGTGTGAGTGTGTGTGAGAGAAAGTATGTGTGTTCGTGTGTGTGAAAGTATGTGTGTGTGTGTGTGTGTGTGTGTGTCAGTGGGTCTGTGGAGACGATAACTGATGAACGAATGGACTGATTCGAATGAAATTTGGTACAAAAATCACAATCCGTAAACACTGGAAGCCTATTGTTTTTAAACGTAATCGAATGTTCAGAACTCCCTTAAAATTTCGAGAGAAATTTTAAAAAAATCGTCAAAAAATCAAAACCACTAATAAAGTTACGCAAATAGACATTTCTTATGTAATTTTTCATTAGAAAACGATTGACATAAAATTTAGAACGCTAACATGAACCGTTCTTGAGATATTTCACATTTTTCAAAAAAATTATCAAAAAGTTATATAAAATAAAAAAAAATATATTTCCTATTGAGAAACATGGTCACTTTTCATATGTAATAGTCGCCAACTTGGCGACTTTTTGAAATGTTGTCAAATTAACGAAAATCTCGCCAAATGGATTAAAATGATGCTAAATCAATGAAAATGACGACTAATTGTCGAAAATTCAATATCTTGGAAAGAATATAAGTATCTACTATAAGAAAAACCTATTTTTTTACTGTAAAAGTAGTAAATTCATTGCATTATATAAGGAAAGTCATGTGTTGCCCACATCAGATTTTTTCATAATAATAAATATAATAGTAAATAAATAGGTATTTGGAAAGTAGAAAAAGAAGTATTAAATAATTGACAAGTGTATAAATAAATTATTTAAATGAAAATCGTAAATCATTTAATAGCAATTCAATCATATATTTCGATAAATTTAATAATTGTAAAACTATGTTACGTTACAATTTTTACATTTATAACTCTCTCTCTCTCTCTCAAAATTGTATAGTATCATAAGAATTCTGTAAGTGTTGCCTGTAAGAAAACAATAACGTATTTGAACCCTTTTCTAAAGTAAATGTCGAACAGAAATTGTTTTCATAAAATTAATATCCAACAATTTTTTCTACACTAAAATAAGCAAACTTGGCCTTTTCTTTTATTGAAAGTAATTTTCTTTTTTAACTCATATTTGGAAAAAATATTCTGTAATATACATATATATATATATATATATATATATAATAAGGGGTTACGAGGATATAAATAATCATATTCGTGCAAATCTTTTTCTATTCTGCAGTTATAATTAATGTGAGTTTCTTTCAAATTATTTCTTTCAAGAATTGAAAAGCACGTAGAAGTGCGCTACAGATATATCTAGATTTAAAAAAGGCACGTACAAAAAGCTACGTTTATTAAAACGCAAACATTATAAAAAATGAGTACAAAAATAAGAGATATCTTCGGTATATATTTGGGAGAGAAAATATTAAAAAATGTTTTTCTTAAACTATCTGTCTCTGAAGGAAAAATATATTAACAAGAATTTGTTATTCCCAAAAGTCCTAAAATATTTTTTCGTTACTAATTTGAATCTATTTTTAATATTAAAAATGTTCTTATTACCGTTAAATTATGAAAAGATTCGAGTATATAAAAAATAGATATATTAGTTTGGTATTCTTCACGAAAATTAATGGATGGAATTTTGCTTTTCAATACTGTCTATCTAAACTTAATAGTTTGTAGTACCATGAAAAATAAAGTTCAATGCATAAAATACTGCATAATTATAGAGATAAAATGCATCCCTATTCAAACTTTCTTCACAAAGATATCTAGTACTGGATGTGTTCCCATTTCATATAACAACATCCATGGATCTGTTTAGTTTGCTATGTCCTCGTTAATATAGAATGTCTGAAATCTATAGCATTACTTCCCCGCGTATGTTTGTATGTATGTATGTTTGCATACTTGTTTGTACATAGGTATATTGACAGTATGCAAAAGCACCAACTTGGCCTAGAAGCTCGCGGTTTCCTTTTAATCGCAGCTATCAAATCAGAAATGGTCTCAAAACATTCGAAAATTCGGTGAATGTGATAGATTTTTAAATATTTCTAAAAAATATCCTCCAAAATGAGGGGAATAGAAGGGTTCAATAAAACGTATCTCCTATATAGAAAAAATATTAGGATCTTGTTGATTAGTTTAAACGGGAGACAGATACATTTCAAAGATCCTCAAGAAGCCGGAATTTTCATGAAGTTATTTTTTTTTTACGCTTATTTTTAAAAATCCTGAAAAGCACCGTAAAATGCATTGATAACAAAGCGGGAAGAACACAGACATAGCTTCTCACATGAGCATTTCTGAATCGGAAACATCGGTTTCTTCACAGACTGTTGTCACCTGGGTGTCGGGAATAAAGATTCAGAAATCTAAACTGGCGAATTTAATAGATACAGATTTGAATTTTTAAATATAAGACTTTAAAGTTATTACAAGAATTCTTGAAAAAAAATCGCGGTGATTCAATAAAAGCTTCGACTTTTAAGATTATTCCGCGTATTGCTCAAGTTAATAAAATTTTTTGAGGTATGTTCTTCAAAATTTGGCACCATCAAGTCTCGAGAATTAGCGTTTGAAAACTTCTAATATTTTTGCAGGAATTTAATTTGTGATTTTTTTACAATTAAATTAAGGATTCGATAAATTTCATTTCAGAGAGGCGTATTATTCAAAATTGAAATTTCGCCAAAATATAACTATTCGATGTCCGGTTTTCAAAATTTCGTAAATTCAAAAATCTTAGTTTTTGAAAACAATTATTTTATTGTCATTTTATTTGTTTAAATTTTCAGAATCAAATTAAAGATTCAATTACTTTCGCCTGGAGAGTCTTTGCTTACCTTTCGACTCCGAATTTGATATTTAAGATTTTCTACTACAGGTTTTAAATTTTTTATTTCTTCTCTTGGTGGAGGGAGCAAGGTGTGTGAGCCGGAATGGCCAAAAGAAGGGTACGAGTGCTTTTTTGAAATCTTCGTTTTTAAGAAGTGAATTGCAAAACGACGCTGGTTTTGAATGTGATTCAATTTTTCATTTTCTGCCCTGCCCCCCACCCCTACCCGGGGTGCGGGAAGATTTGAGCCCACTGCACGAACCCGAAACTTGTTAAAAATGCCGGCTGCTATATTTAGTGGGCTTTATCCGGCGAAGCCCGCTAGTGTTAACAATAACACATACTATGTTCCACATTTTACTCCCGAACTATTAGATGTCGCCAAGAAGAGTGCAGTATTTCACTTTGCGAGAGAAGCTACTTCCTCGAATACATCTCACAAGAAAATTCTGCAAATTCTTGTCAGAGGGAACATCAACCGCACAGAGATAAAAACTAAATGTTGTAAATGGAAAGGTAAATTCTATGCAGATGCGTTAGAAGATTTGCTGTAGTTCCGTAGGAGATTTTTTGCAGAGGCGAAAAGTTCCTAATCTAGATTCTTTGGAAAATCGTCTGAGATTTAAACGAGCTGTAACACAGAGTTTGGCGACGTTACCAGTCAGATACAATCTAGCTGCGAAGGAGTATGAGAATGTCGATTCAGGTGTGAAAAAGTTTCAAGGCAGTGTCGAGTCAGGTCTAATATAAAGCTTCGATGCAGAGGCAATCAGGATGAATTCACGTGACCCCAACTGTTCTACTGCCCAATGCATATGATGTTCGATCCCCCCAGTGACTCCTGGTGAATCCGTTGTTGGATCATTCCATTGACTTTATCCGTCTTTGTGTTGTTGGATCATTCCGATTACTCTATATGATCTACTGACCGTGTTGTTAACCACCGACATGAATCCTGATATGTAAGCCACTCTTATAATTATATTTACTGCTAGCTGTGCTTGTTTGTCTGTATTGGTTGCATTCTCTAAGTTAACCACACGTTCTTCCAAATGTATTCTTTATCTCTCTCTCTCCAAACATGGTTGTCCGTGTGACTTTTCTTTGGGACTCTGTCACCACAAAATTCCTTTGGCGTTGAGGATTTTTTTTATTATTGAATTCAGCTTTATCCGTGTTGGATTTCGTTGATGTTTAATTGCTGTTTTTGGAATGAAAAAATTCATTTTTCGTTATCGTTTCAGGTTAGTTTACTCTGAGTTTGTAGCCCTGTTTTGAAGTTTTATTTTATTGTTGGGCTCCGAAGCTCTATTAGATATCTATAACTATCTGTTTACTTAATTTTCACCCATTTCATATATCTAAGTTTGGTTTTGTCAATCTTCTAGTACTTACAAAGTATCTGATGCAACATTTCCGCGAAATAGCTACTTGCTGGATTGTTTCTTAAAATTTGTGTTTGGTTGCACTTTTTTTTATAACATTTACAAAGATTAAGCGTTTATAACTATTTAAATGTTATTAAATTATATTTTACACTATGCAATTGTATAAATATTAAATTCCTTTATATACATATAATGTATAAGGAAAGTATAAAGAATATATAAGGAAAGGCTAAAATTCGAATTCGAGTTTTTGACAGGAGAACACGTTTGAAGCATCCCTGAACACGAATCAGACGTTTTGTTTTTGAGATGATGTCTGTGTGTGTGAGTATGTGTGTGTGTGTGTGTGTGTGTGTGTGTGTGTGTGTGTGTGTGTGTGTGTGTGTGTGTGTGTGTCAGTGAGTCTGTGGAGACGATAACTGACGAACGAATGGAGCGATTGGAACAAAATTTGGTACAAAAATTACAATCCATGAATACTGGAAAACCGTTGTTTTTATATGTAACCGGATGTTCAGAACTCCCTTAAATTTTCGAGTAAAATTTTGAAAAAATCATTAAAACATTAAAACTTTTAATAAAGTTACGCAAATAGTAATTTCTAGAATGAGTCGTTCTCGGGATATTGCACATATATAAAAAATTATCAAAAAATCATATAAAATAAAATAAAAATATTACCTATTATGAAATATGTCCAGTTTTCATAATCAATATCATGTGATAAATTTGGTGATATCATTTTCGAGGATCTAGCAAGTTCCATTCATGAGAAAATATACTTTAGGTAATACTTTTGCATTTGGACACCAATAGTATTTTTTTTGCTGCAAGAATAACTAATTTCTCCGTCCATAACGCTTGGTGATATTTTGGCGGAATGTCGCCAACTTAACGACTTTTTGTAAATGTTGCCAAATTAACGAAAATGTCGCCAGATTGATGAAAATGACGCTAAATGATTAAAAATGACGACCATATGATGAAAGTTCAATATCTTGGAAAGGACAAAAGCATAGACTACAAGAATAACACATTCTTCCGTCCCTTCCCGGCCGTCCAAATAGCTGCTCTTAGTCCTCTGGATGAGTCGGACGGTCTGGGTCTTCAACATTCTTCCGTCCGCCCGTAACGTTTGATTGTTGTTATTGTTGAGACCCAGACCTTCCGACCTACCAGAAACGGGCCGTAACGCTTGGTGAAAGATTTAGCGGCACTTCGTCAACTTGTCGACTAGTTTAAATGTAACTAAAATGAACAAAATGTCGCCAAATTGATAAAAAGAAAACACGTCAAATGGGTAGTAATATATCGCAAATTCTGATCTCCGTCATAAGATGTGACATACCTTCTAGTATATAAGAAATACTCTTCTCTCTGTTTGTGTGTAACACTTGGTGATGCATTTGATAAACTTAGCAAATAATGTAGCAAAGTATTATCCACTGGGCGATATTTCGCCCAAAATGGACAAAAATATCGCAAAATTGAAAAAAAAATTACGTCAAATTAATGGAAATTACGCCTAATTGATGAAGTAATTATTAAAGTATTTTAATATATGGACTATATTTCTTATAGAGGTTCCAATCAATATTGATGATTGTTTATTTAGAGTTGCACGAAGTATAAGTTAATAGAGTATTTTGAAATAGTTTTACACTTTGTCATCCGGAAACGTTGTCATCCGCGATCGTTGTCCATCAAACGTTGTCATTACACGTTGTCACCCGCGCTATGTACAATTCAACAATAAAAACAAACTGCAGAGGATCTTATACATTATTTTTTCACTGTAAAACTAGTAAATACATTGCATTATATAAGGAAAGGCATGTGCTGCCCACATCAGATTTTCAAATATGTATCCAAGTATTATCCAAGCTGAATGTATCGTAATTTTTGTATTAAATTTGATGCTATTTTTGGAAAATAAAATATTATCAAATGTAAACAAATAATCATAACTTAAGATATCCAGACTTTTAGATTATAGAAAAGTTAATCAAAAGGATGCAATTTCAAGAAACATTTTAAGTACATTTTTAAATTTACATTTCAATTTAGCGTCTGCTTTGCTCATAAGTGTGTACCTGAAATATTATACGACTTTATCGTTAGATATTTTTCGATTATTAAGTAAACTGTAAATAGTTTAATTGAATGAAATTATATTAAGCTTTCGAAAGTGTATAATTTAATACATGGAACAGCCGTTTTGTTCAGCCAGATTGCATTAATTAAAACCCTAAATACAATTTACATTTAAAATCTTAATTGAAAGTTTCTATTCATGGTAATTTGCTGAATAATATAAGTAATTGAGCATAACTGTAAATTTTAATATATTTATTCAATTATAATGTCACTGCATTTCTTCAAAATTATGAATCTTATAAAATCTAAATATCTGAGAAATTAAATTACACTTGTCTTTTTTCAATGCATAATTATTCAAAAATTAATATGCATTTTCTCTTTTCTGTTATCCTTTATAAAAAATGGACTGTGCCCTTGCTTTTTTTCTGAATTTATGAATTTATATATTGTTCGAAAGAATAATAGGAAGAAAAACCTTAATTATGAAAGAATCTTCATATGGTTGCTAGTAGTGTGTGTACACTTAATTTTCGACATAACTGATATTATTATTCATACTCTTCCCTTACAATCATCCATCAAGAACGGTATGTGTAAGACTTTAATAAGCACTATTTCTCCCTATGTCATTAGATGCTAAATCCATATTAGTCATCATCTAAGCTTTATCTACAGCTGTGAAAAGAAATTATAAATTTTTCAATCGGAAGTGAGATGTCCAGAACCGGAAGGGCAAATCCTGGATGAGCTTCTTTATATATATATATATATATATATATATAGTCATATACATATATATAGCTAATCATGAGAAATAGATGTTTGAAGAAAAATGATAATGCTTTAATCGGAAGCGTCATTTCCAAAACTGGAAGTAGAAAACCTTAGTAAAATCTCCTTACCACCCATGATACGATATTATCCATGATTTGATATTAAATACACATCGGTCATCATGTATACCGTACCTATAACAGAACATGAGAAATTAATGTGCCAGGGAAAAATTATGGTAAAACGAAAATGACGAATTTGCTTGCCACCACCTTGTAGCAGTTCAATATTGGCCCAATGTCGTAGCCAGTATTGAAAATATTGGACCAATATAAAAAGTGAACATTTTAACAGAATTTGTCCAATATCGGATAAAAATATTGAGACAATATTACGCCAATATTTGTGTTTCATTGAAAATATTTCTAATGTAACACCATTATTCCTGTAATATTGTAATGAAAATATTTAACCAATATTGGAGGCCACTATAACCTCAATATTTGCCCAATATTGGGATTACATTGAAAATATTCTCAATGTAGTGCCAGGATATATACTATTGGTCCACTATTAGACAAATAATAAATACCACTAAGGCAATTATTGCTTTAGTATTAATCAAGCTCTTCACGTAACAAAAATATATGTTTTGCCAAATTTTATTAAAATGAGTTTCTGTTGGAAAAGTAATTTATTTGGGTCTTTCTTGTGTAAAAGTAAAATTTAACAACATCTAGAAAGCTGTTTGTGATAACTATTAAAGACTAAAAACGATTTTATGCATGTAAATAATTTACAAGGCATTCACTGATATATATATAAAAGTTGTGAACATATATTGTTTAAGATTTTTTTTTATTTTAGATAAAAGCTTTCCACAATTTTATAGGTTCCGTAAAGAAGATGATTCGTCTTAAGTAAAATATCATATATTGAATGACCACTACTGCGAACATGTATAACACATTTATTACTTAATAATATTATTTGATTTAAAAATATATATTTTAAAAATTAAGATTTTTAACCATAAGGCAACAATCCCGAAATTCAAAAAGTTATAATTTATAACCATTGAAATAACCGCACCAAATATTATATAATAAGGGGTATATATATATATGTAAGGAAATAAATTAAATATAAGAAAACATAATGAATATAGCATTTAAGGCATCCTTTATTTTTTCCAGCATACAGAAAACCCCAACGATACTAACCGATAGGATATGACGTTTCGTGAAGAAACATATTTAGGGAAACTGAGTTCATATCTTTTCCGTAAAGAACCCCTGTTATCTGGGAAAGTATAGTTCTAAAAGACGATAAAAGAGCTAACCTAGAGAGCTAATAGAGTTACTTTCTTACTTTTAATTACTTCTTGCGTCACATAGTAATTATACTATGTGATGCAAGAAAGTCAAACAATAAAAATTGAATTTTTTTATCTCAGGAAATGTCGGTGTCAAAATTAATAACTTATTGTCTTCATATGCTTTGTTATCTTCACTACACTGTGTCTTTAGTTGCTCCATATACCCTCTGAATATTAATATGTTACGGTTCTACATAAATGTATTTGAAGCTGTGTATCGCTGATTTGTGTAAGATGCTAAAATGTGGAAAGTGGAAACCTTTAAAAATTTAGATACTAAAGTAAATTATTATTTGACTCTGCATTATTCAAACATGTTCTATAAATAAAAGAAATAAATATATTTTCTTCATTTATTTTTGCAGCATTTTTTTTTCAGAAATTTCCCAGCTCCATCGAAAAAAAACCCGAGGAGTAAATTGAGTTTATACTAGACGTAGACTTGTCGTAAAGCAAAATGAATCAAACAATAAATTCAATTGATAAAGAAAAACATGAACAAAGTAATTTAGCATAAATTAATAAACGTATTAATTTATGCTAAATTACTCTGTTTCAGTTTTTCCTTATCCTTTGCATAAAATATTTTTGCTTATTAACTTCTATTTATATTCATATTTTTCGCGAAGTTTATACAATCAAGTAATATGTTGTTTCACTGCGTTCATGTCAAAAGCTTCCGACAAATAGAATTTCTCTAAAGTGCTACTGAAGGACAAGAAACATACAGCATTTTGTTCTTAATAAGACGTAAAGTATCTGCTATATTTAATCTAAAAAACCTCTGATATGATCAAGATACGTCTGGACATAATGTCTACTCTATTCTGCTTTTGGAAGATAATTCTATTTCATGTCAAACTCGTAAAACTATAAATAAGAGTGTATATCCTTCTTCATTTGAAATTTTGAGAATATGTTATTATCAAAGATTTGCAATTATTATATACTCAAAATCAGTATGTTTTTTTCAAATATCCAATCTTTGGATAGTTTTAACATACTTAAAGGCATTATATGATATTATATCACGTGGTTCCAAGTTCTCCAACTCTTAGTGCGTCAAGTTGTATATTTAGACTTCATTTAAAGGCTGAGAAATTCGATCAGAGGCAAGGGTGGATCCCTTTTCTTATGGGCTGCTACCTAATATATTTCCTAATGCATAATTTCTGTCTCTGCATAAAATGACTAAATTTACCCCTCATACACTCTCACATTTCCAAAAATTAGTGCTCTCACTTCCAAAAAATGGTCGAGTAGTCCTATGTTGTTAAAATCATATAAAACTTCTAGGTTTTCATGTGTTAATTATGATTACCACATGAGTATTTAGTCTACTTCTGTGATGTCCCATTGCTCTGTTCTTGGTTCTTCGTTATTTATTATATTTATTATTGATATTATTGATCTTATTGATTTATTATTGATTGTTTAAAATGCTGCCTATTTTATGTCAGTGATCTGAAAATATTCTGTCCGATATTTGATGCTAACTCCTGTAGTATACTCCTGTAATATCCAGTCTGAGTTGTGAGTTCTTTATAAGTGATGTTATAATAGCCATCTTCATCTCAGTAATAGCAATTTTGGTGTTGCTGTTTTTTACTCGTAGAAAAGTACCTATTCTATTTTTTTATATTTATGGCATCCATGTTTTGGCTAGGAACTGCTTTGTTACTGATTCTGCTGCTATTTATACTTATGATTTCTCCTTTTCGGCTCATATTTACGACAATATTGTTAAATCGCGTAAGAAACTTGATTACATAAAGATGATTACTCAGGATTTTATATATGTGGATACCGTTATTGTTATATTTTATACCTCGTGTGAGACCAGGATTAGGTGAGACAGTTTCATGCTCATTATTTATATAGCCTGTAATGTTAAACAATGACATCAGACATAAGGACGCCAGTTTTACAGCACCCTGACCCGAGAGATCAAGTAGGCCATAAACGTAGGAGGCTAAAGTGAAGTCACGAGAATAAATGTTGACCAATATTGAAAAATGTTGACCAATATGGGAGTGTCTCGTCGCGTTGCCCTGAGGTCGACCGATGGTTACCGAAGAGGCGTGTCAGACCTCAGGCAAAAAGAGGCGGCAACCAAAAGGTTCTACAGATATTCCATACGTACCCATCGATGACATGAAGACGAAACCGATATGTCCTGATATACACTCGAATGTAAAATTACAGTCTGACTGCAACAAATTGTCCTAATATACACTTGAACGTCAGATTCTGGAGAGAATTTAACGAAATGCCCCGCGATAAACACTTCAACTACAAATGAGATGAGTACCAGATATTGTACTATAATGACCGAGATGAAACAAAATCAATGTACGAGCTGTGTGCCAAATTTGTAAGATAAATTGAAGGTATGTGTGTATCCATTATTTGAACAGGTCATAAACCATTTTGATAATTAGAATAATACCTGGTCTCACATGCTCAATCTCCTCCGCAAAATAATATGTGATATATTGTTGTAATTAATTTATTAATTAAAGGAATGTTCGTAATAAATAATGTTATTTTTAAAGTTAAAATGGGGCAGTTAATTGTGGTAGCATGTTAATACATATTTTATTACAGGAACTCGCACTGAAGATAATATGGCGGGTTTAATTAGCAGCACAACGCAATGGGTTTCACGATATACGATATTACAGCCATGATAATTATGAATAATTTAATAAGTATAAAAGCCAACATAAAGTTTACTCTTTTGTGCAGCACACCTTGGTTGTGTTTATAAGTTCCATGTATTAAGCACAAGCGATTGAATTAATATATTTTGCATATACAAGTAATGTATACACAAGTAATATATACATCTTTATAATATCTTCAATATCGCTCATGATTATTTTGTGCCCTTCCAGTAAAAATACCGTCGTCACTAATTAATTCTTTTAAATTTCTCATAAATACTTCAAACATCACAAAAAAAAATAAAAAAAATTACATATAATTATTTAGATTATTTCTAAAATGAAGCTATTTATTAAACCTACTTTATATCCTTGATCCCTGCTCTTATAAGTTCAATTATATTTAAAATCACCTGATCTATTTCCAAAAATTATTTCTGCAAATACTTTTTAAAAATGGAATTTGGCTTTAAAGTTCCTTCCTTTGCTTTCAAAAAGAAATTATTATAAACTTTGTTTCCTCAGGCATATTGAAACCTCCAGATACGATTGAAGTGAATTGAGAAAAGTTGGATTTCCACAAGAATTTATTGCCCCGACAAATTATTTTTTACTCGGTTGCATTGTTCGCAGGGTAACAGACTGTAGCATACATTTGAAAAGAGCAATAATATTTTATGAAAAATAATTCAATTTTAAAAATTTATATAAAACATTTTGATTTATATAAACTCTTTAAATGAGAAAGTTTGATGGCTTATATTCAAAATGTATATATTTAATTAATTAAAATATGATATAGATTTCATTTTTTTAAATGTTATAATACAGTTTAATTAAATTAATTTATTTCAACATTTGCAAATGTAACTAAAGAGTAATATTACATATCTATTAGCTTTTCGATTATAAAAATATTAGTTTTAATAAAAATGATATTTAATTATTATATTTATTACCTTCAAATAATTATTTTCTTTAACTTTTAATAAATGTTTCATTTAAATTTCCAAATTAACTGAATTATATCAATATATATTTTGAAAATACTTACAAATTTAACTTTGAAAAATTAAACGAAGTTTATTTGTTTTCTGAAAATTTAAAATTTAAAAATCATTCTCCTATGAGATTTACATAAAATATTGGATTGTTTTCTAATCATTGAACAATTATTCAAATTGAGTATAAGTTATCTATAGAAATATGTGTAAGTACAGAGTGTAAAATAAAAATACGAAGATATCAACCGGTTTTTGTAGGTAACACTAATCTCCTTCGTCCGAAAATATTGCAAGGTAAACTTCGAAGATAGAAGCTTGCAATTCCATTTCAGTAGCTTAAAGGTTGAGAGTCGGCTGGGCAGTAAGAAGATCTGTGGCTCAATTCCCGGTTGGGGCAGCAAGGTTCTATACAATATATAAATAAATAGGTTGGGTAATGAAGTGTAACAGGATAAAAATGAAAAAAAATTAAATGAAATATAATCTGGTGGAAGAAATGAAGAAAAAGTATCGTTAACAAATAATCTCGATTGTAAAAGAAGAAAAACAAAAGAATAGAAAACTGGAAACGTCTAATACATAAACAGAATCAGGTGTAAAATTAATTTTAGCATCAGAAAGTAAGAAATAAAAATAAGATTTCAAGTTCCAAGTATATTCAACAATTGAAGACTTGACCACATTCTGTATGTATGTGTGTGTATAGAAATATAAATAGACGTATTTCTTAATTTAAAATTTATTCCACATATATCCCGCATAAAGTCTGAAAGAATTTGTCATAATGCTGCAAAAAATAAACACTTGATGTCTGGTAACCATTATCATCTGATCATTAAGCAATTTCTGCATATATTGATAAATACCACTCTTTATTAATCATGCAAAGTACAGCAATGCAGAGTACATAAAAACGTAACATGCAAAGTACAATTCATTCTAATACCAGCTGGCTCTTTTCCGAAAATATTTTAAAAGTTTTTGAAAGAGACCTTTTCCGCCAAACTTTCAAAACTTTTACTTATCTATTTTAAGGAAAAGCTTCCTTTCAACTGCGTTTAATCATGGCTAAAAAACGTGAGTTATGTGAATGGAAAAGAAAGGAAGAAGAAATTCCTCAATCCGTTGCAGAAATAAGGAGCTTTTCTTTAATTATATGCTTTGTATTTTCATAAAAGACTTATTAAAGAATTGTATTAAGCCAGAATGATGTACCATTTAAATTACTTTTTAACACTTTCCAACATAGTTGTAAAGCGTTTATGACGTTGTTCATTCTGTCTGTCTGTCCGTTCGCATAAATGCCGTAAAAAGGATTCTGTCGAAATGAAATTTTAGTATTTTATTCAGACAGCTTGTGGAACAGAATGAAATGAAAATGAATAATATCACCCAATGAGTTTCGAATTTACCCAGGTTGAAAAAATGAAACACCTTGTACGGACATAATTTTAGAAACATTTTTAAAGCGGAGTTTAAATTCAAAAATCGCTTCTAAAATTTTAGGAAATATTCAAATTTTGACGTAAAATGAGTAAAGAAAATTATCAAAATATGTTAAGTAATGTATTAAATAAAAATTGAAATAATAATTACACCCATGTAATATAAAGATATCACATCACTCATCACTCATTGCAAATTAAAAAAAAATCTGATGTGGGCAGCACATGACTTTCCTTATATAATGCAATGAATTTACTACTTTTACAGTAAAAAATAGATTATATTTATAGTAGATATTAATATTCTCTCCAAAATATGGAATTTTCGTCAATGAGTCGTCATTTTCATTGATTTATCGTCATTTGTATCAATTTGGCGAGTTTTTCTTTAATTTAGCAACATTTAAAAAAGTCGCCAAATTCTCGCCAAGCCTTATGAACAGAGAAATAAGTTGTTCTTATAGCCGATAAACGACTATTGGCGTTCAAATACAAAAGTATTACTTAAATTACCTTTTTTCATGAATGGAACGAGCTAGATCCAAGAGAATGATATCACCAAATTTATCGCGTGGTATTATATATGAAAAGTAAACACGTTTCTCAATACGAAATAGGTTTTTTTATTTCATTTTATTTTTTATATTTTTCTGAAAAATGTGCAATATCTCAAGAACGGTTAACGTTAGCGTTCTAAAATTCATGCCAATCGTTTTCTAATGAAAAACGACATAAGAAATGTCTATTTGCGTAACTTTATTAGCGGTTTTGATTTTTTGACGATTTTTTCAAAACTTCACTCGAAAATTTAGGGGGTTCTGAGCATGGGATTGCGTATAAAAACTATAGGATTCCAGTGTCCATGAATTGTAATTTTTGCCAAATTCGTCGCCAAAATCTCGCCAAGCATTATGGACGAGGAAATATGTTATTCTTCCAGCAGACAATCGATTATTGGCGTTCAAATACAAACGTATTACTCAAAGTATCTTTTTTCATGAATGAAATGAGCTAGATCCACGAGAATGATGTCACTAAATTTATCGTATGGTATTACATATGAAAAGTGAACATGTTTCTCAATAGGAAATATTTTTTTTTCATTTTATATGACTTTTTGATAATTTTTTGGAAAAATATGCAATATCTCGAGAACCGTTCATATTAGCGTTCTAAAATTTATGCCAATCGTTTTCTAATGAAATATTACATAAGAAATGTCTATTTGCGTAACTTTATTAGCGGTTTTGATTTTTTGACGATTTTTTCAAAATTTCACTCGAAAATTTAGGGGATTCTGAACATGCGATTGCGTATAAAAACAATAGGCTTCCATGAATTGTAATTTTTGTACCAAATTTCGTTCGAATCGGTCCAGTCGTTTGTTAGTTATCGTCTCCAAAGTCTCACCTCAGCAATTGCGAATTTCTGCCTCAACTGGCCATGCCGCTCGAGGCCGTTTTATACTCGTTTCGACGTGTGACGGTGCTTTACGCATGTTGACGTCGACTGAACTATTTTGCATATGCATAGTGATTTACCTTCATTCCACGATTCTCCACAACTGATTGTAAATCATTGTATCTATATTAACTCTGTTTTTTTCGCATTTTATAAATTATGCTTAACTTTTGGACATGAGTGTAGTTTAATTATGTATTAAAATTTCATAAGAATTAAAATTCAAAAAAGTATATTGCATTAAAATGAAATTACATAAGTTGGCAATTACAATTACTTAGTTAGCAGCAACCTCGGAGTGTAATTTTTACTTTTGGTCGGAGATACACGCTAATTGGTGAACCAAATTAATGTGCAATATGCGATAACTCCGTTGCTTGTAACACAAGGTTAATGAAATTACACTCAAAAATTCTACAGTAAAGGATTTCTTTCACAGTACCAAAATATATAATGATATAAGCGCTTTTAATTTTCCATGAACCTAAAAAAAGCTATACTTATATTAAAATCATTTGAAACAAGTTAAATTTATTTCTATTATTGTTGTAGCAACCTCTCTTATAAACCTTTCACAAAACTCTAGTTTATGCCATCATTCAGTGCTGTCCCTGTTACACATTCTGTGAAATTCACACAGCTCAAATTATACGCTGGTTCTAATTTTACGGCCTCCTCCTATATGATCACATATAACACGAATGCACCAAGCTCATTCACTTAATTGATCTTATTCCAACTTGAAAAAAAAATTGAATTAAAAATATAACATTAAAATTTGCAAGAAAAACCTGATGAAAAATATTTTTCCATTCACTATGATACAAATGCGCATTTTCCCCTTCTGGTAAGTAATTCATTTTATTCTCATATTATATTATTTTATTTAAATCCAATTAAATATATAGACCGCAGGTCTATGTCTACACTTTTAGCTCCAAATATTCTCAATTTTCGACATACCAAATATTCTCAAATTGTACAACTTGTTTCACTTGTGTATTTATGGATCATTAACGCATGAAAAATGGGGCAATTTCGCTTCCATGGTTTTAATAAATCTAGTGGCAAACTGTCAAGAAGGGAAAACAGACAGTGTTTATCCACATAATTTAAAACTCAATAACTTTTATTTTAATTATATATTATTCAAAATAAATGTGTACAATATTTTTTTCTGTAAATAAATGAAATCCGTTTTCGACAAATTTTTGTTCCGTTTACCCCCTTTTCTTTCTATCTCTCCTGCTGCTCGTATGAGCGCGCGCTGATTGTTTAAGAGAAACATACTTCAAAGTGTCTTCTCCGTCAATGTCACATCGAGAGCTGAAAGTGAATGTGCGCGGCGATTCTAACCGGATTGCAACAGTTTTACAGGGAATGGAGTTATATTGGGACAGACGTGCTTATTTGCTTTTGAAGTGTGTTTCAAATATTTGAGGCCCTAATTAACCATAGGTTCCACTATTCATTGTAATTTTATATTGGGCATGGCGTTGTCTTTTGCGGTATATTTTGATTATTTGAATTTTGAATCTTACCAATGCAGCTCGTCCCGAGAAGCCTTGAGAAAGATGATTATTTCAGCAAAAAAGCTCAAATCAGGCATATCACTGCTTTATGTGGTATTTTTTCGTTCTTTGGATTTTGAACCTCACAGATTTATTCTGTCCTGGTTCTCCTTAGGAAAGTAGGCGTTTTTAAAACTAACTCGGGAACAAAAATAGCAAAAGTTCAAATTAAGAATATCGCTGCATTCCGTGGTAGATTTTAATTCTTTGTATTTCAAACCTTCTTACCGGTCCTGACCATTCTGGGCCAGCAATAGAAGGTACAAACTTTTAGGAAATAACTTGTGAACTGGAGCAGGTGGGAATCTCATATGTAGTACACGTAATATTTCATGGTATATTTTAATTCTTTGCATTTTAAAACGTATCAGTCTAGTCCATCCTGGGTCCGGCAAGGGAAATGCATGTTTATTTGGAACGTATATAACGAGCAAAATGAAGTTTTTAAGATCCACGCAACCATGTACGTTAAAATGTACTAAAAAAGTAAAAATACGAATAAAAACATATTATTTGCTCATTTTTCTCAGGGTTTTATATTCTTCTATATTATTTTACCACGCTTCGCCATTGAATAAACTACAAAAATAATTATCACTGAAATACTTTTATTATAAACCGTTCCAGAAATATATGAATATTCACTTTATTGTAACCTTCTTGTGCATCATAAATAATAAGATGAAAGCGTTTTAGAGATTTAAGTGAAATACGATACTTAACAGACAGGAAACAGAATCTTTAGGAATGACGAATGAGTTCTTTCTCTAACTTCCTTTCCTGATTTATAAGCTGTTTCATACAACTTGAGGTCATTCATCACATCCTAGTTGCGAACTAAATGGCACTGTTGCAGACCATTAAATATTTTAAAATCCAATGTGAAATACGATTTGAATTCGTAGATGACGAAATATGATACACACTCAGTTCATTTGTGCATTTAGCAACACATAGATTTTCGTCATAAAATTGAATTTTTCCTTTTGTTGCTAAGTGTTTCCGCAAATTAATGCTCCTTGCTCAATGTGAAGATATATCGTGATTTTTCTCAGACATCTGAATGACATATGATGCTTATTCGACAGAAAATGGCCACTTTGTTACCCCGTTTTGACATTATAAAATCTTTCATCCCAGACGGTTTTGAAAATTTAATGGATATATTACATTCGTTAAATATTAAAGATGGCAATGTTCAATATAGTGGAGTACATAATAAATGTGTTCTAAATTATAAAAATAGTAGTTTTTAAGCCTGTCAAAAGCAGTGAACCTTACACTCTTAAAACTTCACCTCAATCTGAAATTGTACAGTACTGTCCTGTAGTTGTTATTGTAATGCGTTGGTGCCCAACCTTTTTAATTATGGGACTCCACTGAAGTAAAGTAATTCCTCGATTAGAGCGAAACTTGATTTAATGCAACTTAACTTGCAACTTAATTTTGATTTCCGTGATACTAAATAAAGGATTACTCCTAGTAACTGAAATTACTGTGTTTTCAGTTATAAGTTGCAATCATAGAGCTGAGCGGTAATGTTTAAATATATATATATATATATATATATATATATATATATATATATATATATATATATATATATATATATATATATATATATATATATATATATATATATATATATATATATATATATATATATATATATATATATATATATATATATATATATATGCAAATGGCAAAATTGCTATTTGGTTTTTCATTGGAGTATGCAAAATAACCACGCTGTAAATGATTTCATACATTAGTTGTTTCATGGCCGCAAATTGATATTTGGTTTTTATTTGTAGTATATGAAAATGACCACATTTTAATAATTTCAAACAATTGCAGTTTTATGGTTCGAGTCAATATGGTTTTCATGGCTATTGCAGTCAGTTTTGGGAAAAATCTTATATTTATCCATTTTCTTTATGGTGTATTAGTATCGGTTTGTAAATATATAATATAACCACTTAATTAATGATTCCATACATTAGTTTTAATGTGCTGATGTGGGATTTTATCGCACCCCACTTTTTTCAGATCTTTAGGTAGTTATAAGTATTGTTAAAAGTGATTTTGGGGGTTTTATAATTATTACTTGGTTTTTAATGTGTTTTACGCTTTCTGAGGTAATGGTGAGTGTCTTGTTGGTAGTGGTATGAAGGTTTCGGCTACCGAGAACGCTTCGCCATAACAGTAAATGCTTTAACCTGAGAATTGGGGGTCGCTACTCCCCCCGGCAGTCACTTTATAAATACTCTTTTAACATATTTTTGAGGTATATAGGTACTTGTCCTTCTTAGGAGTTTATGTATATATATACAGGGTGATTATAATTAAAGTTGCGATTTTAAAACGCTGTAAAGTAAGAACCACTGGTCAGAATAACCTGATATTTGACATGAGCATACGTGAAGTAATGGAATTTTGTTTGGCGAAGGAAAATAAATTCTTCGAAAATTGACCGACAGATGGCGCTGTATTTGCCAAACACGGGGTGTTGTTAGCCGAAATAAACCAATAGTCTACTTACGAAAACAACAATTTAATCAACTACATTTAATTTAATAATTGTTTGAAACATCACGAAAACATGAAGCAAACACCTACGATATGCGCCAGAAATGTTCAATATGCTGTCCGCCGTGCTCTGCTACGAGTTGAAAGCGCAAAACAGCATGTTCCACAACAGATCGGAGTGTATCAGAGGTAACGCTGTGGATGCGGTGCTTAATGCGTGATTTTAAGTCAGCCAAGTTCGCCATCCGACCACTGTACACAGCATTCTTGAGGTGCCACCAAAGCCAGAAGTCGCAGCCAAGTATTCCACTGATGTCACAACAATTGTTTTCCTCCCTCTGCCACGTTTCACGCCTGATGAATCAATCTCTTTAAATTTAAGAATCATCTTCCATAGGCCAAATGGTGACATTGGACCAGATTTTAAACCATTTAATGTCCGGAACTTCCTCAGAGCAGTTAACGCACAGTCATCGTTCTGGTAAAAAACGTTTTAAACCATTTAATGTCCGGAACTTCCTCAGAGCAGTTAACTCACAGTCATCGTTCTGGTAGAAAACGTGTAAGAGCAAAGCACGATCCTTTAGTGACAGTCATGACAAGGCACTCAATGAGAACTGTATGTGCTTTTATCACAACTGTAATGTGCGGATGCCTAGTCCTAATTATCATACTTCCAGAATAGAGGTGTGCGCGACCCTTCCGCGCGCGACCTAGAGGTAAATTTTTCCGTTCTTCGTCAAAAAAATTTCATGTTGGATTCGTGCATTGTCATTTATCGGTACATTTTCGAAGTATTTTTTTTTACGCCAAACAAAATTCCATTGCTTCACGTATACTTATGTCAAATATCAGGTCATTCTGAACAGTGGTTCTTACTTTACAACTTTTTTAAATCGCAACTTTAATTATAATCACCCTGTATATATATATATATATATATATATATATATATATATATATATTAATTTCAATATGAATTTATTGTATGACTGCATATGAAATTATTTAATTATTTTTCATTCACCTTTTTTTCATTTAATTACTGTTGTTCTATGGAACATGCATAAACTATGAGAGAGATAAAAACAAAAATCATTTTTTCTTATTTATTAACAATGTTAATATTCAAATTACAATTTCTTAACAATGTTAATTTAATCGAAGATAAAAATACAACAGACAACGAATTTTATGTAATTACGCTGCTAATGTAGTAAATTAAAATCAAAAGGCAAAAATCATAAATCGTACGAAACTTTCAACAACATCAATCCTACAAAACAATTTTAAATCTAAAATGTAAATATATATGATTCAATTTTTATACATATTTTGTGTTATCCAAGCATCCTTTATAGCATTTTTTGAATCAATTAATAACTCGAGAAATAAATGGAATAAGAGCATTAACTTAGATCAGGATGTAATTTGAAGTTAAAAATTGAGAAGATCAATTAGTCAAATGAAAAGGTAGAAATAGATTAAGAAAATGTAATTAATAAGCTTCCTTCAAAATGAGTAATAGAATTTGTTAAAGAAACATATAACGGTGTTTTAATTAAATAACAAATTCCATTTATTTAAGAATAAAACTCGCATATTTTGACGTATTTCTAATTTCTTTAAATATTTAAGCTAAATTCCATATTTATAGTTATTCTGTAATATTGTTTTTCGGGATGGCATTTTTTGATTTATATGTATATTATAAAATTTTCCTTCAAAATTTCCAAGAAGTGGTTTGAAATCGGATTTCTGGGAAATACGTTTGGTATGGTAGAATGATTTTTCAGAACTAATTTCAGCAGTAAATAATTTTGCGGAAACAAGTAACTGAGGAAACGATTAAGATCTAATTATACTTACTTGTAAAGGGCATAAAATGTATTCTAATGTTTACTCAACGGAAATATAGATGAAATGTATTTGTAAAAGAAAACTAAATTTATGTAAATGAAAATAAATCACTATATGATTAGAAATTCAGCTTATATAATATAAAAATGTGTTGGTCTGTCTTGTCTTTTGTAGAGTTATAATTTGGGTTTTAGCTTTCTAATATGACTTGGACAACCACAAAATCTGGTACAGTGTTATTTGAACTCTGGATACGAAAGAGCTATTAAAGTTCTTTTTTATTCGAATTAGTTAAAAAGTTATAACTATTTAAATCCCAAAATAGCCCATTTACAGCCATTTTGTCGAATACATTTATCCATTGCAGATTTAGCCCATCTCATCATCATTTCTCAACTTCAGGACGCAGATGGCCTGCGAACGATATATTAGACTTTATGTATAGATATGGACTAAATTTTTCAGATTTTTTTTAAATTCGCATATAATAAATAAATAAGAACAGTAATAAATAAAAATAATATAAATAAATAAATAAATATTTTAATATTATAAGTGCGATCCGATAATTTGACTTAAATCGGTGGAAAACTCGTCGAGACACTAATAAATTTTGCGAATTTTGTATGTGAGGCAAAAGCCATATTTTCTTTGAGACTTCACTATTTTTTTTAGTGTTTCTTTTAGACAATAAAATAGTCTATATTCTTGAATACCCGTTTTTTAACATTTTTTAAGTTTAAAAGATATATACACTGCTGGCCATCCAAAATGCAACACCATAAAGGAAGCATCCAATAAGCATGAAATTTGCACCATACGTAGACCTCGATAGTGTCATGTCGCATTTCTGCGCCATGAGCCTTTTCATATTTTTCGAGGAGAGAAATATCTTTTTTCCTTCCGTGCCTGTGTTGTATTTTTGCTAAGACTTGTTTGTATTGAATTAGCACTGACAAGCGAGTTTGGTCGAGAACTCGTTGAGAATGTCTAGGATTTGTGTCTGGCTCAGATGCCTGACGTTTGATCGGCTGTTGCGAAGGAGAGCGCGCCTGTCCAATCAGGAAGAGGCGCAGAGGAGAAATGTTGGGCTGGCCTCGAGAGACCCACGGCAGATGCGAGCTGGAGATTCCGACTGAAAGTCGCATCGGAAATTTTTGTCTTATTAAAAAGACAAATGGTTTTGGCCAAAATGGCTAAGCTGGCGGAGTTGGGCTTTTGTTTCTAAGGGAAACCGCCCTGCCCTTCTGGAGCTGAATGGAGAAGAACCTGGAAAAGTTTCGGCAATTCATTTTCATCTTTTCTAAAATTATTTTTCTTTATTCCAGGAGTCCTGTTTCGGTTGCTGGAGATGTATATTCTTTCGCGGAGGTCAGGCTACTTGCCATATTTGAATGATGTCCTGTTATCTAAATTTTGGACTATTTCCTCGACAATCCACTTTTGGGAACTCTCTGATTCTACCTCAGACCGTGTTATCCTGAATAGGACATTCTTCGAATTGTAAAATTACTCTACCGCTCAGGTAAAATTTCTTTTTCGGAACAAGAAGTTCCGTTGCATCACAGGCACAATAAATACAAATTAATTGATTGTAATGACTCTCCAACTTAAGTAGATATTTGATAACTTAAAAGTGTGATTTGAATTTAAATATTGAGTAATATTAAATTTTTTGAACAGAGCATTTATAAGAATATTATATTTGTTAAGAGAAGCTCTGAATAATATGATTGATAATTTGAAAGATAAATATACTTATAATCACTTTTGCAAATCTTAAAATAAAATATTATTTGTTTGTTAAATGTGCCCTGAGTTTATTTGTGTATGCCTTCATGTTCTTCTCACTGTACATCATTTAGGATTTAATTCTCCTAAACTGGGAATCATTTTGAAAACTGAACCTGGAGTTTATTTTGGTAATTATGATGAAGTTAAATATGTTAATTGCTGTTTTTGGTCTGCTAAATTTACGATCACGAAGTTGTGTGTAGTGGAATCGGTACATGCATTTTGATACTGAAACCGCTACCACAAATTGGTGCCTGTTCCCTTTCCCAGAGTATTACAGTGAGAAATGTTAATTTTTATGAAGGAATGCAGAAAAATTTGTGTTTTGATTATATGCATATGAGTACTGCAGAATTTGAATGTCGAAGTAAGTCACAAAAATTTCTTTATTGGTGCAAAGTATTTGAATTATAAATGGGCAAGAAACTGTTATTTATATGTCATAAAGTAAATATAAAAGTGCAAAAAGCACTTAAGCCCAGATGCACCAGAGTATTATTTGCATATTGAATTTTTGTTGCATATATATATTCTTTGAGCTATATATGACACACATAAATATACACAAAATTCCATATGATATTTAAAAGTGAATTTAAGGTTTTGAAATTTTCAAATACACATACATTGAAAGGTAAATACATAAAGTGCATACACACATTTGTGAAAAGTGAATACAATCGTTCTGTGCACATACAAAAGTGGTTCGAAGTTCAAATTAATGAACAAAAAGTGAAAAGAAATTTACAAATTGTGGTTTTTCTGTGCCCTACTTATACATAAATAAGTGATAAAAAGTGAAACTATTTTCGAAATAAACTGTGTTTTGTGATAATCTGTGCAAAAATGCCTCGAAATAGTAAGAATTCTCGTGCAAGTAGGAGTAGAGACTCCTCTGCACAACCGAACAGATCAGACCGTGTGCCTTCGGTGTCTCCACCACGACTTTCTCCAAATTCTGGCAGATCAGCTTCCGCTGTCAGAGACTCAAATAAGGTTAAAGTGGGAGTTGGATCACAGTTCCTTGGATCCATTCCAGGTTTTGCTGGCAATGCAAATGAATCTTTTCAAGAATTTTTGGAGAAATTCCTTCTGGTGGCTGACCATGCTGAGTGGTCAAATCGTGATAAAATTTTCGTCCTGAAGTTAAAGTTGTCTGGTCGTGCTGAAAGACTGGTGAAATCCATCCCTAAATTGAACCAAAGCACGAATTTCACAGAACTGGTAAATACACTCAAGGATAATTTTTCTAAGAAGGAAAATATTGCCAAAAATGTTGCTGCCTTGGTAAATTGTAAACATCTGGTAAACGAGGATGTGCGAGATTTTGCGAACCGCATCGAAGCTGAATCTTTTGTGGCTTTTCCACAAGATGCTGTGTCTGACAATGAAGATTCCCTGAGAACTGCTATTTTGCTCAACTCTTTTAAGAAAGTGTTGAAGATCTCGATTCGAAAAGCTGTTTTATCTGCAAACCCACAGTCATTTGAAGCTGCAAAAGAGATAGCAATATTGGAAGAGGAAGTGCAAAATGAAGTGCTGGAAGAAATGACAGAAGACGTAAATACTGTGAGAACTGAAAATGACCCTAAACATGAAATTGAAAAACTGAAGAAAGAATTAAATTTAAAGAAGAAAGAATTTGACAAATTAAGAAGAAAATTCAGTGAGAACTCTGAAAAAAGAAAGAAAAGACTGAATGAGATAAGAGAAGATTTGGAGAGAAGCAATTCCAGTTTTGAAGAATCCTTCTTGGATACGCCCTCTACAAGCAGATACAATAATAATTAACTGATAGAAGAAGAAGAGTGGGAAGATATTCCAGTAAAGAAGAAACACAAACCATCAACATCCTTCAAAACTTCTACACCATCTAAAAGAACTGACAATAGAAACCGTTTCAGTCAAAGAAGAACTCCGTTTGCTTCACAGGAAGAAGAGTGGTATGTTAAAAGTCCATATCAAAATTATTCTCCAAGAAAGAACTTTCAAACATTTAGAAGACCTTTTCGTAACAGTTTTAATAGAAATTCAAACTTCCAGAGAAGAAATTTTTCAAATTTTAGAAATCCTTTTGACAATTATAAATCTCAAAATTACAATAATTATGGATATAGAAGAAATAACAGATATTTTAATAATAGATTTGGTAATGGAAGACAATTTAGAAGACAGAATTTTAGAGGACAAAAATTTCAATCTCCAAATTTTAATAGATCAAATTCTGAATTTAGTTGTATGGCGGAAATTAAAGCTCCTTGCCAGAAAAATTTTCCAGTCATCTCAGTTTTTGTTGAAGAAGTTAAATTAAATGCATTAATAGACACTGGAAGTTCTATAAACATTATCTATAGTGATGCTTTACAGAAAATTGATCCTAGAAAAGTGCAAACAAAACATACATCCACTATTTTGAAAGGAGTTGGTGATCAAGATGTTTGGGTTGATGAGAAAGCTTCTTTTCCTTTGACCGTTGGAAAAGACAACATTGTGATTGAATGCTGCATTTTAAATACACCTGCACCGAATGAATATAACATGATTTTAGGAAGTTCTTTTCTGTATAAAAATAAAGTGACCATTACCTTTATGCACAAAGATGTTCAACCTGAAATATCTGAGTGCAATGCAATAAATTATAAATATGATAAAAGAAATTACAATTTTACAAATGATGTGGATTACAGATCCAAAGACACAAATTTTTCGAGAAATTTTAGAGGATATGAAAATAAGTGTGATAATGGATATTTATTTGAACAAAACAACTACCACAATGAATTCAGAGATGTCGACTTTAGAGATTTTGATGCAAATGTGAATGAAAGATCAAATTATGAATGTGAAAATGATTTACATGAAATGCAGATGAATGATTATGTACATACAAACAGATCTTTGACAGAAAACAATACCAGTGATAATGGAATTTTCGAAACAAGTTGTGATAAACATGATGAAGGAAGTTCACAACAAAACAATACTTTGGCTATTGCCAAAGCATTTAAGAAATGTGTTTTGAAACCATACACAGAATCATTTGTCAAATTGAAAAGAAATTATAAATTAGAGAAAGACACGACAATTTTACTTGAACCTATCAATAATAAAGAATTTTCTGCAAATAAAATCTTTGTAGCTAGAAGTATTCATAAAATTCCAGAAAATGACTTTCTATACGCACGTATAGCGAATCCATCAGAGAAATGTGTTTACATAAATAAAGGTATGAAATTAGGAACTTTTGAAAACATCTATGAATCTGATATTGACATAAATAATAGAATTGACATTGAGAACTGTATTGAAGATAATGATACATTTGATGCATGGGGAGGAGATTTTGACTTGAAGCATATGAACTATGCTCAGAAAACTTTACTTTTAAAATTACTAAATAAATATAAACATGTTTTTGCTAAGAATATGAAAGAATTATCTGGATGTGATACAATTCTGCATGAAATTAATTTGGAGTCTAACATACCTGTTAGACAGAAACCATATCGAATTCCACATAATTTACAGAAAGAACTTTCACGTCAAGTGAATGAACTCTTGGATGCCAAAATCATACAACCAAGCACATCTCCTTACAATACTCCAGTGCTTTTTGTTAAGAAACCTGATGGAAGTTACCGTTTAGTAGCGGATTTCCGTAAGTTAAATAAAATTACGATTGTAGAAAATTTTCCCATTCCAAACATCTCGGAATTAATCGATAACCTTGCTGGAGCCTTGTATTTTTCGACCCTTGATTTAACCAGTGGATTTTATCAATTGTGTTTACATCCTGATGATTATCAGATGACTTCTTTTTCAACGCCTGACGGACACTTTGAATGGACTAGAACTCCATTTGGTCTTAAGAATGCGCCCGCATCCTTTCAGAGATTGATGTCTCTGGTGCTGGCTGGCATATCTGGAATTTACATAGACGATGTTATTGTTGCATCAAGAACATTTGAAGAACATTTGAAAAAACTAGAAGAAATTTTTGTAAGATTAAGTAAACATGGCTTGAAGCTTAAGCCATCTAAATGCCATTTTTTCAGAAAAACAATTAAGTATCTTGGATTTTTAGTATCAAATGGAAAAGTACAACCTGATACTCACAATTTGGAAGTTGTAGAAAAATTTAAAATTCCTAAATCAATTAAGAATGTGAGACAATTTCTTGGACTCACTGGATTCTATAGAAAATTCATAAAAGACTATGCTGAACTGTCCCTTCCATTGACTGATTTACTGAAGACCAAGAATAATGAAAGTAAAAAGAAATTTATTTGGACTAATGAAGCTCAAAAATCCTTTGAAATTTTGAAAGGAAAACTTTTGTCAAAACCAATTTTGACTCTTCCAGATTTTAGAAAACCATTTATTTTACACACGGATGCTTCAAATCACTCATTGGGTTGTTATTTGTCCCAAGAAGATGAAAACAAAATCTTACATCCAATATCTTACGCTAGTCGTAAATTAAATGAAGCTGAATGTAAATACAGTGTTGTCGAAAGAGAAGCATTAGCCGTTGTATGGGCTACTAACTATTATAAACACTATTTAATTGGAAAACCTTTCACAATTTTTTGTGATCAGATTTCCTTGTCATTTGTATTTAAGTTAAAAGATCCTACATCTCGATTAGCTAGATGGATTGCATCTCTATCACAATTTGATTACCAAATAGTACATAAACCAGGAAAAGCTAATTAGGTGGCTGATTATCTTTCGAGAAATGTAGATGAATGTACTAATTCTGTTCAGAACATTCCTAGAAAATTTGTATCACAATATAAAGTGATAAATAACAATGTAAACAATGCAAATCAAAATTTTCCAAGTGTAAATCAAAATTCTCAAAGTTCTAGAAATGTAAACAATGCTAATACTAGCAATAGAAGAGAATCAGAAGTCAATTCGAATCCTGCCAATACAAATGAAACAAATGAAATTTGTGCTGTTGATAATAGTGAAAGTGAAATTCAAAATGAAAATAACATACACAGTGGTCAATTGGAACAAACATTTACTTGTCCTACTTTACTCATTAGAATTAAGAATGCTCAAAAATCTGACCCAAGATGCAATAAAATTATAGATCTCTTAGACAAGAACATAAAACCTTACCCACAAACTTTAGTATTTTTTAGAAAAGATGATATCTTATGGTGTACACACAGACACCCTAAACGTAGACACCAAGAACAAGAAAGAGTTGTTGTTCCGCAGGAACTTGTGTCTGAAATTTTATGGTTACATCATGATTGTCCTACTTACGCACATTGTGGATTTAGAAGAACCTTAGCTTCTGTGAGTAGAAAATACTTTTGGCAGGGAATGTATTCCCAGACCCAAAACTATGTAGCCTCATGTGAAATTTGTGTGGTAAATCGTGGTTTTAGAAATAATAAAGCACCCATTCAAAAGTTTTCAAAATCTACATATCCATTTGAGCGAATCGCCATGGATTGTGTCGGACCATTACCTATATCTAATTCTGGAAATAAATTTATTCTTGTGATAACTGATTATTTTACCAGATGGCCTGAAGCATATCCCTTGGCTTCAATTAAAACTGAAGACATTTTAAATTGCTTAGAGCACTATATGGCTCAGCATGGCATACCTAAATACATCGTCTCGGATCAGGGGACGAATTTTGTTTCTAGAACAGCAAGATGCTTTTATAAGAAATTGGGAATAATAAAGAATACTACTACTGCCTATATGCCTTCAGTAGATGGCTGTGTTGAAAGATTAAGTGGTACTTTAGTCAGATCTTTGAAAAATATTGCATATAACGATAAAAACAATTGGGATAATTTAATTCATTTTGCTTTATTGGCTCATAGAAATGCCATACATGCTTCTACGGGTGAATCACCTGCTTATTTACTCTATGGAAGAGATTTAACAGTCCCAAATACCTTGATGGCTGGATTTAGACCTCCGACATATGAATCAACATATGATTATGGAGAAGATCTGAAATTCAGACTTAAAAGAACATATGATGTAGTAAAAAGTAACTTGGAAAAAGCTGAAAATTCACAAATTTTACAACAACATAAGAAAGCGAAGATACCCAATATCAAAGTAAATGACTTAGTGTACTTATACACTACACTCCCTTTTTGCCTCATGGTCAGTCAAGAAAACTGAGTTCATTTAATAGAGGTCCTTTTAAAGTGATAAAACAAACATCTGTAGTAAATTTCTTAATCAGACATGTGATGAATCCCAAAAATGAACAACTGGTTCATGTGAACAGACTGACTCTTTTACCTCCAAGAAGAGAGGAATTTCAAAAATTTTCAAATCAAACTACTGAAAGTCAAAAACTGAACTCTAAGCCTAATAAACTTACTCCTGTGATCACCGCTGAGAAAGACTCTGTGAAACTCAAATCTTGTTTATCAAAATCTCAAAACAAAAAGACTGTGAAAAGAGTAAGATTTAATTTGCCTAAGAAAGTCAATGACAATGCTGTTCATACTAGATCAAACTTTCATGCTAATAAAAATAAATACTGCACATTAAGAAATAATTCAAATAACTTTGATAATAGAGGAAATGGAAGAATCATTTACAACAATAACTACAGAAATAATTATACACCACACCAAAATCATAATTATATGAGAGATAGAAATACACGTACACCTTATAATCTTAGATCTTATCAAAGATTTTCACAATATTAAATTTTGGTTGAGTTCACAATTTTTCAGAAATTAAATTTTGCAAGAAAAATCTTATATTAAATTAAAGTTGATACTTGTTTAAATTTTTGTATTTCAATATTGTCTTTTAAAATAGAATTTATGAAAAAATTGTTGTGATTTTAAAATTTATTGGAAATCTTGCATTAAAATAAATAGAAAATTAATTGATTTTGTGAACCATAATTTATGAATGTTTATATTGTAATTTAAATAATAAGTAATTTTGTTAATTGACTCTCCTTGGACTCTCCTTCGAGAGTCCTGTTTTGATTGACTTTGATTATTTTGTTGTGTTTTATTGTGAAAAAAAATCTTGATTACTTATTTAAGTTCATGAAATAATTGAAATGTTGTTGGTATTTGATTTGTTCCCCTAAATAAAAGGAGGAAATTTTGAAAAAAGTAAATGATTTTGTTAAAATAAAATTGAAATTAATATAAAATAATATAAAGTAATTGAAGTAATTTAAGTAATTTGAATTTGAAAATGGAAAGTTTTCAATTTGAGAATTTTGAAATTTAATTAAATTTTTTTGAAGATCAAAAGTAAATGATCTCTTTTGATAAATGTGTTTGAATGAAATTTTTTTTTTGTGACACTTGAAGTGGTCACTTGTTGAAATAATTTCAGAGATTTTGTGGAAAGTAAAGTAAATTGAAATTTAAGATAAATTGAATAATTTTAATATAAATGAATAATTTAAAGTAATGAAAGTTGAGTCAGAATAAGAAAATTCTGAATTGTTTTAATGACGAAAATAAGTTAAATTTAAGTTAATGTTGAATATATGTTGAAAAGTTGAAATGTGGATAAATTGAAAGTAAATGTAATTTAAAGTCAATGTGTTGAAATTTTGAAAGTAATTTAAAGTAAAAGTTAAAATTGAAATGAAAGTTTTGAAATGAAAATGTTTGAAATTGAAAAATTGAAATATTAAAAGTGACCTTGTTCTCAAAAGTGAGACAATTTCTGAATGAGTGAAGAATCTCATTACTTGATTGTGACAAATTTAAGTTGAAAATTAATTTTCAAAATATTTAATCTTTTGATGAAAAATAAGAATTGTTTTGTGTCACTTGTGTGTTTTGAAAGTGACAAATGTTTGAAATTTTTGAATTGTTTATATTGTATAAGTTGTTTATTCATATCATATCATGTTTTAGCTTCGCATCACCTGGTTGATCTCAATGTTGTTGATTGAGACAATTTGTTGTCAGGCAAAGTGCCTTGACAAATTTTTCTGTATTTAAGTGTACATTTTTGTAAAGGTTCCTTTAAGATGTGGTGACATCTTGTCATCCTTTTGGTTTTCTTTTGATCTTTTCCTGTGGTGATGAATGGCTTGGCCGGTCATTCAGATCTACAGTGTTGTTGTTTTGAGAAACGTGAACGATCGCACCTTTCTCGCCCAAAATTTTGTTTTAAATTATTTTACACTTACAGGTTCCTAAAACTCTTTGTAAATTTTTGTGTTTTTGTGTTTTTGAGCGAGAGAAAAATTTTCCTCACTGTTTTTCGGAAAATTTTTGCCTCCCAGGAGGGGAGAGCTGTCTTGTCGCATTTCTGCGCCATGAGCCTTTTCATATTTTTCGAGGAGAGAAATATATTTTTTCCTTCCGTGCCTGTGTTGTATTTTTGCTAAGACTTGTTTGTATTGAATTAGCACTGACAAGCGAGTTTGGTCGAGAACTCGTTGAGAATGTCTAGGATTTGTGTCTGGCTCAGATGCGTGACGTTTGATCGGCTGTTGCGAAGGAGAGCGCGCCTGTCCAATCAGGAAGAGGCGCAGAGGAGAAATGTTGGGCTGGCCTCGAGAGACCCACGGCAGATGCGAGCTGGAGATTCCGACTGAAAGTCGCATCGGAAATTTTTGTCTTATTAAAAAGACAAAGGGTTTTGGCCAAAATGGCTAAGCTGGCGGAGTTGGGCTTTTGTTTCTAAGGGAAACCGCCCTGCCCTTCTGGAGCTGAATGGAGAAGAACCTGGAAAAGTTTCGGCAATTCATTTTCATCTTTTCTAAAATTATTTTTCTTTATTCCAGGAGTCCTGTTTCGGTTGCTGGAGATGTATATTCTTTCGCGGAGGTCAGGCTACTTGCCATATTTGAATGATGTCCTGTTATCTAAATTTTGGACTATTTCCTCGACAATCCACTTTTGGGAACTCTCTGATTCTACCTCAGACCGTGTTATCCTGAATAGGACATTCTTCGTATTGTAAAATTACTCTACCGCTCAGGTAAAATTTCTTTTTCGGAACAAGAAGTTCCGTTGCATCACAGGCACAATGAATACAAATTAATTGATTGTAATGACTCTCCAACTTAAGTAGATATTTGATAACTTAAAAGTGTGATTTGAATTTAAATATTGAGTAATATTAAATTTTTTGAACAGAGCATTTATAAGAATATTATATTTGTTAAGAGAAGCTCTGAATAATATGATTGATAATTTGAAAGATAAATATACTTATAATCACTTTTGCAAATCTTAAAATAAAATATTATTTGTTTGTTAAATGTGCCCTGAGTTTATTTGTGTATGCCTTCATGTTCTTCTCACTGTACATCATTTAGGATTTAATTCTCCTAAACTGGGAATCATTTTGAAAACTGAACCTGGAGTTTATTTTGGTAATTATGATGAAGTTAAATATGTTAATTGCTGTTTTTGGTCTGCTAAATTTACGATCACGAAGTTGTGTGTAGTGGAATCGGTACATGCATTTTGGTACTGAAACCGCTACCACAATAGGGAATACAAATGATTAGAATTTTAGCTCATATGCAAATCATGTGCGCCAGTAGCGCCACCTACAAGAGCTATATAAGGCGAGAAGATAAGGCTGTTTTTAAGTACAGGAATGTTGTTTTCACCCTGTATTTTTGTGGGGGAAGCTTCAGTATGCCTCGTCGAAGAATACGGCAACCCTTTCAGCACGTTTCTGAGTTTGACAGAGGAAGAATTGTGGCTTATAGAGATTGCGGATTACCCTTCCGAGAAATCGGTGCTCGTGTTGGACGAAATCAAGCCACAGTGATGCGAATATGGAATCAGTGGGTGCAGGAGGGACGGACCAACCGACAGGAACGATTGCACCAGCCTCGTCGCACCACCGAACGTGAGGACAGGCATATTGTGTGCATGGCAATGATGGATCGCACTGCAACATCAACAACCCTAGCGCAAGAATTAAGGTCTGTTTCACAACAATCTGTGTCAGCACGTACCATTCGACGTCGTCTGCAGCAACGGACAATTTCAGCAAGGTGTTCATTGCTGCGATTACCTTTGACTCCAGACCATAGGCGTATGCAGCTGCAATGGTGCGTTGAACGCCGGACATGGACAAACGAATGGCACGGCATTGTGTTTTCAGACGAATCGCGATTCTGTCTACAACACGACGATGGACCTATCCGGGTTTGGCGGCACCGTGGCGAGAGAGTGCATAACTCTTGCATTATGCATCGCCATACCGGTCCTTCACCTGGCGTTATGGTTTGGGGTGGCATTGGATTTTACTCCCGCACCGCCCTAATAGGCATTGCCGGTACACTCAACAGCCAACACTAAATTTCTGAAGTTTTGGAGCCTGTTGTCTTACCTTACCTTCAAAGCTTGCCTGCGGCCAAGTTTCAACAGGACAATGCGAGACCACACGTGGCACATATCGTTCAGCATTTCTTCAATGCCCACCAAGTTTCACTGCTCCCTTGGCCCGCCCGTTCTCCAGATCTGTCGCCCATTGAAAACGTCTGGTCGATGATTGGCAAACGACTGGCCCAGCAAACACCACCAGCTGCTACGACAGATGAAGTTTGGCAACGTGTGGAAGCAGTATGGACTGACATACCCCAAGAACACATCCAAAGTCTCTTTCTTTCAATGCCGAGGCGCGTAGCAGCAGTTATTGTCAGCCATGGCGGCTGCACAAAATACTGATTTCTTCATGTTCTGCAAGTCGAACGGGGCTGTATTTTCAATCAATTCATCCTTTTACTTTATGTTCTTTGTCCAATAAATTTGGCTTTGATATCTCTTGTCTTTCATGGTGTTGCATTTTGGATGGCCAGCAGTGTATTTAGGACGTATCAAAAGAGTATATACAGAATATATCGAAGAAGTATATTTAGTGCGTATCGAAATACTGTATTTTAAGCGTATCAAAAGTGTATCTGTATTATTTAGGAGGTGGGCGCTTATTTATGTTCCAGCATTGCAGTGCAATTTGCTTTAATTAAATAAACAAGAAAGATCAATCATGCTTAAAGCATTGATTATGAAACACTTTCCAACTTCAATGCAATTTTATTTAAAGTCTAAAATGCAATACATTCCTGGGTAATATTCTAAAACTTATCAGAATAACACATTAATTTACTATATTTGAAAACTTCATCGAAAACACCTGAAATTCATTCAAATGACGTCATAGAAAAAATAATACGCCTGGATCTATCTATAAAAACAGCATTTCATTCATAACATTTTTCCATTCACTTCATTCATCACAATACTATAATAATTTATTTTATTTAAAAATTAAGACCATAGAGCTACAAACAATTAAAATCAATGCTTAAAACTTCATCGAAAAAAATCGTTCTTATCTTTCTAAAATCAATGTATATTTCATTCATATCAGCTATGCAGACTCCATGAGCTAAATTGTTTTGTGTTAAAGAAATACAGAAATTCTAATACAACCCATTCTTTATATTTTGCTGTTTACATTTCACATAAGTGAAAAATGGGCTTCGTTATAGAAATAATCAAATATTGATGATCATTTAAACTCAAATATATTGTACTTGCGCTGTTTCAGTATGTAGATGCGCAGAATTTAAGCAAAAATAAAGTGGTTTTAGGACGGAAACAACACTCAATATGAATTAAAAAGAACTTTAAAAAATCACGATTTTGAGACATGATGGATACCATATATCATTTTGAAGTGGGTCATGTGATCTTTTCATATCATGGTCACGTGATCGCTTCATATAAGAGGTGTAATTATTATTTTAATTTTTATTAAAAGAACTACTCACTATATTTCGCTGAATTTTTCTTTTATATATTTTATTGAACAATTTGAATATTACCTAAAATTTTCGAAGCAATTTGTGAATTTTAAATCCGCTTAAAAAATGTTTGAAAAATTAGATCCCATAGGGCTCAATGTATTTCATTTTTTCAATCGTTGTTCAATCCAAAGCTAATTGTGTGATATTATTCATTTATATTCCCATTGGCTCTTGAGTTCACATGTCATACATATACACACATATATACACACATATACAAGAGCGAATATCATTATGAAATTCTTTAAATGTGTTTATTGAAAGTAATAAATCCTGTTTTTCTTGTTAAAATATGGAATTAGAAATCATTAACATCTGTAAAACAAGGTGTAGTGTGATTCGTCCGAAAATATAATCGTCTTCCAGTCATCGGGTGTCCAGTGACGTCGTTCTGGGAACAGTTGTATATGTATTTTCAGGTTCTTCGCTGAAATGAGAGGTTTTCACACATACATGCGACAGGCTACACTGATTCCCTGCTATTCCCAGTGCATTGTTCAAGTAGATATTGGTTAGGACGTGCCGTCATTGAAGTTTTTTATCAGTTATTACACGGTAGATCCTCTTCTCTGCCGTACAAGCCATATGAGAAGCCGCCGGTCACGTGCTTGATTGATTGTTTTAGATTTCGGCTTTTCGGTCGGCCTTTTAGACAATGTTTGGGGTTCTGTTTCTAAGTGTTATACACTTTGTATGTCTCACCTTTCGAGAAGCCAGTGAGTTGTTCTCTTCTGGCAATCGTGGCTCCAGCCAAACGAGCCCCCACTATAAGTTATTTTCCAAACGGAAACAATTCTGTCGTTTTCCCAATGTTACTCCACTTCTCTCGGAACACACACCGATAAAATTCTTATGGCGGTGTTACGATTTCGTGTACCTCCTATGACCAACGTAATTTGCATACATCCACATGGGATCTACAGTTGCATACACGTTCCCAGGTTTATAATTCACTGACCAGTGTGAATTATGAATCAGTTGTGTATTGTGCAGGAACCAGAAACTTCTATTTTTAAATGATTTGGGGCTCTAGATCACTTATTGCAAAATATTTGTGTTGCAAAAGAATTAAACAGACGTCAATATGGTTTCGGTAATTATATGTACAGTGCAATTTTTGTGCAGTATATATCCATTTAAGAAACAACTCTATATACAATAACAGTATCACTATAAATTTCGCTGTTATTAATGTAAACTCCATTGTATACTGAATTGTTTTTTAAAGGTAATAAAGTTTTCTATTTTATTCATAAACACAATTTACTTAATAAATATTTTTACAATGAATCGAGTTGAAAAATATCCAACATGTGATGAAACTATATTTTTAAATCGTTTGTCAAAATTTTCAAAATTGTTATATAGCTGTCAATTTTGCCAATACTTGGATGAACCGTTGCACTAGAATCATAGAAACTGTGGCAAGATTTTATCCAGTGATCTTAAGTTATTGGAAACAGCAATCTTATGATTAGATTTAGCCATTTTGTGGTACTAACATTAAAAAAAATTTGGTTAAATCTAGCCAGAAAATGACTAAGTTGGCTATTGTAGTTATCACCTATTCCATGCTGACGAGCACATAAAAAAGCGTGAAACCTGTCTATGAATGACGTTAACAATAATGATACTGATGTTTTTTAAATACATTTATTCCTTGGTCAAAAGATTTAAAAATTATAAATATATGCTCTACAGCCAAAAGTAGATCGCGATATATTGGTAAATGATCATTTTTCTCCAGGTAATCTATCTGTCATCACTAAACTAGAACATTTATCAAATTATTTCAGTGAGAAATATAACCATTTATTTCTTCATTTTCACAACCATTCGAATTGAGAAACATAAATAGTCGAGCGCTTTGTTAATTCAGCGGAAAATCACAACCAAAGAGAAGAAATTAAATAATAAAATATCCAGTATAGTTCCTTCTGAACTCTGGAGATTTCAAGCATTGTATAACTTCGGCATTATCTATCTCAGTTATAAATTTGAAAACTGACATATTCCAGTATTTTCTTCTGGTTTCCTTTTATGTGAAACTTTTAAAATATGTTTTGTTCTACTCCCAAGTGAATCGTTTCGCATTTTGCTGGCGTGCCATAAATATGCAAATGAAACGATTTAGACGATTTAGAATGAGTGACTGATAGATTGTATTGAAATATAGGTTTGCAATTTTTTAAATACTTCCCTTAGAACTGTTTCTTATCTACTGTTCACAGTACTATCATATTTTACCGGGTTTAAAATGTTTATATTTCTATAAAAAATATTTATAAGCCTTTAATAGACAAATTATGGAAAATTTTAAAAGAGATGAAGATGTTCGGCAGTCATTATTTGAACAGTTACCCACTTCAGTACAAGAAATATTTATTTCACTAGTAGATACCTATAAAATATCATAGGGAATCTTTTCCGTATTGGAGTCTTTATATGAGGAAAATATCGAAGATTTGCCAAAAAATATTTACTAATGTGGGGGCTATTTAAGTCATGTAAGAAAATATTCATTTCTCCCATGGGTGAGGGATTAGGGACTAATCCTGCTGTTGACCATAGATTGGTCTCCAGTGTGTAATACCGACCCAAATAGAGATTCTTCTTCACCAGAGTATAATTCGTTCTACTGACTTTTGGGCTTCTTTGTTACTCACACTATAAATTATATAATTTGATATACTAATAATAGCTGAAGTTTCTACTCAAGGTAACTTATCTGTAGTATGATTGCTCTCAGATTTATTTGAAGAGAAGCAAAGAAATGCCTCGGAAACGAGAAACTTTTCCCTTTTCATTGAAGTACGGGAGTTTTAAATCGAGGGAGTTATTAGAATCACGGGTAATTAAAGTAGGTAGAATGGGGAGGTTGATACGCTACAGGGAACCAATCAAGGACTAACTACGCGAGTGACATGGGGGTCTATACATGAAAGTATTTTAATGTTCAATAAAGGCATTTTTGTTTCTGCATTTTGCATATAACTTTGTTTCGTATATACAATCCAACTAACGATGTTGAAGTTGAGACGGAATTGCTAGTTATGTGGGGTACTTATGCTAAATAAGTATCCAGAAAGTACTTCGTTTTCGCATTTATAAAAAAATATATCTACAGCATATTTCAGTACCAGTCATACGTCAATATGTGGAAATACACAAGAAAATATGTTTATATGGTTAATTATACCTGTGACAATCTTCGTTTTTCGTGTCGATAATTTTAAAAAATCTGATGTGGGCAACACATGACTTTCCTTATATAATGTAAGGAATTTACTACTTTTACTGTAAAAAAATAGGTTTTTCTTATAGTAGATACTAATATTTCTTCCAAGATATTGAGTTTTCGCCAATTAGTCGTCATTTTCATTGATTTAGCGTCATTTTTATCCATTTGGCGAGATTTTCGTTAATTTGGCAACATTTCAAAAAGTCGCCATTCATTACGCCAAATTCGTCGCCAAAATCTCGCCAAGCGTTATGGACGAAGAAATATGTTATTCTTATAGCAGAAAAATGATTATTGGCGTTCAAATACAGAAGTATTACTCAAAGTATCTTTTTCATGAATGGAATGAGCTGGATCCACGAGAATGATGTCACCAAATTTATCGTATGGTATTAC
Organism: Amaurobius ferox; assembly: GCA_951213105.1. Lineage (NCBI taxonomy): Eukaryota > Metazoa > Arthropoda > Arachnida > Araneae > Amaurobiidae > Amaurobius > Amaurobius ferox. Next base: position 94,280,130 of record OX578144.1, on the reverse strand, counting down.
ATATGAAAAGTGAACATGTTTCTCAATAGGAAATATTTTTTTTTTCATTTTATACGACTTTTTGATAATTTTTGTGAAAAATATGCAATATCTCAAGAACGGTTCATGTTAGCGTTCTAAAATTTATGCCAATCATTTTCTAATGAAAAATTACATAAGAAATGTCTATTTGCGTAACTTTATTAGCGGTTTTGATTTTTGACGATTTTTTCAAAATTTCATTCGAAAATTTAGAGGGGTTCTGAACATTCGATTGCGTATAAAAACAATAGGCTTCCGGTGTTTACGAATTGTGATTTTTGTACCAAATTTGGTTCGAATCGATCCATTCGCTCGTCAGTTATCGTCTCCATAGACTCACTGACACACACACACACACACACACACACACACAGACATCACTCCAAAAATGTTTGATTCGTGATCAGGGATGCTTGAAACGTGCTCTCGCGTCGAAAACTCGAATTCGAATTTTCGACCCCGTCACAATACTTTCCTTATACATTATGTATATAAGGAAAGTAAAAATACACCAAGTGTAAATACAGTTTTTTATAATGTTTGTACTATTTACTGGATTTTTAGTAAAATTTGACACTAAACTTTTACATAAAAAATTTTAAATATACTAGCATGCATTGTGTTTTGACTCTAAATGTAAAAAATAAGAGAGTTTGAAAAAAAAATTAAAAGAATAATTTACAATCTCAAAAATGTACGTAAAGTTACCAATAACGTAGCCCCAATCAGCGTTACAATTGTAGAGTCAAAAGTGTATTACAAATTGTAGTGACACGCATAATACTTATATTTAAAAATGGAGATGGTTAATATTAGAAGTAGAATTTTCCTTTAAGACGTGTTTTCCCTCATTCATTGTTTCTAAAAATTCTACTTCGTAATTTTGACTCAGAGTTTAGTTCTTCAAAGTGGAGTTAATTTTATAGCAAAGTCAGCTCATTTCTTATCACTGCTGGATCGGCATAGAGAACATGATATACTTCATCCATATTGCCGTTACCTTGTAATTGGCTTTTTTGTGATCATATTAATGCTTTTCCGAGGATTGAATGGCATTAAATATTATTATAGTGACATAAATGCATGTCTTATAAAAGTCCACATTTGACGACAAGAGCAACTGTCAACATCACTTCAATTATATAACGTGCCACTTCAATCGGTGCCTGTTATAGAACATATCGGTCCTGGCTTCTTTTCCATTAAATGTTTTTTTCTTATAATTTTCAGAAAATGTTTCAGAAAACCTTAGCTATTAGTAAAAAATTGTTTTCCAATTTAAATTTAAGCTTTGCGTCATTTTGTGTCATTACATGAATTCACATATTACTTATATCCTGAATAACATAGGAAACCTTTGCCAGTTCTGGAATAAAACAATTCTTAATAAAGTAGTCTATTTCGATGCGCGAATTGAATATTATCAACTTTTACTAAGTGCTTTTATGACTTAAAATCCTATAAAGACGGTAGAAATTAATTTGTCTAGACAAAGGTGAAATTACTTACGTACCGTTTATTAATACGCGAAGGATTTATTGCTACCATTAAATATATTATCAAGTATATCCTTTTTGTAATCTTAATTAATATAGACCGTCATTGTGAAGATTGGAATTGAATTAAATTGAATAACATTTTTCAGCCTTAAATTGCTAAGATAAATTTCATATTACGCAGACTTTAGTTTAAATGTAATTTTCATAATCGAATTAATTTCCATTACTTTTTATTGTATATAAAAATGACCTGTTTTAACAGTGAAATATCTGTTATAAATACATATATTTTATAAAAAAGCACCATACACATAATTCGTTGGAGAAATCGTTTATAGAAAAATTCTCTTTTAAGGATTAAGAAAATAGACCCATGAATAATCCAATATATTAACAAAATTATATATTGGAGGAAATGAAACCTTTTTCATATCTAGATCTATCTGAATATCAATATGAGATTTGTTGTTGTTGTGGGACACATTTTAAATATATAGTTGCAGTTAATTGAATTTAATTAAATTCTTAAACATAGCCGTATATCGTAAATCGTGAAACCCATTGCGTTGTGCCGCTATTAAAATCCACCATATTAGTATTCAGTTCGAGTTCCTGTAATATAATAATTATTAATATAAAGCTACTTAATTAATTGCACCATTTTAAACTTTAAAAATAACATAATTTATTAACAACATTTGTTTAATTATTAAATTGATTACAATAATTATCATATTATTACGGAGGAGATAGGACATGTGAGATTGGACATGTGAGATCGGACATGTGAGACCAGTGAAGTTATTATTACCAAGATGTTTTATGACCTTCTAAAATAATTAATGGGCACATACCTTCAAACTCGTACTGCATCTGCTCATTTCGTTGAAGTCTAAATCATGGCATTTCTTATGGACTCTTTGTGGAATCTCTGTGGAACACACTCTTGCGGAATCATGAAATACTGCCAGAATTTACTAAAATATTAAATCAAAAGTTTTGAATTGTACCTCTGAGGTATTTCTGGACTTTTCAAAAGTATAATTGCACCAAACTCCGCATTTGTTGATTACGTAGACGTTTCGGATTTTTATGATCATGAGAATATTCTATACACACATGTACGTATTCACATTTAGGGGTATTTTTTAATTATTTAAGATGCAGTTTGAAATATTCTAAATTGATTTTTTAATGAAACACCCAATTTTCCGGGCTATAAAGTGTAAACATTTCAAAATAAAAATTTCAACATATCAACTATTAAAAAAAGGCTGAACCGTTTGTTTATATCACCCTAGAGAGCTATTTCACGCTCTAATAACTGAAAATGAATATCCAAGCTGCAATATAATAGGAACGCTTTATTACTTAACGTTCACTATGGTAATGTCCTAGAGATTTTATCAATGTAAGTGTTATATGAACATTTATTTTCTGCCAAACAAGTATGAAGTTAGATTGAAAATATACAGAAATTGGAAGCGTTTCTTTTCTCGTATTTTAAATACGATCGTATATTTTTTATTGAAGGCATAAGTTATAGAATTCAGCCCAATCCGCTAATGAAATATGATTTAACCTTATATCAAAACAACTTTGGTGGTAAATTTAAAGTGACAATTAAAATTTTTAACAATTTAATAAATGTTTCCTACATTTTCTTAGTATGAATGTTTATTTCTTATTTCCATTCTTTGTTTCTATTCAAGTCCATCATATCCAAAAGTATTTTAAGACTGGTCAGATTTATGTATTTCTTTCTCTAAAATACGCAATATATATATATAGAAAAATAATTGCAATGAAGTAATATGTACCAGTAACTAATTTTGCTGAATTTCCATATTTGATCATCAATTAATGCAAATGAATCATTTTTATAATGATGTATGTGTGCTTGGCTTCCTATTTTGCGACTATGAGTAGAAGTTGTGTGAAACGAATTTAATATTTCAAAAAACATTTGGTACTGTTGCAACAAATGAATATGTTAGGTGTTAGGATGAAATTTTTTTATTCTAACTACTATACTATTTTACTGTGTAAAAATTCTGAATTTCCACTAAAATCATAGGTTTGGTGAAGAGCAATATTTTATTATAGACAATGTGAGTAAGTTACACAAATCCAATTCTTTAATATAATTTAATTGCGTGGGCTGAGAAAGTTAAAAAGTGAAATATCCATTTTAATTAATTTCCAATCTCAAATTATTGGCCGAAAATTTATCACTCAGATGCATTTATTTTACGCATTATTTAAGCCACGTACATGTGTTCACAATGTTAATTTGTTTCATTTCCTGGCAAATAGAAGATATTTCAGCTGAAGAAACAGTTGTATTTAATGTGAAAGCAATCTGTGAGATCATGTTGGCGTTTGTCGTCTGTAGGAGAGATGAAACTATGGAGTTAGAGAGAATGAGATCAAACTTCTATGGAAGAAACGCTCGAAAATGCCATAATGCTTTGAGTTATTCCAATGTGTCGCAAGTGTTAGTAAAGTAGTCGCTGTTGTTAGTTGACACATAAGCAAGGCGTAGTATTTAGTATATTTGATTTTTTATTTATCCATTTAAAGATTCTAATTATGAGTATAATTAATCAATAGAGTAGAGTACATAATATATGGAGATAAAAATAAATCAAAAGGTCAAATACTAGGACTATTCTTTATTGTTTCAGATCCAATTTGGATTGAACTAATAATTAGTTTTTTTTTAAATTGACAGTTTTTAAATAAATATTTTAGGTCTATCGCCGTAGAAATACATGCAGGACTCCTTATCTTATCCCAGCGCCACCTAAATTATTGTCTCAAACTGTTTTGGGGTTTTCTTAATATGAAGATTTAACTCTTTATTTTTACAAAAATGGGTGAAATTCTTCCGATCATAGGAGGAACCCAAACTAGCTTATTTTGGTATTAGAAAAACGTTTTAAAAGTTCTGGTTTTTAAAGCTTGAAGATTAAAAATTCGAGGCCGTTGTGGTTTATTTAGGCTAACTCCAGTGATTTAGGTGGATACACTCCACTTGCCAGTCAGCAGAAAGGCCTTGTACGAGATGCGCAGCCTTGCCGTCCCTCTGAAGATTGTGTCTCCGGGACGATGGATTCCGCGAAGTTGCTGATGTGGAGAAGGAAATGATGCTCACTTGGATGTATTATAGATTTTCCTGCCAATTGTATTGAGTAAAACCTGTTTATTCTAAATTGTATGAGTCGGTTGAGTTCGACTAAAGTAGGCGAGCACTCTATTCCCTCACTAAATTCCGAATTGTCACGAAGTGCGGCCTGAGCACTGATTTGTTATAGTGGAATTTCCAGATGATGTTTCGGAATGTTTTTCATCTTTGATATTCCTGGATGCGTTTCTGTTTTATTTCCGTTACTAGATCTTTGTCGTAATAATGACATCTAAAAGAACTCTGTATATTTCCTGAAAACTCTAATGAGCTATCTTTTTTAACGGTACGACCTATAAGAAAGTGTGAGGTATCTGCTTCGACCTTCGAGATAGTCCAGTGCCACATAAATTTGGCCAGAACTCAGTGGGCGTGACATCAAAAGATACCATACCCTCCCCCCTTCCTCAAGACCAACATCTCGGATGGACTTTCAGACCCACAGATTTAACTTTCGTAACTTTGCGTAAACCAGAGGATATTTTGGCTGTCAGTAATTGAAACTCGGGTCGTCCTTCTGCCATCCCCAGATCTTAACCACTGATCTATTTTGCAGAATAACGAGTTTTATACTCGACTAAATTAGGTCATAATTAAGATTCACATTCAATGATGTGCTCTACGATTCGATGAGAGTATCCGTTCGAGTTCGGCTTGGGCCGAACGTGAAAACTTATAATTCAACGACTAATTCTTCGTCTCCTGTATATGATGACCTGTCCAAAACGTTGACGATAACATACTCTCGATTACACATGATTTACTATATATATTACTGAGTCTTTAGAGAGCCAATCAGGTGTCATCGTGTTTTGGCAATGAGCCAAAAGGTCACAAGAGATTTTAGCAATGTGTTATGTGATTGCTATCAAGTTGGTTGGACTTTTTGTGTCTTTGATTTAGTGAGCTTGTAAAACGTAATAAATATAAAGAAATATCGGAAAGCCGTGCAAACTGAAAGCGATGCAAAATAGTACTATTAAGTAAACAAAGCTACACTTATGAAGAAATTAGAAGAAATATTGGGGGAAAACTTAAACAAAGGTGGCCTTTCTTAATTTTTGAAAAGGTGTAAGGAGACTCAGTCACTAAAAAACCAGACTGGTAAAGGCAGGAAAAGTTATACAACAGCAAGTGCTTATAGAAAAAGTAAGAGACTATGCCCTGGTGATAGAAGAAAACAATCTCGGTGTGTGTAAGGTAAAATGGCGCAATACAATGTGAAGTTGAGTGCAAGGACTGTTCGGCGCAGACTGCATGAATTTAATCTAAATGTAAGAATACCACGAAAAAAGTTATTTTTATCTCTCAAACAAGGGTTGAAAAGATTAAACTGGGCTAAAACGCATGTTAACTGGACAACAGAACAATGGGATTCTGTAATTCGGAGTGATGAGATCCAAATCCCCCTGTTTGGTAGTGATGGCGTAAAATGCGTAAGAAGAAGAATCGCGGAACATTTGCATCTTGATTGCATTACACTTACCGTGAAACACCCAGTTAATGTTATGATCTGGGGTTGTACGCCATCAAGAGGTGTGGGCAGAATTAGCGTGATTTGAGAATATAAATGCCCAAAGATACATAAATGAAATCCTTGACCCCAAACTGCAGCCTTCTGCACGTGATCTTTTCCAAGAAAATGAAGCATTAATATTTCAACAGGATTCAGCTCCATATCATGCTGCTCATGTGTGCATAAAGTGGCTTCAAGATCATCATATCCGACTGCTAGAATGACCTGGGAGTAGCTCAGACCTTAACCCCTTCGAAAATCTCTGGAGCCGACTAAAGAAACTTGTTAGTCAGAAGAAAACCAGCAATGAAACCCAATTAACAGACGCAATAATTCAATCTTAGTTTCACATGATAACAGCTGCAGAACTTGGTTCACTCCATGTGAAAGCGCTGTAAGGCTCTAGTTAAGGATAAAGGTTACTCAACTAAGTATTAACTGACATGGCGAAAATTTTAGTATATCTCATTTTCTCAATGCATTTCACTTTTCTTCTTTATAAATGTTGTTCTATTAAAATATAATTCATAAATGCTATTGCATTATAATCACGATTAAATTATCTTTCTATTGATATATATGAGTAATTTTATGGTATTGGTACAAAAAGCGATGTTATGAGCCATCAAACCTCAGAAATACACTTTTTCCAAAAGGGTTCCACAATTTTGGCCACTATTGTATGTAGTGAATCGAAGTAGTTCTTATAGAGTGTATCAAAGTAGCATATTTAAAGTACATTACAATCCTATATAAATTGAAAAACGTATTTGGGGAGAATCAAAGGAGCGTATATATGGCGTATCGAACGAGCTTGCTTATTATGTATCAAAATAGTTGATGTAGGATATGTCAAGATATATTATTCAATGTGCATCAAAGGAGTTTATACATGCTGTAATGCCAGAAATGTAAAGTAATAAATATTTGGAAGGATTAAAAAATAATGGAACCAGGAATGCGGGCGGATTATCCCCACGCTAAGCAGATGGGCGATAATATACAGGTGGCCCCATATCTTACATACCACGCCCATGTTTACATACCACACTAAGCCGTTTGGCGGCAACCGAGACGGCAACGCCATGTCTACGGATTAGCTCTCAGCTCTACATTTCAGCACGTGGACCGCCGACCGAAAAAGGGATATAAGTGAGAGTTGCTCGAAGTGGGAGTCAGAATTGGTCGAGGCAGGCTGTTGGAGTTAGACTAGTCAAGAAGAAGCGACGGTAGCAGAGTTAAGAGTTGTGTGTGCGTCTCTGATATAGGAATTCGAAGGAGAGCTCATGTTCATCTGGTATTGCAAGTGTAAAGTGTGACAAAGCATCGGTGTTACCCAAGTTATATGAAGGAAGATCAGGTACCGTACAATTAAACTATATGAGGATAACCTCTTTGTCTAAATTTGTGTTTTTAAGGAAAAGCTAATTAATGCATCCCACCACGTGCTCCAACCAAATATCAATTCATCTGGCATTACACCCCCCGAACTACCATTGAGATGTATTCCACTATTGTGATATTTATTTAATTTGTAAAACTAAAGAGTGTAAATTGAGTATGTGATAAATAAATGTTTGTTCCTTTACTATTAACCTTAATTTTTAGTTTGTTAACTTAGTATCCCGTTAAGCACAGAAATAGGTGGGTTTTGCGGCCACCAACGCAATGTACACAGCAGTAAGTTTTAGAACAGATTACATGTATAATTAATATACTAATAAATAATTAATTTAATGTAAAATGCATTTTTTGACAATATTAATTTCAATCAACAAAATTAATAATCGGCACATTTGGTGCTCGTGACTTTAGCAGTAACGGGAATAAAATAAGGATTTATGAAATTAATAAAAATAAAAGGAATAATAATAATAAAAAATAAATATTGATAAGGTTGGACAACTGGTGGCGACATAGATGATTGTGAAAATATTGTGCACAATTCTCATTTCTCCTTATGTTATATGTATGATTATGTAAAGTTTTATCAATGAAATGGAAAAAATGGTTCTTTTAAATGAGATCAAAGGTATAATTAGAAAAATGGGATATAGGAATGGGACCAGTTAAAAAAGTGGTGAAAAGTTCAATTATAACAAGGAGTTCAAGTTTGAAAGAAGATTCAAAAATATCAAATAAAAATTATAGTAAATTGGATAGAAATAATAAAAATATGGATATTCCAGTAATGCAGATCCTGTCATTATTTAGTGGGAGTAAGGAGGAAGATATAAATTTCTTTATAAAACAATTTGATGAATTAGCGGAGTTAGCAAGTTGGAAGGAAGAGCATAAAATGGCTATCATTAAAACCAGATTAAAAGACAAGGCTATGCAGTTTTTAATTCAAAACCCTGAATTACAAAACGAAAAGGAGTTTGATAAAATAAAAATATTACTAATAAATAAATTTTCAAACAGAATAACGATAACGCAAGAACAGGACGCTTTCAATAAAATAAAACAAACGCCTGATATGTCAGTGGACGAGCTTGTGCTAAAAATAAAAAACGCAGCGCGTAAATTTTTGAACCTTAAGGATACAACAGATGGAGAGGTAGAGAAAATAACCAATAAAATAATGTTGGGAAAATTCATTAGCGCATTACGCCCTGATTTGGCAATTGAAGTGAAGAAAAAAGATCCGCAGCGGTTTGAAGATGCCATAAAAGATGCCGAACTGTTTGAAATAATTCTTAATGATAGGACTCCAGAAGAATCACATAACGAACTGAAAGAAATGTTACTTACAACACAGGTTCAAGATTTGACTTTAGAAATTAATAAATTAAAATTGCAAAATATACCAAATCAATCCATGGAACGAGCTGTTTTTTGCATAGGGTGCGGAAAAAATGGACATTATTTCTCAGATTGCTGGTACAATGAGTGTAATACTGCATTTGCAAGGAATCCCAAACGAATGAATTATCAGCAATATGGGTTGGAGCAAACAAATTATATCAGAGGAAACAGAAACGAAAATCGCAGAAATTTTGAACGAGGAGGATATAATAGAAATAATAGGGAATATCAAGGAAATAATAATGATCAAAGAAATTATTACGATCAATTAGAAACCAACGTAGAAAATAGAGAGAGGCAAAGTATAAGAGGAAATTTTAGGGGGCGCAACGGAAGAAATATAAGATCAAACACATATGAGAGAAACAATAATAATAGTAATTTAAACTAAGAGCTGGAATTTGGGACCAAGGAACGAATCGTACAAATTCCAGAGAATGAAATAAATTCGGTTCACAAACATATAGAAATAACAAAAATGGAGATGACTGGCAAAACTATACAAATTTGGAGAGAGGACAATATTATGAAAATAATGATAAAGCAAAATATGATACCAAAAGTATCCTTTCAAGCGAATGTGAAAACGTATCTAGCCCACAATTACCGATGGTAGAAATAGATTGCAAAGGAATAAAAATAATAAGTGTAATTGATAGTGGGGCTCAAGTTAGTATTATAGATTTGGAAACATTTCAAAAACTAAAACAGAATAGAAATGTAAAAATAAAATACATAACCAGAAGAGTAATACTTCAGACGTTTACTAAAGAAAATATAGAATTTTTAAATTGCATTCAATTTTCATTTAGAATTGGGGAAAAGGCATGCAAAAATTATTTTTTCGTGACAAAACAGAACTTTCAGGGGCAATATAAAATGCTTTTAGGCTACGACTTTTTATCCTCACATAAAGCAATTTTAAATACAAAAGATAACGAAGTACAATTTGGGAATACTGCGATTAAATTGTATAAAAGTGAAAATACAAACCCAATACAGAATTCAAAACAAAAACCACAAAGCCAGGGAATTCGCGATGAAAATAGATATAATAGTAATTATGAAAATTATAATACTGATGACGACGAATATGAGGAAATAAATAGTTGTTATAATGAATCCAATAATGAGAATGAAGATAGAATAAGCGATGATAATGATGACGACGAATATGAGGAAATAAATAATTGTTGTAATGAATTCAATAATGAGAATGAAGGTAGAATAAGCGAGGATAATGAAAGCGATAACGATAGAAAAAACGCTAATATGCAAAATTGTAGCACTCGCGATAATGTAAATAATGAAAAATGGTTACCAAGTTCTAATGAAAGTAATAAGAATAAGAATGTTAAAAAGAAAGAGGAAAAGCAGATTTTCGCTAAATTGAAAAGAAAAATAACATTAAAGCCAGGGGAGTCAGAAATAGTCCAATTGATTTTGTCACAGGAATTAAATGAGGGACAGGATGTTTTATTTTCTCCAATAAAAATGGCAAGAACATTAATCACGGAGGAAGCGATCCAAAGTATAGAAAATAAAAATAAGATTAGAATGTTGTTATACAATGAAAAAAATTGCCAAATTACACTTAATAAAAATATGAACGTGGGTATAATAACAGAACAAATCGAAATTGTTGATACAAAAAATAAAAGCAGTAAACCCACGTTGGAAATTAATAATATTCAAAATTGAAATAAAACAGATTATCAACAAATTCGGGAATTAAGAAAGAAAGAAATATCTCCAGACGATTTTCAAGTACAGCACTTAAATAAGGAAGATAGAAATAAAGTTATTGCATTAATGATGACCAATACAGAGGTTTTTTCAAAGTCATATGCTACCCTAGGTAAAACATCAGCAATAGTACCGAAAATCGAACTTATGCACAATTATCCTATTCAAAGTCGACCATACCCAATTCCGAGAGCAGTACGAGAAATTGCGCAAAAAGAAATTAGGGAATTATTGGAAAATGACATTATTGAAAGTTCACAAAGCACGTACGCTAGTCCCATTATTCTTGTAAAGAAACCAAGTAAACCAAATGAAGAACCTAAATATAGACTTGCTATTGATTATAGGGCCATAAACGCGTATTTACCACTTTTGCCAATAAACTTACCAAAGGTGAAGGATATATTACAAAATATCGCTGGTAGTAAAATTTATACAGTTATGGATTTGAAGGCGGCGTTTTTTCAGATCGAACTAAGAAAACAAGATAGAAAGGCCTTAACGTTCACAACTTTTATGGGAAATTTTAATCCTAAAAGAATTCCGTTTGGTCTTAAAAACTCAGGAGCATATTTTCAACTTTTAATGAACAAAGTGTTAGGAGATCTATCAGAGTTAAAAATATACTTTTACTTAGATGACTTAGTCATATGCGCACAAAATAACGACGAAATGTTAGAGAAAATCAAAATTGTTTTCCAAAGATTGAAAGAAAATAATTTAACACTCGACCCGGCGAAGTTACAGATATGCAAATCGCAAATTGAATTTTTAGTATATAAAGTAAATGCGAATGGTATAAGCCCATCAATAAAAAACTGTGCAAAAGTGCAAAATTTCAAACAACCCCAAACGGTTAAACAAGTAAAAAGCTTTCTTGGGACAACAAACTATTTTAGAGGTCTGATAAAAAATTATGCACAAATTGCAGAACCGTTGGTAAATTTGACAAAAAAGAATGTTAGGTTCGAGTGGAATAATGAATGTAGAAAAGCTTTTGAAAAATTAAAAAATGCAATTTTTAAAGAACCAGTTGTAAGACAGCCTGATGAAGTAAACCCGTTTGTCTTAACTACGGATGGCTCAGGTAAGGGAATTAGTAGTATTTTGATGCAAAGGGTAAATGGAGTCGATCATGTTATCGAATTTTATTCAAGACCTGTGAACCCGGCAGAGAAGCGTTATCCTGCAATAAAGCTAGAATTGCTAGCTATACACGCATCCTTACAACACTTCAGAGAATATCTGTTCGGAAGGAGTTTCACCTTGCTGAGTGACGCAAAATCCCTTATGTACCACATAAAATTAGATAAAATGCCAAATATCATATCGAGGTGGCTAATTGACATAAGTCAGTATGATTTTAAATTCAAATATCAAAAAGGTGAAAATAACGCAAGTGATTATTGCTCGAGATATGTATTTGACAATGATAACCAAATCAAATATGTAAATACTTTAATTAAAAATGATGAGATAAATGTGGAGAAAATATTAGAGCAACAAATGGTAGATGAAAAATTAAGTAAAATTAGAGAGGAATTACAAAAAGGAAGAAACCGATATCACAATAACAAGGTATACTATATTGATAGCCAAAATAAACTGTTAATGGTAAAGAAGGAAAATAAAAGACAAACGTATAGGAAAATAAATGAGAATAAGATTGCAATACCGCACTCGCTAAAGGGAAAGATAATAGAGATAGCACATTTCCCTCATTTCGGAGTAAAAAAGACATACCAATTACTTTCAAGAAAATATTTTTGGATAGGGGCTTTCCAAGACGTGGAAAATTTTTGTAAGTCTTGTAATCAATGCTTATTAGTAAAACACAAAAATATACAACCAGCCAGACTTCAGGCTATGCCAGAAATATTAAAACCAGGAATATATTTACAACTGGATTGCGTAGGAAAACTACCGCGCAGTAATGGAGGAAATAATTTTGTAATTACAATTGTAGACATGTTTTCACGATACTTTGAGGCCTATGCAGTCAGATACATTACTGCTAAAACAATAGTGAATAAGCTAACAAACTTCGTGACAACTTATGGAGTTCCAATTATTATTCAAAGCGATAATGCTCAAATTTTTAAAAGTAAAGAATACATAGATTTTACAAATGCATTAAATATTGAAAGGCGATACAGTTCGGTTTATTTCCCAAGTTCTTTAGGTCGTTGTGAAAGAATACACAGAGACATGAAACAATGTATAATGTGTTTGTCAAAGACTACGTTTGAATGGGATGAATCTTTAAAATGGTTTAAGTTTTATGTGAATAACACTATTAACAGTAATACAGGATTTGAGCCTTCATTCCTGTTCTATCTTAGAGATTTATCATTGCCATTTGAAAATATTAAACAAACAAACATACCAAGTAAGGAAGAAATAGATATAATGTATAGTGATGTAAATAATTATAAAAATTATGTGGCACAGCATTAAAAAAATATAGATAAAGTCGTGAAAGACGCATCGGAACAACAAAAGCTGATAAATGACAAACAAATAAAAAAATATAAAATAGTGAGAAAAAACGATATATTTATAGGAGCGACAGTGTACCTAAAAAAGTTCCTAAAACCAAGGGTATTAGAGGATCGATATGATGGACCATTTAGAATTACGAAATTAGTCCGAAATAATAATGTTATAATATGTCTTAAAAGTGATGAAAATAAAACTTATAAAGTGCACATAAATAAACTATACATGGCAGCGGAGCGAAAACAATATTTGAAAGATAGTGACGAAAGCGAATCAAACCACACACACACACAGGACAAAGAAAAAAATCAAAATGAGAAAGTGATTAGAAATAATGATCAAAGTCAAATTAAGGAAGGGAAGGTCACTAAAGAAAAGCAATTAAACTGTGAAAATAATAGAAATGATGATGAGGTTTGTTATAATGCCAGAGGGTATAATTTTCGCCCTCGAATTGTTGTAAATAGTAATTTCATAAAACAAAGAATATGAAAAATATGTAAAAAGTTTGTAATTAATGTCATAAATGGAAAGTGATAATTGAGTGTATATGTATATGTATATGTTTTAAATTGTGGATATAAGTATATTTCAAAAAGTATGTTATGTATTTCTGACATTACATATATGGCAAGTTCAAAAAAAAAAAAAAAAAAAGTGAAATAACAAAGTAATTTATAAATAATATGGTGGTATGGAATTCAACCATAACCAAGAATCGGAAGTTGATAGTTGCACTACTACAATATGTTACAAAATGAAATGATAACAAGAAAATGTATAGTAATAATAAAGTAATGAATGCTGTTATGTAATGATATGTCGTATGTAAATAATTATGTAAAAAGAGAAATGAAAATTATGCATTGCAAATAATATATATCAAAATTTACAATTTAATAATAATGTGAATGTTGGTAATCCTCATGTAATTTATGGTACATTATGTCAATTATGAATAATGGACTAACTTGACAGGGAACTATCAAGAAACTACAAAGAACTATCAAAGCTATGAGTTGTACGAGGCTAAAAAGTGGAACTCAGCCTTTCTCACGATGGATGAACTTATGTGTTTGCGAGGAACCATTGTGAACTTAATTTCTTACCACTGGGGTGAAACTGTGGGAGAGTAACTTTTGGACTTTTTTTTTCGCGGGGGGGTGAGAATGTAATGCCAGAAATGTAAAGTAATAAATATTTGGAAGGATTAAAAAATAATGGAACCAGGAATGCGGGCGGATTATCCCCACGCTAAGCAGATGGGCGATAATATACAGGTGGCCCCATATCTTACATACCACGCCCATGTTTACATACCACACTAAGCCGTTTGGCGGCAACCGAGACGGCGACGCCATGTCTACGGATTAGCTCTCAGCTCTACATTTCAGCACGTGGACCGCCGACCGAAAAAGGGATATAAGTGAGAGTTGCTCGAAGTGGGAGTCAGAATTGGTCGAGGCAGGCTGTTGGAGTTAGACTAGTCAAGAAGAAGCGACGGTAGCAGAGTTAAGAGTTGTGTGTGCGTCTCTGATATAGGAATTCGAAGGAGAGCTCATGTTCATCTGGTATTGCAAGTGTAAAGTGTGACAAAGCATCGGTGTTACCCAAGTTATATGAAGGAAGATCAGGTACCGTACAATTAAACTATATGAGGATAACCTCTTTGTCTAAATTTGTGTTTTTAAGGAAAAGCTAATTAATGCATCCCACCACGTGCTCCAACCAAATATCAATTCATCTGGCATTACACCCCCCGAACTACCATTGAGATGTATTCCACTATTGTGATATTTATTTAATTTGTAAAACTAAAGAGTGTAAATTGAGTATGTGATAAATAAATGTTTGTTCCTTTACTATTAACCTTAATTTTTAGTTTGTTAACTTAGTATCCCGTTAAGCACAGAAATAGGTGGGTTTTGCGGCCACCAACGCAATGTACACAGCAGTAAGTTTTAGAACAGATTACATGTATAATTAATATACTAATAAATAATTAATTTAATGTAAAATGCATTTTTTGACAATATTAATTTTAATCAACAAAATTAATAATCGGCACACATGCAATGGACAAAATTTAGAGAGTAATACGCACTTATGTTTAGACGTAGCACTCAATATGCACAGCCCCGGGATCAAGGCGTATTACGTACCGAATCATTTGTCTTTGGTGTGATTATGTGCTTATTTAGGGTGAGCACGTATTCGCTTGTGTTTTGTAATTTATGCATGTGTTCGTACAGCGTCCAATTAAGCCTTTCGAAGAACTTAAATAAATTAATTCAGAAATTAATTCAATTTTTCCCTGCTTTACATCTCGGAAAACGCTAGGTACTGTTTCTAGTATTTTAATATTTAAGCAATTTTGAGTACTACCAATTGAGTACTAGCAATTTTGAGTAAGTGGTGATGTAATATCCACAGCAATCCCAAACAACCTTATTTACCCTACTCTCCTCCCACCTCCTATATAGTATATACCTCTAATTTCAAAATTAAAATTGTCCCTTGGCGGTAACAGGGTACCGCCAAGGTTGAAGACCAATAGCCTAGCTCTGGGGAAATACTCTAATTTTTTTAATTGATGAAAAAATGTATAATGAATTATTATAATAAATTTTTAAACAGACATAATGCATAAACTGTCAACAATATCTGGTTTTAAGACAATTCTAATTGGTGTTGCTGTTGTCCAAAAATAGCAATTATTAATCTGAAGGAAAAGTATTATACTGTTCACATTTATTTCCTTTTATTTCAGTTGCACGAATCAGATTTAAAATAAATTTCAGTAACTGCTAAACGCAGATACAGTATTTTTTTAAATTTAATCAGAGTATTAAATAAAGAAAAAGAACCACAACATTCTAACTCTCAATTGTATTCTAGGCGATAATTTCAGCCATATCTATACCCTTAATTACAAGGACAAAAACGCACCACATGCACTTGATGCAAATACAAAGCACTCATGCTGTTTCATTGTTTTCGGATAATTAGCAGCTCTAATCTCCTTATCGATTTTCTAATTTCTACAATCAATATTTTTAACATCTTTTCTGAACGAATAGCATTAAATGTTATTCAATGGGTGGGGATAGGTATGCGTTTCCGTGATAATAAATGAAAGTAAAATTCTGAATTGGAAACTGCACAAAGCCTCCCGATTTGATCCATCCACAAGGGGAGTATAACGCATTGTAACATTTCCACTTATTATTCATGATTTGTTACGCTATTGAAATCGCCATTAATTTCCGCAACTTATTGTTAATTTCTCAATGAAAATCTATAACTTTGAAAATAAAAATGTGTGTTTAAACTGCGAAGAGTATGTGCTTAAATATTTATAAATTCACAAATGAAAATTTATATACATTGAGTTTCAAAATGTATAGATGAATTCCGAAGAATATATGATTAAATATGTATAAATTCTAAAATTAAAATTTATATACTTTGATTTTATAAGGGTATGGTTAAATTCTGAAAAGTATATGCTTACAAACATTTCTTATGTATGTATGTATACCATATTTTAAATTTTAATCTGAATTTCACTTCCATTCTGTAGCCTACCAAATTTTTTTGTAGTTTTATAAGTATATCATATGAAATGTTAAATGAGTATTTAAGGAGTGTGTGTGTGTGGGGGGGGGGCAGTTGGCTGTTCATCTATTGCATTGAACAGCAATTGCAGCTATACTCTTGAATTTAATTCGTTTAATTTTACATTCGATTTGATCAGCTGTGCTGAGTTTTCCCTGAATATTATATAGCTATACCTAATCCTCCGAGAAGATGGTATACCTACTGGAATAATTTGGTCAGAAACAATTTCGAAGATTTCACTATGTCTCACTTTTTTATTCGTTTTCTCTGCCTTCTACGATGAGTCATATAAAAGAATGAATATCTGGAGATTTAAGCTAACGGCTTGCGGGTTTTAATCCTAAGAATCTAGTGTCAGATCGATTGTGCTTAGTTTTTCGTGGTTTTCGAAGACTGTATATTTGATATCGTAAATCTTTCAAGACTATATATAACCTTGATATTTAAATATAATTAAATATGGTTGCCTACTTATTTTACATTTTTGTATTTATTGCGAAACTTTAGCAAGGGGTTTCACTAGTATTAATCAATTAAAATCTATTATCATTAGAATTTGAAGAAATATTGCTATTTTCTGAAACTCTCTTCACATCATAATTAATTTTAATTTTGTCGGATCACAACATTCAGAGAAAAATACAAAATAGGACAAACTGTCTTATTTAATAACCATTTGTCTGTAAAATATTAATATACTATATAATATTAATATATATTATCATCTTAAGTAATTATCTCAATATGAAATGTTTTTGCTTTCATATCAAGACAATTTTTGCCTAGTCATGGCCAGATTAATATTAGACGTTTATACAAGAATTTTTAATGATTCATTGTGATTTAAAAACAAATTTAGAAAATAAATCATCAGAATATTAATAATACATAATTAAATTTATTTTCCTCATTTTCTATGCCCTGAAATAATTGAAATTCATTTGTTCGTGAAAATAATAGGATTTAATTTATTATTCTAAAGAACAAAGATCACAAATCAAGATAATTGCTCTATGTAGAGGGCTTATTAAACGTTAAGCTGTGAGCATTGCTCATCAATGTAAAAAATATTGACTTCCATAACTGAATTCCTTATTTCATTTAAAATATGAGTTGTGAGTGCTCTTGGCATATTAATAAAGCATGTTCATGAGTTGGTAAAAAAATTAAACGTAGAATGTGATTCAATATTTTTCGATAGTTTTAATGGCCCCATTTTTTAATTTGTGTTCATGAATAAATTAATAAGATGATAATTTATTTATAAAAATATGCCAATGTCAGCCTCGTGTAATCTGATTGCAGCACAGAAATCAAGATTCATGATTAAATTTAGTACATGACCTTGTACTGACCTTGTAAAAATACGCTCAGGGTCATGTACTAAATCAATTTTGTATTCAAAATCATGTATAAAAGTCAAATTTACATAATGTTAAAATATTGTTTGATCTTTAACACGATTTTAAAAAGACGTTTCTTATGAATCAAACACCATTTATCTTCCCATATATAATTACCGAGATCCATTTAGAACGCTTGGCTAAAATTTGGCTAAAATTTGTCGACATTAGCAATCAATTTTGCCCCTTTTTGAAATTTCACCAAGTTGATGAAAATGACTCTAAATATATGAAAGGGATTCCAAATTGATGAAAATTCTTGGCATTAGAAAATTATGTTCAACCCCTTTAATTAGCCCCTTCGTCTTAGCGGAATTAATAATGTAATATACTTGATATAAAATAGACAAAATTTAGTGTTCATGGGACAGACACCTTTTGTTAAGGGTATAAGAGAACGTAAAGGAATTGTAATTCGCTAGGATATGTTATATGTACTGCTCGCAACTGAAATCGCAACACCATAGAGTTGTAGGTGTAGCTTTATGCAAATAAGGCAATAGAAACAGCAAGGCAAGATAGTATGAAAATGATCACAGTTTCGTTACGCTAGTGACGTAACACCATGCCGAGCAGCATAAAAGCGTCAGGTCAAGGACGAGCGACATCACTGCTAAATTGTAGAGTCATTGGTTACATGCTGCAAAAATCATCAGAGTATGTCAAGCGTACGTCGATGTACAGCAAACGTTCAGTTGTCGTCAAAGGAATGGCAAAATAAATTATTGTTTTATGTGAAGGTTGATTGAGCCTTTGAAGGATCGCTGAACCATTGAGTCGTGCCGTGAGAACAGTTCAACGGTGTCTGTTAAGGTTCGTGAGAGACAACGAAACTACACGAAGATCAGATAGTGGAGCTTCCAAATGTATCACACCACGTGGAGATCGTATGCTTCTGAGAAACGTTGCGCGAGCCGTTTACCACAGCAATCTTATTACAACGACATTTATCCCACACTACAGATAACGTGGTTTCGACGCAAACATTTCGAAACCATTTTCATGATGCAGGACTACAAGGTAGACGACCTTTTCGATACCTACCATTTTAATATCTTCAACGGTTATGTTGCCTCCAGTGTTGTGAAATGAGATGTAATTGGTCGACAGAATGGCGAAACATTCTGTTTAAAGATGAATCACGATTCTGGTTTGACATACCAGATGGCTGTACTCGCGTATGGCGGCGCTTTCAACAACACCACCAGGAAACTTTTCCTATTAGTCGCCACACAGCCCCTATGTGTTATCATGGTTTGAGGTGGTACAGCATTTGGTGGACGAACACTTTTGGTCCATTTTTCTGGTAGTATCACGGCATAACGAAACGTCTCTGGCATTGTGAGACTTGTGGTACAGTCATATCTGTCAACCAGGCCTGAACTGCTTTTCCAGCAGGATAAAACCAGGCCACATACTGAACTGGTAACTATGAATAGTCTACAAGGTTTTAGTATCCTGACTTGGTGGCAAATTTTTCGGATTAGTCCGCAATTGAGCATATCTTGGACATCATTGGTTGCCGATTAAGAGAATTTACAATTCCAGAAAATAATTTTCAGTTATAAGCCCAGTTGCACACTGTGTGAAATGCATCCCTCAGCACAAAATTGATCATCTCATTGATGAGATGCCTCGTCGTATTCAATCCTGCATAGCCGTTCGCGGTGGTCTTATTCCATATTGATCTAATGTTGAAAAAGTTTCATGCTTTCCTTTTACAAGTATGATTTTTTGATCATTTGCACATCTCCATATTGAAATTATATTCTGTAAATATCATAAGGATACATCAATTTCGTCATGGTGTTGCGATTTCAGTTGTGAGCAGGGTAATTTATATTTCGAAGGGTTTATGTGCCTGTCTATCCAATTGAAGACAAATTTTGTGACCTTGGCTATAAACAAGCAGGATTTTGAAAAAGAAATATCAGTTAAATGACTATTGTTAAACAATTGCATAACTGTCAATTTTATAAATGACAATTGTTAAACAATTATATAAATGCCAATTGTATAACTGACAAGTATCAAAACTGTTGCCAAATTATAAAAAAGTCACTAACTCTACATAGAAACCTACTCTGTTAATTAGATTTAAGTTTTTTGCAAGTTATATTAATTTAACATTCTTGATTTAGAATACGGTGATTTTAACTGTTCTTGGGACATGTATGGTTTGTTAAGTGGCTTAATAGTTCGTAAATTAAATGCATTCTGGATGGGGATGGTATAGTATTATGTTTTAACAAGGAGTCGTATAAGTGATAGTAATAATGGATGGG
This sequence comes from Amaurobius ferox, assembly GCA_951213105.1. Classification (NCBI taxonomy): domain Eukaryota; kingdom Metazoa; phylum Arthropoda; class Arachnida; order Araneae; family Amaurobiidae; genus Amaurobius; species Amaurobius ferox. Next base: position 94,259,545 of record OX578144.1, on the reverse strand, counting down.
AGAGGTGTGTCTCATATGTAGACGGACACATTCACTATGTTTATAAGGTTTTCAGGATATCTTAAAACGTAGAAATATACATCGTATTACACAAATTAAAGGATATGAAATTTATGGTTTTCATACCATGCTTTATACTAATTATTTATAAAGTATAACAAACTTAATATACTTTAGAAATATAAATAAAATAATATAAATATCACAAAAATTCTCCAAAAATGTTATTAAAAAAATAAAATAGTTTTGATTTACGAAATACTTTAAAAACATCTGATTGAAAAAGAATAATTTCTATAATAAATCTTCTATCAACGATGGAAAGCGAAGCTAAATAGGCCCACTGAAATATCGGTTTTTCAGTTTCCAATATTTTTTTTGAAGGAATGCACGTTTGTGCTTATTTTTGTACTAGAGCACTGAAAGAAGATATACGATGTAATTGTTTGTTCGCAGCCTTTATCAATATGCTAGAATCAATAAGTTTATGCAGGCTTTTCTGATATTATAAAAGCATTGGGATGAAATATTATTTAATGCCGTTTAGAATAAAAATTGTTCGAACATAATAAGAATCCTATTTATGTATTACATATTTTTGTGACAATAATATAACTTTATGATATATCTGAATAGCACATTCTTTTTTATTACAAGGTATTATACTTACATGCAATAATCTAGTGCTTAAAATATATATAAAATATATTTTGCTCATACTATATGTAAAACGGTATAGTAAATGTGAGACCAAAAATGATCTCACACTTTGATGAGACAAGTTTTATCTGAGACCCGAAATAGATCTCACACTTTGATGAGACAAGTTTATATGTGTAATTTATTGTGTACAAAACGGCAAACAATACTACCAGTCTGGATGGCGCCGAGTTTTACAACACGTAATCCCAAAAGGCCACAAAATCATAAATTTAGGGGTCCCAAGATAAGGGGGGCCGAGCAGGCCCTTACGAGGATGTGAACCATGCCATTGGATAAAGATTATCCAATAGAAAAGGGTGCTTGTTGCGTCACTCTTAATGTTACAAATGAAAGCAAGTGGGGAAATGACACCCCCGAGAAAAGGAGAACCACAACATGTTGCCTAAGAAGAACACTGGTCGAGACTGAGCAGATAACTTGGATCATCACTTGAGTAGATGTGTGCACGACACTTGTGCTAATACTCGGGAGGCATTATGACTTAGAGATGACTTAAAATAAGATGACTTGAATTGGTGAATACATACTTGTGTTCCATAGATGTTCCAAAATAATGGCGAGATCTATTGATGCGTGAGCGCAATCATAGTACAACAAGGAGTCACACACCGTGAGTTATGGCGAGTACGAATTACTGATGCCAGCATTTTGATATATGATCATAGTCCAAGACAGACTTGAAGGTTTGTGTTCATCAATAATCAAAGATCGTAGATACATATTAAGTAGTTTTATTCGTACTGGTCTCAAATGTTCCCCTGCCAAAACTAATATAACTAATTGTGTAATGAATTAATAAGTGTTTTTGTTGTTAATAAATGTGTTTGTTGAAGTTAAAATGGTGTGATCCGTTTACTATTGTAATAATTAATAATTCTTTTACAGGACTCGCGCGAAAGTTAAATAATTGGAGGGTTATTGCCAACACAACGTAGTAGTATAATAATGTTAATTATAACTTAAAAACCAAACAACTTTCTTTCGGTTGCCACAGTAAAGAACTAAATTTTATTTTTGTACTGAAAACTTCTCTAAATCAAGAAAATACAGCGAAATCGGCAAGTTCTTACGGCCTAAATAAAATTCGAACTCCGGATCTCTGCCTTCTCATTCAATTCACTATAGGAATCACCCAGTTCTCCGCACGTCCTTTTGTAACGTTCGGTGCAATATTTGTTGACGAATTTGGCGGGATATCGCCAACTTGGAGACTTTTTACATATTGTCAAATTGACTTTGACCAAATTAAAAAGAATAACTCCACTTCAATGAAATCGTGTTTTAAAAGAGGATAGTGTTGTAATGATATTTCAGTTGAAATTGTCTATATAGTCAGCCTTTCCAGTTGAAACGACAAATGTGGCGACTTTTCAGGGTCGCTAAATTACTAAAAATGTCGCCAAATTCGTAAAATAATAGTAAGTCAATGAAAATGACACGCAATTGACGAAAAGTCAATGTTTTGTAAAATTAAGTTCAATTTAAATCAACCCATTTCTCCATACGTCCGATCATCCCATTTGGTGACAAATTTGACAACTTTTAAAAAAGTCGCCAAAAATGTATATAATATCGCCAAATACCGAAAATGTTGCCAAGTTGATAAAATGACGCTAAACAAGAAAGATCAATCATGCATAAGCATTGATTATGAAACACTTTCCAACTGAAATGTAATTTCATTTAAAAATTTCTAAAATGTGATTCATTCAGTGGTAATATCTTTTACATTATCCCAGTACTACAGTAATTTATTATACTTAAATATTTAAAACTGTATCGAAATATAAATCATCTGATTCTTTATGCAAAATCAATAAATATTTCATTCATATAACTTGTATTAAAGACTCCAGAGCTAAATAATTTTGTGTGAAAAAAATTCAGCAATTCTTATGTAATTAATCTTACAATCGCTTGAGATATTTGCATTCTGCATATGTTAAAATTAGGCTTCCTTGAAGAAATAATAAAAGTTTAGGGATCATTTAAAATCACAACTATTGTAATTGCATAGGCACGGAATTTAGATACACAGATAATACACAGATAATATATATGTGTATGTGTATGTACTCAAAGTATTGGAATCGCGCCGAAGATCGGAACTCGAATTTTCAAAGGATCTACACGTTTTGGGACTTCTAGAACACGAAAAAACTACTTTTAGGAAGACGTCTGTGTGTGTAAGGGTGTATCTGTGTATGTTTCTGTGTGTCTGTGTGGATATTACATCCACTCTAATTGAAAAACTAATGGACCGAATTTCATACAATTTGGTAGGTATGTTTTTTGTGGGAAATCCTGATGTTCATTAGATTATAGTACGATTCGTAATAAAAGAATCTGCCTTCTTTGCGAAATGGCCGCAGAAATTGCCTTTATCCACTCTAGCTAAAAACTAATGAACCAAATTTAACAAAATTTGGTGTATAATATTTCAATAACCGACAAGTGATTTATATACCAAATTTAACAAAATTTTGTATATAAGTCATTTGTAGGTTATTCTAGTACGATTCGGGAAAAAGGAATGGGCTATTTTTGCGAAATGGCCAGCAAAAATCGTTATATATAAAAATAAAAGACTACGTGTGCTCAATTATATCAATTAAATTCCTATTTTATATGTGATTTTTGACAACAAAAAGAATAAGACTAACCCCATTACTCTAGGACTAGCCTTTCTGGAGATATTTCAGTGTTTTCGCGTTTTTGCTACGCCACCTTTGACAATAAGTCATAAAAAAAATAGTGAAAAAAATTATAAAAGTGAACGGGGATTAATTGCGGGTCATTTCGAAAAAAATGTATGATCTATATTTAAAGATCCACCAAATTGCTGTAGAATAAAATGTTCTAAAAATTTAAGCTGTGTACCAAATTTTAACTCTCTAGGACGTAGGAAAGTGCATTTAAAATGCCATCAAATAAATTTATCATGAAGAGTTATATAAAATTTAAAAAAAAAAGAAAAATTGTTATCTACCAAATTTACTTTAAAATATGAAGCCACTCCCATATGCAAAACGTTTAAACAAATGGAGAGATACTTATTATATAATATCTCTTTCTTTTCTTTCTGAAAGATATCCCAAAGTCAGAATTTAATTGAATTTGTTTTTTTCCCTATATTAAATATTTTTTTTAATTAAAAAACTACTTAACATATTTTACTGAATTTTTTTTTATATATTCTATGGGATAATGTGAATATTTCCTAAAAATTTCGAAGCAATTCGTGAATTTTAAATTTACTTAAAAAATGTTTGAAAAATTAGGTCCCATAGGGTTCAATGTATTTCATTTTTTCAACCCGGGTTCAATAAAAAACTAATTGGGTGATATTATTTATTTATATTCCCATAGGTCCTACAGACCGACTGAACAACATACTAAAATTTCATTTTGATAAACTCATTTTTACGGCAGTTATCGTGCTAACGGACAGACAGACAGACAGACAGACAGACAGACAGACAGACAGACAGACAGACAGAATGAACAAAGTCATAAACACTTTTCAACTTTGTTGTAAAGTGTTAATAAATGAAAATGACAAATAATTGAGGAAAATTCAGCATTATGCAAATATAAATTTCCTTGATATTCAATTTCACTAGTAATCCCTATCGCTTTGTGGGAATTAAATATTATTTTTTTCTAAATTTCTTTACGAAAAGAACCAGGATGTTTCACTTTTCAGATCTGCCTCTTCTATTCTTCAGATCTGCCTAATTTCGTAAAGCGAGATCAGATATTTTTATACTTTTTTCAGGAAAATTGAATTAAATATTTTAATAGAATGGCAATGTTATTTATAATACTATATGAATTGACACATAATTGTGAACTTTAAATTTCTTTATGTCATATATTCCCATAGGTCCCACAGACCGTCTGGACAACATACTAAAATTTCATTGTGATAAAGTCATTTTTACGGTAGTTATTGTGCTACAGACAAACAGACAAACAGATATACAGAATGAACAAAGTCATAAACACTTTTCAACTATGTTGTAAAATGCTAAAAAGCTTAATAATTTTAGTGACTTCCTACTGTTTCTGAAGTGGAAAAGTTACATAAAGCTAGATATCTTGAAGGAATTACAAAAGCTTTCTGAACCAAAAAACGCTTTTAACTACATATAATTAATAGTTGCAAATACATATATCCTATCAAAATGGACTTTTACGTGAGCGCCATAGTTAACCTGTGGTCAAATAGGTTATTTTTTAACTTTCAGATCCAAAATGGTCGGGCTTAAATTCTTCATGTACTACGGGATCTTCGGTAATTCTGTAGTCTTGTGTGTGCATACAGTTCCATGCTGGTTCAAAATTTACTTTGTACTGTAACTCCTTGTAAAAATAACTTTAATGTATATACAAGAAAGATCAATCATGCATAAGCATTGATTATGAAACACTTTCCAACTGAAATGTAATTTCATTTAAAAATTTCTAAAATGTGATTCATTCAGTGGTAATATCTTTTACATTATCACAGTACTACAGTAATTTATTATACTTAAATATTTAAAACTGTATCGAAATATAAATCATCTGATTCTTTATGCAAAATCAATGAATATTTCATTCATATAACTTGTATTCCAGACTCCAGAGCTAAATAATTTTGTGTGAAAAAAATTCAGCAATTCTTATGTAATTCATCTTACAATCGCTTGAGATATTTGCATTCTGCATATGTTAAAATTAGGCTTCCTTGAAGAAATAATAAAAGTTTAGGGATCATTTAAAATCACAACTATTGTAATTGCATAGGCACGGAATTTAGATACACAGATAATACACAGATAATATATATGTGTATGTGTATGTACTCAAAGTATTGGAATCGTGCCGAAGATCGGAACTCGAATTTTCAAAGTATCTACACGTTTTGGGACTTCTAGAACACGAAAAAACTACTTTTAGGAAGACGTCTGTGTGTGTAAGGGTGTATCTGTGTATGTTTCTGTGTGTCTGTGTGGATATTGCATCCACTCTAATTGAAAAACTAATGGACCGAATTTCATACAATTTGGTAGGTATGTTTTTTGTGGGAAATCCTGATGTTCATTAGATTATAGTACGATTCGTAATAAAAGAATCTGCCTTCTTTGCGAAATGGCCGCAGAAATTGCCTTTATCCACTCTAGCTAAAAACTAATGAACCAAATTTAACAAAATTTGGAGTATAATATTTCAATAACCTACAAGTGATTTATATACCAAATTTAACAAAATTTTGTATATAAATCATTTGTAGGTTATTCTACTACGATTCGGGAAAAAGGAACGGGCTATTTTTGCGAAATGGCCAGCAAAAATCGTTATATATAAAAATAAAAGACTACGTGTGCTCAATTATATCAATTAAATTCCTATTTTATATGTGATTTTTGACAACAAAAAGAATAAGACTAACCCCATTACTCTAGGACTAGCCGTTCTTGAGATATTCTAGTTTTTTCGCGTTTTCGCTACGCCACCTTTGACAATAAGTCCAGCTATCAAATGAGAACCAAATTTAAGTTTAACGTGTAAATTCAATGTCATTTAAAATACTTATGTTGTGCAGATAAACTCAAATTATCATTGAATAAATAAAGAGAACGAATATGAGTCTGCAGGGAAAGACATGTGCTGTCCACATCAGAATTTTTAACAATATTACAACAATGATTTATAAAAGTGAACGGGGATTAATTGCGTGTCATTTCGAAAAAAATGTATGATCTATATTTAAAGATCCACCAAATTGCTGTAGTATATAAAGTGTTCTACAAATTTAAGCTGTGTACCAAATTTTAACTCTCTAGGACGTAGGAAAGTGCATTTAAAATGCCATCAATTAAATTTATCATGAAGAGTTATATAAAATTTTAAAAAATGAAAAATTGTTATATACCAAATTATTTTAAAATATGAAGCCACTCCCATATGCAAAACGTTTTAACAAATGGAGAGATATTTATTATATAATATCTCTCTCTTTTCTTTCTGGAAGATATCCCAAAGTCAGAATTTAATTGAATTTGTTTTTTTCCCTATATTAAATATTTTTTTTAATTAAAAAACTACTTAACATATTTTACTGAATTTTTTTTTATATATTCTATGGGATAATGTGAATATTTCCTAAAAATTTCGAAGCAATTCGTGAATTTTAAATTTACTTAAAAAATGTTTGAAAAATTAGGTCCCATAGGGTTCAATGTATTTCATTTTTTCAACCCGGGTTCAATAAAAAACTAATTGGGTGATATTATTTATTTATATTCCCATAGGTCCTACAGACCGTCTGAACAACATACTAAAATTTCATTTTGATAAACTCATTTTTACGGCAGTTATCGTGCTAACGGACAGACAGACAGACAGACAGACAGACAGAATGAACAAAGTTATAAAGACTTTTCAACTTTGTTGTAAAGTGTTAAAAAAGTGCTGTAGATTATAAAACTACAGTACAATGCGACGGCTGTCTCAAGCAATGAACGTGTTCTTGTTACATCGACAATATGAACGTGACGTCTCAGTCACGTGTTTAGGTCTAACGATAGTACGTGTTAATGCTGTTAACGATAGCACGTGTTAATGCTGCGTGGTATGCTATGATATTTACATTCGAAAGTCCATTTATGTTTGAAAAACAGATTATGGCTACACATTAGTATTAAGAATTTAGAAATCATGATGCATCGAATTCTAAAAGAAAAGATAAGATATAATAGTGCGTAAAGATTCGTAAGATTTAAAGCGATATTAAATCCGAAAATATTTAGATATGCTATCCATCTTTGAAAAAACGAATCTTATACATCAACGCTAGCTTCGAGGAAGTGTTGCTAATGCTTACAAGGATCATCTATGTTTTCTACTCTCCAAACCAAAGTGTACTTATTGTCTATTATTAGTGTAACAGTAAAATATGTGTCTTCCTTTAGAGCAGATTAATTTCAGCTTCTGATAAAGCAACTGGATGCATAGCTTCGCCATGCACTTCGTTTGTAAACGGTATGCCATATGGTAGTAAATGTTCTGAAGCATAACATATATTTGCACATAGTGCGAATACTATTCATGCTCAATGGACTTGCAATAGGAAAGAAAGGGGGGTGTAATAATTACTCAATATTGGTAATGTGTACGGTCAGTTAATTGCTAGCTCTATGTATCCTCACATACACGCTAGGCGCCCGGGATTAAATATTACAGGACAGAAGTTGTAAAATTCCTATAAGAGATGTCGTAGTAAATCTCTAAAATTGAAACTACAAATCTATTGAAATTTATGGCCTCTGTCAAGTGTGAAGTCACTCCAGGGCTCGAACGACACCTCCTGGTTGCAGGAATTCCACTTGTCATCGAATTTTATTGGAACGCATATAAAATGAGCGTCACTCAGAAATCCTATAATTTGGCCGGAATTGACACCAACCATGCCTCACGCATAATTGATATAACGAATGAGCGGACAAGGAAACTTTCCACCCCATTTGTTCATCCCTCTTCAAAATGTGAAGGGACTCGATATAAAAATGTTGAATCGGATTCCGTTTTGATCTCTGCAGAGAAGGTCACCAAAGTGTATAGATACTTGGTAGAAGCCCGATCCAAGATGTATTTTGATACATCATTGGGAAACATCTATCCACTGCTATTTCCTTAGTGGTAGCTCTATGCCCTAAGGAAGGAACTGGAGTATTTAGTTCTTGGTTCCGAGCACATCTACTCAAGTGTAGCTCGTATCCAGGCTCCTAGGAAGCAATGAAGTTTTATAGCCACTTTAAGCCGAAACGAGCGAGATCGGAACCAGGCGGATAATTCCGGGGAATACGGATAATGACGGATAATTACACCGGGCAGAGACAGTCATTGGAGCAGCGAGGACTTCGCCCCTTTCTCCAAGCAGGGCAACGCAGCTCTGGAAGTAAACGGCGTAGTATCTTTTGGACTGTAAAAACGGTACTCGACAACTCAGTGTCTATCTCACCTCACGGACGAGTAGACATGGGTGGAGTGTTTGTGAGGTACCAATCCTGGGATTCTATGCAGCATACAGAACACGTCACCTGAATGCGTCCACCGTCAACGGATCGGTAAGTGAGGCATGCGACGTTTATTCGGGATACAACCCAACCGGCAACGGCTTTCCCTTAGTTCCCGGACCACCAAAAATTTCTGGGCCAACCGGCAACTGGGCGATGGAGAGCACAGCGGACAGTGATCCTCAATCCGTGATGGAATCCAGATCTCAGTGATATCTCATACACCGTGTGTCCTTGTGAACTGTGTTTTTCTCGCCTACCCTAAGCCCTTAACACTATAAACTCTTGAATGATCAATTATAGGATTACAAGCCATTTCATCTATCTTGCAGGTATTGTGCTTTTAATTTTAAATGTGCTGTAATGTATATTATATAAAATGTATATTTATATTTATACATATATATATCCTATATATATGTATATTTATAATGTATATCCTAAATCTAAGTGACATTGTAAGTGTAAGCTTTGGGAAATTTCCCTTACTGCACCAACTTGAATTTTAATTAATGATAATTTGAAACTGCAATTACCATAACGACCCCGTACACCCCAAAGTCAAGCTTGGTATAGTAATAATGGTAATTGTATAGTGTTTGTTTATTATTAGTGTGTTTGATAATTTATGCGTTTAATAAATGTGTTAGTAGCCACAAATCGACTGGTATTTTTAGTATCTAAGCAATGTACTTACTTGATCTTTTTTAGATTCCACCTTACGATTACTGAGTCAACTGCGGGACACTATTGGTAAGTGTTAGTAGTGTATTTATGTAAATTTTACTTCACCACATAGTGTCCGAACAGAGTGCAGTGGTGCCGTGTCTTTTGGTTACGAATCTCGCTTAATGTGTGACCGTTATCTTAGTCAAATTTGGACGAGGTAACAAAATGGAGTGTGCGATTTAGTAAAATAGCTCAGCGCAAAAATCAAACAAATAAATTAAAGCAATTTAATGCTGTATAAAATATAAAAAAATGCATATATTGTGTAATGTATGTTTAATATTGTGTTTAAAGATAATGTTTTCCTTTTCGTTTAATGTATTGTTGTATAAAAGATATTGTGTGTATGCGAATTGAAATTGTTCTATAAAGAGTTAGAAAAGCGATAACGTTATAATTGTGAATAATTTGTAGTTATAAAACCAAGTGACAAGTAGAAAATAATGATTTAACATAAATTAAGCAAATAATTAGCTTCATTTGAGTAGGGAATTTTATTGAAAAACGGTTAAGAAATAAAATAAAATAAAATAATTAAGGGTATTGTACTGAAATTATACGGCAAATCAATTGGACAAAATAAAGTACTGAAAAGCAGAACTATAAATAATAAGAATATGCGAATTAATGCAACACAATTGTAAGAGCCAGAAATTCTAAAATTAAAGTAAGAAAATATGGCATAATTAAGTAAGAATTTATTTAACAATTTTTTTTGCTTATGTAGAACCTAATTATAATTATAATAATAGTAAAATTTATGTATTATATGCACACCAACCAAGGTAAATCAGAAAATAATAAATTTCTACAGCACAATAAGGAGCAAATAAGAAATTGCCGCAAAATGTTTTAAAACATAGAGCAAAGTGAAAGTGTATTAAGTGTATATTGATATATTTTATGTAGTGTATTGTATGTAATGTGTGTAAACTGTATTGTGGAGGATAGGCTTGATCATTAGTCGAAATATAGTGTGATGACAAGTGCGTGACCGATAAAATTGAAAAGATTAAAATTTCTGTGTAGCCATTTTCCAGGAGGAAGTAGTTTAGTGGACAGTAATATGCAAAATTATGAAATTTCCTCAACCCAATGCAACAGCAAAAAAATAAGAGTATAAAATTTTATCAGTACAGAGCAATTTAAATTTTCTAGCGCCCATCTCAATTTATGCAAATGATTGCTCGATTTGAGGAACTCACAATCATAGATAAAGTAAATTAAAAAATATTTTCGTGGTAGTGAGAATAAGTGAGGGCTGTTGAGAAAATCCAACATGCTATTCTGGCAAAATTAGGTATAAATTGCTACGGACGCGAACAAAATCGAACCGAAAACTCTAAAATGTTATTTTAGAAGGAAATAAATAGAAATACAAATAAATAAATAAATAAATATGATGTTTGAAAATAAAACAAATGCTGATAACAAAATTTTAAATTATATTAAAACTGTGTACAAGATTGCAAAGGAAATAAAATGCAACGAAGAAAATTGTGAAAATATAGGTATCAAAATAAAGTAAAAATCAAATTGATATATATGGTATGCAAATCTGAAGATATACAAGGTATAATAATAATAACAATAATAATAAAAAGTGGTTAACATTAACCAGTTAGGTAGTTGAGGATGATGAACGGAAGGGGGGCCCATCTGTGCCGTCTTTCGAACGGTAGACAATCCGGGCAAGTCTTAAATTCAGCAAGCAGTCAAACAATTTACGCCAACAAAATGTCAATATTCTGAAAACGGGAAAAAACATTTATTTACTAGTTTAACAGTAAAAAAATCTGATGTCGGCAACACATGACTTTCCTTATATAATGCAATGGATTTACTACTTTTATTCTGCAAAATTAGGTATAAATTGCTACGGACGCGAACAAAATCGAACCGAAAACTCTAAAATGTTATTTTAGAAGGAAATAAATAGAAATACAAATAAATAAATAAATAAATATGATGTTTGAAAATAAAACAAATGCTGATAACAAAATTTTAAATTATATTAAAACTGTGTACAAGATTGCAAAGGAAATAAAATGCAACGAAGAAAATTGTGAAAATATAGGTATCAAAATAAAGTAAAAATCAAATTGATATATATGGTATGCAAATCTGAAGATATACAAGGTATAATAATAATAACAATAATAATAAAAAGTGGTTAACATTAACCAGTTAGGTAGTTGAGGATGATGAACGGAAGGGGGGCCCATCTGTGCCGTCTTTCGAACGGTAGACAATCCGGGCAAGTCTTAAATTCAGCAAGCAGTCAAACAATTTACGCCAACAAAATGTCAATATTCTGAAAACGGGAAAAAACATTTATTTACTAGTTTAACAGTAAAAAAATCTGATGTCGGCAACACATGACTTTCCTTATATAATGCAATGGATTTACTACTTTTACAATAAAAAAAGTTTGGTTATTCTTATAGTAGATACTTATATTCTTTCCAAGACATTGAATTTTCGTCAATGAGTCGTCATTTTCATTGATTTAGCGTCATTTTTATCCATTTGGCGAGATTTTCGTCGATTTGGCAACATTTCAAAAAGTCTCCAAGTTGGCGACATTCCGCTAAATTCGTCGCCAAAATCTCGCCAAGCGTTATGGTCGGAGATATAAGTTATTCTTATAGCAGATACATGATTATTGGCGTTCAAATACAAAAGTATTACTCAAAGTATCTTTTCTCATGACTGGAACGAGCTAGATCTATGAGAATGATATTACGAAATTTATCGCATGATAGTACATGTGAAAAGTGAACATGTTTCTCAACAGTTAATATTTGTTTTTAATTTATGGGATTTTTTGATAAATTTATTTGAAAAATGTGCAATATCTCGAGAACGGTTAATGCTAGTGTTTTAAAGTTTATGTCAATCGTTTTCTATGGAAGAATTACATAAGAAATGTCTATTTGTGTAACTTTATTGATGATTTTGATATTTTGATGATTTTTTCAAAATTTCACTCGAAAATTTAGGGGAGTTCTGAACATTCGAGTACGTTTAAACAGAACAGGCTTCCAGTATTCACGAATTGTGTTTTTTTGTATCAAATTTCATTCGAATCGCTCCATTCGTTCGTGAGATATCGTCTCCAAAGTCTCACTGACACACACACACACATATTTTCAAACACACCCACACACACACACACAGCCATCACCTCAAAAATGTTTGATTCGTGATCAGGGATGCTTGAAACGTGCTCTCCCGCCGAAAATTCGAATTCGAATTTTCGACCCCGTCACAATACTTTCCTTATATATTATGTATATAAGGAAAGTAATAATCAATTAAATAAATCGCAAAATTATTAAATAAATGGTCAGCATTATCAAAAAATCTGATGTGGCCAACACATCACTTTCCTTATATAATGCAATGAATTTACTACGTTTACAGTTTAAAAAAAGTTATTCTTATAGTAGATACTTATATTCTTTCCAAGATATTGCATTTCCTTCTATTAGTCGTCATTTCCACTGATTTAGCGTCATTTTTATCAATTTGGCGAGATTTTTGTTAATTTGGCAGTAATTAAAAATATCACAAAGTTGACGAAATTCCGCCATATTCGTCGTCAAAATTTCGCCAAGCTTTATGGACGGAGAATTAAGTTATTCTTACAGCAGATAAATGACTATTGGCGTTCAAATACAAAAGTATTGCATAAGGTATATTTTCTCATGAATGAAACGAGCTAGATCCACGAGAATGATATAACCAAATTTATAGCATGATATTACATATCAAAAGTGAACATGTTTCTCAACAGCTAATATTTTTTTTTAATTTATGGGATTTTTTGATAAATTTATTTGAAAAATGGGCAATGTCTCGATAACGGTTCATGCTAGAATTCTAAAAATTAAGTCAATCGTTTTCTAAGGAAAAATTACACAAGATATGTCTATTTGCGTAAAATTTTTAAAGGTTTTGATTTTTTGATGATTTTTTCAAAATTTCACTCGAAAATTTAAGGGCGTTCTGAACATTACAATACGTTTAAAAACAATAGGCTTCACAACAATTCACGGATTGTGATTTTTGTACCAAATTTCATTCGAATCGCTCCTATTGTTCGTGAGATATCGTCTCCAAAGACTCACTGACACACACACACACACACATACCACACACTCAGGCATTACCTCAGTGTTTAATTCGTGATCAGGGTTGCTTGAAACGTCCTGTCCCGTCGAAGAATTCGAATTTTCGACCCAGTCACAAAACATTCCTTATACATTACGTATATCAGGAAAGTAATACTAATTATAAAGTCTGTTTTTTTATTTATGTATTTATCAAATTTGGATAACTTTTCTTTAAATGTTCCATTATTACCTTTGTTGTATTATTACTTTCCTGATATACGTAATTAATAAGGAAACTAATGTGACGGGGTCGAAAATTCGAATTCGAAGTTTCGATGGGAGAGCACGTTTCAAACATCCCTGATCACGAATCAAACATGTTTGAAGTGAGGTGTCTGTCTCTGTGGGTGTGTGTGTCAGTGAGACTGTGGAGACTATAACTGACGAACGAATGGGCCGATTTGAACGAAATATGGTACAAAAATCACAATCCGTAAACACTGGAAGCCTATTGTTTTTATACGCAATCGAAAGTTCAGAACCCCCTAAATTTTCGAGTGAAATTTTGAAGAAAATCTTCAAAAAATCAAAACTGCTTATAAAGTTACGTACATAGACATTTCTTATGCAATTTTTCATTAGAAAACTATTGACATAAATTTTAGAACGTTAACATGAACCGTTCGCGAGATATTGTACATTTTTCAAAAAAATATCAAAAAGTCATGTAAAATAAAATAAAAAAATATTTCCTATTGAGAAACATGTTTACTTTTCATATGTAATACCACGCGATAAATTTGCTGACATCATCATCTCGTGGATCTAGTTCGTTCCATTCATGAAAAAAGATACTTAGAGTAATACTTTTGTATTTGAACGCCAATAGTCATTTATCTGCTGTAAGAATAACTTATCTCTTCGTCCATAACGCTTGGCGAGATTTTGGCGACGAATTTGTTCGAAAGTGGCGACTTTTTTCAGTTTTGCTAAATTAACGAAAACTCAAATGGATAAAAATGACGCTAAATCAATGAAGATGACGACTCTTTGACGACAATTAAATATCTTGTAAAGAATATAAATATCTACTTTAATAATAATCTATTTTTTTTACTGTAAAAATATTAAATTCATTGCAGTATATAAGGAAAGTCATGTGCTGCCCAGATCAGATTTTTTTTAGATATTGCATCTCAATTGTTGTGTTCAATACAGATAATAGTATGGTGTGAAAGCCCCAGGCCGTCCGGCTCGTCCAGAGGACTTAGAGCAACAAGTTGGACGACTATAATAGTATGGTGTAAAGTAACTAATGTAAGATATGATATTGGCATACCTTAATATTTCGAAGTTAAGAGCGAAATCAAGTCTCTATAAGTTTGACTGTTAGTAGCAGATTTTACAGGATCTGAGAAATTTTAACCATTATAGTTCGAATTACATGATCCAAATTTAATTATCTTTCAGTGTATGGCTTTAAAAGAGCTACGAATTTCTTGTTTAGTGTTTACAGCTAACACTTTAAGTTTTCAAAACATAAGCATTACAAGCTTATGGAATAAAAATAGAAATATTCAGTCTTCAATTTGACAAAGCGATTATTCAAAACCTATTATAAAAGCTTTGTAAAAACAAATTATTAATCTAAAGTAAAAGTAAAGTTTCCTACTGAATATTTTGTTCCTACTGAATATTTGCTTACTGTTACATTTCTATTGTTTAAAAGATATTTTGAGTGAATGTGAGCAAAAACTCGCTCGGACAAAAAACTTTTTAAATAGTTTAAAATATTAAATTATGAAAATTATTCTTGCATATTCATAAGTAGGACCCTACTCCTAATAAAACAAGCATAAATTATTTACATTGTATCTATTAGGTTTGGAGATATAAGCATCTAAAACGTTTACATTTTTACAACGCTCCGATTTCTCACGGATACCCTGACCATAGACGTTTTTCCCATGATAAAAAAACAAGAAAGATCAATCCTGCATAAGCATTTATTATGAAACACTTTCCAACTGAAATACAATTTCATTTAAAAATCTCTAAATTGTGATACATTCAGTGGTAATATATCTCACATTATCACAGTACTACAGTAATTTATTATACTTAAATATTTAAAACTTCATAGAAATATAAATCGTCTGATTCTCTATGCAAAATCAATGAATATTTCATTCATATAACTTGTATTCCAGACTCCAAAACTAAATAATTTTGAGTGAAAAAAATTCAGCAATAACTCACCTTACAATCGCTTGAGATATTTGCAGTCTGCATAAGTTAAAATTAGGCCTCGTTGTAGAAATAATGAAAGTTTAGGGATCTTTTTAAATCACAACTATTGTAATAGCCTAGACACGGAATTGAGATAGACAGATAATACACAGATATACAGATAATATATGTGTGTGTGTGTGTGTGTGTATATTGAAAGTATTGAAATCGTGCCGAAGTTCGGAACTCGAATTTTCGAGGATCTACACGTTTTGGGACTTCTAGAACACGAAAAAACTATTTTTTGTGAGACGTCTGTGTGTATAAGTGTGTATCTGTGTGTCACCTATTCCCATAGGTCCCGCAGACCGTCTAAAAATATACTAAAATTTCATTTTGATGAAGTTATTCTTACGGCCGTTATCGTGCTAACGGACAGACAGACAGAATGGACAAAGCCATAAACACTTTTCAACTATGTTGTAAAGTGTTAAAAAGGAAAAACATCCCTGCAATAAACAGAGTAGATTCAACCACTACGTATATATCATAAACAGTAGATAGATTCCACCTTACTATTACTGTTTTAACTGAGGAACACTATTGGTAAGTGTTAGTAGTATTGGTAAGTGTTAGTAGTTTATGTAAATTTTACTTCACTACAATAAAACGATCTTACTACTAAAAAATTCAAATTCTATATTAGAGATAACTGAATTTGATTTGGTCACAGTTCCATTTAGTATATTACGAATTGTAGGAAAGATAAACCTATTTCATTTTCTATTTCTTATTGCAATTCGATTCCATGCTTTAAACTCCTGTATAATTTACCAACAATGTAGCATTCTGTGAAGGAAATATCTCTGTATATGCATGATATCGGTTGGAAAAGTATCAAAAGAGGTATTTGCAATTACTGAATATTTATAGCGCACTCCTTGTGTTTCTAGTTCCTAAACACTACTATATATTATAATTAGTTTTCATCTTTTATTAAATATCCATGATTAGAAAGGGTAAATTCTTCATTTAGTCATATTGTTGTTATTGTAATTTTCATCTATTCGATCACATTCCCTCAACAATTGCTGCAGTAGATTGAAAGTACATCAAATGATCAATTACATACATTTAGAGTTTTCCATACCACCAGATAATAAAATATTACATTAAAATTACAAAATGTGAAACCATCTCGGATATTACATAGGTTTGTGACAGCAATATCCAAGCAATGTTTATGCAAGCTTATAAAAGATCTTATTAAGGATCCATATTATGCTGTGAATTAAGGTATAAATCTTTCTAAAATATAAATAGAAAATACTTCCTATTAACGTATCTTATTAAACTATTATAATTTGTCATGCGTCTATAACTTAGTGCAATTATTAATTTATAAAAAGTACTAAATAATTACCTCATAATTTCTTTAAATAATTTTAAAGATAACATTAATTGAATGTAGAATGTAATTTTTAAGTTTACCATGTCGGTATCTCATAATCAGAAATTGTGTACAGTATTTGAGATTTTAGTGTGTAAGCTGTATATTCGAGAACACCCTCCAGATTTATTACTTCTGTAAAGGAAGATTATGGTCATAGTTGGCCGGCCAAATTTCAGATAATTAGTATTTTTACTTTCCTTATATACATAACACTTAAGGAAAGTATTGTGACGAGGTCGAAAATTTGAATTCGAGTTTTCCACGGGAGAGTACGTTTCAAGCACACACGTTTTAAGAACACACCCAGATCACGAATCAAACATTTTTGAAGTGGCGTGTGTGTTTGTGTGTGTGTATGTGTGTGTGTGCGTGTGTGTATGTGTGTCAGTGAGACTATGGAGACGATATCTCACGAACGCATGGAGCGATTCGAATGAAATTTGGTACAAAAATCACAATCCGTGAATACTGGAAGCCTAATGATTTTAAACGTAATCGAATGTTCAGAACTCCCTAAATTTTCGAGTGAAATACTAAAAAAATCATCCCAAAACTCAAATCCTTTAATAAAGTCACGGAAATAGACATTTCTTATGTAATTTTTCCTTAGAAAACGATTGACATAAACTTTAGAAAGCACGTTCTTGAGAAATTGCACATTTTTCAAACAAATTTATCAAAAATCAAATAAATTAAAAAAAATATTAACTGTTGAGGAACATGTTCACTTTTCATATGTAAGATTATGCGATAAATTTGGTGACATCATTCTCGTGGATCTAGCTTGTTCCATTCATGAGAAAAGATCCTTTGAGTAATACTTTTGTATTTGATCGCCAATAGTCATTTATCTGCTATAAAAATAACTTATTTCTCCGTCTATAACGCTTGGCGAGATTTTGGCGAAGAATTTAGCGGAATGTCGCCAACTTGGCGACTTTTTAAATGTTGCCAAATTAACGAAAATCTCGCCAAATGGATGAAAATGTCGCTAAATCATTGGAAATGACGACTAATCGTCGAAAATTCAATATCTTGGAAAGAATATAAGTACACTACTTTAAGAAAAACCTATATTTTTACTTTAAAAGTAGTAAATTCATTACATTATATAAAGGAAGTCATGAGTTGCCCACATCAGATTTTTTTATATACTATCAACTTATTGGTCATTATGATGCTCATCTCTATGTTGTGGAGAGGGTTTCTTTTTCCTTATTTTTAAATTTTTAGTTCATATTTTATGTTCTCGAAATTTCTTTAATTTATGGTTAATGATTTAAATTAGTAGTTATATTTGTGTGTTGGATGACTTTGTAATACTTAAATCATGTTGCTAGTAAATTTTAGAAATTTTCACTAATTTATCTATGTTCTGCTCTAAATTAGGTAATCTTAAATTGTAGGTTTATTTATCTATTTGTTGAATATATTATCTTTATTGTATGATGTTAAAAAGATTATAAAGATTTACTGTTGATTGTTGTTGGATTGCCGTCTTTGTTGTGAATGTTTTTGACGAAACTATTTTTGCTTCCCTTCAAAATGTATGATTTGTAAAACCGCATGTTTTTTTAATATATTCTTGAAGTGTTCATTTTTAATGTACAGTACATTAACCCCAATGTCAAACTACCTCAGTGAGTCTGGCCTAGCATACTAACTGTCTACTTTCTGGAGTTTACACATTTATTTCTCCACATTTAGCCCATTATGCCGCTTGTTGCACAAATTATTGTAAAATATACTACACATTCTCATCAAATACCAAACAAGTAGTATTTTGTATATTCTAGCATTGCACCTGAATCGCATTTTTATTTGTGCAACAACATAAGATTAGAGTTTATCATTGTTTCTAAACTTAACATTGCATTAACTAATTATCGGATTTGATTGCCTTAAAGTCCATGGATCCATCCCTCCCCTCACTTTTTTCTAAATTTAATTCTTTGAAAATTCCGCAAATAAGCCCCCCCCCCCTTCCTCTCCACGCACCTTAAACATCGGAAACATTCAGCTAAAAAATTAACAAAAAAGATCAATCATGCTTAAAGCATTGATTATGAAACACTTTCCAACTAAATGCAATTTTATTTAAACATGTCTAAAATGCAATACATTCCTCGGTAATATTTTAAAACTTATCACAATACTACATTAATTTATTATATTTGAAACATTAAACCTTCATCGAAAAAAATTAACTTCATTCAAATGACGGCATTAAAGTATATATTGCCTGGTTTAAACATCTCTAAAATGTTATACATTCCTCGGTAATAATTTTAGAATTATCATAATACTACGATAATTTATTATATTTGAAAACTTCATCGAAAACAACTGAAATTCATTCAAATGACGTCATAAAAAAATAACACGCCTGGCTCTCTCTATAAAAGCAACATTTCATTCATAAATAATTCCCGCATTCATGTCATTCATCACAATACTATAATAATTTATTTTATTTAAAAATTAAGACCATTGAGCTGCAAGTAAGTAAACTCTATGCGTAAAACTTCATCGAAAAATATCGTCCTTCTCTTTCTAAAATCAATGAATTCATATCAGCTAAGCAGACTCCATGGACTAAATGATTTTGTGTTAAAGAATTACAGCGATTCTAATACAACTCATTCTACATATTTTGCTGTTTACATTTTACATAGGTGAAAAATAGGCTTAATAGTAGAAATAATCAAATTTGGAAGAGCATTTAAACTGAAATATATTGTCATTGCGTTGTTTCAGTATGTAAATGCACAGAATTTAGGCAAAAATAAAGTAATTTTAGGACGGATACAACACTCAATATGAATTAAAAAGAACTTTAAAAATCACGATTTTGACACAAGATGGATGCCATATATCATTTTGATGTAGGTCATGTGATCGTTTCATATCATGGACCCTTCATATCATGGATCGCTTAATATAAGAGGTGTTATTATTATTTTAATTTTTATTTAAAAAACAACTGAATATATTTCGCATATATTTTATATATTTTATGGAACAATTTGAATATTGCCTAAAATTTTCGAAGCAATTTGTGAATTTTAAATCCGCTTAAAAAATGCTTGAAAAATTAGGTCCCATAGGGCTCAATGTATTCCATTTTTTCAACCCGGGTTCAATCCAAAACTAATTGGTTGATATTATTCATTTATATTCCCATAGGTCCTATAGACCGTCTGAACAACATACTAAAATTTCATTTTGATTAAGTCATTTTTACGGCAGTTATCGTGCTAACGGACAGACAGACAGACAGACAGACAGACAGACAGACAGAATGAACAAAGTCATAAACACTTTTCAACTTTGTTGTAAAGTGTTAAAAAAAGACATCGCTGTAGAATAAAATAATTTTTTGATAAAAATATACTTTGTTTCTTTTCTCCGAAAATTTCTAGGCAGTTTCCTTCCCCTACATTTTCCGAGTTTTTACGTGGCAATTGGAGGGGAATTTTGACGGAATTCTACTTGTTGGTGAACGACCCTGGAAAGCACCCCCTCACTTTTTTTCCAAATTCTGGACATTCTGTGACTTACCTTTAACCTCACTATATATATAATATTTTGATAAAATATAGAAAAATATTTTGATAAAAATATACTTTGTTTCTCTTCCAAGTTTTTTCAGCGCATTTGAGTGGGCGTATTGGCGAAATTAAGCTTATGCAGATATCTTTATATATTACACATATAGAAATAACTTGAACAATTATATAAATCAAACTTTAAATCAATGTAAAACTCCGTTACAGATGAATAAAATTATTCATCTTCAGCACAGTTCTTTCAGAAATAATAATAAAACCAGTACTTTATGGGTTTTTTATAAATTAATATTCAACAATGAATTACAGAGAATGACATTGTAATTGATAATCAATAGAGCTGAAGCCATTCATTGACTAATTGAAGCGCCATCAAACATTTTTGTTCTGGCAGTTGTTAATTCTATTGAAAGCTAAAAGACTGGAAAGATAAAATGCATATTGTATTAAAAATAGAAATCCATATCGTAAATGAATGAAGATTATGACGACAAAGAAAAAAAATCTATGATTTTCAACATTATATATTGAGAAATTAACCATGAAATATAAAGTGATTAGGTTAGAAGAATACGCTCAGAAATAAAATTAGAATTGCATATATAAATTTCTCTCGATTTTGGTGAAGCTTTTATATATTCAAAAGTCGTCTATTTTACACAGTTATAAAGTACTTTCACTTTGTCTGGGGACTTGAAAGATAAGCATTAATTTTTCCAGCAATAAATGGATAATGTAAAGCTTTATGAGAAACAAATGATTTTCAAATGGATAATGCGGAGAACTTAAATAAATGCTTTTTAACTTATTCTCAAAATGATGAAAAGTATATTTTATAAATATATTGCATTTATCAGATCTATTTCATATAATCATTCTTAAGGATTTTTGAGATTATATATATATAAATTATATACAGCACATTTTTCGTAAAGAACAATGGCAGCTTAATGAACTTAAATTTATATTTATACACACATTGTTTTGAAAGCACACCACAAAAATATTTAAAATAATTTCAGGAATACGACTACAAAAAAATCAGATGCGGGCAGCACATGACTTTCCTTATATAATGCAATGAATTTATTATTTTTTCAACAAAAGAAATAGGTTATACTTATAGTAGATACTTATATTCCTTGGTTTTTGTACCAAATTTCATTCGAATCGCTCCATTCGTTCGCGAGATATCGTCTCCACGAACTCACTGACACACACACACACCCCTCACAGTAAAAATCGTCACATGTGTGACAGTGACGTTGAAGTCACGTGACATTTGGGTCACAATGTGACCCCCTATTTGTGACTTCTATGCGACGTTACGTATTAGTAACTTTGTAACTTCATTGTGTCTATATTCTGTGACGTTTCCACAATTTAATTAACACGTAACAATTTGACGATATTAGAATGGCAATTACAATGTGACGTCACAAACAAGTTAATATGCGACGTCACAAACGGCCATGAAAATGACCAAAATGACTTCGCTGTGACCTCAATATGACTTTGCCCAGAAGTAATGTGACGTCCCAAAGTTACAGTGTGACGTAAATCTTACGTCACTGTGAAAAAAATGCTGTTAGGGACACATACTTTCACACACACACACACACATACTTTCACACACACACACACACACATACTTTTACACACACACACACACACAGGCATCACCTGAAAAATGTTTTATTTGTGACCAGGGATGCTTGAAACGTGCTCTCCCGCCGAAAATTCGAATTCGAATTTTCGACCCGTCACAATACTGTCCTTATACATTATGTATATAAGGAAAGTAATAATAGCAATACTTAGTGTTGCAGTCTCGATAGTGTTGAAATCTCCTTGAATATCGATAGAAATTAATCTCTATCGAGATTCCATTTAAAATTTTACCTGTTTGGAACTTCTGCTTTGATTGCCGTCTTACCCTAGATTCAATGCAAATGTATCTAGTATCATCCATGTATTCAAACATTCGAATGTGTTTGCATTTTTCCTTCTTTTTTTTAATTTTGTAGTATTATTTTTGCTGAATAATATGTTTATTTTATGTTTTTGCCCCCCCACTTGTACTTCTCTTAACTATTGAATGTTAATAATATGCAAATTTTGTTAGAAATTTGTCTGATTATAAAACATCAGTGCAATTGTACCTCCTCATAAGAGCCTAATGAGAACCTGATATCGCTTCGAACTGCTCAGACTCATGCAAGTTATGATTTAAGTTGAAGTAACCTTTATTATTTATTTTAAAGCCTGTTTGCATTAGGGTCGAGACACATGAAATTCCACAATGTAAGAATTATACACTGATAGCAATTTTAATTAGATATGAGAATTACATTACATTGCAAAAACATAAATACACCCATACAATACTGAGATACAGCAGCTTAACTTGGAATACAAATGTTATTTTAAGAGTTATGCAATTTCAAACCGTCAGCACCAATAACGTTATAGGGCTCATGCAACGCGCATGAGAACGCTGCATGGTGTAGCATTTAAAACGACGAATGTTATCACTTACAGGAAATTGGAACTGGATTTTATGCTTTGATACTGTAAGTTATATACATCGATGACTTTTAGACGTACTTGATGTCGGTACGGACAATCGTCAAATTAGAGCAATGTCGCGTTTTAGGCCTAAAGAAATTTGATTTGTCCAACAGACATATCAATCACCATATTGGTCGGAGCGAAATGTTAGTTGCTTGGTGTTGGGACCCTATCTTCAAGAAAGCCTATTATTCATTCCCGTTCAAACTCCATAACTTGCTCCTGTGGCGACATCTGTCGTCATAAAGACATAGTAATTTCCCATGAAACGTTTATCGTTGGCAGATAACCAAAGAAAATTTTCAACGTCCTGCAACAACTCTTTATTTAAGCAGATGAAACAGCAGTTCAGCTGTTCTCAGTCCACACATGCACGGTGACTATGAAATTTTAATCATTTGCATAGCACACCCTAATTTGCATTTTCTGTAAGTTTCGCTACTTTTCCTGAAGAAGATGGCTGTTGGGACCCTATCTTCACCTACCTTCAGGAAAGCCTATTATTCATTCCCGTTCAAACTCCGTAACTTGCTCCTATGGCGACTGACATCTGTCGTCATAGAGACATAGTAATTTCCCATGAAACGTTTATTGTTGGCAGATAACCAAATAAAATTTTCAACGTCCGGCAACAACTCTTTATTTAAACAGCTAAAACAGAAGATCAGCTGTTCTCAGCCCACGTATGCACGGTGACTCTGAAATGTTAATCATTTACATAGCACACCCTAATTTGCATTTGCTGGAAATTTCGCTACTTTTCCTGAAGAAGATGGCTGTTGGGACCATATCTTCACCTACCTTCAGGAAAGCCTATTATTCATTCCCGTTTAAACTCCGTAACTTGCTCCTATGGCGACATCTGTCGTCATAGAGACATAGTAATTTCCCATGAAACGTTTATCGTTGGCAGATAACCATAGAAAATTTTCAACGTCCTGCAACAACTCTATATTTAAACAGCTAAAACAGCAGTTCAGCTGTTCTCAGCCCACGTGTGCATGGTGACTCTGGAATTTTAATCATTTGCATAGCACACCCAAATTTGCATTTACTGTAAGTTTTGCTACTTTTCCTGAAGAAGATGGCTGTTGGAACCCTAACTTCACGTACCTTCAGGAAAGCCTATTATTCATTCCCGTTCAAACTCCGTAACTTACTCTTTGGCGACATCTGTCGTTATAGAGACATAGTAATTTCCCATGAAACGTTTATCGTTGGCAGATAACCAAAGCACATTTTCAACGTCCTGCAACAACTCTTTATTTAAACAGCTAAACAGCAGTTCAGCTGTTCTCAGCCCACGCATGCACGGTGACTCTGAAATTTTAATCATTTGCATAGCACACCCTAATTTGCATTTGCTGTAAGTTTCGCTACTTTTCCTGAAGAATATGGAATCCTGATACAATTTTCTTTTTCCTGATGTTCTAGAAATCTAAAATTACCTATCAATTGAAAACATAACATTAAAAATTTTTATTTAATGTTAATTCATTTTTCAGCGTCAAATACATTATTCATTGTTTCACAAATTTTCCAAGTATCGCCAGTCATTTTCACATGTACAACCAGTGGTACGCGTACTACTGGTTAGGAGCCATACTGCTCTAAAACTTTCAAATTTTTAAAATATGAATTATTACTTTCGATCAAATTCCAATACATTTTTGTCCAATCCAATACTTCACATCCAATACATTTCCTCGACATTTTTGAAATGGATGATAAGAAAGCAAATTTAAGCTTGTAAGAATAAAATCTTCAACCAACATCCATAATCGATTTGAAACTATTTGTAATCTATCAATTTGACCACAAAATCTAGTGTTGAGGAATACGGCGTATTTATTCTATCTACTGCACAGGTCAATGCGAGTGTGTTTGCTTTAACGGCTTTAATGTCAGCTTGTGGATGTAATAGTGTAAGGCATATGTACTTTATACTGTGGTTGGATATCCCATTTGCAGGGTTTGGGAGAAGAGGTGGACAATTTGAGAATAACATCCGTATAGGTCTCGCTTAAGGTTGATAACCACGTTGAATCGTATAGATAGTATTAGGCGTTACAGGCCTTATCCCATGTCTATAACCAAATATTAATAAAATAATTATTACCACAAACACAGGAGTAGTATACATACTAGAAGTTTATGCGAAATCAAAATATATTTTTTTTGCTTTCCATATAATAACATTTTAATGGATTTATATTGTTTGAACTTCCTGGATACGAATGGCCTAACTGTTTGCTGGAGTCTATGGCAGTCTGTGGGTGCAATACGCACACTGCACAAGTTTTCTAGTCAAACGATTGTCTTCTAAAGAAAAATTCACAATATGGTATAATCTGAGTAATTACAAAATGAACTCTGAAAAGCACTATCATCTATAATACGAACGTTTCGATATAACAATAGATACAATCAATTCCAAGAATTTCGTGTAAACTGCATTTTTATATAAATTATCACAAAATTTATCGAAAGTAGAAAACCTATAATCCACAACATTCATGCGCAGTTTGTTTCGACCAACTTGGTGGTAAGAGCTTGCGATTCTATCAAAGTTGCTTAATTTGGAGATCATCGTCTGGCCAGAACAAATATCTGTAGTTCAGCCGCACTTGAGCCAACAAGGTTTATTCAATGATGTAGGAAAAAATATAGAATAGTGTAATAATATCGGGGTTTTGAAGTAACACTAGTACGACTTGTTGTTCCCGGTCACTCAAATTGCTGCTTGTGCCCTAGTGCGAGTCGGGTGGTCTCGTTTTTCGACGTCGACGACTAGTACGACAAGCAGGAATTCATCAAACCCTTTCAAATCCAAGGGGATGCTACCGCGCTGGAAGCTAACTTGGAGAATGAAAATAGCATTAGCAGGCTAATCTGCAGTAAAAGTGCTGCAGTAAATCTGCAGTAAAAGGATGTGATCAGTGCTATTTTGAATTTGATTGCCAATCTGACATTAGAGGGAAAAGAAAGCACGGGCCACTTCGATGACAAGAACTATTACAAAGATGCATCTAGGACAAAAAGATCCATCTAGGACAAAAACGATCTATCTAGGAGTTAAAATATCCATCTAGTACAAAAAAGATCCATCAAGTGACAAACACAAACATTGCACGCACGGATCCACAGAAAGTCCAATATGGAGCAAATTATCGATCGAATATCAATCCTATGGAAATATTAATAAAACGCAAAAAATACTTTTTGAAATCATTACGAATATTAATTTTTTTATCCAAAAACACCCACGCAGTGAAAAATTCCATAGTTGAACAACGATTATTTTACTACAGGGGGAGGGGGTTCTATATAAATAGAGAAAAGATCTACAAACTTTTATGAATGCTGAATCTTAATCTTCCTGTACCATACTATAAATCATAAAATCCCCAAAGAAGAAATAAAGAGGGAACTATTTGATATATTTTATCAATAACTGATATTATAATAGATGATAACTTTGTAGACATCATTTATACTAGTATAAAGTGAAATATAGAAAACATAACTTTCTCTAACTATTTTTATTCGTGCTTGGAGAGGATTTCAAATATTCTAAAAGTACTAGAGAACTAAACAGTCTATTGATTTTGCATCAGTGACGCTTCTTAAGGTTTTATCGATTTAACCACGTGATTAATCAGATTGACGTCTGGAAAAGAGAGTCCCATTGAAGAGCTTTAAAGCAATTAGTTCAGAATTCAAGATGCTCAATTTAGTTTAACTTTAATTTAAAACAAGTGATGTTAAGACTGGATAAACCCTGTCAAAAATTAGGGGCAACGTATAATTCAGTGACATGGAATATTTAAGTAATGAACTGACCAACTGGTCCTTTTCTATCATCTTTGGAGCATAGTTTTGTCATTTAAGGGTTTCGTCAAAGATGGCATGACTACAGAGCACAAAACTTCTTCAAGCAAAAGTGTTACAATTTTTACTGTGGAAGTATTGATATTTTTACTTTCGACCAAAGATGATGCACTGTTTCCTCCCCATACGGTTTCCATAAACATCAGTCCCATAATGGGGATAAATAAAGAATTGTTCAATTTTATGTCCCTTCATTTTTGGACCATTCCATCGCAGCTCATAGTTTCTAAAACTCTAAGTAACCTGACTAAGAGGAAATCAAGTTCTGTCTTATAACATGACTTGGCATGCAAGTAAGAAACTGATCATATAGCCATCCTTTCACCACTCTAGTACCATTTATTCCCATTCACTATTTCTGAAACTCTAAGTACGCAAAAAAAGTGAAGCAACTTCTGTTCTATAACAGAGCTTTATATATAAGCAAAGACATTGGTCAGTCCAACACAATTTGCTCCATTTAATTCCCACTCACCGTTTCTAAACACGTTTGTCCTATCTAATTCTGTCCATTTCAAAAAACATATTTCCAGGGCTTTGCATATAAGTTCGGAACTGCTCAACTAGTCATATCTTCACCACTCTTAGACCATTTCATCTCCGCTCACCGTTCCTAAAAAACGTCTGTCCTATAATATAGCATTGAATATAAGTAACTGCTCAATTGGTCGTCCTTCACCATTCTTGAACCACTTGCCCACCGTTTCATAAACTATGTGTACCCCTAATGAGAGTTAAAGAAATTCTGTCCTATAACCGGGCTTTGCACATAAGTCAGGAACATCCCAGATGGCATCCCTTTACCACTTATCGACCATTAAAGATTTTTACATCCACCTTTTCCAAAATTGAGATGTTCCCTTGCCTTTTACGCTAAGGGTTGTTGCTCATTAATTCATTAAGAGTTTTACTGTAAAATAGTATCAAATGAATTCAAATACCAAATTTTATGAAATCCTATATATTTCTAGACAGTTTTGATCTTCTTATTATATAATACACTGTCAGGGACATAAGTACATTACTTGTTTTTGGTTGGATACTCCGTCATTGAATATTGTCGTAGATAGTCACGGAATACTGATGACGTTCTAATGTGATATATATATATATATATATATACTTTTGTTTTATAGCTATTATAGAGACATTTTTAATATCCGTCAGTTCTATAAAACAATCAGCCTCAAATATACATAAAATTGAACTCAAAGTAGAAAAGATTGCGATAACATATTCAGGGAAAATAAAAAGAATTTTTTTTTTTTCACTCTCTATAATACTTATATCAGAAATTCAAAAAAGCTTCATGTTATGGCGTGATTTTTCAGCGATATAACTTTCAATTACTTTTTTGGAACACAAGGTATTTTAGGTGAATGGTATTTAGATGAAAGGCATAGAATATACCTACAGAAATAGAACAGCCAAAGTCAAAATGAAACACCAATATTTTGGAGGGAATATTTTGTAATCGATATCACTCTCTTCTCTATTGACTTTTCTTCGCAGCAAGTTTTTTAAAAAATGCTGGCTGAAAATGCAGCGATTGTGTTTTCATATCTTCAGTTATTGCTAACAGTATATATTTTTGAATAGTTTACATTATGTAATGAGTATTTTAACTATTTACTATTACTCTCTATAAATTAACAAAGTTTCTACTACCCAACTTATAGAAACTGTTAAGAATAAAGTGTAGTTTCTTACAATTCTGAATATAAAAGACCTGGAATTAGCAAAACACTTTATTTTCTAAGTATTATCTGCAGATCATGCCATATGTAGTAGAGAACGTATCGCAATAATATAGCATGATCTAAAAGTTTTTCACATTAAATATTAACAAGAAAGATCGATCATGCTTAAAGCATTGATTATGAAACACTTTCCAACTTCAATGCAATTTTATTTAAACATGTCTAAAATGCAATACATTCCTCGGTAATATTTTGAAACTTATCACAATACTACATTAATTTATTATATTTAAAAACTTAAAACTTCATCGAAGAAAATGAACTTCATTCAAATGACGGCATTGAAATTTAAATTGCCTGGTTTAAACATCTCTAAAATGTTATACATATTTCGGTAATAGTTTTAGAATTATCATAATACTACGATAATTTATTATATTTGAAAACTTCATCGAAAACAACTGAAATTCATTCAAATGACCTCATAGAAAAAATAACACGCCTGGCTCTCTCTATAAAAGCAGCATTTCATTCATAAATAATTTCCCATTCATGTCATTCATCACAATACTATAATAATTTATTTTATTTAAGAATTAAGACCATGGAGCTACAAGTAATTAAACTTTGTAAGTAAAACTTCATCGAAAAAATCGTTCTTCTTCTTATAAAATCAATGAATATTTCATTCATATCAGCTACGGAGAACATGAACTAAATGATTTTGCGTTAAAGAAATACCGCAATTCTAATACAACTAATTCTACATATATTGCTGTTTACATTTCACATAGAGGAAAAATGGGCTTCGTTGTAGAAATAATCAAATTTGGATGAGCATTTAAACTCGAATATATTGTAATTGCGTTGTTTCAGTATGCAGATGCACAGAATTTAAACAAAAATAAAGTGGTTTTAGGACGGATACAACACTCAATATGAATTAAAAAGAACGTTAAAACTCGCGATTTTGAGACAAGATGGATGCCATATATCATTTTGAAGTGGGTCACGTGACCTTTCCATATCATGGTCACGTGATCGCTTCATATAAGAGGTGTTATTGTTAGTTTA
Source organism: Amaurobius ferox (assembly GCA_951213105.1). Taxonomy (NCBI): domain Eukaryota; kingdom Metazoa; phylum Arthropoda; class Arachnida; order Araneae; family Amaurobiidae; genus Amaurobius; species Amaurobius ferox. The sequence continues at coordinate 94,229,425 of OX578144.1, read as the reverse complement.
ATTTTTATTTTAAAAACTACTGAATATATTTCGCTGATTTTTTTTATATAATTTATGGAACAATTTGAATATTACCTAAAATTTTCGGAGCAATTTATGAATTTTAAATTCGCTTAAAAAATGTTTGAAAAATTAGGTCCCATAGGGCTCATTGTATTTCATTTTTTCAACCCGGATTCAAGCCAAAACTAATTAGGTGATATTATTCATTTATATTCCCATAAGTCCTACAGACCGTCTGAACAACATACTAAAATTTCATTTTGATTAAGTCATTTTTACGGGAGTTATCGTGCTAACGACAGACAGAGACAGACAGACAGACAGAATGAACAAAGTCATAAACACTTTTCAACTTTGTTGTAAAGTGTTAAAAATGTCAAAGGAACCGAGAAATTTTGTACTAAGCCAAATGCGAATAAAAAGCTTTATTTTACAGTATACAATTATGCATTTAAGCGTGTGTCATTTATTTCCCTTCACACGCACTGCAGTAGGGAGTTTTTAACACTTTACAACAAAGTTGAAAAGTGTTTATGACTTTGTTCATTCTGTCTGTCTGTCTGTCTGTCTGTCTGTCCGGTAGCACGATAACTGCCGTAAAAATGAGTTTATCAAAATGAAATTTTAGTATGTTGTTCAGACGGTCTGTAGGACCTATGGGAATATAAATAAATAATATCACCCAATTAGTTTTTTATTGAACCCGGGTTGAAAAAATGAAATACATTGAACCCTATGGGACCTAATTTTTCAAACATTTTTTAAGTAAATTTAAAATTCACGAATTGCTTCGAAATTTTTAGGAAATATTCACATTATCCCATAGAATATATAAAAAAAAATTCAGTAAAATATGTTAAGTAGTTTTTTAATTAAAAAAATTATTTAATATAGGGAAAAAAACAAATTCAATTAAATTCTGACTTTGGGATATCTTCCAGAAAGTAAAGAGAGAGATATTATATAATAAATATCTCTCCATTTGTTTAAACGTTTTGCTTATGGGAGTGGCTTCATATTTTAAAATAAATTTGGTAGATAACAATTTTTCATTTTTTTAAAATTTTATATAACTCTTCATGATAAATTTAATTGATGGCATTTTAAATGCACTTTCCTACGTCCTAGAGAGTTAAAATTTGGTACACAGCTTAAATTTGTTGAACATTTTATTCGCAAAAATTTGATGGATCTTTAAATATAGATCATACATTTTTTTCGAAATGGCCTGAAAATAATCCCCGTTCACTTCTATAAATCATTGTTGTAATATTGTTAAAAATTCTGATGTGGACAGCACATGTCTTTCTCTGAAGACTCATATTCGTTCTCTTTATTTATTCAATGATAATTTGAGTTTATCTGCACAACATAAGTATTTTAAATGACATTGAATTTACACGTTAAACTTAAATTTGGTTCTCATTTGATAGCTGGACTTATTGTCAAAGGTGGCGTAGCGAAAACGCGAAAAAACTAGAATATCTCAAGAACGGCTAGTCCTAGAGTAATGGGGTTAGTCTTATTCTTTTTGTTGTCAAAATTCACATATAAAATAGGAATTTAATTGATATAATTGAGCACACGTAGTCTTTTATTTTTATATATAACGATTTTTGCTGGCCATTTCGCAAAAATAGCCCGTTCCTTTTTCCCGAATCGTAGTAGAATAACCTACAAATGATTTATATACAAAATTTTGTTAAATTTGGTATATAAATCACTTGTAGGTTATTGAAATATTATACACCAAATTTTGTTAAATTTGGTTCATTAGTTTTTAGCTAGAGTGGATAAAGGCAATTTCTGCGGCCATTTCGCAAAGAAGGCAGATTCTTTTATTACGAATCATACTATAATCTAATGAACATCAGGATTTCCCACAAAAAACATACCTAGCAAATTGTATGAAATTCGGTCCATTAGTTTTTCAATTAGAGTGGATGTAATATCCACACAGACACACAGAAACATACACAGATACACCCTTACACACACAGACGTCTTCCTAAAAGTAGTTTCAGTGAGTTCGGCACGATCCCAATACTTTGAGTACATACACATACACATATATATTATCTGTGTATCTAAATTCCGTGCCTATGCAATTACAATAGTTGTGATTTTAAATGATCCCTAAACTTTTATTATTTCTTCAAGGAAGCCTAATTTTAACATATGCAGAATGCAAATATCTCAAGCGATTGTAAGATGAATTACATAAGAATTGCTGAATTTTTTTCACACAAAATTATTTAGCTCTGGAGTCTGGAATACAAGTTATATGAATGAAATATTCATTGATTTTGCATAAAGAATCAGATGATTTATATTTCGATGCAGTTTTAAATATTTAAGTATAATAAATTACTGTAGTACTGTGTAATGTAAAAGATATTACCACTGAATGAATCACATTTTAGAAATTTTTAAATGAAATTACATTTTAGTTGGAAAGTGTTTCATAATCAATGCTTATGCATGATTGATCTTTCTTGTTTCTCGCATACCCTTTTCCCCATTGATTACGCGTTGAATGAGAATGTATTTTGCTGAAATAATTTTGCTGTATAATAATAAATAAGTAAATAAAAAAACATACAATTCCAATTTTTAATAGTTCCTCTTGGTGTGATAAATTTTAAGGCATGGAATATAACAAAGAGCTACTTTACAGTCTGGACACCATGCCCTGGTTTCTTTCTTAAACTTCTTGCCAATTTTATTGGATGCATAATATACAACACATCGCCTAGTTGGCTCTTTTTTGCAGGGTGTGAGATAACTTTGCTGAAATAACGTTGAAAGCATTTGAGGCCGCCATTGCTTTGAATGTGAAATTCCAACAAAACAGCTTTTATTATACACCCGTTTACGAAATCCTGCCGCTAATAAAATTTAATTTATAGGACTACTACTGCCATCTAGTGTAAAAGATGGTACTCACAGTTTTTATCTCATAAAAAAATCATATGACGTGCTATTTCTGTCAAACACACAGGAGTCTCGGCTTTAAAAGTTCATGGCAAGTCTACCTCGTCAAACCCGCTTAGCGGAAGTGCAATGCATGACGAGTTGAACTCGTCTAGAACGCTTAAAGGGTTAAACACTGATTTTTATAATTTCATCCAGAAAGGGTCATTAGTCCGTAGTCTTTTGCATTAATTTTATATCTTATACTGTATAAAGCATTAGCGTGGTAGTTATCTTAGATATCACCCAGAAAATGTAATTATATCATAATACACTAAGCTAAAAATTTTATTTTCAGTATTTTTATAGTAAAAACACAAAACAGTTTTTGCAGTTTGATGAAAAAGCGATTTGCAGCTCTAGCCCCTTAAGGACCGCTACGATGCTATTGCTATCAATACATAATTAATTTTTACTCATTTATATTTGCGTAGAAATACAATGCATAGGTACCACAAGTCATTGTTTTATTTTTCTTTTCGGAACAGATGTGGTATAATTTCTTTTACACTTTTGACGATTTTAGGTGAGATTCTGGCAATTTCTGCTATGATTTGGAGAGCCTCCCATTCTGGAAACCCTTCTCGCTTCTTTTGTGGTTTTTTTGTCGTCTTTTTTCGCCCTTTTATTACCAATGCAAAAATCGCAACATTCCATTCTGGTAAAGTTTTTTCGGTTTTTTAAGTCTAACTTTTATCATTTTTTGTCGCCCTTTTGTCGCGAACGTAAAAATCGCCCGTTTGTCACTGTATGGGCAACAGTTGGCCTGTTGCCCATACAGATCTGCTGTCCACAGTTGATTCTGTAGCAATTCAAAAATGGACTTACACCCGCTAAAAAAAATCACAGAATCCGGTCCCCTGGCTGTTGGAGGTCACACGTAGCAAGATCTTTTTGTGCAGCAGGTTTTCTGTGGCTCATACAGCACAATTTGAAAATCAGGAAATTTTCGAATTTTTCCTTGGCGACAAAAGGGTGATTTCTTATGTTGGCTACAAAAATGTTACAAAGACGACAAAATAGGACAAACGGGCGACAAAAGACGCGAAAAACGTTGCCAGAATGGAATGTTACGATGTTTACTTTGGAGACGAAAGTTCTGAGAAAGGGTTACAAAAGATGACACAATGGCGACAAAAGATGCGAAAACGGTAGCTAGAATGGAATGGTCTCCAAATCATAGCAGGAATCGCCAGAATCTCACCTGGAATCGCCAAAAATGAAAAAGTTATTATACTACATCCGTACCTCTTTTTCCTAATATTTCTGCAATAAGGAACTTAGGCAAGTTCATAATTTGCATAAAAGGAAATTATAATTACAAAATAAATAATTCATGAGTCTATACAATGAATTAAGTATACTGTTATAAACGTGTAAAATGCTCTTACTGGAGTAGTTTTGGAAATCAGACGGAGAAAACACCCGTGTAGGCAACCTTTTCTGTGGCATGTTGATGTTAATGTTCGGAAGAAGACTACCAGATTTGTCGACGTATTAACAATACTGTCAATATTTGACGAATTTTCGAAGGTTCGAGAAACGCTTCGAAATAACCCATATTCTACGAAATACGATAGATTTCCAGAAGTTTCTATAAAAGGGAGTCTATAAAAGGAGTCATCATTCAGTTGGAATTGCAGTTCACTTGATACGAGCTACATTGAACTGTGATATTTGTCCATGTTTTGAGAATAGTATCAGTTGTTTTGATAAATTATTGGACCAATGAAGTGTTGTTTTACTGTAAATTGTTCCTGTTTACGCTGTGCTGCCGAATAAACGTGTTAGTTATCCATAAATTTGACTCATTCTTGTTTCTGACCGCATGCAGACGATTGCAACGGATGCGTTGTAACATAACTTATTTAATATAAAGGCCCAAGAACAGTCTATACAGTGAAATAAACATATTTAATTCCTTGGAATTAATCTTTAGAATTATTTTCTAAATTATACGAAACTTTATAAATTATCTTAAGCAGTATTTATAAGCTTAAAAGTTTTGCAATTTGATTCTTTTTTCTAAAATTTTGCAATATATATAAAAATGATGCAAAAGTTACCAAACTCTTAGGAAAAGATTGAAAACTTTTAGGAATTGTTGGTATCTCTTATTTCTTCCGAAACTGTTAAAAATTTGAACGCTTCATGGCCCAAAATACCCCATATTGGCAGCCATCCAAGCTGATGAGAATGCATAACATTTTTAAAATTCGAATACAGTTTTATTTTTTTATTTTCAGTTGCAAGTTGACTTCAATGGAATTTTTCATATTTTAATATTGCTACATATTTCAAATGTTTAAATGCTTAAAATATTTAAAATTTTTGAAAAATAATGTATAAAATTAAATATTCAGTTTCTAAACTTTGTACAGAATTTAACATATAATGACTTGGATAATACGTTAAGTTATTCGTTTACTTTGATTTTTTAAAATAAAACATTTTTCCAAAGGTGCCAATGATTTTGAAATTTTAGAATAGTTTGTCTTCGAAATACAAAACAAAAGATCATTTGTATAAATTATACGTAATTTTATTATATTAACTTTATTATTTGATCTATGATCATATTTATAGTTGATGAATAACATCATCTAAACTATTTTAATGTGGATGAATGAAGTAAATATTTTAATAAGTACTTTAAAAACCTTCCTTGTTCCTCTCAGCATCATTTCAAATGATAATTTTATGTATATAGAAGTATGGACTATACATGATTTTCAGATTCGATTTTAAATTTAATCAAACATTAATTCGATAAAGCAAATTATTAACAAGTATGCCAGTTCTTGATTTTATAATGTTTCACTTTTTTTAAATACACACTATAACACACAGAAAAAAAATCTGATGTAGGCAACCCATGATTTCCTCAACAGACTCAAAAATAATTCATTATAATATACATTAATAAACTTCTATAATTCATTAAATTAAGTTGAATTGTGCTCATCAACACGAAAAATTATCTGAAATTACTCAGAATTTACAATTTAAATTAAATATTAATTTTAATGTGTAGACTGGACTTATTTTCAAAAACAACGTGTCAAAAATGCGAAAATAATAAAGACTATCGAAAACGGTTAGACCACCTACAGTTATGGGATTTGCCGTATTCGTTTTGCCGTCAAAGATTGCATATAAAACGCGCATTTAATTGATACATTTGAACATATGTAGTCTTTTACTTAAAATTTTGACAATTTTTGCAGACAATTTCGCAAAAAACAGAAACAAAAAAAAAAAACGAATCGTACCAACATTTAATCAGTACCAGGGTAACTCTTAAGTTATTTATCTACGAACGTTTTTGCGAAATTTGATAAATTAGTTCTTCACTCAGAGTGGTTCAGTTCTTCGCAAAAGAGGCAGCTTCTTTTTTTTTACAGATTGTACCAAAATCTAATCACCACCAGGGTAACCCATAAGTGACTTATCTAAAAAATTTTGCAAAATTGGATCCATTAGTTTTTCAGTTAGAGTGGATAAATACATTGCCGGCACATACAGACATACCGACACAGAACTTGGTTTCTTTTGCAAAATGACCCGCCAAACCATCAAAATCGGAAATTAAGGACTACATGTGCACAAGTTTATCAATTAAATGATTGTTTCATAAGTCATATTTAACGACAAAAATGATAAAACCAACTTCATTACTAGACTAACCATTCGCGAGATATATTTCCGCGTTTTGCAATTTATTTTTCAACATCGCCTTTCAGCATCGCCAACAATACGTCAAGTCGCCAAATGCAACAAAATTTGATATAAAACTGCAAATTTAGTGTCATTTTAAATAATTATCTGTGTCATTTGGGCAATTAATCTCAAATTAATGAATGATGAAATAAATAAAATAACAATGCATTTGAGGCTGTAGCGAAAATCATGTGCTAACCATATCCGCCTTTTTAGGCTATTTAAATAAGTTATTTTGAAAGAATAACACACCTAAACAGATAGCGTTTTGGAGGCAGGATTTTACGCTTGAAATTTTATTTTTTATTAAAAATATAACGAAATTATGTTCAAAATTTAGTTTATACATAACAACTGTTTTTGTTCTCATTAATTATATTTTATAAAATAGTTATTTAACATATTTAAATACTTGGATATATAAATATGATTTTCTACCAAAATTAACATTCATTTAAAGCAGATTTATTTCTGTGCAAAACATTTTTAAAGATACTAATTTTCTCTTCTTAGATGATTTTTAATTACGTATTTATTATCTTTATTTTTTAGAACTTTAAAATGCGTCGTAACTTCTAACGAATATTTGGCACACTTTCTCTGAATAATCCTACATGACATGCATTATCTGATAGCTGTAGAATGTATCTGGTCGTACCATTTAAAATCCCCATCTCTACATTTTGATTCAATCATATAAATTACTAAATTTCCTTACTTAAGTTACTAAAATCTTTATTACAAATACAAGTTATTTATGTTCTTTACTTAAAATGTATTCATTGCATCTTCAGATATTCTAAAGTGATCGTAAGTTTTACCTCGCGAACTTATACAGCACGAAACATATAAATGTATTATTTAAGTTGCTAAACATGCATGTTTATGGAAACAAAACATACATTTCCATCAAAATCTGATTTTTATGGTGAGTAATAAAAACCTGTTTATGTATACTACTCTGATATAAAAACAAAAAATTAGTAACTATTGGTGTAAATATAAAAAAAATATTTTAAAATAAAATATTTTGACATTAAATTCGAACAGAAGTAAATTGTTTTTCAGTTTACTTCTCAGATGTCTGGATCTATATTTCTGCAATTTGAAAGAATACGTGCAATGGGAATAACATAGATTGAAAGAAATAATTTGCTCCGTGACACTATTTCCTTTTCCTTTATGAGTGGAATTTCCATTGGTTATATTGATAAGCCCAGTCATTACCCCCACACTTTAGCAACAATTGTAATGAAAATGTATGTTTCTTTTTTTTATCTCAAGTGCTTTTGAAGTTACAAATATTGTTGTTGTTTTAATAAACTATGTTTTTATTATTTGCGTTTGAATGCTGTTTACTTGAAATCTCCCTATTTGTATGTATATGTCACAATACTTTGGTATCCACATGTGGAATGTGTTAAATATACACTATAAGCCAGAAGTTTTAAGACATATAGGTTTAAAGGGGTTACATTTATTTAACGAAATCAATACAATGGTTACCCTCTTAGGCAGCAATATATGTTTCGACATTACGATGTATGCTATCCACCAATTCCCTGTACGTTCCACAGGAACATGTCTTCAATCTTCAATTAAAGTCACTACCAGAGAAGTCTTGAAGAAAATATTTTATACTCGGAGATATATTTGGCGATCAAGATCATCCCAAGTGTCAGATTAGATTCAGATCCGAACTTTGAGCAGGGTACACTAACACTTTTGTACCTTATGCTCATCAAACAAGGTCTTGACGGATTTCAAAGTGTGGCACGGAACCAGGTCCTGTTCAAAGAAACATGGTTTTGTTACGAAGTGCCTCTGCATTGCAGGCAGGGTACATTCATCCAGAGTGTGTATGTAGCTCTCGGAGTACATATTTGAGATGGAATTACAGTCAAAGGACTTAGTCCTTCTCAGTAACAGGCTCAGACGATCGCGGATCCCCTCCAAATTTGACAGTCGATACAATACAGGCACTAAATGCGTTTCCCTAGTTACAATCCATGTCCGAATCACTGTCATATAGTGGGATAATTTTTATGTGTAATTTATTACTGAACATGACCTACTGACAATATCTTGTTACCCACACGTCACAAACCACAAACTAAGCACCACTGCAGTTGTCTCCTAGGATTTGGTTGACTGGTGTAAGACTTGTGCGCAGGTAACCAAGAACAGTACCCGATGGCTTGATGCTCAGGGTGAATTGTATAGGTATTAACAGTAGTTCGTGTGGGAAGTAAATCTTGTTGGAAGCTAAGTCTGATTCCGACGATATGCGAATTTTCTTGAGATTCCTCACTAAGCATTTCTTACTAATTACTAGTTTAATTTGTGCTACTTCCCAATTCGTGGCTTTGTTCTTTTGACACCGACAGCTATCCATCTGCTAATGTCATCAGCTACAGTTGAGTCTAGGTAGAAGAACGACAACAGAGGAAAGAAACGGATTGATTAAGTAACATCCCAACACCATACCCCATCATAATTCCATGTTATAGCTGTTTCCAAGAAAATCCGAAGATCTGTCAGTCAATAATGTGTATTTCAAACAAAGAAAATTATGTAACCACCGTATAGGTTAATTAATTTCGATTTTCTGGGCTAAAATATGAATTTGTTGAGAATATATTATACAGAATGAAGTTATTCGTCCTATAAAAATAGATTTCATGTAATAATTATATCATCTTTTAGCTGATGATTGATGGATTCATTTTTGTCATATTAATACAATTTCAAGTCCTATAACTTTTATAATCGATTTGGATTTCTAAGGTAGTATTATGAAGAAGAATTTATATTAATGATTCCGGCAATTGTTCTCATTACTGCAAGTTTAGGGAACCTTTTTCTTGAAACTGAAAACTGGAAAAAATAATTTGGAAACTAGAAAGAAGTAATAGTAACATATTATTAACATTTTTTGTATCTAGAAGATAATATTTATGTACTAAAAATTATGTACTATATTATGTACTGTAAAATACCTAAATAGTACTATGAAGCACGCACAAGCAAACTAGAATCAAACCATTCAATCAGAAAGGATGGGTACAAAATTATTGTATTTTGCAATTTTGACGGCTAGACACAGTATATGTTTTGTCACACATTCTTCTCTTTGAACCAATTATATTAGAAAGAATGGTAGTTTAGATATGTAAAATGGAAGTCCCCGAAACGCTTTCATGTGTCTAATTTTTCTAAATAGTTTTAATATTGAAATAATAAGCAGCATGAAAAAGCAAACAAAGGAATATCCTTTTGCAAATTCGGAACAAAATATGAAACTGAATTCGGAATATAACCATTCAAAAAGCGGGCTTTAAATATGCATGATTTAACTATAACAATAAAATAAATATTTTTTGCTTCGTTTAAATGCATATTCTTATATTCTAACTCTTAAAAGTTCCAAGTACAAGTTAATAAGAATAAAACTTCTTTTATTGCCCTACAATTCTTTGTATACTGTATTAAATAAACCTTAATAAGGCTCATTTAGATGGCAAACTAAGCGAATCCTTTTCAAAACTCCTATATCTTATTCTAATTGTTATAAGTAAACAAATAAAGTAGATTAGTACAAAAAGGACTTTGTGTAGGATGCAGAAAACCCCATAAAACTCAATCAAAGACATACTCCGTGCATTTTCAGACAAGAGTAGAAGATAAAATTTCTCAAATGTATTAATTTGAAGTTCTTGAACCATGAATTCTTGGAAAATTATTAAGAGTTTAGAACAAATAGATTATATAAATAATTGACTTAGATTAAGTAAATTCATTGTTATATCTGTGATATAAAGAGAGCAAAAGTTATGAAAGATTTAGGATTTTATAATGAGTTATTTCTAAATAATAGAAGTAAAGCATTCGTGGAATGAACGTTGACTGTATCTTAAATTCATTAAGGTAAACTGCAGAAAGAAACTTCATTAGTACAGAAATTAATTAATTATCATTATACACAGGTTTCAAAAGCAAAAATAACCTCCTTCTTCAGGATAAATTGACTGAGTGTGGATCAAATGAACTCTATCACAATCTATTTTAAAGTAACTTGTGATATACATACATATATACCGGGTGATTCAAAAGCTCGGAGCAAAAGTAAAACTCTATAAAAATATCTATGCGTCGGAGAGACATGCGGTTTGCAGTTTAATATTCACCGTGGTGGGGGATTTTGCATGGCATGAAAAGAAATTAGTTCAAACTCTCGACACTCGGGGAGACTGCGGAAGATAAAGCCATAGAGATGACTTATGCATGGAGGTGAGATACACACATGACTGGCCTCCGAGATCCCCAGACCTCACACCTTGTGATTTCTCGTTGTGGGATACCTAAAATCACGGGTCTATAGAGGAAAGTCCCAGTCCTTACCAGCACTGAAAGGCGACTTATGTCAGGAGGTAGCAACCATTCCCTTTAATATGCTGTTTCATGCTGTTTCAGCCGTAATACCGCGACTGCACTCAGTACTGAAATGTGATGGTGGACACATTGAACACTTGCAGCTGTAAATCATGCTGAAATAAAATATCTCATTTCACAATCATTACCTCGCATTGTTTCCTTCGCAGCAGCGCTTCCCTATTCTCGAGATTTTAAACTTTTTTTTTCAAGCCATACAAAACCCTCCACCACGGTGAATATTAATCTGCAAACCTCGTGTCTCTCCGATCCATATATATTTTTTATAGCGTTTTATTTTTGCTCCGAACCTTTGAATCACCCGGTATATATATATATTTTTTTGCAAATGTAAAAAGGAAACATATTTAAAAAATTGTATTTTTGATCAAAACATAGATTAGACTATTAAGTTTCGTGTTTATTGAGCCATAAATAATACCTTTTGTTCATAATTACGCCCAATTTTGACCAATGTTGCTATGATATGAAATTATAAAATTTCGAATACATTTCGAAGTTTCTGCTCGAATTTTACCAAATTCTTCCTAGTTCTAGATTTTTCGATAACAGAGCTAGATATAAAGCTTCCTGTAACTCCATATGTATTTCGGCAGCTATTATGCATATAGGAAATTGACCACAGAGAGATTATAGACAGACATATCGACGGACATCCTTTATAAATTCGTCCGAAACCTCTTGACCTAGTACAAATTATTTGCTGTACTAATGGAATTTTATTTAAGGTAATCTTTACCGCAGTTTTAAATGCTTTTATATTATTATTAAAAAAAACTGTTTATAAAGCAATGTTTTCCTTAAAAATTTATCTCTTAGTTGCTATTTGCTTTTAAACAGTTTTATTCCTTCCACTGGTTATATAAGTATTATTAAGTATTGTTTTCACGAAAGTTTTTGATTTCGATATTTGGACGCTAATATATATTTTAAGACCTCCTGAACATGTTTTTACTATCTTAGGGCGTGTTTTGTCTGTCTGGCGTATGTTTGTGGTCGCTCCTTTTGTACAAGATAGCTTCCACAAATATTAATGTGTTTTCACGAAATATTTTATTCGGCTTTTTAACTAAAAATCTAGAGATAGATATAATTTTTTGAAATTAAAGTGAAAACTTCCGAATATTACATTTTCTTGACATGGCGGCATAGGAAAAAATTTTACACGATTGGGCATAAAAAAATGTTATTTATGGCGCAATGATCACGAAAATTATGTAGTGAAAAACAGGAGCGATAAAATATTGGTCTTCGTGACATCAATCGCACCCCTCGGGAAGGCAAGTGCCCCCCCCTCCCGGAGGAGGCTGCATTACTGTTGTATCAACCGAAAGAATTTTTCAAGCCCTTTGAAATGAAGTGTAACATGCCGTAATCATTTGGACCAAAGCAACAAACTTTTCAAAAATGTTCTTTCAAAATTAATTAAAAACCGCAAGCCTTTTAAAAAAGGATTCTTGTTAGAGAAAGCCAAGTTCAGCCACACAGTTTTTTTAGGGCGCGGTAGCCCATTGATTAGCGCGCTGGAGTTGCACTCGGTAGGCCCGGGTTCGATTCCAGCCACTGCCAAAACTGCCGCCGTGTTCATGCGGAGTACGATCACGTTAAACATGTGGGTCCGAAATTCCTTCCGAGAGGTTGGTGGCAGGGGAAGGAGGGTACGGTCCCTGTGGATGCCTCCCCCACTGGGTTCCGGTCTAAATTGGGTGGCACTTCCCGACCGTCCAAACAGTTACCTTACACCTTTCTGGTAGGTCGGACGGTCTGGGTTTCAACAATCAACAACACAGTTAGTTTTATATGAAAAACGAAAACATTTTATGCGATTAAATATATACATTCATATATATTAATTCCATTAATATAAATTAATTAGAATGTGACTCAACTTGATTTTCTAAACAAAATCTATTTTAAAACAGTTTTTATTTTGTAAATTTTACAACACACATTTTGAAAAAAATATATTATTGCTCTAAATGATCACAATTACAGCATGTTACTCTTCATTTTAAAAAGCTTAAAATTATTTTGATTGATAAAAATTTTGATAATTTACCTTCCGGGAGATTAACACGCCCCAGTTGGGGGGGGGGGGGTCGAAAACCCAAGTCGTCCGACTCATCCGTAGACTAAGAGCAGCAGTTTGAGCTGAGTAGGGGGAAGGTGTATTAACGTCACAAACACAAAAATTGCATCGTGGTGATCATTGAGCCATAATTAATGAGCCATAAATTACCCCTATTATTTCATGATTATGTCAAATTATGTTCTATGCTGCTATGTTAAGCAAATATAAAATTTCTACATTTTCTCTGAAAGTAAAAAAAAAATCTATCCAGTTCTAGACATCTATCCGGTTCTTTAACAAAGTCGAATAGAACATTTCCTGAAAATCCATTAATATTTGTGGCTGCTACTGTGTGCACAAAAATTTACCACTGACAGACACACAGACGAACAACACTACAAAAAGGCAAAAGGTGTTCAAGATATCCTAAATCATGTATTGGCATCAAAATCTTGAAATCGAAAATTTTCGTGAAAACGATATTTTCTCAGTATAAGAAATTAAAAACAAATGATAACACATGTTTGAAAGAAATCAAAAGTAGTAACCGGAACCTTAAGCCGATGAAGATTCTTTAAATTATCATACACTGTACTTTATTTAGGATCATAATTTTAAAAATAAAATTATTTTTCCAGGAAAGCACTGCGAGCTATTGTTTTGTTATGTTTAACGAACTTGGCCAAACTAATTCAGATGAGAGGCTAAAAGAATCCCTATTCAAATCCCAATGTTTTATCACAGTCGTTATAAGTAAACAAATGGAAAGGATTACATAAAAGGCTTTTCATGGAATATAGAGAATCCCATAAAACTGACTCAATGACAAAAACTGCGTATTCTATATCAAGACCTGAAACAGAAAAGATACGTAAACACAGTATTTTAGGGTTAATTAGCGTCGTTTCTCGACAAATAAATAGAAGTTAACTGGGAATAGTTTAGTTCAAGTAAATATAAGAATAAAATCTTTCAAACTTGGATCTTTGTTTAAGCAAAATTTAGAACTATAGGATTCACGATATATTATTTTATTATTTCTGTTAAAATAACGGTTGTTGTATAAAATGTTTGTTTTATCAGCCATATATCTTGCATTATTACAAGTGAAATGTAATATATATATATATATATATATATATATATATATATATATATATATATATATATATATATATATATATATATATATATATATATATATATGTATGTATATATATATATATATGTAAATATATATTTTTGTACTTGTATATATACATACATATTTTTGCAAATTTTGCAGGAAAAAATTGAAAATTCCGAATTGTTCGCCTAAAGAATCACACTTATAGCATGTTGGGGCCAACGGCCGTACCGTGCTGAAAACACCGGTTCTCGTTAGATCACCGAAGTCAAGCAGCATCGGGCGCGGTTAGTACTTGGTGGGTGACCACCTCGGAACACCGCGTGCTGTTGGCCATCTCGGGTGCGGTATCCCCGTGGTTTGCGCGCTAGATTTGCATGCTACCACAAATGCCGCCGTGTTCATGCGGAGTACGATCACGTTAAACATGTGGGTCCGTAAGTCCTTCCGAGAGGTTGGTGGTAGGGGAAGGAGGGTACGGTCCCTGTGGATGCCTCCCCCACTGGGTTCCGGTCTAAATTGGGTGGCACTTCCCGGCCGTCCATACAGTTACCTTACACCTTTCTGGTAGGTCGGACGGTCTGGGTCTCAACATCAACAACTTATAGCATGTTAAGCTTCATTTTAAGAAGATTGAAAATAATATTTCGATTGATACCAAATTTGATGATGTACCACCTCGGGGGAATAAATCCCCCCCCTCCTGAGATCAGCAATATACGTCATAAACAAAAAATTAAATCACGAGTATTTCTCACTACAATCATTGAAACTGTTAAGTTTCGTAATCATTTATCCATAAATAACCACTTTTATGCATGATTATGTCAAATTTTGTCCTGCGCTGCCATGTTAAATATACACTCTTTTGCAGAACGAAGCAACATGAAGAAAATGACTGTTTTTATTGAAATTAAATATGCGTGCAGCTAACTCGTACACAGGTAATGAAATGATTACGAAATTAAGGACCCATCAATGATTAGCAATTGCACATTGGATTTTCAAATCAGTAATTGGTGAAACCGCTCTCGGCGGCAATGCATGCTTGCATACGTCTAGGTAAGGCTTTTCCTAATGTCATACTGCGATACATTCTACCAGGCATTCCTCAATTGTTGCTCCAGATCTGCTACATTTCAGGATGCACGAATCTGGTGGTCTAGCATGTCCCATACATGCTCGATTGGCGAAAGGTCTGGTGACCTTGATGGCCAAGAAATTGTATCAACAGCACAGATATAGTCCACAGATATGCGAGCCGTACATGGCGTGGCATTATCTGGTTGTAAAATTGCTCTAGATTGATGTGCCATGAAAGGTAAAGCACACGGCTGCAGGATTTCATCAACATATCGTTGAGCTGTTAAAGTTGTTCGCAGGATGACTAGGGGCGATCTGCAGTTGTAAGAGATAGCACAAGGGGTAATGGTTGTGTGTCTGTGTAAAATAAAGACTGATAGGGACCGCTGGCCTTGGCGCCTCCACACACGTAACCGATGGTCATCTGCTGAAAGACTGAAGCGTGATTCATGACTGAACACTCTTCGACGCCAGTCTGCTAGCAGCAATGTTATGGGGTTATGGGCAGACGTCTTAAATGCCACCGTGAGCGTAACCCCACCTCAGCCATGCGCCGTGAGATGGTGGAAGGTACCACAGGTGGTATGGAAGAGGCTGTAGCACGTTGGATGACGAACAATGATGCCGTTGGGCAAGTTCAGGCCAGTCTCACAATCATCCGATCTTGCCTCGTATTCGTATACCTTGGCTTTCGAGAGCTTTCATACCGCCGATAAGTTCCTTGCAGAAACCATTTCTGTCAGCATCTTTGCATAGCAGTGTCCGTTCGGTGCAGGTGGCGGCCTATTGCTCGATATGACCAGCCAGCTTTACGCATCCCGACTATAGGACCACATTCGAACGCGTCTATCTATATAAATAAAAATGAAAATCTGTCTGTCTGTCTGTCTGTCTGTCTGTCTGTTTGTCACACCATCACGGGAGAACGGCTGAACCGAATTTGATGAAATTTTGTGGGTAGCCCAGAAATAGCCCCACTTAAAATTATATCCGTGTTTTGAGTTTCTACGACCAGTGGTTCTCGAGATATTAGTAAAAAACGAAATTTTCGTTTGTCTCATCATCACGGAAAAACGGCTGAACCGAATTTAATGAAATTTGGTGAATAGTCTTGAAATATCCCCCCATAACTTTTGTCCAAGTTTCGAGTTTCTAAGACCTGGGGTTGTCGAGATAATAATGAAAAACGGAACTTTTTCCTAGGAGTTCTACTCCCTAACTCCGTGGTTTATCCAAACGAAAAGCTTGAAAATCGTTTAAAAGTGAATTAAAATTTAATCTCTGAGTTTGATGGGAGATTTTTTGCGTTAATTAGTCACTTTCTGAAAACATGAATTGCTTGAAACATGATTTAAAGGGGAAATCTATCTCCATGGTTCATGGTTTATTTAAAACAAGCTTTTACGGAACAATGAGAAGTATAGAGAAATCAAAATCGTTATTTAATTTCGCAGTTTATGTTATAAGACATGACATATTTAACATGTTATAAGATTCTATCTTATATCATGTTACTCAAAAACGCAATTAAATTAAATCTGTCTGTTAATTTTAATAATTATTTTTTCGATTTGAATAATAAAAAATCTGATGTGGGCAACACATGACTTTCCTTATATAACGTAATGAATTTACCACTTTTACAGTAAAATAAATAGGTTTTTCTTATAGTAGATACTAATATTCTTTCCAAGATATTGAATTTTCGACAATTAGTTGTCATTTCATTGATTTAGCGTCATTTTTATCCATTTGGCGAGATTTTCGTTAATTTGTCAACATTTCAAAAAGTCGCCAAGTTGGCGACATTCCGCCTAAATTCGTCGCCAAAATCTCACCAAGCATAATGGACAAAGAAATAAGTTATTCTTACAGCAGATAAATGAATATTGGCGTTCAAATACAAAAGTATTACTCAAAATATCTTTTTTCATGAATGGAACGAGCTAGATCCACGAGAATGATGTCATCCAATATATCGCATGGTATTACAGAAAAGTGAACATGTCTCTCAAGAGGAAATATTTTTATTTTATTTTATATGACTATCTGATAATTTTTTTGAAAAATGTGCAATATCTCGAGAACGGTTCATGTTAGCGTTCTAAAATTTATGTCAATCGTTTTCTAATGAAAAATTACATAAGAAATGTCTATATGCGTAACTTTATTAGTGGTTTTGATGTTCTGACTATTTTTTCCAAATTTCATTTGAAAATTTAGGGGTGTTCTTAACATTCGATTGTGTATAAAAACAATAGGCTTCCAGTGTTTACGGATTGTGATTTTTGTACCACATTTGGATCGAATCGGTCCATTCGTTCGTCAGTTATCGTCTCCACAGACTCACTGACACACACACACACACACATACTTTCACACACACACACACACACACACAGACATCACTTCAAAAATGTTTGATTCGTGATCAGGGATGCTTGAAACGTGCTCTCCCGTCGAAAACTCAACTTCGAATTTTCGACCCCGTCACAATACTTTCCTTATACATTATGTATATAAGGAAAATAATAGGATTTTCTTATAGTAGATACTAATATTCTTTCCAAGATATTGAATTTTCGACAATTAGTCGTCATTTTCATTGATTTAGCATCATCTTTATCCATTTGGCGAGATTTTCATTAATTTGGCAACATTACAAAAAGTCGCCAAGTTGGCAACATTCCGCCAAATTCGTCGCCAAAATCTCGCCAAGCGTTATGCACTAAGAAAAAAGTTATTCTTACAGCAGATAAATGACTATTGGCGTTCTAATACAAAAGTATTATTCAAAGTATATTTTTTCATGAATGGAACGAGCTAGATCCACGAGAATGAATTCACTCAATTTATCGCATGGTATTACATATGAAAAGTGAACATGTTTCTCAATAGGATTTTTTTTTTTTATGTGACTTTTTCATAATTTTTTTGAAAAATGTACAATATCTTGACAACGGTTTATGTTAGCGTTCTAAAATTTATTCCAATCGTTTTCTAATGAAAAATTACATAAGAAATGTCTATTTGCGTAACTTTATTAGCGGTTTTGATTTTTTAACGATTTTTTCAAAATTTCATTCGAAAATTTAGGGGGGTTCTGAGCATTCGACCACGTATAAAAACAATAGGCTTCCAGTGTTTACGGATTGTGGTTTTTGTACCAAATTTGATTCGAATCGGTCCATTCGTTCGTCAGTTATCGTCTCCACAGACTCACTGACACACACACATAATTTCACACACACACATAATTTCACACACACAAACACACACACACACACACACACACACACACACACATACACACACACAGACATCACTTCAAAAATGTTTGATTCGTGATCAGGGATGCTTGAAACGTGCTCTCCCGTCGAAAACTCGAATTCGAATTTTCGACCCCGTCACAATACTTTCCTTATACATTATGTATATAAGGAAAGTAATAAATGGATATAAAAATATATTTTAGAAAATAACGATTTGATTTTTCTTATAGCATTTTTGACTGGATAATATCAATTACGGTCTTCAGGTTTAAAAATTATTATTATTTATATTTTCGGGGATTATTGATTCAAGGATTATTGATATTTTCAAGTTATTATGCAATTATTTTATTATGACAAAAATTGTTTAAACTCATATATTGTATGTTGTACGAATCTTCTACATATACACGTGTATATCTTTTAATCTACGAGAATATAAGTAGTACAGGTATATTGACATATGTTTTGATATATATTGGCATATATTGGAATCAATTACGACCTTCTGGTATAAAGAGTACGGATATTATTGATGTTTTCAATTTATTACGTCATCTCTTTTATTTTGGCAAATATTTTTGAGACGCATATTGTAATACGGGTAATCTTCTACTAACACATTGGCATATTTTCTGATCTGCGACAATATAATTAGTACGGGGTTGCATATATTCATTCAATTCCTATTTTTTCTTCTGTAAATTTGCTTACAAAAGGGGGCAGGATGTTTTATTCTTCAGATCTGATCGTGAAGATAATTTTGCATAGTGTGAACATATATTCTTAAACTTCTCTTTAGGAGCAATAAATTTAATATTTTAACAGAATTTGCACATGATTGCGTAATTTAAGTTTCTTTAAATTATACACTCCGTACGAATAACGGGTGTGCTGTTAGTGGTTAATAAATTTTAACATTTTAGGAGGATATATCATGTTGCTCGGCATCGCAATTAAATTAAATGTGTTTGTTAATGTTTTTATTATTTTTTTTCGATTTAAATAATAAATAAATGGATAAATGGATATAAAAGTATATCTTATGAATGGACGGTTTGATTTTTCTTTTAATTATATTAATTGCTGACTGCGTACATCAATTTCATTTATTTTGGCAAAGAGTTTTCAAGCTTATATCGTATTTAGCTACTAAACTCATATATTGTGTTTAGCCAATAAATTCATATAGCCGATTGTTGAAACAGAAAAAGAGTAGAGCGGATATATCTTCTAATACAATTGTAGTGTTTTCATTTAGTATACTGAAACGGGATAAGAATGTTTCATTCAGATCTGCAAATTCAAAGCTACGAATTTGGAGGGATATCGCTAATTTGACAACTTTTCTTAAACTTTGCCAAATTGACGGAAATGTCGCCAAATTGATATAAACGACACACAAACAGCTGCCATAAACCTTCGGGTTGGTCGTGTGGCTTGGGTCTTCTACATATCAATGAAATTTTTTTTTGTTTTGTTAGAAGAGAGTACTGAAATAATGTTTGGTTAGCATTTATCTGTCAGACCAACCATCCTACTTAGTAATATATTTAGCGAATTTTTAAAATGTCACCAAATTGATAAAAATGTTTTCAAATCTATAAAAATATCTTGAAATTGATAAAATTGCGCTACATAAATGATATTAATTGTTTTTTGTTAGGGGATAGTATTGTGATGATATTTCGTCAATTTGTCACAAAGTGGAACTGTCAGTTCTACAGTCCCACTTGGCGATAAATTTGGCGATTTTTTAAAATGTCGCTAATTTGACGAAACTGTCGCCAAATGTTCTATAGAAATATAACTATTTAGACGATATTTTTTCTACCAATTTATTTGAAGCAAATGATATCATGTCGCTTAGCAACGGATTTAAATCCAATGTGTTTATGCGGCAGACGATTTTTATTAAATCCTTTCCGATTTGAATAATGAAGATATGTATATAAAATAAATTTCATTGCCATTTCATTTTGGACTGGATAATATCAATTATACTCTTCAGGTTTAAACATTATTATTATTGATATTTTCCTGAATTATTGATTCAGGGATTATTGATATTTTTAAGTTATTACGCCATTGTTTTATTGCGGCAAAAATTGCTGACACACGCATATTGTACGTTGTACGAGTAATCTTCTAGGAATGCACGGGTATATCTTCTAACCTACGAGAATATAAGTAGTACAGGTATATTGGCATATATTTTGACATATATTGGCATATATATTGGAATCAAGTACAGTCTTCTGGTATGAAGATTAAGGGGATTAATTATATATTCAATTTATTACGTCGTCTGTTGTATTTTACCAAAAAACATTTGTGACTCTTATTGCAAAACGGGTAATCTTCTACTAATAATCGGACATTATAAGTAGTACGTGTATATCTTCCCATATAATTTTAGCACTTTAATTTTGACATATATTGGAATAAATGACTGTCTTCAGATTTAAAGATTACGGGTTTATTTGTATTTTCAATTTATACATGTAATCTACTAATACAGGTTATATTTTCTAATATTCGCGTATATAATTAGTACGGGTCCCATACAATTTTAACGCTTTTATTTTGCATATATTGATTTAATTCCATATTTTTTTATATTTGCTTACATAAGGGGTCCAAGATGTTTTATTCTTCAGATATGTCCATGAAGATAATTTTATATAGCGAGAACAGAGATTCTTAAACTTCTTTTTAGGAGCATTATATTAAATATTTTAACAAAATATTTTGATTAAACATGTCATTTAGTATACTATAAGAATTTGGGCATGATTTTGAATTTCAAGTTTATTTATATTATATACTCCGTACGAAGAACGGGTATGCTGCTAGTTATTTATATCAATGATTCATTGTATCGATTACATAATTAATCGATTATTTCCTTAATTTAAATTTTAAAAAGCATTATTTATTTAAAGCAGTTTAAATTTTGAAAATATTTTGTTTATTTTTGATAATTAATATTTGAAAAACCTTCTTTTACTGTCACAAATTTGACTTTTCAAATCATTTTGTTTCATTTTATTACGTGGTTTTATTTAGTGTGTTTCCTCGGTTTGGGTGAAATCTATTTTAACCCACTTCTACAAAGTCAATTTTTAAATATTTTATACACATAACTATTTTTGATAACAATATAATATTTCACCAAATTTGAGATTATCCCTCCCTCTATCTTTTCCATCTCGGATTATGCCCAGAATGGTCTGAGAAAGTCCAATGGTTGTAAGATTGTTAAAAATGAGTCCAATCGCTTCTCCCTCCTTCTCTCTTTATTTATATATATATATATATATATATATATATATATATATATATATATATATATATATATATATATATATATATAAATATATATATATATATATATATATATATATATATATATATATATATATATATATATATATATATATATATATATATTATCCCATTATTTAAGATTTAAAAAAAAATAGTCCAATTTTCGTTTCTATATCTATATAAATAAAATTAAAAATCTGTCTGTCTGTCTGTCTGTTTGTCCCATCATCACGGGAGAACGGCTGAACCGAATTTGATGAAATTTTGTGGGTAGCCTAGAAATAGCCCCACTTAAAATTTAGTCCATGTTTGGAGTTTCCATAACCAGTGGTTCTCGAGATATTAGTGAAAAACGAATATTTCGTTTGTCTCATCATCACGAGAGAACGGCTGAATCGAATTTAATGAAATTTTGTGAGTAGCCTTAAAATAGCCTCCCATAAATTTTGCCCAAGTTTCGAGTTTCTAATACCAGGGGTTGTCGAGATGTTAATGAAAAACGGAACTTTATCCTAGGAGATCTACTCTCTAACTCCGTGGTTTATCCAAACGGAAAGGATGAAAATCGTTTGTTTAAAACGTCAACGTGAATTAAAACTTCATTTCTGAGCTTAGTGCAGGATTTTTGCATTAATTAGTCACTATCTGAAAGCATGAATTGTTTGAAACATGAATTTTAATGGAAAATCTAACTCCATGGTCAAGCATTTACTAAACAATGGAAAGTATAAAGAAATCAAAATGGTTATTATTTTTGCATTTTATGGGGAAGAGATCAAAATGGTTATTTAATTTCGCAGTTTATGAGGAAGATTCTTTATTATATTATGTTACCCAGCAACGCAATTAAATTAAATGTGTTTCTTTATATTTGTTATTATTTTTTCTATTTGAATAATAAATAAATAGATGTATAAATATATTTTGTAAATGAACGGTTTGATTTTTCTTTTAATTATATTAATTACGGACTGCGTACATCACTTTCATTTGACAAAGAGTTTTTGAGCTTTTATATTGTGTTTAGCTAATAAACTCATATTGTGTAAACTCATTTATCCGATTGTTGAAACAAAAAAAGAGTAGAAAGGGTATATCTTCTAATACAATTTTAGTGTTTCATTTAGTTTATACAAACGGGATCAGGATGTTTTATTCTTCAGATCTGCAATTTCAGAGCTACGAATTTGGCGGAATATCGCTAACTTGGCAACTTTTCTTAAACTTTGCCAAATTGACGGAAATATCGCCAAATTGCTAAAAACGACGCAAATCAATGAAATTAAATTCGTTTTTTTAGAAGACAGTACTGAAATGATGTTTCGGTAGCATTTGTGGGTCAGTCTATCCATCCTACTTAGTAACACATTTATCGAATTTTTAAAATATCACCAAGTTGATGAAAATGTTTGTGAATCTATAAAAATGTCATGAAATTGATAAAATTGCGCTTAATAAATGAAATTAATTGTGTTTTGTTAAGGGATAATATTATGATGATGTTTCGTCAATTTGTCGCAAAATGGGACTATCAGTTTTACAGTCCCACTTGGCGATAAATTTGGCGATTATTTAAGTTATCGCTAAATTGAAGAAAATATCGCCAAACCTTTCATGGAGATAGCATTATTCAGACGATATGATTTCCATCAATTTATTTGAAGCAACTGATATCATGTCGTTTAGCAATGGATGTAAATCCAATGTGTTATGTGGCATACGATTTTAATTAAATCTTTTCCGATTTGAATAATAAAGATATGTATATAAAATAAATTTCATTGGCATTGCATTTTTGACTGGAAAATATCGAGAAAGTAAAAGGCAGCACAGATAATACAAGTTATTCGGTAGTGCTTAATTGTTGTTTATATGATTTTATTGTTGTTTTATTTTGGAACGCGGCAACTTGCCGCGGCAACTAATGAGAATGAAACTGCAGTTTTACACGAGTACTGTGCGGGAGGTGCCAATTGTGTATTTACTTCATACCACAAAATGGGGTTTTGGGCCTACAGTAATTCGGCCACAATTGTAGCCATATAAATAATTTTTCAAAGCTGTTATGGAGCAAACCTAGAGAACAAAATAATAAAAGTAATCAAATAGGTAGAATACAAGTTGAGTCTCTCGTTCTTCTTGTTCTTGATGTCGTCGCGCTTGTTGTTGCTGCGCCTGGCCAAACCAGTTCACCGAATTTGATAATTTTTTATATTTTTCCTTATGATCCGACAATATGCCTTTTAAGGTGTAATTTTAATTTCGTCTATTTTCTGCAGTAAATAAGTAAAGAATTAGGAAGATATAGCAATTTTGTATCCATTAGAAAAATTTTGAAAGGAAATTTTTGGAAGAATTCAAATCATGGAGCAAGAGAGATTGTTTACCGCCATGGAATCTATTTATCGCCATTCTTTCAATGAAGGTATATTTCATTGATATAATTTTTATTTGCGTAGAACATATTGCAAATGAAGATGATGTAATTTGAATGACAGAATGAGAAGATGAAAATATTTACCGTCAGCTGTTTTGGCTGTAAATTTATCACTTATTAAGTTAGTTTCAATCAGCTGATGCTATAGATGCTGAGCAAGCATAAATATGATGCAAACATGTATTTGCAACATATCAATGGCGGGAGGGATAGATTAGTGGTTAAAGATTGTACTCGAAAGATCTGAGTTCGATTCATGAAGCTGCCCAAACCATTCTTATGTCTACACGGAGTACGGCGTGTTAAATATGTGGGTCCAACAGTTATTCTGAGAAGTTGGTGACAGGAGAATGAGAGTACGGCCTCTGTGGTTCGTATTGGATTGCGATTCATATTGTGTGGTTCTTCGGACCGTCGAAATAGTTATATCTTCCAGTAGTTCGTAACACAAATTTACTGCATTGCATGAAACATAGTAAACAATGCCAATGCATGGAGCTAGAAAAAGTAGTGTCACAGAGATGTTAAATCTCGGAAAAAAATTATCCAACCAGTGGTAGACTCTATAAAAAGAAAACTGTCTAAAAATAGGATTGGGTATTTCTCAACCGACATTCGCATTGGAAATCGCTACAGATAAGAAGCACTGACAAAGATGTTACATTCCTAAAATTTTTAAACCAGGCGTAAATTACAGTTATATACAAAATATATAAGCGCTAATCTCATTTTTGTTTTAAGAAAAAAAAATAGTCACCACAAAAAGATGTAATATTTTTAAATGAAAACAAGTATATTGTAAAAAAATATCCGCCAAGCACTGAAAAACATCAGCCAAAAAACAGAAATGAAATCACGTATTTTGGCGCCAATTAATATTCCCACCTGGTGGAAATGTACCATAAACGCTTTGCAGTCATGTCTAGAATAATAAAAAATCAGAAAGAAAAAGTGAAACGGTACCATATACCTTTTGCTCTTAGCCATGACCTTAGTTCTCTCTGTACGAGAAATATTTTACTGTAGCCGTGCACATTAAGGAACTTATGCACACTTTATTAATTAACGGGGCAGGGCGAGAAGGTTTATGAAATATTTCATCTTTCTTTTCGGCATTTTGCTTATTCTAGTAATGCGTGAAAAGCGTTGAAGGTACATTCTTACCAGGATGGAATTCTACTTGCCGTTAAAATATGGGATTATTATTATTATTATTATTATTTTAGAGATGCATTTTTACAGAATGTTAAAATACTGGACGATATTTAAAAATCGTTCACACAAATACGCAAGAGAAAAAAATAATAAACATCAAAACATTTTAAAAGATAGCAGGCATAATCCTCACAGCAACAATCACTCACATGTGTGACAGTGATGTTGTAGTCACGTGACATCTGGGTCACAATATGACATCATATTTGTGACTTCTATGCGACGTTACGTATTAGTAACTTTGTAACTTCATTGAGACTATATTCTGAGACGTGTCCACAATTTAATTAACACGTAACAATGTGACGACATTACATTGGCAATTACAATAGGACGTCACAAACAAGTTAATATGCGAAGTCACAAACGACCATAAAAATGACCAAGATGACTTCGCTGTGACCTCGATATCACATTGCCGAGACGTACTGCGACGTCCTGTGACGTCCCGAAGTCACAGTGCGACGTAAATCTTACGTCACTGTGAAAAAAATTGCTGCTAGGGAAAAATCAGAAAATAAAGCCGATAGCGAGACTTTGAAGTATAAAATAATTTTTAATTGGCATTATGAAGGCATTTAATTTTGCTTATATTTAAGACTATTACAAATTATTAATTTTTTTTCCAATGGCCAGGTATTTGATATCATCAATTCGCCTATACACCGGCCTGAACCGTGTACCTGTTAGCCGTCACATGACATTGCCCCAGCGCTCCAGTGGGGGACGGGACTCATCGCGCTCAACGATACAACACCCATGCCTGAAGGTGGGAATCGAACCCAGCCGAGCGATCGCTAGGAAACGCTTGCCTTGACCGTTCGACCACCGCGTCGACAATTATTAAAATTTTACCTACTTGATTTGATTTGAAATTTTTATGTGCAAACATTAAAAACAGAAGCTGGTTATATTAAGAGGGAGGGGGTGAATCTTGTTGGAATTTGTATAATTAGGGGGCTCCCTCCGCCCCTTACTAGCTACTCTCGCCAACCCTCGTAATTTGTTTCGAGGTCGCTGAGTTCGCTTCGCCAGCACCTTCGGGCAGTTTGCTACGCTGGCATGTAATACGGCCGTTAGGGAACGCCCCTTGTTAACTAACATTTGTCTGCCTTTATCCAATTCTGAATCCGTTTCGCTCATTTACAGATTCATTTTAGCCTAAATGTAAAATCTCCGAACAATGCGTTTTGCCGTTTATTCGCAGAGCAGTATCAAAATTTCGTCCTATGACTTCTTTAATATAAAGGGGTTCAAATGTATTGTTGCACCTAAATGAAATATACGTTTATTTTTAAGATTTCACTAAGGATACACAGGAGAGTTAAACCTTCAAAAATTTAGATTTTTCTAAGACAGAGATATCAACAATTTTGAACATGTTAAAACAATTCTCATGAAAAAATTGCTATAATTACTGGAGTTGTTGCCTAACATACATCAAGTCATGCATAGAAAAGTTTACTAAATAACTCGTTACTAAATAAATCGTTTTTCTTGATGTAAAACTATATTTTTAGGCGATTATGTTATTGAAATTTCGAAATTTTTGCAAATAACAAAATTGCACTAATTAGGAATGTACTCCAAATATAAATCAATTTTGGTTTATAATATGTAATTGCTCTGAAATATATTGAGATACCAAAAATTTGATTTTTTTATGCAAAATTTTCGGAGTAAAGAGGATAATGAAGTCAGGAACCAAATATAATTGTGACGTGACTATTTTTCACCAGAAAGATTGAATCTATTAAGTCTCGTTATCATTAAACCAAATAAATCATTTCATGCACGATTATGTCAAATTCCGTCCTAACCTGCCATGCTAAAAAAAATATAAGATTTCAAATACATTTCGAAGTTTTTGCTGAAATTGAAAAAAAAAAAAACATTATATCTAATTCTAGATTTTTTTTATAACAAAGCCAGATATAAAATTTTGTGAAAATGCAGTAATATTTGTAGCCTTATCGTGCACACAAAAAATCGACCACAGCCATCAGACAGACAGAGGGACATTACTCCAAAAATAGTCAAAACATGTTCATTAGATCTTAAAAAATATATTGGCATCAAAATCTCGAATTCTAATATTTTCGTCATTTAGTCGTCATTTTCATTGAATTAGCATCATTTTTATCCATTTGCCGAGATTTTCGTTAATTTGGCAACATTTCACAAAGTCGCCAAGTTGGCGACATTCTGCCAAATTCGTCGCCAAAATCTCGCCATGCGTTTCGGATGAAGATATAAGTTATTCTAACAGCAGACAAATGAATATTGGCTTTCAAATACAAAAGTATTACTCAAAGTATCTTTTTCCTTGAATGGAATGAGCTAGATCCACGAGAATGATGTCACCCAAATCATCATATGGTATTACATATGAAAAGTGAACATGTTTCTCAATGGGAAACATTTTTTTTCCTATTTTATATGACTTTTTGATAATTTTTTTGAAAAATGTGCAATATCTCGAGAACGGTTCATGTTAGCGTTCTAAAATTTATGCCAATCATTTTCTAATAAAAAATTACATAAGAAATGTCTATTTACGTAACTTTATTAGTGGTTTTGATTTTTTGACGATATTTTTCAAAATTTTATTCGAAAATTTAGGGAGGTTCTGAACATTCGATTGCGTATAAAAACAATAGGCTTCCAGTGTTTGTGGATTGTGATTTTTGTACCAAATTTGGTTTGAATAGGACCATTCGTTCGTTAGTTATCGTCTCCACAGTCTCACTGACACACACACTCACACACACACACACACACACACACACATCACTTCAAAAATGTTTGATTCGTGATCAGGGATGCTTGAAACGTGCTCTCCCGTCGAAAACTCCAATTCGATATTATTACTTAATATTATTACTTAAAATATTTTTACTTTCCTTATATACATAATGTATAAGGAAAGTATTGTGACGGGGTTGAAAATTCGTATTTGAGTTTTCGACGAGAGAGCACGTTTCAAAAATCCCTGATCACGAATCAAACATTTTTGAAGTGATGTCTGTGTGTGTGTGTGTGTGTGTGTGTGTATGTGTGTGAAAGTATGTATGTGTGTGTGTGTGTGTCAGTGAGTCTTTGGAGACGATAACTGACGAACGAATAGACCGATTCGAACCAAATTTGGTACAAAAATCACAATCCGTAAACACTGGAAGCCTGTTGTTTTTAAACGCAATCGAAAGTTCAGAACCCCCCTAAATTTTCGAATGAAGTTTGAAAAAATCGTCAAAAAATCAAAACCACTAATAAAGTTACGCAAATAGCCATTTCTTATGTAATTTTTCATTAGAAAACGATTGGCATAAATTTTAGAAAGCTAACATGAACCGTTCTCGAGATATTGTACATTTCTTTAAAAAAAATTATCAAAAAGTCATATAAAATAAAAAAAAATATTTCCTATTGAGAAATATGTTCACTTTTCATATGTAATGCCATGCGATAAATTAGGTGACATCATTCTCGTGGATCTAGCTCGTTCCATTCATGAAAAAAGATACTTTGTGTAATACTTTTGTATTTGAACGCCAATAGTCATTTATCTGCTGTAAGAATAACCTATTTCTTAGTGCATAACGCTTGGCGAGATTTTGGCGACGAATTTGGCGGAATATCGCCAACTTGGCTACTTTTTGAAATGTTGTCAAATTAACGAGAATCTCGCCAAATGGATAAAAATGACGCTAAATCATTGAAAATGACGACTAATTGTCGAAAATTCAATATCATGGAAAGAATATTAGTATCTACTATAACAAAAACCTATTTTCTTACTGTAAAAGTAGTAAACTCATTACATTATATAAGGGAAGTCATGAGTTGCCCACATCAGATTTTTTTTTACTGTAAAAGTAGTAAATTCATTACATTATATAAGGAAAGTCATGTGTTGCTCACATCAGATTTTTTATATTATGTTTTAAAAAATTGCACATTGAAAAGAAATATCTATCTTTAGAAATAAAGATTGTATTTCTAAAGTGTGTACTTTATAATATTCAACATGGTGACATTTTTTTGTTTGTAACATTTCAGAGCCTTATGACCCCTTGAAATTGTGAGAAAAAAATTCCTTTTACTTGTCAACTCAGGGGGTTACTACAAATATAACCCCAGCTCTGTAACACAGATCAGCAAAGTTTTCCGAAAGCAATAAATAAGATGTTACTGTAGAAGGTAACTACAATTCCAAATTAATGATAGAATGTCTTATCCCTGCAACAGATGTTTGTAGTGTGCGACAAATAGGTCTGGACTGTTTCGCTAAACAAGAAAATAAATCAATTTGAGAAACGGATGGAGTTCTTGATATATACCGAGAAATAAGTAAAACATATTGTGTTAGAAAAACTACACCAAGTATTTAATCTAAAACTTTCTCAAAAGTTGCGATACTATGTGTATAACTGTCGGCTGACTCTGTTTTAGAGGAAATGTTTTGGAGGTAATGTGTGTTAAATTTATAAATAAATATCTGGAATCTGGAGTGTGAGGCTTCACTCTACTTTCTTATACATTCATATTTATTACTTTCCTTATATACAATAATGTATAAGGAAAGTATTGTGACGGGGTCGAAAATTCGAATTTGAGTTTTAGACGGGAGAACACGTTTCAAGCATCCCTGATCACGAATCAAACATTTTTGAGGTGATGTCAGTGTGTGTGTGTGTTTGTGTCAGAGAGTCTCTGAAGACGATATCTCACGAACGAATGGAGCGATTTGAACGAAATTAGGTACAAAGATCACAATCCATGAATACTGGAAGCCTGTTGGTTTTAAACATAATCGAATGTTTAGAACCCCCCTAAAGTTTCAAGTGAAATTTTGAAAAATCATCAAAAAATCAAAACCTTTAATAAACTTACGCAAATAGATATTTCTTATGTAATTTTTCATTAGATAACGATTGACATAAACTTTAGAACACTAGCATGAACTGTTCTCGAGATATTACGCATTTTTCAAATAAATTTACCAAAAAGTGCCATAAATTAAAAAAAAATATTGCCTGTTGAGAAATATGTTCACTATTCATATGTAATATCAAATGATACATTTGGTGACATCATTCTCGTGGATCTAGCTCGTTCCATTCATGAGCAAAGATACTTTGAGTAATATTTTTGTATTTGAACGCCAATAGTCATTTATCTGCTATAAGAATAACTTATTTCTCCGTCCATAACTCTTGGTGAGATTTTGGCGACGGATTCGGCGGAATGTCACCAACTTGGCGACTTTTTGAAATGTTGCCAAATTAACGAAAATCTCGCTAAATGAATAAAAAAGAAGCTAAATCAATGAAAATGCAGACTAATTGTAGAAAATTCAATATCTTGGAAAGAATAAGTATCTGCTATAAGAAAAGCTTTTTTTTTCTGCTGTAAAAGTAGTAAATTTATTGCATTATATAAGGAAACTCATGTGTTGCCCACATCATTTTTTCTTTTAAGTCGTATCACAATCGTATGATTGCAAAATTGATTAAGTACTTTTTGAGTTTTTTCTGAAGATAAAACCTTATATACGTTGATTCTCGGTACCACATTAGTGGAAACCTAACACATTCTAAAATGATGTCTTGCAACAATCCGAGTGGTATGTTGCCAAAGAATGTATAGCAAAACGACTTCTTATAATAAAATCATAATGTAAATAAGATGTCTTGAGAATTTCTACTGAGATTAGACATCTAAATTAGCATATTACTAAATAAAATGTAAGTCAGGAAGAAACTAATTTATTTAAATATGCAGTGTTACATTTTAAAGTACTATTGCTACACCATTTTATTTTAAAGTTATATATAATAATGCTAAAGTTTTTCCAAATACTTTTGATATGTTAAAGTAATTTGCTTTTTTAATTTTACTCATTCTATAAATGCTTCCAACAATCAATTCAAAAGGGCCATCTAATCAAGCACATTACTAAAGAAAATGTATGTCAGGAAGAAACTAATTTATTTAAATATGCTGTGTTATATTTTAAAGTTATAATACTATAACTTTTCATTTTAAAGCTGTATATAATAATGCTAAAGTATTTTTGATATGTTAAAGTAATTTGCTTTTTTAATTCTACTCATTCTGTAAATGTTTCCAACAATCAATTCAAAAGAGAACTCGATGAAATTTATAAAATTCAAACAGAAAACTCAAAAGAACTGTAAAACGTTTCTCTTATGGTTTTCCACTTTTTATCACCACGTCATTTTGAAGGCACTTTCAATTCTTTATACAATTCCTGCAACAAAGCCTAAACAGAAAAGTGCAAATATTTCTTTTTTTGCGTCAGAGTTTATCCCCTTTCTTTTTATTGCTTCAAGTTCGTGAAAAATAATTCTAATTCATTGCAGAAATTAATCAGTTAAATAAGAAAACAAATTGCTTAAATATAAATACTTTTTGTACATTTGTTGTAGAAGTGATGCTAATATCGAAAACTGGAATTATTTTTTATAAATCAAAACTGTATACTCAGGAAAGTGTGTGTTTAAAATTTGGTTGCGATTTTCCCAGTAGTTTTTCCTACAGAGGGGCTAAACACCTAATGCTTGTATTGAATCTCCCTGTATTATTAACATATCAAATATAGAGGAATATTTATAGTTTTGATAGACATTCTGAACATTTTCAAGTTACATTTACCATTTTTGTACAAAGTATAATGTTCTAAAATATTTATAGAGAATTAAGTAGTCATGAGTTTGGTCTTTATATAACATATATTATAAATTTCTATAATCATTTTAATGTAAGAATATTGACTATAGTTAATCTGTTGGTCTTGTGACTAGTAACATGGATGTGTGGCTATTGATTTGGTCTTGTGACTAGTAACATGGATGTGTGGCTATTAATTTGGCCTTGTAACTATTCACCTGGTTTCGAGGCCTTAAGAACTCCTTAAGCCTTAAGGTTGTAAATATATTCCGCCTGCGTGATACACAAACGACTGACTATCAATTTTTAATTAATAGTGGTATACAACACATTTTATGTATGTTACTAATAGTGGTTGTTTTTTATTTCAAAAGCCAGGTCTGGTCTTAATGACTCCATTAATTTTGCGGACTTTATTTTATTTGCAATTTCTTTAATTTCGCTGTTGACGCCGCTGCTTTATAAAAAAAATTATTTGCTGTATTTTCAATTTCCAGCGCTACTTCCGCCACCGTCATACTTGGTTTCATTCTTATGTTACTTAAATTAGTCCGCTTTTGCAGTGCTATCATTTGTGTTTAAAATTTGGCTATGATTCCAGTTTTGAATTCCTCAAAATTCGTAGCTGTTTGTAGCTCATTTCTCTGCATAAGGTGCTCGAGGGTCTTTTCTTTAATTTAGTTTTTAAGAAGATTATTCTATATCTTCTTCCGACTATTTTGAAATTTTTGACAAGCTTTCAAACTGCGCCAAAAATCGACGTTCTAGTCTTTATGCCCTTTAAAATTTGGTGCAAACTAATCAACTGGAAATTGGTCTCCATTTCTATGTTTTGCTTTTCTACAACGCATAATTGTGTTCTTTGTGGTCACTTATTACTATTTCTCGGTAGCATGTATTACTATACAATTATACTTTCCGAAATATATTATAATCAATATATAAGAACGGTACATAAAATAATACTTAAAATTATAATATTGAATTATGCACACATTTACAGTTGGAAAAAGAACCTCATACAATGTAATTAAATTAATTCACAAACCACTATATTATTACTATATTTCTTAAACTGTATCACACACTGCTCTTCATTTAAATTTATTCTTACAAAATATTAAATTTATTCTTACAGTGACATAAAAAATAATTACAAACAACACACCTGATTGCAACATAAATTATAAAAACGTCATTGCCACCAAATGTTGTGTACAAAAAATTGAATATATTATTTAGGGTAATTTATAAGTGATTAGTACATGTGAGTGCAAAAAACTCACCCTATTAATTTATTGTGCCACCCGGTGTTTTTGAAAGGCAATTTGATTAATAAACATGAAATTATTTCTACTTATCCAATAAACAGAAATTAATTTTTCTCAACAACAATTGTGTTAATTATTATAATTCATATAACATTTTAGCATAGCTTAACTTCAAATCAATAGTTATCTTTACAATTTACTAATATCTACATTATAGTTTATCTAATTTAACTGATACAGTAGTGATACAGTTTCACTGCCACTGTTAAAATTTCTCATATTGGCATACATTTTACCAGTTTGCGCTTTGCCGCACAATAGATCATATTTGAACATCCTTCCCGAAAATCCCTTATTTTATGAGTTTCTTACTTTCCTTATATACATGTGTGTGTGTAATTAAATACATGTGTGTGTGTGTGTGTGTGTGTGTGTGTGTGTGTGTGTGTGGAGACCATATCTCACAAACGAATGAAGCGATTCGAATAAAATTTGATACAAAAATCACAATCAGTGAATACTGGAAGTCTATTGTTTTTACACGTAATCAAATGTCCTGAACCCACCTAAATTTTGAAAGGAACTTTTGTAAAAATTATCAAAAAATAAATACATCCAATAAAGTTACGTAGATAAGCATTTCTTATATAATTATTCATTAGAAAATGCTTGACATAAAATTTAGAACACTAGCATGAACCGTTCTCGAGATATTGAACATTTCTCAAATTAATTTAACAAAAAACCACATAAATTCATAAAAAATATTAACTATTGTGAATTGTGATGGTCACTTTTTATATGTAATAATATGCGATAAATGTATTATCATTATTCTCGTATATCTAGCTCATTCCATTCACGAGAGGTTACACTTTGTGTAATAGCGTTCTAATTTGAAGCCATTAGTCATTTATCTACTATAAGAATAACCTATATTTCTTCCTCCACAATGCTTGGCGAAACTTAGGCGACGTATTTCGTGAAATATCGTCAGATTGAATAGCTTTTATATGTTACCAAATTAACGAAAATATTGCCAAATTGATAAAAATGACACCAAATTGATAAAATTGATGCTAAATAAAAAAAATGAAGACTAATTGATGAAAATCTAATATCTCGGAAAGAATATAAGAATCTAATATAAGAGAAGTTACTTTGGGAAATAATTTTGTATTTAGACGGCATTAGACGTTTACCTAATTTAAGAATAACCTATTTCTCCGATCATAATACTTGACGAAATTTCGGCGACGAAATTGGTGGAATACCGCCAACTTGGCAAGTTTTTTAATTGTCTCCAAATTTATAAATATGTCACCAAATTGATAAAGCAATGTTGCCAAATTGATAAAGCAATGTTGCCAAATTGATAAGAATTACGCTAAAATCAATTAAAATAATAACTAATATAAATTCATTATTTTAGAATGAACATAAGAATAAATTCGTCTGTAACGCTTGGCGGAATTCTGGTGACGAATTTTCGTGGCATATCGCCAACCTGTCGACTTTTCTAAAAATGTTTCTAAATTTGCGAATCTGTTCCCAAATTGATAAAAATGCCGCCAAATTAATAAAAATGTCGCCAAATGGGGTGCATTGTTTTGCATATTCTTAATTCCGTCATATGATGGGCATACATTTTATCATATAAGAAATGATCTCCTAACTATCGCCAACTTGGCGATATTTAGCACCACCTTGACGAAAATATCGTCAAAATTGCAAAACATGATGCCAAGTTAATGAAAATGATTGATGGATTTATTATTAAAATAATTAAATATATGGGCTTTATTGCTTATTGAGAATTATATCAATATTGGTAATTGTTAATTTAGAGTTGCGTAAAATATAAGTTAATTAGGTACGAAATAGTTTTGCATCCGGGATAGTGCCAAACGTACAATTATCATTCCAAACACTGTGCCTTGAATTTTTTCACCACTTTTTCTCGTTAAAAAAGTAAATTCATTGCATTATATAAGGAAAGTCATGTGCTGCCTACATCAGATTATTTGATAACGCTGCTTCGGCGAATTTCGGACGCAGAGTATTACGTGCTTACTGAAAGGCAACAGCTCTTAGGATGAATTACATGACCACATTTTAGATGCTCAGTCAGCGAAATTCATAGCAAGTTTTGGGAGCACATATTTTATGTGCTTAGACCACAACAAATATATAGATTGTCAGTCTTGGCTTTCACTTGTTGCATAGGGGTCAATTTGATCTCCCCTTGGCTCCTTATGGCTCCACTGTATCTGTGTACTAATTTGCTCCATCTGTTCTTGGTCTATATTGTCTTTCATTGACTATTTTATGATGCCTACTGGCTCGCTTGAATCCACAGTTGTAAAGAAGGTCGTTTGTACTTTATGGAAAATATTTTGATAATTAATTTTTATGCATAAAGGACGTATTTCGTGCGGCGATTCGCTTCTATTTGATAGCCTTGATTCTTGACTATAGCTCTAGCTCGAATTATCCTTGAAAGTAAACTCTCTCTTAGAACCGTCATGTTAATTTTATCCCACTCCTCTTGGCTCGTTTTCCAAAGTTCGTTCAGTGTTCTTGAATACCGTTTTCCCATGGCTCGTTTTAATAAACCGAATTCGGCTGAGAACAGTGGTCGAGTGGTTAAGGCGAGCGTTTCCACAGCAATCGCTCGACCGCCGCGTTGTGGGTTCGAGTCCTACGTAAGGCATGGATGTTTGTGTTGTGAGCGCAGAGTGTCCCGCCCCCCTCTGGTGCGCCTGGGGCAACATCCTAGGACGGCTAAATGGTTCACGTTCTGGCCGCAGACAAAAGACGAATGATGAAAGTGTCAAGTGCCTGGCCATTTAAAAAAAATTAAGTAAATAAACCGAAATCGCAAATCTCTATAGGAGACGTGCCAGGTTATTTTACAGGTATTTCATTAAACGGGATACATTTTATTCCTGTTTCCGATTATTTCTTTGCTAAATATGTGTCACTTGGCATAGAACGTGTGACTGGAGGCTTTGTCCACATGAAGCTCAATTTTATTGATGTCCTTTTCATATAAGGCTGGCATTTTTTCTTCAAATATGGGTTCTAAAATATTCTGCTGATAGTAGAGTGAATTAATTTTAGATTTACTTGAGACTTTTTTGAGTTTTAATTTACCGGTGTAACAACATCATGCAACTATCATGAATCCTTTTTTATGTGCTTAGACCACAACAAATATATCGATTGTCACTCTTGACTTTAACTTGTTGCATAGGGGTCAATTTGATCTCCCCTTGGCTCCTTTTGGCTCCACTGTATCTGTGGGATAATTTGCTCCAATCATCAGTTCTTGGTCTATATTGTCTTTCATTGAATATTTTATGATGCCTACTGGCTAGCTTGAATCCATAGTTGTACAGAAGGTCGTTTGCACTTTATGGAAAAGATTTGATAATTAATTTTTATGCATAAAGGATTCGCGCGGCGATTCGCTTCTATTTGATAGCCTTGATTCTTGACTATAGCTCTAGCTCGAATTCTCCATGAAAGTAAACTCTTTCTTAGAACCGTCATGTTAATGTTATCCCACTCCTCTTGGCTCGTTTTCCAAAGTCCGTTCAGTGTTCTTGAATACCGTTTTCCTATGGCTCGTTTTAATAAACCGAAATCGCAAATGTCTATAGGAGAAGTTCCAGGTTATTTTACAGGTATTTCATTAAATGGGATACATTTTATTCCTGCTTCTGATTATTTCTCTGCTAAATATGTGGCAGTTGACTTAGAACGTGTGACTAGAGGCTTTGTCCATATGTAGCTCAATTTTATTGATATCTTTTCCATATAAAGCTGACACTTCTTCAAATATTGGTTCTAAAATATTCTGCTGATAGTAGAGTGAATTAATTTTAGATTTACTTGAGACTTTTTTGAGATTTAATTTACCGTTGTAACAACATCCTGCAACTATCA
Source organism: Amaurobius ferox (assembly GCA_951213105.1). Lineage (NCBI taxonomy): Eukaryota > Metazoa > Arthropoda > Arachnida > Araneae > Amaurobiidae > Amaurobius > Amaurobius ferox. The sequence continues at coordinate 94,191,828 of OX578144.1, read as the reverse complement.
TGAATCCCTTTGGGAACTTTTCTGTACATTGACAAAGGCATTTCGTATGATCATTTTAGTCAGTTGAGCAATATGCTCTTTTTTATTACAGTCACTTAAATACACCCATGCCCCATCGAGTGTTACCACAAATTTCCATTTATCAGCAGTTAGGTGATTTTATATAATTTTCTACAACTTTTTTTCTTTCCGCAATATGCTTTAGTAAAAGCAGATGAACATTAGATTTAAACATATTTTTTAACTTCAAATCTTTATGAATGATTTTACGTACAATGTCAGAAGACATTACCAGTTTCGATGCAATGGGTCTTTGAGTCGGTGGATTTTTTTTAGGATCAGAGACTTCACTTTCTTGATATTTACCCGCGTTCGAACAGTCTTAGGATGCGAATTCGCGGCCATATTTTCATTTTTACTTTCAACTAGATGCTTTTTCCCTTTCAAATTTAATATATTAAAAATGCATGTCTTTGAAATGCAATAGCCTCGATTTTTACATCGCTTTACTATTTGTTGATATGAATATATTTCGTCGGAATGCGCAAGTACGTAACTTTTGAGCCCTCTATCAATTTCAGGAGCCATTTTCAAAATAAATCTTTTATTCTACATTCCAATCAAAACAGAACAGCAACAGATGATTTTATTTAAAATGCCAAATCTTTATCTCAAAATGCTAACGAGAAACTTAAATACAAAATTGTTTCCATAAAGTGCGAACGACCTTCTTTATTTCTCATGTTGCCATTCTTCATTTATTGCTCGTCAATAGATTGTCCGCCAATTATAAAATTATGCGTCGCCTAAGTTGTGCCTGTTGTCAGCTTTTTGCAGTGTCATTTCTGAATAATGAAAATACTTTTTTCGCGACTGTTACACATTAATGAAACGAGGGCGCGGTAGCCCATTTGTTAGCGCGCTGGAGTTGCACTCGGTAGGCCCGGGTTCGATTCCAGCCACTGCCAAAACTGCCGCCGTGTTCATGCGGAGTACGATCACGTTAAACATGTGGGTCCGAAAGTCCTTCCGAGAGGTTGGTGGTAGGGGAAGGAGGGTACGGTCCCTGTGGATGCCTCCCCCACTGGGTTCCGGTCTAAATTGGGTGGCACTTCCCGACCGTCCTAACTGTTATCTTACACCTTTCTGGTAGGTCGGACGGTCTGGGTTTCAACAACAACAACACTAATGAAACGAATGATAGGCTGGTTAACGTCACTCTTGATCTCCAGCGATAGTTGTTGTTGAGACCCAGACGGTCCGACCTACCAGAAAGGTGTTGTTGTTGAAACCCAGACCGTCCGACCTACCAGAAAGGTGTAAGGTAACTGTTTGGACGGTCGGGAAGTGCCACCCAATTTAGACCGGAACCCAGTGGGGGAGGCATCCACAGGGACCGTACCCTCCTTCCCCTACCACCAACCTCTCGGAAGGACTTTCGGACACACATGTTTAACGTGATCGTACTCCGCATGAACACGGCGGTAGTTTTGGCAGCGGCTGGAATCGAACCCGGGCCTACCGAGTGCAACTCCCGCGCGCTAACCAATGGGCTACCGCGCCCTACCAGAAAGGTGTAAGGTAACTGTTTGGACGGCCGGAAAGTGCCAGCCAATTTAAACCGGAACCCAGTGGGGGATCTCCGACGATAGTGAAACTGGTTCACCTCTGCTCTTTTCCAAAATTAGAACATTTAGATTTATAAATTGTGTCTGTGTATCGATCATAAGAAATATTTATTTACCAGATAGAGTTATTTTATAAATACACGTTTTGTCTCGTCAATATTAAAGAATCAATTTACAACACAGTTATAAATGTCATTTACTAGAACATTAGAGCACATTCCCTTAATGTATAAAAAATGCTAAATATTATAATTTAAAAATGCTAATCTTAGTTAAAATATTTTTGTAAACATTAAGTCTTTTTTTCAACGTTTTGAAATGGTGCTGGGAATTGAATTTCTACAGAACCACTTCATTTCGAAAGAAATTTCAATTCTTTACTCAGTTCTTGCATCAAAATGAAATGCAAAATGCGAATATTTCCTTTTACTCTGGATCAAAATTCATTTCCTTTCCTTTTATTGCTTTGATATTAAGAAAATAATTTCAATATCTGTTTCTGAAATTTTATTGTCGAAGGATCAAATCATAAATTTTACTGAATAAGAAAATTGCCAGATTTATTTCAGAAAACATGTTAAATGTATAGCTTAGATGATATTATAATTCCATTTCAATTTAAAAAAAAAACATAAAATAATTTCACGTTCCCTGTATAAGTTTTTGCTTACGTATATTAAGGAAAATTGTATTTGCTTTTATTTAAATCCAAATACATTTTTAAAATTTTTAATATTTATTAAATTATGCTACCTCTCGTTGAAATTACATTTCAATGCTTTTACACACACACATATATATATATATATATATGAGCGAGGAAATATGATACTATTTTAAATTCAAAGAGAAAATAAGTAATTTCTAGCATTGCAAATAAATTATGGTGTTTAAGTATTTCATTGAACACATATTTAAATACTTCATCGATTTTAAGTATTATAAATGCAGATACAATGAAATGATAATTACGCAATTTGTATGTCACTTTAAGCATTGAACTTATTTGTTTATGCCCGAAATATGTGGTGCATAGTACACAGTATATTGTTTTCTGCTTACACGTTTGTAACTTGTACAATTCAACAATCAAAAATTGGACTCGAAAATTTATCAATAAAATTCGAAGATCGATTTTAGTTATTTACATTAAATAAAAGAACTACGTAATTTTGCTACGTACTATGTACTTTTGCATCCAGTGCTCTATTATTATCAATGGAATTTAGTTGCACGGTTTGCACTCTTCAGCATTAACGTCAGTGATATTTGCACGCTGCAGTGCTCAGAAGAAAGGATGAGCAGCGCTAATCAGAGAGAAGTATATAACCACCTCTGATGTATTTACTGACAGCGTGATTCTAAGATTTTGAATAACGCTCTATCTGTGAGTTCTGTGATTATGTACTTTTAGTATGAAGTATCCCTGTTTATGTCTATCTCCCTAGTCCATCTATCGTCTCCGAATCTAAAACACAGAGAGGGGATGGGTTAGTACAGATTGAATCCTCCTTCCACGTTGATTATGCTGATTTTTTGTAATTATTTACTAAGGGGAAAGTTTAGCATTAATGTATCCAGAAATACCATTGTAATATTATAGGAATCCCAAACAGCTATTCAGGCAGTGACGAGAAATAAGGTCACGGAACGAGCTCTTACTGTACCATATAAGATTTTGTAAATCTAAAGTTGTATGACATCGTTCCAATGTTTGCTATCATTGCTACAAATTAACTCTTTGGGTGCTTCAAATATATGTATTCACTGCTTTTTGACCTACTAACTTACAAATATGTGTGAAAAACTAGTAGATCTTCAATGGATTTCTAGCAATAGAGATATTTTAATCACTTCTGAGAATTACAATCATGCAAAGGCATATATCGTTTTACCACATCCTGCAATGATTCAGTGATAATATCATATAACTTGGCAAAGAAATGAATAAAATAAACAAAATCAAACTAGAGACTAACTTGAGATATTTAATATAACCAGTTGAAGTGGAAGGAAACTGGCAATTCCTGTGTAAATGAATATACTTCTCGGTAACTCGGTCGCTAATCTCGGTTTTGCAAGTAACCACAGGACATGATTACTAACAAACCTATTTACATAAACATAGTGTTACAGAACGTGACCCGTGTCCAAGTGACAGTGGTGCTATGGTCAAAGTTCATCTCATTATAATTTTCTTACTTAAATCATTCGATCTATCTGAAGGTGTAAGGTAACATCTGATAATCTGTCATCCACGGAGTCATTAAATTTTAATTTCCATCAATTCAGACTGGAGAGGCCGACAACATCCTTGTATTTGACTGTACGGCGTTCAAATGATTATTTTAGGTCTATTAGTTTAGAGCACTGTACATTGATTCAGAACAGTGTCCATTGGTTCAGTACATTGTACATCCGTTAATTGTGCATTCATTGCGGCTTAGGTTCAGAAAAAAGTACTCATTACGCATGGAAGACATACAGTATTTAAGAAGTCAAGTGAGCTTTTTAATCCTCGTATCTAAGCAATTATATGGAAGTAATAAATGCATATAATAGAGATATGTAAGTATATTATAAGTTCTACCGAGAAGAATTGCGTCAGAAGAATAATGGTACCGTGTCTGTGAAACTGCCACTCACATTGGGATCCGGACTAAATTGGGTGGCATGTTTTCGAACACATTTATTTTCTGAACGCCTTTTTGCTTTTATTTTACATCTAGAATGTAGTTTGATAGGAAGTTATGTCCGAATTAATCGAAGCAATTAGGGATGAGATACCACTTATACCATTCAAACCATAATACCAAAAACGCTTTAAAAATCTCCTTTTTTGTATCACTTTGCAGAACCACTTCCTTTTGAAAGCAATTTCAAATTTTTATTCATTTCCGGCATAAGAAAAATATGCAAATATTTCCTTTTGTTCAAGTCAGAATGCATTTTCTTCTCCTTTATTGCTCTGATTTACGAAAGAATTTAAATATACATTTTCGAAGCTGATGTGTCAAGTAATCAAAAATAACAATTGCTTAGGTGTATAATTTGTAGAAAAGAACTACGAAAAGAAAAACAACGAACTGTTTAATAAATGTAAAATTGTATTACTTGTTTGGTATAATGCTAGTATTTTCCAACTTGAAACATTTATTTTTAGATATTTTTATTGAATAACTGATTTCTTGTTTTTGAAGAACGTTTTATTTAATTATACCTTGTATGTATGTTAAATTGGATTTCATAAATATAAAAGTACTTAACATTCAAATTACGTAAAAGTATGCGCATCCCTAGAACTAAAAAGAAGCGTTGGCCTTCGAACACTATTTGAATAGAACAAGAATGCAATTCATTTTTGAACAGTAAGGAAGACATTCATTGTCTTCCTTGCAAGGCATAAATTCCATGACACGCCATACCCTGAAATGTTAATGTTCGTGTTTTCTTATAGCTTGGGAATCTACTTGGAAGTATATTTATTTTTATTTTCTCATATTATAGAATATAGTTTGAACAAAGTATTGTCTACACGAATATTGTTTAAATTGTTGAAATTATTGTTTTCACGATATATTTTTTTTAAAATTTGTGTTAAACTTCCGAAATTTATTCAATTTTTTTACTATGGCAGCAAAGAACAAGTTTTTACATAATATAAAAAATGGTTATTTATAGCTAAATGATCGCTAAACTTCATAGTGTCAATCATTGTGGGGACAAATAACCGCCGTAGAATTTTTGTGCTCGTCATGTTAATATCCCCTTTAGAGAGGAAGTGGTAATTTACCCCCGGATGTGTATATTGTCAAACTTGCTATCAATCGAAAGATATTTTACGTTCTTTAAAATATAGGGTAACGCGATATAATGTTGATCATTTGGATCAACAATACCGATTTTTCAATTTTTTAACACATATATAAACTGAAATTTACATAAGTATGCTAATAGTTAAAAATATTTTTGTATGAATTATCCTATCTTGGTATTTCACATGATTTTTTCTTTTACCCTAGAATAATTTATGGCGATCAACTGTTGTAGAAAAAAAGATTTGGAACAAAATAAGTCCCCGTATTTAATTATTTCTTATTTTAAATGGGAAGATGACTATTTGCAGCGAAATTAAGTACATGAAGAGAATCTACATTAAATAATTTAGAATTTCATTCTAATTGCAGATGCCAGCATCCGTGGATCAGTTTTGAGCATTTTACCTACCGTCATGAAAATAGCCGTTACCTGAAATCGTAGCTAGAAAACTTTGTATCACAATCTGAACACGGAAACCGATAGATGTTCTTCCTAATTGTTATCTAATTTGATAAAAATTGAGCTCAGACTTTAAGAGGTTTACGTTCGAGTTCAAACGTATAGAACCAGCCTAAATAATAGTTCTTACATCCATGAATATAACATGGCTATTGTAGATTTAATCAACCTATGAACAATCCTTATGACGTTTCTAACTTTTGAAATTATGATCTTGGTATTTGTCGGTTTCGATAGAAGTTCGTAAAATGCTTTTACATAACGAATTTGCTTGTAGTCGTTGCAAGTAGCGGTAATTTCACACTGACGAGACTTGACAAGTTCGAAACTCATCCTGGGTTGATGAACTCTGCAACACGATCATGATTCTACTTTTGGGATACATTAGATGGTTTCTATAAACATAAAAGAAAATTATTTTGCCAGTTTTTGTTAGAATATAGACGACTTTTCCTCTACATATTTATTCTGTTTGTTAATACATAAGTATAAAGCATAAATTAATGGTGTCAAAAATCGATAACAGAGGGAATCGGATGCAATTTATTAAAACTCAAACCACTATAAAAAGTGTCCTTTTGTGATATTCCATTTATAATCAACACTTTGAAAGCAATTTTAATTCTTTATCTGCTTCCTATAACAAAGCTCAAGATAAACATGCAAATATTTTTATTTCGCATGTCAGCACTTATTCTTTTCCCTTTAATTGCAATGACTGGAGAAAGAAAGGCAATACTTTACCTAAAATGAATGTGTCAAATACTGTAACAGGGAATTATATAACAGAAAAAGGAAATTTTGTGTAATTTGCTTTAGATATATTATAATGATTTTGTGCGGCAGGGAAACATGAAGTACATTATATTTAGTTCTTGATAAAATACGATTTTTTTTCTTATTCCTGAGTTGTTATTTTAAAGAAATATTTTAAGGAAAACTGTGTTATTAGTTTTTAAACAAAAAGCTGATTAGGAAACAACGTTTTTCATAAAACAAATGTTATTTATAAAACAAAAGTTAATCATGAAAAATATGCTTCGAAAATACATGTTATTTGCAAAAATTTGCATTTAAATTAAGTATATTGGTAATTCTTCTTATAATCGAAGTTTATTAGTAAAAGGAAAACACTGTCTTGTTTTAAATGTGTCTGGTAATTGTATGTTTTAGCCTTTAGGAATAATTTCCCGAAATTAATTACTTATGAAAATAATTTAAAATAGTATATCTGCTGAGTTTGTAAAATGATAATGTGTTTGTTAAAAGATGTTGTCCTATATTGTTCTTGTTAAAATCACATCGTTGTATCTTGTATAATTAATAATATAAACATACCTTGATTTATATGCCTGTTTATTTCTCTATATCTAATTAACGCTTGGTAAAATTTTGGTATCGAAATTGGCGGAATATTGCTAAATTGACGAAAATATCGCCAAATTGATAAAAATTTAGCCAAATTATTAAAAATGACGACTAATTGATGGAAATTCAATATTTTGGGAAAAATATAAGAATCTTTTATAAGAATAACCTATTTCTTCGTTTGTAATGCTTGGTAAAATTCTGGCGATGAATTTGGCGGCATATCACCAACATGGCGGTTCTTCTTAAATGCTACTAAATTGACGAAAATGTCGCCAAAATGATAAACATTGACGCTAAATCTATGAAAATGAAGACTAATTCAAGAAAATTCAATATTGTGGAAATAACATAAAACAAACGACTATATGAATAACCCATTTCTCCGCCCGTTCGTAATGCTTGGCGAAAATTTTGGTAAGATTCCGCAAATTTGCGGACTTTTTTAAATATTGCCAATTAACGGAAATATCGACAAAGTGACAAAAATGGCACCAAATTGATGAAAATAACACTAAATGGGAGGCAATGTCTTGTAAATTTTTAATTCCGTCATATAACGGGCATACTTTCTAGTGGTAAATATTGGCGTAGAATACATATACACATACAGAAATGCTTAAATGGAAATGATGGAATAAAAATAAAAAATATATACAGAAGTGTAAAAATAGAAATGAAAGTGAAAATGATTAAAGTCAAAAGAAGAGAGATTTTCACCCTACAAGTTCTGATAATATATTGGAAAGAGAGAAATGTTGCTGGAATGACCGATTAGAAAACATGATTAAACCTTATAGATTACAATGAAAAAATGGGAGCTTAATAATCACGCTATAAGTGAAAACTCAGGATGGTGTGAATTCAGTACTCCCTCAAAACATGATTCTTAACGCATTCGTATTAAAAAATGTATTCAGATATTTACAAGTCATCTAAGTAAGGATGGTACTAAAGACAGACTCCATGAATGTGTTCAATGGAAATGTGGAAGTTGGCAGCAACGCGATTCACCTCATCATATTTAAATGAGAATAATTATATTCAGATAATTTTATCTGGATGATAAAGCTAGATTTCCTGGACCACTCCTATTATTCTGGTGGGCAAAACATATGTTGCTACAGCTGAGATAGTTGCTTATCTTAAAACAGTGTGCTTTTTTGCAAAGAAACCGGTTTTTACATATGTTCAACTATTTGGCCTATTTTATCTTTCAGCTTATGAAGTACTAATTGCTTGTAATTTTAAATTTTTGAACTTTTGAACATGATTTGGCATCCAATCAATTTGACCAAATTTGACCAATGATAGATTTTGGTGTTGTTCAAACTTATTGCGAAACAAATTTAGCAGTTTATGAATAGGGTAAGAACACGTAATATGGAACACCGCGATATCTGACAGGTAAGTAGGATACCTATGCGATTCTATATATAAGTTACTTCCCTGCAGGTAAAAGGCAAATTATGTTGAAAATCCACCGTTGATCAGGAAGTTATTTGGTTTATGATATGCAGAAACTATTTTGAGAGCTAACTGAACTAACCCAATATTTAGCTATTTTATTGCATGATTGTTCATTAAATAAATTTGTTTGCAAATGTTAAGTACTAGAAGTTATTTTCTTAGTACAAAGGTAACTCGTCCGTTGTGCACGCAATACGAAACACATCGCCGGCAGACATTGAGGAACAAGTTCCATTTTTTCGAACATGTACCATATTGAGTGCATTTTCCATATATGGAATATAACGTGGCATCATATCATATTATTGCCCGGTGTTTATTAAATTATATTATATTATATAGTAGTTTATTGTCATTATTGTTTACATAGATAAAAGCTCAAGCAACACTTGTAAAAAATGGGACAAACCAAATACAATCGACGCTGTATTGGCTGTTCGAGAAGGTTCCACTGGACATTTAGCTGCCCATTTTTTCGAAGGTATATCATAAATGAAGCAGACCAGAAGGAAAACGGGAGTGATGTTATTTCTGGCATCGACTTCCCATCTGGCGCCAATTATATGATTCGTTTAAAGACGATGTCGGCAATGGTTATATGAAATGCTTACTTTGCCCTGGAAATTACAAAGTCAATAGAAAGGGAGAGCCACGTGTCCAATGTTCTGTTCGTTTCCAGCGAAGATACGAAGAATGCAGTGATTCATATGCTTATTCACAAGCCTAACATGTGAAAGAAGTTGCAATAAATGTAAAAACAAGAAAGTTATTTAGTTACATGTATTTTCTGATTTAAACATATACATTTAGGATATAAAAATGTTGTTATGTGTTTTCTCAAATGGTTTATTTTAGATACCATTTTCAAGACTGCAGTTTTGATATTTTTCATTTCATTTAGTATAAGTGGAAAGTTTTTAAAACTTTGATAACTTATCTATTCTCATATGAATTTTCATTAATTATGTTGCGATTCGAAATTTGTTTCGTTCAAGAAAACCCATCCTCTACTTAATTCAATCTTTTAAAATCAGGTCTTCCATATAACGTGCATTTATCCTATAAATGGAACTATCTGATTAGTCCAGATAATTCGATGTCCTATATGAAACGTTAAAAACTTGACATTTATCAGAAACAATCTCCTGAATAACATATGTGTATTAGACTAGTGACATAAATTCCGTTTCGTATAATGTTAAGTAGATTATATCAAAGCAAAACAGCCGATAATATAACGGATTGGTTGCTGCCAATATATCGCTGACAGAACGTCAATGCATATGCTTAAAATGGTTCCGTGAAGCAATTCGTGTCAACGGAATATATTTGTCGATCGCGTGTTATTGATTTTCAATAAAAAGGTGAAACAAAATACACTTCTAAAATGACAAAAATAATCAATCAAAATTTAATTAGGAAGGTATAGAGTGACAGCATGGACTCTTCACGTAAGAACGATTTTGAAAAAAAAATGAAATATAGGGTGACACGTAAAGTTGTAAGTAGGATAAATAAGTTTTGATAGATGGTAGCGAGATCTATAAAAGTTATGCATCGTACATTAAAGTGAGTATGCACTACTAGATGAGACTGAAAGTAGCGCCCCTAGTGGTAAAACTTGGAAGTTAGCACTGTTATTGCGAAAATTGTGAGAGATACAGAAAAACTGTCAATTAGAAATCTGTAGGTGAATATCGAATTAGTGAGAAATGATATTTTTCAAAAAAAGCGAAAATATGAAGCTCTAAGCATAACTGCAAGTATCGTATGTAAATGATTAGTATAATGTACAAAATCGCTCAACCAGCTAACACATGTAATGTAAGAATATTTGTAAACGATCGTATATAATCAGATTGTATACTTCAATGACCATCGTGACAAAAAAATATCATGGCAAGCTAATTGAATGAAGCTTATTCCGAGTTGGTACTGCTATACGGCGAATTAAGTAGAATCACTGTGAAAGCTGTTGGCCAGTATGCCTTATGACTTCCTACGACTCCACGTTTGCCTGCAATACTGGTCAACGTGCAACAGGAAATTATTTCCTGCATGGAAAACAGTGTTTTGGAAGATGGTGGGCATATTGAACATACTTTACGTTAAGCTGTTTTGTTGTGTAAATATCGCTCTCGTTTAAAGAGGAATAACTATTATTTCTAATTTGGTGATCCTCTTCAACTTTCTAGTTAACTTCTTTTGTATATCACATAGTTTCCGAGATAGAAGATATAACTGACAAATTTTGCTCTTAAGGTCGCTGTTGCCAATTTCAACTAGTGAGCATGATCACTTTACTACCGATACCTCACTTTCATAGCTTAAACTACCATCTTTCAACACCTATTTGACTTGCTTATAACTTCATCAGGTAACCAGTATATTGAATTCAAAAGTAAAAATATATGACGTATCCACTATCCGCATCATAAATCTTATCACAAATTTACAATTATTCGGCGGAAGAACAAAAACAAACAGGTATTTTGTTACAAATGGGTGCACGTGGTCTGCAAGGATGGAATCATAGCGAATTCGTTATACAGTCCTTTTCACAGGTATGAGTAGACCTAGAGAATGCCAAGAACACATTTCCAGATCATAACACTGCCCCACCGTCTTGTATATATATATATATATATATATATATATATATCCTTTAAAACGCTCTCCTTATAGTTTCTGTATCAACAAATTCCGATCTAGAAAACCATTTCCTCCAATTCAAAATATTTTTTGTAATTCCCCAAAATATTGTCAAATAATGTCATAATAATGTCAAATAATGTCATATTGTCAAATAATGTCATTATTATTGTCAAATAATGTCGTAAATTCTTACTAAAATGCAAATGCAAATTTCATGCATTCTTAGATGAACGTTCTTGATCACTGATTAATACAAGAAGGAATAAATTTGGATAATACAAAATACAAAAAAATGCAATAATACAAAAAGATAGTATTATTAATATTACAAAAAACTGCTAAAACAATGCAGAAAATGCATTTTTGTATCAGTGGTTTCATTGTATTTCATTTCAGCGGATTGACTGTAATGTTTTTGATACTTAATAGCTCCATACAACACAGTCAATATTTGTTTAAATGATAAATCTACATTGTTTGTAATAGCCATTATTTTACATAAACTACGGCTTGTATTCAAACCGTCTGTTAGGAAGACTGCCATTAACGACGAGACATCGACGTGAGAGATGGCAATGGTGTCGGGCCCAATCCTCTTGGACGACTAATTGGGACAGGATAGTATTCAGCGACATGTCTGGGATCTGTTTATAGAATGACATTTGCCACGTGAAAGTTTGGAGTTAAAGTGGAAACAAATCCAATCCCACTGCGACTGTTGAATGTCATACTGCACAAGAACAAATCATGATGGTTTGGGGTGTCATCGGCTTCTATAACCAGTCATATCTGGTTTGTATCAGATGCACAATAATGACACGATGATATGGGTATGAGATGATGCGGCTGGTTGCACTGCCCTACCTTCAGCGGTTGCAAAAATATTATTTTCCAGCCAAATAACGCGCGTCCACACACGGCAATCGACCGCAGACAAAACTTACAAGGTATCCAAATGCTTCCTTGGCCTTTACTGTCACCAGATCTCTTACCCTTTGAGCACGTATGGAACGTGGTTGGCTGTCGTCCTGACCTCACCTCAAACAGCGAACGACCTGCGACGGATGGTTGAATGCATATGGTTCATTAGGAAACTCTCCGCACGCTCATTGCATCTATTCCTCGAAGGGTTTTTATATATATATATATATATATATGTATATATACATATATATATACATATATATATATATATATATATATATATATATATATATATATATATATATATATATATATATATATATATATATATATAAAAATTAGTAAATCCAATGTTAGAATGTAAGTAGTAACTCAAAATACACTATTCCAAAATTTTCTACAAAATACAAAGAAATAAAAGAAATTAAAACATAAAGAGGAAATTATAAAGCGTAATGCAGGTCATAAAGACAAAGACAATCAACAAATTTCAAAGATGAGGAATGAAAATAGGAAAACAAAAAAATCAAGCAAAAAAGCTTGCACATGGAAGAGCTTTAGGCTTAAGATTAAGTTCATTTCGAAAAAATTCTCGTCAAGTCCATATATCCCCACAAGATAGATTTTATCTATAAACTTGTGTTATATGGACGACAAGCATAAAGATTGGAAAAATAAAGCAAACATAAATACCTTAAAATACACTTCATTAGTGCAACCATGACGAGCAAAACATGACTAGACCAATGTTGCCATATGCAGAAATGAAAAGAAATGATTTGCTGTTGCCAAAGAGAGTAATAAAAACTGTACTGCGTAAAAGCAATAAAATGAGATATTCAACAGTTAAAGCTTCAAGATAAAAAGATGAAAATATAATTATATATATATATATATATATTAAATATATAATTATATATAATTATATATATATATATATATATATATATATATATATATATATATATATATATATATATTCAGGAAATAATGCTCGTTTCAAAACAACCTGTATAGGATATACGAAATTATCATAATCATTACTGGAAATTATAATTTTCATATAAAATGTTTAATAGATATTGGGGCATAAGTTTCTTAAATACTTTTAACTTTATAGTCAACGCTTCTTTAAAATATAAACGGATGTCAGAAAGTTACTTATTAAAAGTGCCATTTTGTTCTAAATATACCTATATGCTGAAGTTTATTTTACTTATTTTTACTGTCAGACGAAGCCGAAATAGAAAATGTCGGTTTATTTAAGAAACAAAACTTTAAACAGTTTTCGCACGTGGCGAAATAATATGAAGTCGCATAATATTCCTTTAAGGCGGACACTTGATTCCCGGAATAAAATATGTCTCAGCTTTTCTGTGTTCTGAAAAACATTATACGATCTTAGATTCTTATTTTGAATTTTTGAACAAAAATATTCTTAATATTCCACTCGTGATAGGTATTGAGTTGCTCTTTCTATCAGCAAAGAGACATATTATGTTACATTGTGGAAAACATGAATTGAAACATCAATAATGTTTATATGCAAGATTGCACTATACAGAAAATGTAACCAAACCATTGGGAATATGAAAGGGGCTATTTCTTTGATTTGAGATTTATACAGGATTTTAAAATTTTTCTATGTTTACAGTTTACTTTAGAACTTTAGAAATGCTTGCTGATGTGAAGTAAATTTATTTTATGTAAAAAGAGTTGTCATATTGATATCATTGATAAAAATTATGATAGTTATTTTTTAATAATATAACATTGTAACAAAAGAAATATTTGGAATAAATAAAGGCATATTTAATTTATTCAATTCGAATTTTAGACGTATAATTGATGAGAAATTAATAAATAAATTGATAATGAGATATACTTGTATATTATCATGTAGTAAATTTTTGCCCTACCACAAACATGTATTTTATTTCTATACAACTTATTATTCCTTCTAAATATACTATATGTAATAAGCAGAAATAACAAGCACAACTATCATAGGTCTTTATTTCACTTCCTATAAGACGTACAAAATTTTAAAAAGGCGACAGCGCTTTCGAACGTAAATACGCTCTTCATCAATGGCTACATGGGAAATAAAAATGATCGTTCATATATAGACCAGAAATGGTGACAAATTTGCATAAATACAATTGTCAATGAACTTACGTTTATCTAAGGAGAATCCAAAAATACAAAACATTTTGAACAGATTCAAAATCGAGCACAAATCATGAAAAGGACAGTACATTTTATAATTTTATTACAGAAATTTCAAACTCAAAACCTTTTTTAAAAAAATATAGGGGGGTAGTCAGGCCCAATCCCCGAGAGGATGACGTCAAAGATAACTATGAAGATACTTGAATTGCATGGAGTCGAGAATGAGTCACCAAGCATAACTCAAAATCCAAACGGGGTCAAAATTACAAATCGACTCGCGGTAAATATAAATAAAGGGGACTCAAAAAGGAGAATATTACGAGGGATATTACAACGCATAAGAAGGAAAGTTCTTTCAAAAATGGGGCGAAAATTTTCTTTTACAACAAAATGAGCAAGGGCCGTAGAAAGATTACCACCTTTGACATCCCTAGCATGTTCTGCCAAACGGATACCAATAGTACGTTTTGTACTGCTAATATAAAATTTAAAGTTATCATCGATAGGCAACAGGGGCACCACATACACCCCCAGCAAAGCCTTTAAAGTCATCCTTAGCACCCAGCTTATCAGACCGAATTCGGTTTAATAAAGAAGAAGCATTTGATTGAGCAGGCCTGAAACCAAACTCAGAGCAGAACTGAATAGAGGGGCGAAAAATCCTAGGATGGTACGGGAAACTAGATTTATGATTCAAACGATCTTTTAAAGAAATAAGTTTAGTATCAATTTGAGAAAATTTACGGCGAACATGGGAAAAAACCTGATGTATAAATTCAAAGGAATAAGCAGCCTCATGGCCAAGATTGAAAATAAAATCAATTTCGTCACTTAAAGTAGAAGCATAAGATCTACGGCCCTTACTCAATTGATTTTATTTTCAATCTTGGCCATGAGCCTGCTTATTCCTTTGAATTTATACATCACGTTTTTTCCCATGTTCGCCGTAAATTTTCTCAAATTGATACTAAACTTATTTCTTTAAAAGATCATTTGAATCGTAAATCTAGTTTCCCGTACCATCCAAAGATTTTCCGTCCCTTTATTCGAATATTATACACCAAATTTTGTTAAATTTGTTCCATTAGTTTTTAGCTAGAGTGGATAAAGGCAATTTCTGCGACCATTTCGCAAAGAAGGCAGATTCTTTTATTACGAATCGTACTATAATCTAAAAAACATCAGGATTTCCCACAACAAACATACCTATCAAATTGTACGAAGTTCGGTCCATTAGTTTTTCAGTTAGAGTGGATGTAATATCCACACAGACACACAGAAACATACACAGATACACCCTTACACACACAGACGTCTTCCTAAAATAGTTTTTTCGTGTTATAGAAGTCCCCAAAGGTGTAGATCCTTTGAAAATTCGAGTTCCGATCTTCGGCACGATTCCAGTACTTTGAGTACATACACATACACACATATATTATCTGTGCATCTGTGTATTATCTGTGTATCTAAATTCCGTGCCTATGCAATTACAATAGATTGAAATGAATTAAAATGATTTTAAATGATCCCTAAACTTTTATTATTTCTTCAACGAAGCCTAATTTTAACATATGCAGAATGCAAATAACTCAAGCGATTGTAAGATGAATTACATAAGAATTGCTGAATTTTTTCATACAAAATTATTTAGCTCTGGAGTCTGGAATACAAGTTATATGAATGAAATATTCATTGATTTTGCATAAAGAATCAGATGATTTATATTTCGAAACAGTTTTAAATATTTAAGTATAATAAATTACTGTAATACTGTGATAATGTAAAAGATATAACCACTGAATGTATCACATTTTGGAAATTTTTAAATGAAATTACATTTCAGTTGGAAAGTGTTTCATAATCAATGCTTATGCATGATTGATCTTTCTTGTTAAATTTTGTATGTCTTATAGGAAGTGATCTAAAGACTTTCTATTATAGTCGTGCTTGTTGTTTCTGCTAATTGAAATCAGACGTGATGCTAATTTATTTATAACTTATCTATATGTAATAAGTCTAGATCATCTGAGAAAACATTTGGAGTGTATAAAAGGAGCGAGGGTGAAATTTTATAGTTCAGCTTAAGCCTTTGCATGCACGTCTCACATACAAACCTGTGGATATTTAAAGCCAGAATAAAAATCAAAATACTCTTCATATTACCACCAGCATTAAATCTATCACTTGTCAAAATTGAAGACAGACTTAAATCACGACCCAACTTAATCTAAGGAGGCACGGGGCAGATATTCCTACTGGTCCCTCTTCAACTCTCAATATATATGAAATAAACAAAAATATTTTTCAAAAATGTAATTGCATTCCAGGAAAGGTATACAAAATGTCGCTCTTACATATTTTAATGAAATTTGAATTATTGGCAACTTTCTTACTATACCCAATATGCTAAATTAATGTAGTTAATCACTATATCTTCAATATTAAACTATCCGCTGAGCACACCTACTTCAATGGTATACTTTTTCTTTTGAGGAAGCAGCCGTTGATTTTTCGATGTTGCAATTGTTTAATTTGAGGACCCTCTGATGTGGGGCCCTGGGGTAGGTGCCTTGTATTCCCCTGTGTTAGCCAGGTCTTAACGACAATGAATTATGCTCTATTTGCGTAACTGGAACTTTCATAAATATCTTTGTTTTGTATCCCTTTATTGCCATTTCCATTGGAGGAGGACATAGTTGGTAAGATAAACAAAACAACGTAACTCCAGCTATTTTAAACAGTCGGGCAAAGTTGAAGAATCCATTTTAAAAATATTTCCTATAGCGTCATGTTTTAACGACCGGGTTACCATTGATTACAATCTAAATATATGCGATACATACACCAGCATGTCACATTGAACAGTTATAGTCACCTTTATCTATGAAAAGCTTCGCTGAATAAATGCATGATACAGTTTGAACTTATAGCGGCAAAGTAAACATAATTACCTTGTAATGTGATCCTTTGATCTGCAAGTACATTTCATTAAAGTGCTAGCAGAACTTTACATTTACAATACTCTGAACTATTATTTATCTCATAAAACAATTACTTTTAAAGCTGCTCCTTTATAAATAACTTTGTGAAATTGAATATTAAGAAGTTCTTTATTTTACATTGATAATATTTAATATATAGACCTTCTCAATCATAAGGCTTTGTGTGAACAGAATTATAATTATCGATATAATTGTTAATATATAATTGAATTTATGCTATTAATATGACTAATGAATTATTAATAATTAATTTTTAATCAATTATTGCCTTTCATAAGCTAGAAATTGCTAGGTGTGTTTGGGAATGACACAACTTAAGCACCCCTCCCATAATTTCTGAATTGCTAACCTCTTGTCAGAAGCAATATCTCATTTATGCAAATAGGTAAGATTCAGACAAGAGGAAAACAAGAAAGATCAATCATGCATAAAGCACTGATTATGAAACACTTTCCAACTTCAATGCAATTTTATACAAACATCTCTCAAATGCGATACATTCCTCGGTAATATTTTTAAAATTATCACAATACTACATTAATTTATTATAATTGAAAACTTCATCGAAGAAAATTAACTTCATTCAAATGACGGCATTGAAATATAAATTGCGTGGTTTAAACATCTCTCAAATGCGATACATTCCTCGGTAATATTTTTAAAATTATCATAACACTACAATAATTTATTATATAGGGTCCTTATAATTAAAATTCCACTTTGAAATGGCCATAAAAAGAAAACTACTGGACAGGATGCTATCAACTTAGTAATAGTTTACATGAGGTCACGGGATTTTATTTTCCGTAAAAAAAAAAAAGTTCAAAAACTCACCGCCAGCGGGGAATGGCGCTGTGTGCAATATTTTAAAACGAAATAAGACATAAAGACATCGGTTTAAAATGTTTTAAACCGTTTCTAAAACGCAACTGTTTGTGGGGTTATGAAAAATCGCAATGGCTTGTAAATGGCTTACAGCAGGAGGAATGAAAATTAAAATTATGCAAATACACTTTACACGTCATTTGATTTTGCAGCTATACAATTGAGGCCGTTCGTAAGAGCTCTCATTGTTACGAGTCGACGATTTCTGTAACCATGCAAGACCGTGCTTTTCTCGTTAAGTGTTATTATGAATACGATAGTAATGAACGGCGTGCTTTGCAAAAGTATCGTACCGTTAGACGAATACGCCGAGGGCCAATAACACCGCAGGGTTTGAGGAAAATATTGGCAAATTTTGAAGCCACAGGTCTGTTATCTGTTGCACCTGGCCGGTGAAGGAAGCCTGTTTCTGTGGAAATCGATGAGGCTGTTGCATTAGCAGTAGAGGAAGCAACAATGGAAAGTACACACGGGACATGCAACGTAAGTGCTGTTGCACGGCGAATGGACTTACCATTGAGTACGGTGTACAAAATTGTTCATAAAGTGCTGCTGTACTACAAATATAAAATCAAAATTGTTCAACAACTTGAACCTAACGATCCTGCTGTAAGATAATCTTTCGCATTGCAATTCCTTGCACGGATGGAGGTGGACGAACATTGGCCATGGGAGATTTTGTGGACGGATGAGGCCCATTTGTCCTAAATGGGGATGTCAATACCCATAACTGCAGGATTTGGGCCAAAGATATCCCTCATGTTATTCATTGCATTCTCCTAAAGTCACTGTTTGGTGTAGTATGAAAGCTAGTGTCATAAATGGACCATTTTTCTTTGAAGAGCAATCGACAGCTGGGCCCGTGACTGGCACTGTGACTGCTGCTCGCTTAGAGTCGATGTTAAGAAGTTTCGTGATACCTGAACTTCAGCAACGTGGCATTTTAGGTACCACGATTTTTATGCAGGACGGGCCTTCACCTCACATTGGTACATGTATTAAACAGTTACTTAAGCAACATTTCTCGGATGACCGGATAGTAAGCCGACACTTCCCAATTTCTTGGCCACCCTGGTCACCAGACCTCAACCCCTGTGACTTCTGGCTATGTTATGTCTGGAGGGTTACCTCAAAGCCACTGTTTATGGTGATAACATAAACAACTTGGCGGAATTGAAAAATGCGATACACCGGCATGTCCGTAACATGTCATAGTTACCTTACGCATGTCATAGTTACCTTACACCTTTCTGGTAGGTCGGACGGTCTGGGTAACAACAACAACAACAACACCGGCATGTCCGTAACATTCCTCCAGATATGCTAAGAGCTACTGTTGAGAACACAGAAATGCGATTTAACTTGATTTCAGAAAATGGAAGCACATTGAACATGATTTGTAATACGTTTTAGAAAGGATTAAAAACTTTTTAATCCGATGTCTTCATGTCTTATTTCGTTTAACAATATTGCATACAGCGCCATTCCCCGCTGGCGGTGAGTTTTTGAACTTTTTTTTTTGCGGAAAATAAAATCCCATAAACTCATGTAAACTATTACCAAGTTTGATACCATTCTGGACAGTAGTTTTCCTTTTATGGCCATTTCAAAGTGGAACTTTAATTATAAAGAACCTGTATTTGAAAACTTCATCAAAAACAAATGAACTTTATTCAAATGACGTTATCGAAATATAAATCTCCTCGATATAAAAGCAGCATTTCATTCATAATCATTTTTCCAATCGTTTAATTCATCACAATACTATAATAATTTATTTTATTTAAAAATTTGAAAAATTGTTATCTACCATATTTATTTTAAAATGTGAAACCTTTCTCATATATAAAATAATTAAACTCTTGGAAAGATATTTATTATATAATATATCTACTTTTTCTTTCTGCAGGATATAACGAGAGTCAGAATTCAATTGAATTTGTTTTTCTGCCTATATTAAATAATTTTTATTTAAAAAACTGCATAAAATATTTTACTGAAAACTGTTTTATATATTTTATGGGATAATTTAAATATTTTCTGAAATTTTCGAAGCAATTTGTGAATTTTAAATTCGCTTAAAAATGTTTGAAACATTAGGTCCTGTAGGATTCAATGTATTTCATTTCTTCAATCCGGGTTCAATAAAAAACTAATTGGGTGACATTATTCATTTATATTCCCATAGGTTCCACAGACCGTCTGAAAAACATATTAAAATTTAATTTTGATAAAGCCATTTTTACGGCAGTTATCGTGCTAACGGACAGACAGACAGACAGAGAGTTAGAATGAACAAAGTCATAAACACTTTCAACTATGTTGTAAAGTGGTGTTAAAAAGCATTATTTATCTACTTGGAAGTTGGTATTGGATCTAATTTATGTTTTAATTAATATATCAAAAAAATAATAAGAAATAAAGTAACATTTCATATCTTCCGCAGCATAAATGATAGTTTTAAATTTGGGTATGGTCTAAAATTATGTGTGGTTTAAATATTTATTATTGTGTCAGTTATTTTTCCTTATATCTAAATTTCATAAAAAATCCCCAAATAGTAGGTTTTCATGCTGTGCATGAATATAGGAATGGGCACACACATAGAGCGTATATTTATTTATTCCTTAATTTTTCTTTCATTGGCGTGTATATCAAATGTAGACATGAACGCATCGCTGGCCAAATATTTCCCTTGTGTTTATATATTTTATTGTATGTACAAAAGGATTTATCTTTTCCACAAAACTATAAATGCGCCCGATAATACAGCATTTTCTGTTTACACATAAAATTGTATGAGCTATTTTTCTAAGTACTCCCGAGGATTTGTTTCCAAGATACAAGCGGCAACTATATTTGATAGAGAATCAAAACATAATATTATCGTATTATCGTAGTAAATTCTTTTATTTTACGTATTTACACAAAACAATTGCTTCTTCTGTATCTCAAAGATAGTCTAATATATTTGTTCTGCTATGTAATTTGTTACATACACTGTAAGAGGTGACATCTAAGAAAGATTTATCTGTGTAATACCTTTCATATATTTGTAAACAAAACTTCGTCTAGTGTGGAAGTTTTCTTTCATTTTTCTTTCTTTTTAGTAGATATGAAATACTTGATACTTTTTATCTTAAACTGCAATGCCTAATATATGTGTTATTTGTTAACTGATTATATATTATCGGACTAGTATAGTAGATTCTGGAAAGTATGAAAGATTACACTCTTAAAAATAAAGTTTCAAATTTACCTTAATTGGTTTTAATTTGTTTAACAGTGTATAGCACTTTGTGTCAAAATGAGTCATATCAATTTAAAATTGGCAGAATTAAGTTCTATCCAGTGGACTATACAATAAGCAAATTTTCAGACTAGTGGATCAGCGGGAAATGCTTCTGAAGGAATTACAATGATTCTGGCTCCCTCTTCAATTTAGACTCTTCAGAAGAGGAATCCATGGACGTTTGTATCCGTAGAAGTCTGTGGAGACATTAAAAATCTAGCTCCGTTAGGTTCGGTTACATTGCTTATACTATAAACATGCAAAAATCCTGAGAGACTGTGAAAAGTCTGGAAGAACTTTTCGAATCCCCCTAAACTTTTCGTTCCCCCGGGGAGACGGGAATCGTAAATCTGTTCGACTACATTAAGTTATATCTCATGGAAGATACGGTAAGTAGGCTGTCTTCTAGATTTCAGCTGGTATTTTAAAAAATGTGGAAGGAATTTAAGAACTAATGCTATTTCCTATCCGCTGGGAGATTGAAGACCCAGGTCCCTAGGTTCAGTCCCGTTTTCGATATTATACGCAATGAGTTTTGTAGATCAACAAAAGAACGTCTAGAGGGTCCTGAAAGATTAATAAAAAATTTTTCGTCGTCCCAATGGAGGAATTCGAAAATCTGACTCCATTAGATTCTGTCCCATATTCGATATTATAAGTTTGCTAAAAATTCAATTTTCTAGGATTTCAGAGGGTTTTTGGACGGTCTGGAAAGATAATAACACGTTACACAATTATTATACATATTTTGTTTCAAAACAAATGGCTGAGCAATATTAGAATTTTCCTCACATCTTTTATATTTAGCCATAAATGTAAAGGCTTTTTGTAGAGTTTTGATGTCCACTGAATTACACTAGTTTCCATGTAAAAAGGATAAAAAAGAAAATGTTCATAAATTTTAGTAAAGGTATTAAGATTTACAAAATCGTGTATATGTTGAACACTGCATGTGTACAAAAGATTAGCGACCTCACCGATATATGTAAATTACCTCATCATAAAATTGAGCTTTTCAGAGTAGTTTTTCATTTATGTCCAGATAGTGTAAAAAGCTTTTCAAATGTGGCGTAATAAAATAAAATAATGAATACTTGAGTTTTATTATAGGAGATTAGAATTGGCCGCTAATCGTAAATATTTCTGTACATTACCGAAGTGATAACCCACCAGAGTCAATTTATTGTGTTGTCCGATATTTCTGAAAAGCAATTTTATTAATAAACATAAGAATAATTTTGAACACTGCATGTGTACAAATGATTAGCGATCTCATCGATATAAGTAAATTACCTCATCATAAAATTGAGCTTTTCAGAGTAGTTTTTAATTTGTTTCCAGATAGTATAAAAAGCTTTTCAAGTGTGGCGTAATAAAATAGAATAATTAATACTTGAGTTTTATTATAGGAGATTAGAATTGGTCGCTAATCGCAAATTTCTATGCGTTGCCGAAGAGACAACCAACCAGAGTTCATTTATTGTATTGTCCGGTATTTCTGAAAAGCAATTTTATTAATAAACATAAGAATAATTTTGAACACTGCATGTGTACAAATGATTAGCGATCTCATCGATATATGTAAATTACCTCATCATAAAATTGAGCTTTTCAGAGTAGTTTTTAATTTGTTTCCAGATAGTATAAAAAGCTTTTCAAGTGTGGCGTAATAAAATAGAATAATTAATACTTGAGTTTTATTATAGGAGATTAGAATTGGTCGCTAATCGTAAATTTCTATACGTTGCCAAAGTGATAACCCACCAGAGTTAATTTGTGTTCTCCGGTATTTCTGAGAAGCAATTTTATTAATAAACATAAGAATAATTTTGAACACTGCATGTGTACAAATGATTAGCGATCTCATCGATATATGTAAATTACCTCATCATAAAATTGAGCTTTTCAGAGTAGTTTTTTATTTGTTTCCATATAGTATAAAAAGCTTTTCAAGTGTGGCGTAATAAAATAGAATAATTAATATTTGAGTTTTATTAAAGGAGATTAGAATTGGTCGCTAATCGTAAATTTCTATGCGTTGCCGAAGTGATAACCCACCAGAGTTAATTTATTGTGTTGTCCGGTATTTCTGAAAAGCAATTTTATTAATAAACATAAGAATAATTTTGAACACTGCATGTGTACAAATGATTAGCAATCTCATCGATATATGTAAATTACCTCATCATAAAATTGAGCTTTTCAGAGTAGTTTTTCATTTATGTCCAGATAGTGTAAAAAGCTTTTCAAATGTGGCGTAATAAAATAAAATAATGAATACTTGAGTTTTATTATAGGAGATTAGAATTGGCCGCTAATCGTAAATATTTCTGTACATTACCGAAGTGATAACCCACCAGAGTCAATTTATTGTGTTGTCCGATATTTCTGAAAAGCAATTTTATTAATAAACATAAGAATAATTTTGAACACTGCACGTGTACAAATGATTAGCGATCTCATCGATATAAGAAAATTACCTCATCATAAAATTGAGCTTTTCAGAGTAGTTTTTAATTTGTTTCCAGATAGTATAAAAAGCTTTTCAAGTGTGGCGTAATAAAATAGAATAATTAATACTTGAGTTTTATTATAGGAGATTAGAATTGGTCGCTAATCGCAAATTTCTATGCGTTGCCGAAGAGACAACCAACCAGAGTTCATTTATTGTATTGTCCGGTATTTCTGAAAAGCAATTTTATTAATAAACATAAGAATAATTTTGAACACTGCATGTGTACAAATGATTAGCGATCTCATCGATATATGTAAATTACCTCATCATAAAATTGAGCTTTTCAGAGTAGTTTTTAATTTGTTTCCAGATAGTATAAAAAGATTTTCAAGTGTGGCGTAATAAAATAGAATAATTAATACTTGAGTTTTATTATAGAAGATTAGAATTGGTCGCTAATCGTAAATTTCTATGCGTTGCCAAAGTGATAACCCACCAGAGTTAATTTGTGTTGTCCGGTATTTCTGAAAAGCAATTTTATTAATAAACATAAGAATAATTTTGAACACTGCATGTGTACAAATGATTAGCGATCTCATCTGTATATGTAAATTACCTCATCATAAAATTGAGCTTTTCAGAGTAGTTTTTAATTTGTTTCCAGATAGTATAAAAAGCTTTTCAAGTGTGGCGTAATAAAATAAAATAATTAATACTTGAGTTTTATTATAGGAGATTATAATTGGCCGCTAATTGTAATCATTTCTGTACATTACCGAAGTGATAACCCACCAGAGTTAATTTATTGTGTTGTCCGGTATTTCTGAAAAGCAATTTTATTAATAAACATAAGAATAATTTTGAACACTGCATGTGTACAAATGATTAGCAATCTCATCGATATATGTAAATTACCTCATCATAAAATTAAGCTTTTCAGAGTAGTTTTTAATTTGTTTCCAGATAGTATAAAAAGATTTTCAAGTGTGGCGTAATAAAATAGAATAATTAATACGTGAGTTTTATTATAGAAGATTAGAATTGGTCGCTAATCGTAAATTTCTATGCGTTGCCAAAGTGATAACCCACCAGAGTTAATTTGTGTTGTCCGGTATTTCTGAAAAGCAATTTTATTAATAAACATAAGAATAATTTTGAACACTGCATGTGTACAAATGATTAGCGATCTCATCTGTATATGTAAATTACCTCATTATAAAATTGAGCTTTTCAGAGTAGTTTTTAATTTGTTTCCAGATAGTATAAAAAGCTTTTCAAGTGTGGCGTAATAAAATAGAATAATTAATATTTGAGTTTTATTAAAGGAGATTAGAATTGGTCGCTAATCGTAAATTTCTATGCGTTGCCGAAGTGATAACCCACCAGAGTTAATTTATTGTGTTGTCCGGTATTTCTGAAAAGCAATTTTATTAATAAACATAAGAATAATTTTGAACACTGCATGTGTACAAATGATTAGCAATCTCATCGATATATGTAAATTACCTCATCATAAAATTGAGCTTTTCAGAGTAGTTTTTCATTTATGTCCAGATAGTGTAAAAAGCATTTCAAGTGTGGCGTAGTAAAATAGAATAATTAATACTTGTTTTATTATAGGTTATTAGAATTGGTCGCTAATCGTAAATTTCTATGCGTTGCCGAAGTGATAACCCACCAGAGTTAATTGTGTTGTCCGGTATTTCTGAAAAGCAATTTTATTAATAAACATAAGAATAATTTTGAACACTGCATGTGTACAAATGATTAGCGATCTCATCGATATATGTAAATTACCTCATCATAAAATTGAGCTTTTCAGAGTAGTTTTTAATTTGTTTCCAAATAGTATAAAAAGCTTTTCTAGTGTGGCGTAATAAAATGAAATAATTAATACGTGAGTTTTATTATAGGAGATTAGAATTGGTCGCTAATCGTAAATTTCTATGCGTTGCCGAAGTGATAACCCACCAGAGTTAATTTATTGTGTTGTCCGGTATTTCTGAAAAGCAATTTTATTAATAAACATAAGAATAATTTTGAACACTGCATGTGTACAAATGATTAGCGATCGCATCGATATATGTAAATTACCTCATCATAAAATTGAGCTTTTCAGAGTAGTTTTTAATTTGTTTCCAGATAATATAAAAAGCTTTTCAAGTGTGGCGTAATAAAATAAAATAATTAATACGTGAGTTTTATTATAGGAGATTAGAATTGGTCGCTAATCGTAAATTTCTATGCGTTGCCGAAGTGATAACCCACCAGAGTTAATTTATAGTGTTGTCCGGTATTTCTGAAAAGTAATTTTATTAATAAAGATAAAAATTATTTTACTTATCCAATAAACATACACTAACTTGCTGAAATTTTTTTATTAATTATTGTACTTAATATTAAAAATTCAGCATAGCTTAACTTCAAATTAATAGTTATCTTTACAATTTACTAATGTGTACAACATTATAGTTTTTTAACTCAACTGGGTCGGTAGTGACACAGTTGCAACCTGCCACTGATTTCTTGTCAGCTTACACAATTCCTCGTATTACGATACAAAAGTTACCAATTTGCGCTTTGGCGCATAGCAGATCATCTTTGGACATTCTTCATTAAAATCACACTTTTTACGTACATATTCAACCACACATTCAATAACACATTCTATTAGCACATTTTTACGTGTATCATCACCCAGGACATTTTAACGAGAGACTATTATCGCATTTTGATATGTTTGTTCACAGAAAAATCCATAGATAGAGTTGGGAGCACATTTTGACTCTCTTATTCCACAACAAAGCTCATAGTAGTGTTTGGAGGACATTTTTGATTATTTTGCGGACAGCCAAAATTTCTAGAGTGTACTATACCTTCACTTGATGCACAGGGTAACTTTGATTTCCCCCCTTGGCTCTCCTTGGCTCTACAGTATATCTGTGCCAATTTTTATCCAGATTTCTGGACGTGGTCTATAGTGGCTTTCATTGCTTATTTCATTATGCCCAAAGGATTGCTTGAGTCCATCGTTGTATTTCTCATGCTGTCATTTTTCTTTTATTGCTTGTAAATAAATTGTCCACCTATTATAAAATTAGGTGTCGTTGAATCTGCGGCTTATTGCTGCCTTATCTCAGATCCATTTCTGAAATATGAAAATGACTTTTTCACAATTATATCACATCAAGGTAACCATATTTTTGAATAGATATATTATATACCATGTAACCAACACATTCAGATAGAGTCTCACATTAGAATATTGTAGGCCATCTAGGAAAATCGTAGGAAGCCCCATAGTTAAATGTGAATTGTTCTATGGTCACACAAACCTTAAATTGAAGCCCAACATTTTCAAATATCATCCCGGAGTTACATGCAAGAAAGACAACCAATAAACATATGATCGGTAGGTATCAATCTCCGATATCTATAATTACTATCGTTTCGATGAAACTAAACTTAGGAGCGGCAATTATATACGGAGATTTTAATTCTTCTCATTACTTTTATTAAGGTATGTTACTAAGGAATTCCTCTTCACTGTGTAGCGTGGAGTCACTTCCTTTATTTGCTTCATTGGTTTGTAAATTTTAAGTGTTGTTTGTAGAGTTCATTTGTTTCATAGTCTTCGCCATAAATCTCTGACAGGTTTAATGTCAAACTCTTGGTTCCACGAAGTCTGAGTGTTATACAAGTCATACATTTTTATTACTCATCCGTATTCTACATTATCACAATTTTTTTTGCAAATCTGAAATACTCACAAATTATAATTTTCACAATATTATTTGCAGTTTTATTAAATTTTAAATAGTGTTAAATATAAATTTTATTTCATCGCAGCTACATTAAAGATAAGAACAATCATTTAAAATGCAGATATTATCAAATCTTCTGTAACTCGACTTTAAAGTCACTAGTCATTGTTTATTAAAATTCATTTTGTGTTGAAACTTTCAGCGCAGAATTTCACGCATAAAATAATACATCGTTTTTGAGGTTAAATTTTTTTATCGGATAGCTATGTTCATTTATTTAATATGACAATAACTGCGGACGATGCTGATGCATACAGGTGTATAACATGGGAAAATATTCAGCAAGAAAAGAAGAATTTTTCCTCAATAATATCAATTGCATTGACCATCATTATTTCATTATATATTTACACATCGCAGGTATACCTATCTACATAAATTTCTACACCTGATGATGTATTTTTATATATATTATATTACACAGCAAAACAATATATACTAAAATTGTATTTTCCATATCTTACAAAATTCATTTATTTTCTCTTTATCTAAAAACACAATTTTTCCAAACTTGTCTGAGATAAATGTTCTTCAATTGTAATTTTTTTACTAACCAATACCAACTGACACTTGCTTGACAGGTATAGCACTGTAATATTTTTATAGTATTTGTAAAATAAGCTTCATCTATTTTAGATATTTTCTTTGATTTGTCGTTTATTTTCAGTTTATATGAAGTGTTAGTTTAATCATTTGTGCAGAAACTGTAAAAACATAACACTTCACAAGAATTTTTGAGGTAAGCAATCAGTTATAACGACTTCAAAATACCTCAAGTTCACATTTATACTTGTTTAATTATGTGCAGGGTGCAATTTTGCGTAATAACAATGTACAATGAGGCTAGACTGAAAATTGTTCTCAAAAACATAACTACAGAAGAAGCAGCGATTGTTCTGGAAAAACTTGGGCTGCCTTTCTTGGTCCGAACAAGTGAAGAGATTAACGGCAAATGGCAGCAAAATTTCGTGCTAATGATAATTCTATACTACAGTAGACGATATATACTGTCATAAAAAAAAGTAAAACAAGAAACAGTATTGTATTAAAGAAACTAAGGACTCGTGACAGGCTGTAGAAGAATAATGATTGAGATTAGATTATACATGATCTTGCCATAAGATGACATTGGCAAAACTTTAACTAAATATTTGGGACAATTATTGAAGTGAGAATTTTTAAAGAAATCCAAATTAAAAATTGCCGATCATTTCAATAATAGAAGATTAATCTCACCAATAGGTAAAATCTCCAATTTTGGAAGTGTGGTAGAACTATCGCAAGTCGCGAAGCTCTTGATTCTGGAGCATGTCATGAATTTTTATTTCAATTTTAATTGGGGCAGCACCTGCTGTTGAGTTCCAATATACATAAAACATTTACATTTTCAGATATTTTATTACAGCAGTGTGTAATGTATAAACTATATAAAGAAACGCCAAAAGAGTTTTGTAGGACATATATGTTAACGAGTTTCATTTGCTCTCATATTAAGATTTCATCCTAAGCAGATTACGTTTCACTCGCATTTAATCATATGATATTTGTGGAAATGTGCCAGTTTTTGGACGTAAATAAGTATATTTTGAAATGGAACAGATTAATCAGATATGCTTTAAATGCAAAGTTCTGTACATAAGAGATACACTTTAAATATATTTCTCATTGAAATTATAGACTCTAAAGTAGTGTATTAAGTCACTGCAAGTATTGCACAATTACGAAAAGAAAATTCCTCAAAAATTAAGAGAAAATATTTTTAGATTTGACATCAAATATAGAACAAAATATTAACGTTTCAGTGGCTCAATGGGTTTAGCGTAGACTTGTTAAGCACAGATCAGTGATTTGATTGCACTCTGTAAAACAATATCTTCACAATGGCGCTCCAACAACTTAATCTTACAAGTCAGATGCTTTGGATCACTGAGGTAAATAAATAATGAGTGTTGAATGTTTTTCAAGACCTTACGATTAACAGCAGTAAATTTGTATTCTGTATTGTTTTTTGTGACATGATATTATCCGATATAAAGTGTAGAGGAATGGGTTTATGTGTTGATATGAAGTTGTGTAATCTGATGAAAGAGTAAGTTGACCACGCTTTAATTCAGAAAGGAATAACTACCGTCTTAGCTCAAAAGGTGATGCCAAAAGATGACCAAACATAGATTGCTGGATCGATTATAACTGAAGTGATGAGTCATTTACTACATGAGTGACTGGATGAGATCATACTTATACAGGTGGAATATTATATTTGCGTTCAATAAAGCTATTCGATTGTACAAATTTGCTTTACTAAAAAGATTAGTCATACAATTACTGGACCACAAGCATCTAACTCAATTAGCAATGTGGCTTTTCTAAATGAAAAATCTACATAAAGAAGATGCAATATCTCTAAAAGCACTAGTTTTCTAAATCAAGGCAATTGCATTGCATAAGAATATTGAACTGAATATATTTTTATATGAAACGGCGGACTTGCAATGTCAACCAGCTAGTTTATTTAAAATCATTGATTGATATCTTTATTATTTTAAGCTTGCCATTTCCTCCTATAAAATAGCTTGTGGTCACTAAATTTGACTCCGCATATTCACCAATATTTCTGAATATCAAAAATCGTTTCAAATGTAAACAAAAAATTTATGCA
This sequence comes from Amaurobius ferox, assembly GCA_951213105.1. NCBI lineage: Eukaryota > Metazoa > Arthropoda > Arachnida > Araneae > Amaurobiidae > Amaurobius > Amaurobius ferox. The sequence goes on along the minus strand of OX578144.1, from coordinate 94,161,216 downwards.
AATTTTATAGTTTTGTTAACATGAAAATTGCGGCATGCAAAACAATACTTCGTCTGCGATCACTGTATGTCGCGATATTTTCAATGTTTTCAGATATTTTAATTAAATATCAATTATAGCATTATTCTTCCGTAATTTAATTTGAATAACAGACACTATTCTTTCGGCATTTTAAATACAATTTGGTTACTATATTTAATACAATAAAATCAGAAATTAGAAATTAATTCATTGTGAAAATATAAAAAAATCATTGGTGCTGATTAGATTTTGGTACGATTCGGGATAAATGAACCTGCATTTTTTGCGAAAGGGTCCATAAAAATTATACCCTGGTATCCTTTAATATTGATCCGATATTCGATAAGCATTGTGTATCTTGCATTACATTTGAAATGTTTCCAATATAATCCTAATATTGTGCAAGTATTGGGGGTTACATTGGCCTTCAATATTGGCTAAATATGTTCATTACAATATTACGCAAACATTGGTGTTACATTGAAATATTTCCAATGAAATGTCAATATTAACTTAATATTGTCCCAATATATTAAGCCAATAGTGAGGCAATGTAGGATTGCAACTGAGGTATGTATTCCCTCTAGCTAAGAAACTAATAGACCAAATTTCACAAAATATAGTAGAGAAGTCACTTGTGGTTTACTCTGGTGCTGATTAGATTTTGGTCCGATTCAGGAAAAAGAACCTTGCCTTTTTTTGCGAAATGGACTGCAAAAATTGCATGTATCCAAATCAGCTGATAAATTGACCAAATTATTCAAAATTTGGTAGATAAGTTGCTTGAGGGATATTGCGTGCTTAAATTTTAGTGCGATTCGGAAAAAAAAAATCTGTCTTTTTTACGAAATGACCCTCAATCTGAAATATCTCATCTGAATATGCTCAAATGTATCAATTTAAGGCTTATTTCATATGTAATTTTTTTAAGACAAAAGGAATAAGATCAACCCCATTACTTTAAGTTGGGCCATTTCCGAGATATATAAATTTTTAATTTTGAGGAACTGAAGACATTTTTGCTGTAGTTAAAAAGTTATTTAATGCAATTTCCTAAAACTTGGTATTTAAGTTCTTTGGTTATGTTGATGCTAATTAGAAAAAGTTTAACCGAATCCTTTTTACGAAATGGCCCGCAAAGATAGTGAAAATCTAAAATAAATGACCAAATTTGTCGAAAAATATTAATAAAGTCCTTCAAGTAAATTTTGACAACTAAGTGAATAACACTGACTCCCTGACTGTAGGAAAATGAAAACCGTTCTTGGGATATTTTAGTTTTTTGGAATTTCAAGGAAGTGAAGGATTTAGAGTGAATTAAGTTACCAAATGAAACAAATATGAAATAAAAAGGCAAATTTGATATAATATCAGAAATATTATTTTCTGCAAATGAATAGAGAAATAAAAAATGACAAAAAATGAATTTGAATCTGCAGCGAAAGTTATGTGCGGCCCACATCAGGTTTTTGTTTTTATTTGGTAAATGGACATTTTGTCAAAGACGGCGTAAAAAAATGCGAAAAAACTAAAATATCTCGAGAACGCTTACTCCTGGAGTAATTAGGTAGGTATTATTCTTTTCCTCGTAAAACATTATGTATAAAACAACCATTAAATGGATACATGTGAGCATACGTAATCTTTTATTTTAGATTTTGGCGATTCTTATGGGCCGTTTCGTAAAAAAAGGCAGCTTCTTCTTCTCCGAATAGTACTAAAATCTAATCAGAGCCAAATTATCCCATAATTGGCTTATCTATTAGTGGGTTTTCAAGTCCCCCCCCGGCCAGGGACGACAAAAAAGGGGCTTATCTAGCAAATTTTGTGAAATTGTATCAGATAGTTTTTAGCTAGAACGAATGCATGCGATTTTTGAGGGCCATTTCGCAAAAAACAGGCGGATTCTTTTACCAAATATTTACCGTATCATACCCAAATCTAATCAGCACCAGGGGCACACACACATGACTAACATATAAAATTTTATGACATTTTGTTCATTAGTTTTTCAGTAGATAAATACATTTCACAGACACATACATAAACACACATACAAACACACACGCACAGACACACATATTGACATCTCGCTAAAACTAATGTCTATGTGTTTTCGTTTCTAAAACGTGTAGATACATCGAAAACTCGAAATGCGATTTTCGTTCTACTATTTACTTTATACATTACCACGGAAGGTAAAAATCCGATGTGGGCAGCACATGACACACTCATATTCATGTTTTCTTTATTTTATTCAATTATTCATTAAATTGAGTTTAATTGCACAAAATAACGCCAAAAATTATTTTAAATTGCACTGAATATGCACTTTTACTTCAATTTTCTTTTCTATTTGGTAACTGGACTCATTTTCAAAAGTGGCGTAGCGCAAATAAAAAAAAAACCGAAAAAAAAACAAGAAAGAACAATCATGCATAAGCATTGATTATGAAACACTTTCCAACTGAAATGCAATTTCATTTAAAAATTTCTAAAAAGTGATACATTCAGTGGTGATATCTTTTGCATTATCACAGTACTACAGTAATTTATTATACTTAAATATTTAAAACTGTATCGAAATATATATCATCTGATTCTCTATGCAAAATCAATGAATGTTTCATTCATATAATTTGTATTCCAGACTCCAGAGCTAAATAATTTTGTGTGAAAAAATTTCAGCAATTCTTATGTAACTCACCCTACAATCGCTTGAGATATTTGCATTCTGCATAAGTTAAAAGTAGGCTTCGTTGAAGACATAATAAAAGTTTAGGGATCATTTAAAATCACAACTATTGTAATTGCATACGCACGGAATTTAGATACACAGATAATACACAGATAATATATATGTGTGTGTGTGTATGTATTCAAAGTATTGGAATCGTGCCGAAGATCGGAGCTCGAATTTTTGAATGATCTACACGTTTTGGGACTTCTAGAACACGAAAACACTATTTTTATGGAGACGTCTGTGTGTGTAAGGGTGTATCTGTGTGTGTGTCTGTGTGTCTGTGAGGATATTCTATCCACTCTAACTGAAAAGCTAATGGACCGAATTTCATAAAATTTGGTAGGTATGTTTTTGTGGGAAATCCTGATGTTCATTAGATTATAGTACGATTCGTAATAAAAGAATCTACCTTCTTTGCGAAATGGTCGCAGAAATTGCCTTTATCCACTCTAGCTAAAAACTGATAGAGCAAATTTAACAAAATGTGGTGTATAATATTTCAATAACCTACACGTGATTTATATATCAAATTTAACAGAATTTGGTATATAAATCATTTGCAGGTTATTCTAGTACGATTCGGGAAAAAGGAACGGGCTATTTTTTGCGAAATGGCCCGCAAAAATCGTTAAATATAAAAATAAAAGACTACGTGTGCTCAATTATATCAATTAAATTCCTATTTTATACGTGATTTTTGACAACAGAAAGAATAAGACTAACCCCATTACTCTAAGACTGGCCGTTCTTGAGATATTCTAGTTTTTTCGCGTTTTCGCTACGCCACCTTTGACAATAAGTCCAGCTATCAAATGAGAACCAAATTGAAGTTTAACGTGCAAATTCAATGTCATTTAAAATACTTATGGCTGTTATTTTGTGCAGATAAACTAAAATTATTATTGAAGAAGTAAAGAGAACGTGAATATGAGTCTGCAGGGAAAGACAAGTGCTGCCCACATCAGAATTTTTAACAATATTACAACAATGATCTATAGAAGTGAACGGGGATTATTTGCAGGCCATTTCGAAAAAAATGCAGGATCTATATTTAAAGTCCCACAAATTTTTATCCACCAATTTTTTGTAGAATAAAATGTTCAATAAATTTAAGCTGTGTACCAAATTTTAACTCTCTAGGACGTAGGAAAGTGCATTAAAAATGCCATCAAATAAGTATATCATGAAGAGTTATATAAAATTAAAAAAAAAAATTGAAAAATTGTTATCTACCAAATTTATTTTAAACTGTGAAACCTCTCTCATATACAAAATTATTAAGCTCTTGGAAAGATATTTATTAAATAATAAATCTCTTTTTTTTTCTGGAGGATATTTCAAAAGTCAGAATTTAATTGAATTTGTTTTTTCCCTATATTAAATAATTTTTAATTAGAAAACAACTTAACATACTTTACTGAAATTTTTTTTATATATTTTATGGGATAATGTGAATATTTTCTAAAAATTTCGAAGCAATTTGTGAATTTTAAATTTGCTTAAAAAATGTTTGAAAAATTAGGTCCCATAGGGTTTAATGTATTTCATTTTTTCAACACGGGTTCAATAAAAAACTAATTGGGTGATATTATTTATTTATATTCCCATAGGTCCCACAGACCGTCTGAAAAACATACTAGAATTTCATTTTGATAAAGTCATTTTTACGGCAGTTATCGTGCTAACGGACAGACAGACAGACAGACAGAATGAACAAAGTCATAAACACTTTTCAACTATGTTGTAAAGTGTTAAAAACGAAATATCTGGCGCAATGGGGGTTGAAGGGAAAAGGGGTTGGTGTTATTCTATTTATCGTCAAAGGGCATGTATAAAACAAGCATTTAATCGATATATTTGAGCATAAGTAATCCTTTATTTTAGAATTTAACGGTTTTTGTGGGCTATTTCGCGAAGACTAAGGCAGGTCTTTCTTTTCTAATTGCACCAAAATATAATCAGCATCAGAGTATCTCCCAAGTGACTTACCTACTAAATTTTTTAGGAAATAACATGGAATACTTTATAAGTGTAGTAAAAAAATATTGTCTGCTCATCAACATTCCGAAAATATATTAATATCTCGAAAATGGCCCATCTTGGGGTAATGAGGCTTGTTTTATTCATTTTGTCGTTAATAATTATGTATAAAACAAGCATTTAATTGAAAGAATTCAGTGTATTTCCTCTTATATTTTAGACAAAATTCAGCTTTTTTTTCCGAATCGTACCAAAATCTAATCATCAGTAGGGTAACCCATAAGTGACTTATTTATCAAGCATTATGAAATTAGGTTTATTGCTTTTTCAGCTGAAGTGGATAAAGGCAATTTTTGCTGGCCATTTTGCAAAAAAAAGGATATTTTTTTTATCCCGAATTGTACCAAAATTTAATCAGCACCAGGGTCACCCACGAGAAACTTACCTACCTCATTTTATGAAATTCGGTCCATTAGATTTTCAATTCAAGTGGATACATACATTGCATAGATAGTCATAGATAGACACATAGACACAGATATTCGTCAAGAAACAGTTTTTTCGTGTTCTAGAGGACCCAAAACGTGTAAATTAGTTGAAAACTTAAGTTAACAATTTTAGACACGTTTCCAATACTTACTCTATAAATTACCATGTATTGCAGGGAAAGTAAAAATTGTTTGTTGTACCTTTGAAAAAATATATGTCAAGAACATATAGTTGATCGTACACCAATAAAGTTTATTAAGAACATTTTGTAGTTTTTTTCTGTGAATGAATGTACAAAATTAATTAAATAATAATAGACGAAAGAATGCTAGAGAACACATTTCTTCGATTTATAAGTCTTTTTAAGACAAGATTTTAGATTAAGATTTTAGATTTTTCCAAATCTGCTATTTAAACTTATATATTAACAGAAGATTCTTATCTGGTTGTCTGCCTGTGTGTGTGTTGTCTGTAAAGAAATATTAAGCTTTGGACAGCCACGGAATTAGGTACAGAGTTAGGTAAGCTCCCGGTGCAATATACCTGGGCGAGATTCTTCTTGTTTTCGAATTAGTTTTTTAGTAATTTTATGATGAATCACAATTTTGAGCGATTGAAGTGATCGATCTCATTCATCGAAAACATTTTCAGTGAGTTCCTGGCTAGAAATCACTGGAGAGACCAAAGCATGATCTTTCTAACGATTTTTGAACTGAATCCGTAGGATAAAACCTTCATATTTATTTATTTAGTTTCAAAAGTGACAAAATATACATTTCTTAATTTGTTTGTTTCCTATTTCGTCACATCCGAAAATGGAAGATTAGTACACATTATATTTTTACATTCCTTATATACAATAATGTATACGGAAAGTATTGAGACGGGGTCGAAAATTCCAACTCGAGTTTTCGACAGGAGAGCACGTTTCAAGCTTCCCTGATCACGAATCGAACATTTTTGAGATGATGTCTGTGTGAAAGTGTGTGTGTGTGTATGTGTGTCAGTGAGTCTGTGGAGACGATAACTGACGAATGAATAAACCGATTCGAACGAAATTTAGTACAAAAATCACAATCCATGAATACTGGAAGCCTGTTGATTTTATACGCAATCGAATGTTCAGTACCCCTCTAAATTTTCGAGTGAAATTTTGAAAAAATCATTAAAAATTCAAAACCTTCAATAAAGTTACGCAAATAGACATGTCTAATGTAATTTTTCATTAAAAAAAAGATTGACACCAGTTTTAGAACGCTAGCATGAACCGTTCTCGAGATATTGCACATTTTTCAAAAGAATTATCAAAAAATCATGTAAAATAAAAAAAAAGTATTACCTATTGAGAAACATGTTCACTTTTCATATGTAATGTCATGCGATAAATTTGGTGACATCATTCTCGCTGTTCTAGCTCGTTCCATTCATGAGAAAGGATACTTTGAGTAATACTTTTGTATTTGAACGCCAATAGTCATTTATCTGCTGTAAGAATAACGTATTTCTCCATCCATAACGCGTCGCGAGATTTTGGCAACGAATTTGGCGGAATGTCGCCAACTTGGCGACTTGTTTAAATGTTGCTAAATTAATGAAAATACCGCCAAATGGATAAAAATGAGGCTAACTCAATGAAAATGACGAAAATTCAATATCTTGGAAATAATATATCTACTATAAGAATAACCTATTGTTTTTACTTTTAAAGTAGTAAATTCATTGCATTATATAAGGAAAGTCATGTGTTGTTAACATCAGATTTTTTCTAAACTATGGGAGTATATCTTTGAATTCTAATAAAATCAATTTAAGCACTATATTAACTGATTATTTTTTTTTGGATTTTCAAGCAAACGCATAAAATGGAAGTGCATTTTATTTTTCTGCTGTTGCTATGGGGTTGCACGTCGCTAAGCAGAAAAAATGAAAGAATGTTAGAGAACATATTTCTGCGATTTATAAGTGTTTTTAAGCCATTTCCAAGATTTTGCATTTTTTCCAAATCTGCTATTTTAATCTTATATATTAAAAGAAGATTCTTATCTGTTCGTCTGCCTGTGTATGTGTTGACTGTAAAGAAAATTAAGTTTTGACAGCCACGGAATTAGGTACAGAGTTAGCTAAGCTCCCGGTACAATATACCTGGACGAGAATCTTCTTAATTCCGAATTTGTTTTTTTAGTAATTTTATGGTGAATCACAATATTGAGCGATTGAAGTGATTGATCTCATTGATCGAAAACATTATCAGTGAGTTCCTAGCTAGAAATCACCGCAGAGACCAAAGCATGTTCTATCTAACGATTTTTGAACTGAATCCGTAGGATAACTCCTTCATATTTATTTAGTTTCAAAAGTGACAAAATATACATTTCTTAATTTGCTTGTGTCCTATTTCGTCACATCCGAAAATGGAAGATTAGTACACTTCATATTTTTTCAAAACTATGAGAGTATATCTTTGAATAACAAAATCAATTTAATCACTATATTTTCTGATTTTTTGTGAATTTTCAAGCAAATAAAATGGAAGTGAATTTCATTTTTCTGCCTTTCCTCTGGGTTTGAACGTCCCTAAACAGAAAAAGTGATCATGCACATGCGTGGTGGCAAAACATGCGATTTGAAAGTTGAATAGTGTTAAATCTGATTATCTATCATTTAAGTAGAGTGCGTTTATGTAGACCTAGAAAACGGCGGAAAAAACTTTCCAGTAATAGAATAAAATTATACTTTCAGCAAATTCCAATAATTTGATGAATATGCCTGTAATGGCAAAACATCACCGTAAAAATTATTTGAATAAAGTAAGGATTCCAAACAATAAAAGTCAATTTCTCTTCCTGCTCCACTATTCGAACTTAACATTAAATGTGCTTTTCATACAGGGCAATAAGTTTGACTTATGATGCGCATTCTTATCGTTTCATTAAAAATAAAATATATGTTTGCGTAATTCGTAACATTTCAAAAGAAAATTTAATATGTAAGAATAATTTAAGATTTCTACGCCATTAATAAGAAGCTGTATGTAACATACATAAGAAGCCGTAGGTGTAATGCAGCGATAACTTGCATCTATTTATATAAGAACATTTCTAATAAATGAATAATAAATACATATTTGGTATAAATTAGTAATAATATTTAACTTTAAAATTCATACTTACAATATGTAGTGATATTTAAAGAATATATATATATATATATATATGCAAGTATAGATGAGCACCCCCCCCCCAAAAGAGGGGGGTGTTCATCTATACTTGTAGATTTGTACCTCAACTATTATGAAAGCCAATCACATCTTACTAATGAAATCATATACCTACGTTATGTGGATGATTTGATAGTCGGATATGAAGATGTGAATTATAGAATGAATTTTGATTTCTACCCACCAAACTTAATTTTGAAAGAAAGTCCAACTACGCTTAAAAATGTAGTGGTATTTTTAGATTTAAGCATCGATTTCAGTAAAATACCTGTAAATTTTACTATCTATGATAAAAGAAAAAAAAAATAATATACCTATCAACGGTCTGATAAATTGGAATTCCAATCTTCACTTGAATATATTTGGGACTGTATTCTTGGGGGGATTGGCTAGAATACAGAGAATTATCAACAATGAAGTCATCCGTATTGATTTTGATAGGACATTTCTACAACAAGCATATCTACAGCAATACCCCATTCCTTTTATGCTACATTAAATTGATAATTTCTATGGTAATAATAATGCATATTGTTCAAAGTTAAAATCAATTTGGTCGATGAAGGTTCGCATACTATGAATAACAGGACCGCAGAACGATAGCACGCAGATATATACAGGTCATTGTAGTCTGAAGGACTAGTTAGCCATCCAGTAATGGTCTTTATCTTATCATTGGACATTTCTTTTTCAACGGTCTTGTGATGATTGTTATTGTCACTCCGGAGGTTGGCTTCAGACAGGGCTGGCGTATAACACTTCAATATCTTTAATAACTTCCAATTTCCATCTTATATATATATATATATATATATATATATATATATATATATATATATATATATATATATATATATATATATATATATATATATATATATATATAGCGTGAGTTTTATAGCAAAAAGCAACGAGGAAAGGCCGGAAAAGCAGAGCATGGAGAGGACAGGACAAGGAAAATTCATTAAAGAATAGTATATCTGTCAGAAAGGTCTTCAAGGGCACAATCTAGACAGATATACTAAAATCCGTTATTTCTACGATTGTATTAAAACACGTAGTTAAAATTTTATGCAATCTGTGCCCAACAACGGAATAAACGAGAAAAGCAGAAAAAATACCAACTAGGACAAAATTCAACTTTAAAATTATATATATTAACATTATATAAAAAATAAAATTATTTAAAATTATATAAAATAATATATAACAATATAGCGCATAAATGCACAAACTTGCAAGAAAGAGAAGTATATATATATATATATATATATATATAGCTATCTAAATGGAAAATGGAATATATTGCAAAGAAGAGTAAAGTACCACAAATTGGCTGGGGGGTTGTGACCCCGACTCCTACGGTTAAGCAATGCTTCAACTCTCCGGTTAAGCACTGGTTCACGCAGCGGCAACACTCAAGGGAGCCGGTACATTGCCCATTAATTATATAAAATAATATAACCAACATCAAAAAACACAAGACCTCACAATAAACAAGAAAGACTAATACACAGAGTAAAGAGTAAAGTACCACAAATTGGCTGGGTGGGTTGTGACCCCCACTCCCCGGTGAAGCAATGCATTACGCCGCGGCAACACTCCCAGGAAACGGTACATTACCCATTAATTATATAAAATCATATAACCAACATCGACCAATGTTGTTTATATGATTTTAATCAGAACCAATGTTGGTTATATGATATGAATAATTCGAGTAGAGCCATACTTTGGCTAATTTTTTCTTTAATACTTTTTAATAAAGAACTTATAAAAATCAAACATATGAAATAAAACATACCTCGAACTCATTCAGTGAGGCACTATTTATAAAGATTTTCAGGACATTTTTTAAAATAAGACATTGCTTAGTTTTTAAATATCTAAAGTGCATTCTTAGAAACAACTATTGTATTGTATACTAAGTTCGAATTATATCAGAAAAACGTTCGACATATATACATAAAGAAGTGGCACGCGTTTAATAATGCATATATTTTTAAAAGATAAAGGGATACATTTTCGTAGCTTGAAAAGGTATTTGAAAGCATTCGAATATAGTTATTTTCTAATTCAATACATTTCTTTAAATCTCTTGAGAAAAACTTATTTTTTCCCAATTCTTCCTTAATTTGTACGTTATTTAAATAAAAAATATAATGTGGGCAGCACATGACTTTCCCTGCAGACTTTTATATCCACGTTCTATTTTAATTAAATTTAATTCACTTTTAATTCAAATGTCGTTCTCATTTGTTAACTGGACTTATTTTCAAAGGTGGCGTAAAGAAAATGCGAAAAAACTAAAATATCATGTGAATAGCTAGCCCTAGTGTAATGGGGTTGGTCTTATTCTTTTCTGAGTTAAAAATTATGTATAAAATTACGTATAAATTTAATGGATATATTTGAGCATACATATTTTTTATTTTAGATTTTGACGATTATTGCGAGCCATTTTTTTAAAAAAAGTCAGGGTTTTATTTCCGAATCATACCAAAATCTAATCAGCACCAGGGTGACCCACAAGCGACTTATCTACCGAATTTTGTGAAATTCAGTCCATTTGTTTTTCAGCTAGAATATATACAGGCTTTTGTGGGCCATTTCGCAAAAAAGTTTATCTCTAATCGCACCCAAAACTAATCAGCACGAGATTCGCCCACAAGTGACTTACCTACTAAATTTTATGAAATTCGGTGAATTTGTTTTGTAGTTAGAGTGGATACAAAATATGCACAGACAGCCAGACACACAAACACACATACCACACACACACAAACACACATACTGTAATGTCAATATTCAAATCGAATTACTTTTATGTAAAATATATAAATTTATGTATTATATTTCTTTATATACAGTTCTGTTACAGATTTTAGTTCTGCCTTGAAAACCCCCCTTTTTGTCGTTTTATGTGTTCTTTTGGAACATATATTCTTAAACCGAAATCAAAATCATTTCTAACATATTATTTAAAATATGCGAGCGCTTTGAGAGTTATTTCTTCTGTTGAGTTCAAGGTCTTTTGGCAGTCGAAAATGGAAGTGCCAATGTAAATAATTTCGTAGTTTCTATACATTTGTGCTGCAGACGATAATGAGGTTTTGCAACGGATGTTTATAGCAGGTGGTTCTCCAGACATTCTGTCGAGACATGCTGGCGTTTGGCCGTGAGAACCTTTTCTCGGCGGGAAATATCATGAATGTTTTCTATTGGTTGTGACGGACTGGAAGCTCTCGTCCAGGTCCGTGGCTGAAAAGGTATAAAAGCCGTGTGCACCTTTTCTCGCTCTTATGCTCCTTACGACTCTGTAGGCAGTTCACAATAGCAACGCTCACTCCGGATCTCGGGAGTCTGACCTCCAGGCAGATTCCTAGAGATTCGTGAGCTGAGGAATGTTGCCTTTCTAACGACCATTTTTGGTACGATCCCGAGGTTCATACCGGGAATGAAATAACATAACGTCGAAACTGCACGTAGAGCGAACCCGATGCTCATTCCGGGACTAATACCTTAACATCGAGCTGGCTGGTGGAATGCTCCCGAGGCTCATACCGGGAAGGTAAATCGTATCGTCGCTACCCGAGTAGTTCTAGTGAATGACGCCATCCGTCCAGGCTGGGCCATTCTGGAGAATCTCTGCATGTGTGTGCCGGCCTTTCGTTGTGAAACACCGATTTATCGCCGTGTGGGCGATTGGTTGATGTTGAGAATTACGACCTTACTTACGTCGACTTGATGACCGGGGTAAGCGACCTTTATATTTTGATCAAGATAGGCCAGATGTGGAGAGTGAAACCATCCATTGTATTCTGTAGCTTCAATTTAATGCATATTCTAATATTATAATTTCTGTTTTGATTAATTATCAAAAATGCTTTCTTTTAACTCTCAGAGTGCTCATCCCAGTAATTTGACCATACCAATTTTTGATATCATTATAATATGTGGTTTACCACCTTTTATTACATTATGGAAGTTTTGAGGCCAAAGGCGCTTTGATGAAACCTGCGCATGTGTCCAGTGGTGTGCTGAGAGATTCAGCTGTTGTATTTGAAATACATAGTGAATTTAACTTCTTGAATAAATGAAAATTCATTTTAACTTCTAAATTCTATTTATTTATTTGTGTATTGTAATTTCTTTTGTGTTTTGTGAAGAAGACGTTCCTTTAGGTAAGGTTTTGATTTTAAATGTTTTTAGGTTCTTCTGGGCTGTAGGTCATCGCGGAGATTTACTTCTCCCGACAGGAGTGTGTGGACCTGTGGGTTATTTTTGCGGCATTTTTGATCATGGTTTTTGTAGTGGTGCTGGTGCTGGTGTGGCTAAATTCTAAATTAAGAGGTCACGTCTTAACCCCCGCCATTACACATACCACGCACACAGAGACGTCACGCTAAAAATGGTTTTTTCGTATTCTAGAGGTCTCGAAACGCGTAGATCCGTCGAAAATTCGAGTTGCGATTTTCGGCATGATTGCAATACTTTCCCTATACATTACTATGTATTGCAGGGAAAGTAACAAAAATGTTACTTTGTAATGTTACTTTAAAAAATGAAAGACGCTATTTTCAGAAAACTGACACCAACTGTTTCACAGAAGCATTAAATTTTATCTAATTTAGGCTAGAATCTGCTAAAATTTTAAATGCGATGTTCATAGTTTTCATATAAAAATTTCTTGTCCAGGTCCGTGGCTGAAAAGGTATAAAAGCCGTGTGCACCTTTTCTCGCTCTTATGCTCCTTACGACTCTGTAGGCAGTTCACGATAGCAACGCTCACTCCGGATCTCGGGAGTCTGACCTCCAGGCAGATTCCTAGAGATTCGTGAGCTGAGGAATGCTGCCTTTCTAACGACCATTTTTGGTACGATCCCGAGGTTCATACCGGGAATGAAATAACGTCGAAACTGTACGTAGAGCGAACCCGATGCTCATTCCGGGACTAATACCTTAACATCGAGCTGGCTGGTGGAATGCTCCCGAGGCTCATACCGGGAAGGTAAATCGTATCGTCGCTACCCGAGTAGTTCTAGTGAATGACGCCATCCGTCCAGGCTGGGCCATTCTGGAGAATCTCTGCATGTGTGTGCCGGCCTTTCGTTGTGAAACACCGATTTATCGCCGTGTGGGCGATTGGCTGATGTTGAGAATTACGACCTTACTTGCGTCGACTTGATGACCGGGGTAAGCGACCTTTATATTTTGATCAAGATAGGCCAGATGTGGAGAGTGAAACCATCCATTGTATTCTGTAGCTTCAATTTAATGCATATTCTAATATTATAATTTCTGTTTTGATTAATTATCAAAAATGCTTTCTTTTAACTCTCAGAGTGCTCATCCCAGTAATTTGACCATACCTATTTTTGATATCATTATAATATGTGGTTTACCACCTTTTATTACATTATGGAAGTTTTGAGGCCAGTGGCGCTTTGATGAAACCTGCGCATGTGTCCAGTGGTGTGCTGAGAGATTCAGCTGTTGTATTTGAAATACATAGTGAATTTAACTTCTTGAATAAATGAAAATTCATTTTAACTTCTAAATTCTGTTTATTTATTTGTGTATTGAAATTTCTTTTGTGTTTTGTGAAGAAGACGTTCCTTTAGGTAAGGTTTTGATTTTAAATGTTTTTAGGTTCTTCTGGGCTGTAGGTCATCGCGGAGATTTACTTCTCCCGACAGGAGTGTGTGGACCTGTGGGTTATTTTTGCGGCATTTTTGATCATGGTTTTTGTAGTGGTGCTGGTGCTGGTGTGGCTAAATTCTAAATTAAGAGGTCACGTCTTAACCCCCGCCATTACACATACCCCGCACACAGAGACGTCACGCTAAAAATGGTTTTTTCGTATTCTAGAGGTCTCGAAACGCGTAGATCCGTCGAAAATTCGAGTTGCGATTTTCGGCATGATTGCAATACTTTCCCTATACATTACTATGTATTGTAGGGAAAGTAACAAAAATGTTACTTTGCAATGTTACTTTAAAAAATGAAAGACGCTATTTTCAGAAAACTGACACCAACTGTTTCACAGAAGCAGTAAACTTTTATCTAATTTAGGCTAGAATCTGCTAAAATTTTGAATGCGATGTTCATAGTTTTCATATAAAAATTTCTTTATCAAGTTAAATCTCAATTAATATTATTTGTCATAAATAAGTCTAATGTTTTGTTTTTCAAATTGATTTGAAAAATGTAATTAATTTTTTGGAAACAAATTATTATAAACACGATATTTGTTTAGTACAATAGCATTAAAATCCGATATAATCCCTTTGTAGTGTAATTCCGGGACAGATGCTGCATCCGATATAGATTGGGCATGAACTCTACTTCTGAGACCTACCGTAAGATGGTAATGCAGTCGTAACAGTAATGGTGCGTCATTTAGTGTTTCAAACGTGTTTGATAAAAGTATTGTGTTCCTATGCCTTTTTATTTTATCTGCATAACATGGTAATGCGTAAGGAAAGTATTGAAATCATGCCGACAATCGAACTCGAGTTTTCGACGGAGCTACACACTTTTGAACCTTTAAAATAAGAAAATATATTTTTAGCGTGACGTCTGTGTATGTGTCTGTCTGTCTGTGCGTGTGCGTCTGTCTGTGCAATATATTTATAGACTCTGACTCAATCAATATACCGAATTTCATAAAATTTGGTGGGCAATTCACTCGGGTGTGATCCTGGTGCTGATTAGTTCTAGGTATGATTCGGGAAAAAAGAACTCTCTTTTTTTGCGAAATGGCCCGCAAAAATCGCCCGTAAAAAAAGTATCCACTCTAGCTAAAATACTAATTGACCAAATTTCACAAAATTTGGTAGATAACTTACTTGTGGGATACTCTGGTGTTAAGGAGGTTTTGGTACGATACGGAAAAGAATAACATGCCATTTTTTATGAAATGACCCGCAAAAATCCCCAAAATATAGAAAAAGACTACGTATATTCAAATATATCAATTAAAGGCTTGTTTTATACGTAATTGTTTTGAGGGGGAATATAATAAGACCAACTTCATTACTCTATGACTAACCGTTCTCGAGATATTTGAGATTTCTTGCATTTTTGTTACGCTGCCTTTAGAAAAATATCCAATTACCAAATAAAAAGAATAAATTAATCAAAAGTGGAAAATTGGTGTTATTTTGTGCAATTAAACTCAATTTAATGAATTATTAAAAAATTCAGAAAACATGAATTCTGCAGAAGAAGTCATGTGCTGCCCACATCAGATTTTTTCACCTGAAATTGACAAATATTCAAGATGAATCGCAGAATTTTTCATGAAACACTTTAATGTGCTACTTCAGATTGTAAATTATAGTCGAAACTCTAGAAATGCCAGTGGATTCCTTGTGTGAGAGAATCATAGTCTTCATGTAGAGTGTTTTTATTGTGATTTCTCAATGTTTGAATCCAAGGTCAGTAAGAAGGGAGGAACGGACTCTTTCACTTTGAAATGGGTACAGTCAAGTTTTATTTGAAAAATAAATAAAATTTTCAAAATTATGCTATTAAGCCAATTTTCATCCAACTCCGTTGTGCATTAATGTCATTGTTTTGTCTGAGTTAGATGTATTCTTAAACCGAGTTTAAAATAAAAAAATCTGATGTGAGCAGCACATGACTTTCCCTGCAGACTTATATTAAGGTTCTCTTTATTTTAATTAAATTCATTTCACTTTTAATTCAAATTTCGTTCTCATTCGGTAACCGGACTTATTTTCGAAGGTGGCTTAGAGAAAATACGAAAAACTAAAATATATCGAGAACGGCTAGTCCTAGTGTAATGGGGTTGGTCTTATTGTTTTCGTCGTTAAAAATTATGTATTAAACAAGCATTTAAAGGATATATTTGAGTATACCTAGTTTTTTAGTTTAGATTTTGACGATTTTTGAGGGATATTTTGCAAAAAAAGGCAGGTTATTTTTTTCCGAACCGTACCAAAATCTAATCAGCACCAGGGTCACCCACAAATGAAGTGACTCATCTACCGAATTTTGTGAAATGCGGTCCATTAGCTTTTCAGTTAGAGTGAATACAAGCTTTTGCGGGCCATTTCGCAAAAAAAAGGCGGGTTATTTTATACCGAATCGTACCCAAAACTAATCAGCACCAAACTCGCTCACAAGAGACTTACCTACAAAATTTTGTGAAATTCGGTCTAATAGTTTTTTAGTTAGAGGGGATACAAAATCTGCACAGACAGACAGACACACAGACAGACAGACAGACAGACACACATGCACACATACAGACGTCACGCTAAAAATAGTTTTATCGTATTCTAGAGGTCTTGAAACATGTAGATCCGTCAAAAACTCGAGTTGCGATTTTCGACGTGATTCCAATACTCCCCCTATACATTACCATGTATTGCAGCGAAAGTAAAGGCAAATATTTTTCGATTTTAGTCAATTTTTTTATATTATATAAAATTGCAATTTCAATTCTATCTTTTTCATTCATAAATATACATAATTTTTGAAGAAAAATAGTTGGTACGTCCATTAAAATTCATTTATGTTAAACACAGAGAGTCTTCATTATGGTGCACCCGATTCATCCGGGAAAAATTCCACAATGAAGGGATTTACAAAATGTATTATAATTTCTTATTAAGAAGTTAAAAATTTATTTTATTGTGATACATGCATTTTCCAAATGTAAATAAATTAGTATGACTACATACATTTCTTATTTGCGCAACATGGATCTCAGAATATTGATTTAAAAAATCTGATGTGGGCAACACATGACTTTCCTTATATAAAGCAGTGAATTTACTACTTTTACAGTAAAAAAAATAGGTTTTTCTTATAGTAGATACTTATATTCTTTCCAAGATATTGAATTTTCGGCAATTAGTCGTCATTTTCATTGATTTAGCGTCATTTTAATCCATTTGGCGAGATTTTCGTTAATTTGACAATATTTAAAAAGTCGCCAAGTCTGCGACATTCCGCCAAATTCGTCTCCGAAATCTCGCCAAGCTTCACTGACGGAGAAATAAGTTATTCTTATAGCAGATAAATGACTATTAGCGTTCAAATACAAAAGTATTACTCGAAGTATATTTTCACATGAATGGAACGAGCTAGATCCACGAGAATGATGTCACCCAATTTACCGCATGGTATTACATATGAAAAGTGAACATATTTCTCAATAGGAAATATATTTTTTTTATTTTATATGACTTTTTGATAATTTTTTTGAAAAATGTACAATATATCGAGAACAGTTAATATTATCGTTCTAAAATTTATGTTAATCATTTTCGAATGAAAAATTACATACAAAATATCTATTTGCGTAACTTTATTAGCGGTTTTGATTTTTTGACGATTTTTCAAAATTTCCCTCGAAAATAGGGGTTCTGAGGGAGGTTCTGGGCATTTGATTACGTTTAAAAACAATAGGATTCTAGTGTTTACGGATTGTTATTTTTGTACCAAATTTGGTTAGAATCGGTCCATTCGTTTGTCAGTTACCATCTCCACAGACTCACTGACTGACTGACACACACACACACACACACACACACACACACACACACACACACACACACACACACACACACACACACACACACACACACACACACACACACACACACACACACACACACACACACACATACTTTCACACACACACACACACATATATATATATATATATACACACACTTACACATCACTTTAAAAATGTTTTATTCGTGATCAGGGATGCTTGAAACGTGATTTCCCGTCGAAAACTCGAATTCGAATTTTCGACCCCGTCACAATACTTCCCTTATACATTATGTATATAAGGAAAGTAAAAAGTGCACTGTCTATCCCGGATGTACCATATTTATCAATTGTCCGATTCAAATAACATTAAAAAATTTTATTTCAATAACTTAATTCTTTTGATAGACATAAAGTCAATAGAATGGAGAGTGAAAATGCCAGTATCTCGTGAAGGCTCGTGATAATTCCTAACATCTAATTCGTGATAATTTTAACAATTGTATGAAAATATATCTAATGGATAATGTGCGTAAAATGTGCACTCACGTGATCATAGAAAAATATTAATTTTTTCATAATTTTAGAAGTTTTATCTAAAAAATCCTTTAGCGCTTAGAAAACGATTTGAGTCGAAGTCTTATATATGAAGACTTTAAATGAAACACTAGAAGGAACATTACCATTTATTAACCATTACTTTCTTTCATCTTGTGTAGCGATTTTGTACTTCCGAGAAAATCAAGCTTTGAAAATCTGAGAGGATTGAAAGTCCTTTTTCTCTATTCATCCTTGCTTTCCTTTCAAATCTTTACTTATATGTCTACTTGCATAAAATTGTTATATGCATTCTTAGAAGAGAAAATATACCCCTCTAGAAATAGTAATGGCTAATTAACTATTGTAAATAATAAATAGGATACATTATTTGAAATTTTCATTATTTTGAATTATCCAAATTAATTGGTCATATGTCAAATTTAAACACTTATTATAAGACAATAAACCCGTTTTAAAGATCTAAGAATGGATTGATGCAAAAATTAAATGTTTAAATGATCATAAATTAGGTAATATATTTTAATATTAAATAGAAATAACACTAAAAATTCTAAGAAACGGAAGACATTGAAAAATATTTTCAAGGGACTTTGATTAAGTTAGAATTTCATGCATGTATTCAAAGAACTTTAATTCAATTTTATCTCATTCTAAAAAATGTAAAACTATAAAAATGGTTCATTTTATTATTGTGTATAATGAAAAAGTCTCAAATTGGAGTTAAAAATGAATGAGACTTTTAAAAGACTATTAAACTATTCAGGAACAATATCCATTGATTAGCATGTTATCTTCGTAAAAAAACCCTTTAAAGTTTGTTTGTTTAGCTTCGATTTAAGTAAACACAGAGAGTGTAAAATATACTCATTATTCCCTTGTTTTTAAAAACTAAAAATATATAACAAGTTTTTCTTTTCATATTTCAGATACGATAATTATATAAACGAATTAAAATTTCCGAAAGTTTCGCTAAACTCGAATTACTTTTGTAAGATACACAATGACCAAATTTTGTTTAAAATAGAGAATTATACCTTTTCGATTTTAGGCAGATATTTTTTATAAATATTGTAATGAAAGACTAACTCTACTAAAAATGTAAAAAACTTGAATTTACAAATAGCTTCATTAGCAGTTAATAGGATGCATTACGCTTTGCTTAGAAATAAAATAATTTTTTTTTTATAAAGGTGTTTATAAATTGTAGTTTGAATGAAACTGTTTTATGTCACAGCAAATTCCATATCAACTTTTTGTGAGACATTTCTCAACTAAATTGTGCTTGAAATCAGTGAATACCTTCGTAAAACTTATGTTTCTATCATTCTTATAATAAATTGTTAGTGAGTTAAAAAGAAATAGTATTTTTATTTCAATTTATTTCACATCTCAATCAGCATGTATTATGAACTTTTGCATGTATTCAGCATGTATTGTGAACTGTTTTAAATATATTAAATTAGCCGAAGAAGAAAAACGTTTGCCGTCGTATTTACTTACAAAACTTTTCCAAACTCATTTATTGAGATAAAAATTCACTCCCAAAAGAAGTGTTGGAATTATCAAGCTATTTATAATCTAATACCAACTAATATTTGTTTAAACATATATTTCACAAAATATTTATCGATGTTTTTAGAATTTAATCACAAAACTACTATGTTTTGAACGTCAATGTTATTTAAATAAAAGAATAAAAGTGTATTTAAGGGACTATATTAAAAATATTGGATAATCATGTATTACTTTTTATCAAAAAACATGTGCTCAGCCTTTATAACGCATGACACGCCTTAAAAATAATCAATTTATATATTGTAAAAACAAAATGTGCTATACAATATCTATATTTATGTGTTTTCGTAGTGATAAATCAAGAGTAAAGCAATGCGCACTAAAATTTTCATACCATAGGAAGAAATATAGATATGTGAATATTCCACTACAGACAGTGATTTTGAAGCGTAAGGTAGTTGCTTGGACGGAAAGGAAGAGCCACATAATTTAGACCGGAACACAGTGGGGGAGGCATCCGCAGGGATCATGCCTTCATTCCCCTAGTACCAACCTCTTGGAAGGACTTACAGACTCACCTGTTTAACGTGATCGTACTCCGCGTGAACCCGGCGTCAGTTTTGGCAGCGGAGGGAATCGAAACAAAATGTGCTATACAATATCCATATTTAAGTGTTTTCGTAGTGATAAAAAAAGAGTAAGGCAATGTGCACTAAAATTTTCATATCATAGGAAGAAATATACACATGTGAATATTCCACTACAGACAGTGATTTTGAAGCGTAAGGTAGTTGCTTGGATGGAAGGGAAGAGCCACCCAATTTAGACCGGAACCCAGTGGGGGAGGCATCCGCAGGGATCATACCTTCCTTCCCCTAGTACCAACCTCTCGGAAGGACTTACAGACTCACCTGTTTAACGTAATCGTACTCCGCGTGAACCCGGCGTCAGTTTTGGCAGCGGAGGGAATCGAAACAAAATGAGCTATACAATATCTATATTTATGTGTTTTCGTAGTGACAAAAAAGAGTAAGGCAATGTGCACTAAAATTTTCATACCATAGGAAGAAATATACACATGTGAATATTGCACTACAGACAGTGATTTTGAAGCGTACGGTAGTTGTTTGGACGGAAGGGAACAGCCACCCAATTTAGACCGGAACCCAGTGGGGGAGGCATCCGCAGGGATCATACCTTCCCTCCCCTAGTACCAACCTCTCGAAAGGAGTTACAGACTCACCTGTTTAACGTGATCGTACTCCGCGTGAATCCAGCGTCAGTTTTGGCAGCGGAGGGAATCGAAACAAAATGCGCTATACAATATCTATATTCATGTGTTTTCGTAGTGATAAATAAAGAGTAAGGCAATGTGCACTAAGATTTTTATACCATAGGAAGAAGTATAGACATGTGAATATTCCACTACAGACAGTGATTTTGAAGCGTAAGGTAACTGCTTGGACGGCCGGGAAGAACCAGCCAATTTAGACCGGAACCCAGTGGGGGAGGCATCCGCAGGGATCATACCTTTCTTCCCCTAGTACCAACCTCTCGAAAGGACTTACAGACTCACCTGTTTAACGTGATCGTACTCCGCGTGAATCCGGCGTCAGTTTT
Source organism: Amaurobius ferox (assembly GCA_951213105.1). NCBI lineage: Eukaryota > Metazoa > Arthropoda > Arachnida > Araneae > Amaurobiidae > Amaurobius > Amaurobius ferox. The sequence continues at coordinate 94,139,536 of OX578144.1, read as the reverse complement.
GGCAGCGGAGGGAATCGAAACAAAATGTAAAATACAATATCTATGTTTATGTGCTTTCGTAGTGATAAATAAAGAGTAACGCAATGTGCACTAAAATGTTTATACCATAGGAAGAAGTATAGACATATGAATATTCCACTACAGACAGTGATTTTGAAGCATAAGGTAACTGCTTGGACGGCCGGGAAGAACCAGCCAATTTAGACCGGAACCCAGTGGGGGAGGCATCCGCAGGGATCATACCTTCCTTCCCCTAGTACCAACCTCTCGAAAGGACTTACAGACTCACCTGTTTAACGTGATCGTACTCCGCGTGAATCCGGCGTCAGTTTTGGCAGCGGAGGGAATCGAAACAAAATGTAAAATACAATATCTATGTTTATGTGTTTTCGTAGTGATAAATAAAGAGTAACGCAATGTGCACTAAAATGTTTATACCATAGGAAGAAGTATAGACATATGAATATTCCACTACAGACAGTGATTTTGAAGCATAAGGCAACTGCTTGGACGGCCGGGAAGAACCACCCAATTTAGACCGGAACCAAGTGGGGGAGGCATCCGCAGGGATCATACCTTCCTTCCCCTAGTACCAACCTCTCGGAAGGACTTACAGACCCAGCTGTTTAACGTGATTGTACTCCGCGTGAACCTGGCGACAGTTTTGGCAGCGGAGAGAATCGAACCCGGGCCTACCGAGTGCAATTGCCGAGCGCTAACCACTGGGCTACCGCGCCCACGGGATGATCTATAATAGTATAAAACCAAATGTAACCACATAAGAAGACATCAGACACTGTGATTTACCATATTGGGTTTAAATGCATACAATTATTCTGTATTCTGGGTTATAATAATTGTTAGATTACAAATGTTCATGGTATTGCTCAAATTGTTCGCGGGTACAAAAATATTTTTGATATGCATTGCATGAATGAATGGTTAGTTTAGTTATTTTATTTACATTATAGCATATCCAACATCTATTTCGCTTTCTTCTTGAACCTTCCAAGATATCATCAGCAAATACATGAAGTTTGTCAGGTGCATTTTTACTTTCCCTGCAATACATGGTAATGTATAGGGAAAGTATTGGAATCATACCGAAAATCACAACTCGAGTTTTCGACGCATCTACACGTTTCGAGACCCCTAGAATACGAAAAAACCATTTTTAGCGTGACGTCTGTGCGTGTGTCTGTCTGTCTGTCTGTCTGTGTGTCTGTCTGTCTGTCTGTGTGTCTGTCTGTCTGTCTGTGTGTCTGTCTGTCTGTGCAGATTTTGTATCCACTGTAACTAAAAAACTAATGGACCGAATTTCACAAAATTTGGTAGGTAAGTCACTTGTGGGCGGGGCTGGTGCTGATTAGTTTTGGGTACGATTCGGAATAAAAGAACCCGCATTTTTTTTTGCGAAATGGCCCGCAAAAGCTTGTATCCACTCTAGCTGAAAAACTAATTGACCGAATTTCACAAAATTCGGTAGATGAGTCACGTATAGGTCACTCTGGTGCTGATTAGATTTTGGTACGATTCGGAAAAAAATAACCTGCCTTTTTTTGCAAAACGGCCCGCAAAAATCTTCAAAATCTAAACTAAAGAACTAGGTATACTCAGATAAATCCATAAAATGCCCGTTTAATACGTAATGTTTAACGACGAAAATAATAAGACCAACCCCATTACACTAGGACTAGCCGTTCTCGAGATATTTTAGTTTTTCGTACTTTCCCTACGCCACCTTTGAAAATAAGCCCGGTTACCGAATGAGAACGAAAATTCAATAAAAGTGAAATAAATGTAATTAAAATAAAGAGAACGTGGATATAAGTCTGCAGGGAAAGTCATGTGCTGCCCACATCAGATTTTTATTATTATACTCAGTTTTAAATTGTGCATAGTTATTAGCATGGTTTGCGAGAATTTCATCACAGGCTAATAAAGTGAAATCTCTTAGTCCTAATTTTTTTGAATGATATATATTATAAAATACATTGGCGTTTATAAGCATGCTATGAATAATATGGAATCCTAATTTTTTAAACCATGTGTAGCTTTACCTTACACAAATCTCACCAAGAAGATGTCACCCTTTCTCATTAGCTCAAGGTCAGTATGGGCGAAAATCCGTGTGTGAAGCGTCTGCTAACACAAATCCATCTAGGTGCTTAGGGGTTAAAATAGATAGATTATAATTATATTAGAACATTGAGATTTTCAATTTTTCATAGGATAAAGTGAGTGAGAGGAAAATGGGCATAGTTATATTTTCTTATCATCAAATTGATACATTCCTTAAACTAAAGTTCAAAATATTTCAAATTATAAAAGTCATTTTTAACACTTTCCAGCATAGTTGGAAAATGTTTATGACTTTGTTCATTCTGTCTGTCTGCCTGTCCGTTCGCATAATAACAGACGTAAAAATAACTTTATCAAAAGACATTTTAGTACATTGTTCAAACGGTCTGTGGGGCATATTGGAATCTAAATGTATATAATCATACAATTAGTTTTGGATTGATCCAGTGTTGAAAAAGTGAAATCCATCGAACCTTATGGGACCTAATTTTTAAAACATTTTTTAAGGGAAATTAAAATTCACAAATTGATTGGACAACTTTAGGAAATATTCAAATTAACCCATAAAATATAAAAAAATGAGCAAAATAGGGTCGGTAGTCTTTTAAATAAAAATTTAAATAATAATTAAACCCATATTATATATATGGAGTTGTATAAGAATTGCTGAATTTTTTAAGGCAAAATTATGTAGTTCTGGAGTCTGGAATATAGATGATGTGAATGAAATAATCATTGATATTACATAGAGAAGCAGACGATTTTATAGCATTGTCTTTTTCGATGAAGTCTTAGTCATGGAGATAGAAAGTACTTTTACCTGCATGTTTTTAAGTTTGCAAGTAAAATAGACTACTCGTATTTTAATACTGTGATATTTAAAAAAATATCAATCTGAGTGTATCAAATTTAAAGAAGTTTAAATAAAATTGCATTTCAGTTGAAAAGTGTTTCATAATTAATACTTTATGCATGATAAATATTTCTTGTTATTAATACTTACACACATGCATTTTAATATATGTTAAATTACTTTAATAAATGAACAAAAATGTAAAGAACACTACAAAATGCCTATCTTACTATGGTCTATAGGTATCTTCTTTAGGCTAACAGTTAAGTTGGGTCACACATATGGGTAAAACATACATTTCAAATCACCTTAATCATTCATTCACGAATACTTAGCACACAAAGTAGTATATATGTTACTGTGAAAGACCGATGTCTATCAAATGTCGATAGGCTTCGGTGAATTCCACCATTTACATAGTCGCTTATTGTATGTCCGAAATATTTCCTAAATATCATTATTTCTCACTTACACCGGCAAATGTGGGAAATTCAGCATGCACTGATTGTGAATGTTGAATACAAATATTTTTGTTACGTAAGGACAAAAATGCAACTGTTTAAATCAAACTTTATTATTAAAACATATTATGATATTTGTCAAAATAGGAGAAAGCTTAAGTAACAGCACTTGTAAATAAACTCTTGAATTTCAAAAGGACAGTACACTCTAAATGAAAAAATCTGATGTGGGCAACACATGACTTTTCTTATATAATGCAATGAAGTTACAACTTTTGCAGTAAAAAAATGGGTTTTTCTTATAGTAGATACTTATATTCTTACCAAGATATTGAATTTTTGACAATTAGTCGTCATTTTCATTGATTTAGCGTCATTTTAATGAATTTGGCGAGATTTTCGTTAATTTGACAAAATTTGAAAAAGTCGCCAAGTTGGTGACATTCCGCCAAAATCTCACCAAGCTTTACTGACCGAGGAATAAGTTATTCTTATAGCAGATAAATGACTATTGGCGTTCAAATACAAAAGTATTACTCGAAGTATCTTTTCTCAAGAATGGAACGAGCTAGATCCACGAGAATGATGTCACCCAATTTATCGTATGGTATTACATATGAAAAGTGAACATCAATCTGTGTGTGTGTGCGTGTGTGAAGTGAGGTGAAGGCGTGAAGTGAACATCTCAATAGGAAATATATATTTTTTATTTTATATGACTTTTTGATATTTTTTTTAAAAACGTGCTATATCTCGAGAACGGTTCTGGTTAGCGTTCTAAAATTTATATTAATCGTTTTCTAATGAAAAATTACATAAGAAATGTCTATTTGTGTAACTTTATTAGCGGTTTTGATTCCTTGACGATTTTTTTAAAATTTCACTTGAAAATTTAGGAGGGTTCTGTACATTCGATTACGTTTTAAAATGATAGGCTTCTAATGTTTACGGATTGTGATTTTTGTACCAAATTTCGTTTGAATCGGTTGATTCGTTCGTCAGTTATCGTCTCCACAGGCTCACTGACACACACACACACATACTTCACACACACACACACACACACACGCACACACACACAGACATCACTTCAAAAATGTTTGATTCGTGATCAGGGATGCTTGAAACGTGCTCTCCCGTCGAAAACTCGAAATCGAATTTTCAACCCCGTCACAATACTTTCCTTATACATTATGTATATAAGGGAAGTAAAAAGAAAACCATACCAAAAATAAACTTACACATAAATTATGTGATTGACGTTATACAATCTAATTTATTGCAACAACTTAAACTGTTATGACACTTTGAATTGCACAAGAGTTCGACTCCCACCGGAGCTTATATGTGCTTGTCGACATACACCAGCGTTGATCCGAATGTATGAGAATATAACCAAATATTCGGTCTTTCACCGACGTATTTGGTATGTGTTGACATTTACCGGAGAATATTGACATTCTCTAATTTCGGTCTTTCACGGTAACATATACATTCCTTCGCTCTGGTGCAAATTTCGTGGAACTATGTGTTGCTCTTGACAAGTAATCCAGTACTTTCTCCTGCTTGCAGAATGGTAGAAGTAGGGGTTGTATTTCTTGCAGTAGTTAGAAGATCCATCCTCTATTTTGTCTATTCCTTAGGGTCCTGCTTTGGCGTAATGGTTACTTGCATCTGTTTTGTATCGTTTCTGTTTATTATGAGAATGAGATGGACATGCCACTCTTCGTTCTTCACTTCAACCACCAGACTTCTACCGTGCGTAATCTATGTCACTACTGCAGCCACTTGTTAACGTCTTCCTGTGTTGTATGCGTTTATAGAAAATACTGTAGAAGGATAAATAACATTCACTTCTCAATGCAAGTTATTCCAAGGCTGAAGGTGCAGTCTATATATGTTACATATTGTTTTATATATCTGCATATTAAATACATCAATGAATAAACATTTACATATTTAACAAAATTAAAATAACCATTTACATATTAAAAAGTAAACAATAACAAATTACATTTATTAGGCCGCCCAGGCGATGAAGTGGATAGCATCTCCGACTGCTGTCTAGTGGGCTTGGGTTCGAATCCCGAGTAAGGCATGGTTGTTTTCTTGACGATGAAGACAATCCTCCGCCCTCTGGGTCCTCGCTAAATGAGAAGCTGCACCCCCGTTGACCTTCTTCAGTGATGTTGTTTGTGTTAATAAACTTTGTGATCTTGTCTTGTGTCATTCTTTGTCCGTCTTCTGGCATAACTGGTCCTGTTTGTGGTTACACCGAAACAGGAGGTCCTAAGCAACAACAACAACAACAACATTTATTAGAACTAATTATTTATGAAACACATCTTTTAATATCTTGGAAATGCATTATGCCAATAGGCGAAATACTTCTAAAGGAAAGAAAGAGCAATTAGTTGGGAACACCTTCCACCAACGTATATTAATCGGCTATGCTCTCCTGACCTAACAGGTGTGCTACACGTTCATCACACGTGTGCTACACGTTCATCTTTAAATCGAAATCAATTTAAACTTACTTTTAATCGTCTCAAAACACCAGATTCATTCCGTCTGTAATACGGCTTACTAAAGATAGCACCAAATTTCTAAAATTGATTAATTCATCTCAGTTGTTTGAAAAGATAAAAAAAATGTTCACTCCCTCCAGTTTCTACCGCTTTTTTTTCTGCGAGAATATAATCAGTATTAGGCCAACACAAGATTCATATTTTAAGTTACGGGGAGGGGGGGATGAACTACACTTCTATACTTATCTTTCTCGCATGTCTATCGTCCCACCATTCACTCTACCTACTATTTTTGATTGTTTTCTATTCTAGAGAGTTCTGAAGCTGAAGAAAGTTTGATTAGTAGATGTGGTAATCTATTCTATCCTGCTCCGTTTTAGAAACCAAATTTAAGCAATATTTAGTTAAGAATAGATGTTTCCCATGTATTTCAGAACCATCGCTATTGGAATTTCGATAAATATATTTGGAGCAGTCTGGGCCATAGAAGGACAAGAATCACAGCTCGCTACAAACAAAGCTACATATTCACGAACGGAAACCAGTAATCATACCCTACTTTTAAATTGAGGCTTAATTTTTTTCGAAATATATAATCCACTTTCCTTTTTCCTGTATTGCACGCTTTAAAAATATGAACCCTGGTCTTATGTAGGAAGCAAAAATCCAGCTACCCGGTAAGAAATAGGAAGTTTCCTTATTACAAAAAATTTAACGAGAAAAACGTTCTATGTCAGTACTTGTAGCTCTGGGATATGAATTAGTTGGATAATTTTGGAGCTCTGCTATTCTCTATATACATGCCAGAAGTACTTTGATCGGGTCGAAAGTTTAGAATAGACTGACTTTAAGATATTTATTAACTCGTCAATCATGGTATCGTTATTGACGATATATTGTTATTGACTATATTAAAAAAAAACATGCGAAGTTTTAAATTTCATTACGAAACAACGGTAAAGCGTAGAGTTCTGAAATTATACATCTAGAATAATATAGACCCGTATATGTGCATAGCGAGCTTAGCATTTTGATTTAATCCTCAGTTAATTAGATATTGATGAATAAATTTCACTTTTGTCAGCATGGGACAAATATATTAATTAGACGAGCAAATTTACAAATCCTTTGTGATAGATTTCTGGACGAAACGCCACAAAGATGGTCGAGGTCTCAACAATTATATATTTTATTATTGATTACTTTACAGTGTTCCGCAATTATGATTATCATGAATAATTACGATTAAAATGTAATTATTAATTCCGTAAACAATAATATGTCTTATTGTTTATTCTTATACACAATTCACCAACGTAAATGGGAAAACTAATTTTTCCTAATTACGGATAAATTATTTATCTGTTTATTAATACAGCTCAGATTCATTGTTGTATATTACTGTAAAATAACAATTAAGTGGATAAAATCTTATTGCACTAAAAATTGAAATCGAAAAGCTGTAAAACTTTTGAAAAGTGATCAGATATATATGCATCAGACATTGAAGTTTACTATCAAAAAGATGGATGCCAGCTGTGAACATGAAATTACCACACCTCAATATTGAAGCTGCACAGTTTACACCAACAGCAGTAAAGTCATAAATAACATCCAAGTTGACCCCAGGTACTGTGCAGATTATTTTATTACGACTAAAGACGGAGCTCCCAATATCAGTAATAAAACAAAATTTATGAAGTATATATTTATAAACTCCGATTTATATAAATTTTATAATCTAAAGTCCCACGCCTAACTTTCTACACATTTACTGTTACAGATTCCATTGTACTTTATTAAAAAAAAGCAAATGTATCCACCAGATTTTCTTTCAATACCCTTGAAAATCTTTTTACTAGTAGTAACAAAATGAGTTACCAAAGACAACTTCAGCATAAGTAAATTGAAAAATTGGGAAGGTTGTTTACGTGAAAGAAATTTTTATTCCGTCTAAAGAAACATTGTTCCTGGGATGCATGCTGTATCAAAAATACACAGTTTCAGAAGAACTGGCAGAAAATACGAAAAGGAAAATGTTTATATCTGGTGAAAGGTATATTTCAATTTTATGTTATTTTATCTATTTTTAGAGATTTTATTTTATAATTTTAGACGTCTGAAAGGTATCGAATATTTGATATATTGTTACGAACTTGTAAAATGATTACGTCTCCTTTCCACTTTCACTTTCGTGTCATTCGAAACCCAGACGGAAAATATACCCGTACAAGCAATCCCTCATTTAGTTGAAAATCTAGGTTTGCCAAATGCTAAAGTTCGGCGGGGTGTGGCCAGATGGGGCAATTTATCACCAATTCGGCGAATATTCAAAGGTTTGTGGAGCACCAGCAAATTACCGATATTCGACGAGATATGAGAGATTTCCGGACGTTTCTATAGAGAATCTATAAAAGGTGTCATCATTCAGTAAGAGAGCACTTGACGTGATAAGAGCTACATTGAACTGTGATATTCGTCAATGTTTCGAGTATAGCATCAGCTGTTGTGTGAAATTAGTAAAGCATTTGTGTGTTGTTTTACTGTATAGTGCTCCTTTTAACTCTGTGCTTGTAAATAAAATGTTAGACCTCCAGATATTTGGATCCGTTTTTGTATCCGGCGCGTACACTCACGAGTCCAGTTGATACGTTGTAACATTATCTATTTATTAGTGCAAAAGCTACTTTGATTTTTTTTACTTGACGTTTGTTTAAGTATTTTTTTTATTTGAATAAAGGAAATTATTCTTTTCTCCTCAAATACAAGCCAATATGCCAATTTAACTATCAATTTCATGATTAGTGACTAAATACACTGACCAGTGAGGTATGTGTTCATACAGCGGACAATTACTCGTCAGGAATATTTACTTTTAAAAAGCCGGCCGACCTGCAATAGCTATAGAAGATATATTAAGCACTGATTAAAGAACCACGTCAGAGTTTACCGCATGGGTTTAAATCTTTTATTTAATTAATTTTGCGTTGAGTTAATCCACAAATATAGTGAGTATTGAATTATACTCGCAATTATTATTAACCATTGGCCATAAAGCCTCTTAACCTTACTAGGAACTGCAAACAGTATATAGAAATTTTAATACGTAGAAAACCTGTTTATACACGTAGAAAACCATACGTAGAAAACCTGCCTGAATTGTAAATTCAGTTATTTCATTCATTTTTGAAATGGGTACTGTGAAAATAATACAGTATTTGTTGATCATCAGCTGTCCGTAATAGGGAGTAAGGTTTCTGATAGTTATGATAATACATATATATATATATATATATATATATATATATATATATATATATATATATATATATATATATATATATACATATATATATATATATATATATATATATATATATATATATATATGTATATATATATGTATATATGTATATATATATATATATATATATATATATATACATATATATATGTATATATATACATATATATTTATATATGTATATATGTATATATATGTATATATGTATATATATGTATATATATGTATATATATATACATATATATATATATATAAAATAAAAAGCAAACATGGCGAAAATGAGAAAAGGCAATAATAAATAGCTCAAGACTAAAGATCAAGACATGGAGAACAATCAACTGAAACTACACAAAGGTAAGTTCGAAATTGCATTCTCGTCAGGATAGCCGTACAATTCAAATTAAAAGCGAAAGAACAGCCAGTTTCTGACAATGGCGATAGTATTTACCTATGAATACCATTATAACTGTCTACTGGCTAGTGGAAGGAAAAATAATAAAAAACAAGTGAATTATAAACCATAAATATAGAAAAGAGATTAACTCACAAGCACAGCCACCGCGTGGAAGTCTAAACGCTCGCAGGTGAACATTCGACAGAGCATTTTACATATCTTCGTCAAAGCGAGTAGACATCGAAATGAATACATATGAACGAAAAATAATGTGTATGAAGACTTTCAAAAATAGTAAGCAGTATATTATATATATATATATATATATATATACACAAAAATAATGTTTCGGCAGCCGATAATTAACTGAATATATTTCAGAAATGAAGCTGGACTTTTTATGAACGTCCATAATTGTGGCTGTTCTCATAGTTTGCCGATATTATCAACCAAGTAGCTGAAAAAAATGAGTAAGGTTTGTCAAATGTTTTACAGTGCAGGATATTTTTTGCATTTAGCAAACGTATGCAGCATGATACTCGAGGCTGGAATCATAAAAATGGTCAAAAAATGTCATAGAAATAGATTGAACTCAAAATCATTCATGTGCTTGCAGTCACGTCTCCAACCAGAATAATAAATTGTCAACTTTTTCACATCTCTATTTCTTCATATGTCATCAGACCATATGATGACTTTTTTCGTCTTTCTTCTTGCTGGTCTGCATCCAACGATAGCATGTTTAGTGTATCGGGAAAGCTTATCACCAATTGGTCCCATTCGCTGGGAGTTTCATTCCTCGGCTCATCGAATTAGACCGGTAACTGTCACTATAAGCGAGCGAACATTTCTGCTTTCACCATGTGGGTTTCATACTAAACCTTTAATGTTCATAAAAACTTAATTGTATACAAAACGTACAGTTCGTCAAATTGTGGTTGTTTTTATCACTACATATACATAAAAAATGATAATTAGTTAACTGATACCGAAAAAATTATAAATCACTATTATAAATTATAATATAATATAATATAAATAATAAATTATAAATTATAATATAATATAATATAAAAGTATTCAAAATCTTATTTGAACATAGAAAAGTGCATATTTTAAATACGGTTATATAATATTTTAAATACGGTTATTTAATCATTTTCTCAATCAGTGAACAAAACACCATTAAGAGATGTTTGATTGATAATTAAAACCTAAAACATTAATATATTTATTCCAATATTCACATATTTATTTAACCATACAAATGATTTTTTGTTTCAAAATTACAAGTTAAAATGCTAATTCGATCATCATTTTTATAATAAATGACCAAAATTGTAATAATTTGATGATCAAATATAAAAATTTGGATTTGAATGTTTTTTATGTCAACATTGCATTTGAAATACTAAAAACACAATATAAATTTATTTCACTGGATTTACTCATTTCTTTAGCAAATAGAGTCGTAACAATACAATCATTTATGACTTTATTATTCTGCCCCAAAATATCATTATATTGCTATATTGATTTCGCATCATCGTCTTTCCCGTAAATGTCGCATTAAATACAATAATCATTGAAAATCATTTAAGAAACTGTAGATTACTACTTGTGGTTCAAGTTAATAGATAAAAAGATGATATTATTAACGTAAATGATCACCGTTTAAAGAAAAAATATATTTCAAAAATATATTCTTTTACCTAAAAAATAGAAAAAACTGTAAAATAAATTTTTCTTTAATCAACTGCATATAAATATTGAATACGATATCGGCCATTTTAAGTGGCAAAGCAGACAATTTAAATAACAGTACCCAAGGACGGGTTTCGCGCTTTTTTGTACCTCTCATCAAGGAATGGCCAATAACTGCCATGGCAGTAAACAGATTTGCTATGCTACACATTTTGAAACCTCTACAAATTAAATCCTAATGAGAATCCAGCTTTAAATTTCACTTAGAAAATCAGATCATGGTGTGGTCGAATTTCATAAATCTCACTTCATATTAGGGTTATTCTGTGGTGAAATTTCATAAATCGTATTTCATATTATGCTCAGACTGCGGTTGAATTTCATAAAGCTCACATCTTTTGAGGTCAGGCTGCGGTTCAATTTCATAAAGCTCACTTTATAATGAGCTGAATCAGTTTGCTGTTTTTTCAAGTATTTCTTATTGCATGCTGACAAACGCATAAAAAAGATCGAAACCATTCCGTAGATGCTGTTATCTGCAAACTGTGAGGTGCTTCTACCTGTAAACTATTTGGCGGACTCTGTGAGTAAGATGCACATTTTCAGTGTGACACAAATAAATAACGAAGTAAATTGACGTAATTAAATAATAGGAAATATGACTGTACAATAAGTCAGTTTACATACAGTCTAAATCTTTAATGTGTGGAATTAAATGGCACAATCATGCCGTTATTCCGTAACTTATCGGATAATAGCTAATTTCGCTAAATTTATCGCTAAATGTTACAGGCAGGCGAATAGAAAGATATATAAAGATATGATGTGGGCAGAACATGTCGTTCCTTATGGAATACAATGAATTTATTTCTTTCACAGTGAAAAACATGATGTATAAGATTGTAAAAAACCATGTCCCAACCGGAAATAGAACCTGGATCTACGAATTGGCCAGGCGACACACTACCGTTAAACTACTGGGGACTATATTGGAAGCTCTTATTGTCAAAATGGATGTATAAGATTCATAACACACTGTATTTAACATTGAATTGTACATTTGTAGCTTTTATGGATGGCAACATGTAAAACATTTTAGTAAACAATTAGCTTATATTTCGCGCAACTCTAAATTAATAAGTTTCAATATTCTTTTCATCTTCAATTAGCAATATAGTCCATATATTAAAATATTTAAATAATAAATTCATCAATTAGGGGTTATTTTCATTAACTTTGGCCTCATTTTTACAATTTTGATGATATGTTTGCCAATCTGAGGTTAAATATTGATAATTTGGTGATATGCCATTAGATTATTCACCAAGTTCGTTAAATGTATCTCCAAGTGTTGCAGACAAATGCGGAGAAGATATTTCTAATAGGAGATATGCCCGTCTATAATAGGAGATAAGCCCTTTACTAGAAGATATGCCCGTCATATGAAGGAATTAAAAATTTGCAAAACATTACCTCCCATTTAGCGTAATTTTTATCAATTTGGCGATATTTTTTATCAATTTTGCTGCACTTTCGTTAATTTTGCAATATTAAAAACGTCGAAATTCGGCATTTTCTATTAGTTTGGCGATATTTTCGTTAATTTGTCAACATGTAATAAAGTATGTCGCCAAAATTTTGCCAAGCGTTATGGACAGAGAAATAGGTTATTCTTATAGTAATGAAAATTCTTCTTGAGATTCTTATAGTATAAATGACTATTGGCGTCCAAATACAAAACTATTACCCAAAGTACCTTCTCTCATGAATGGAACGCGCTAGAGCAAAGCAAAAGTTACTAGAATGAAAAGAACTATTACATAAAAATTGTTTAATCATTAAAAAATAGAAATTATTTTGTATATTCATAAAGATAATACATTTATAAATTATTGATATTCTTATCTACTAAGTTGCAAGATAATAAGTGTCTAAATATAAGTGTTTACATTAACAAAACTAAAGTGTTGTTAGCATTTTTCTAACCTCCCCGATTTTAGCCAGATACCCTCACCCATAGATGTGCCGGGATTCGCTGATTGTGTGGGCAAAACCTGGCTTGCGGTATTTAATGTCCGGATGCTTTGGTTATTTGAGAGAGCTCATAATCCCCCGACATTTTTTGTTGTTGTTTTGTAGACAAAACTCAACCTTGCATAAATGAATATTTATTATTTACAAGATATATACACATTATAATAATCGCAGGACATTTTCAGAGCGATTCTGCGGCAGTCTGATAGGCCCTGCGTACCGTCTTCAGCAGTAAAATTTTAGAATCGTAAAAATTCGACGCTGTTGAACGGAGATTTCGACTGCGTAGTGCGAAAGTTCAAGAACAAGTCGAACGGAGGTTCGACAGATCAGTTTGAGATCTCAAGAGCAAATGTCCAGTCCCAATAGATGAGAGGTTTTCCTTGGACTAAAGTTTGTACAAGTCCTAGAAGGTGTGACCGATTGGTCGTCTTCGATCCGGAGCTCTTTTATGAAGGTGTCATCTATGTACGCCACATGTTTGTAATGTGCACCATCACATTGGTTTTCACAGATGCCGGTGTCGACAATTATGGCTTTCAAGTGCCAACATACTGTCACAGACGTTAAAGTTAAGTGCAAATCTCCATCAGGAGTCTTCGGAAGTCCGGCGTCCAAAACAGGAAACGTATGTGGTTTCCTCAGTTATAAGATGCATAGAGAAACGTCGCTTCGAGTTCGCTTTGGTGCAGGTGGCATACATGGCGATATACCACAGACGTTTTATACGTCAAAATAAATTATACCGCTGTTTTCATATTCACGCACATTTTTTAATTTCAAAAAAGTATTGAAGAAAAACATCTAAATTTTCATAGATACATCATTCTGTAATATATATCAGAAGTCGCTTCTTCTTCTTCTTCGACACAGACCGTCTGAGCTACCAGAAGGTGAAAGGTAACTGTTTGGACAACCGAGAAGTGCCTCCCAATTTAAACCTGAACCCAGTGGGGGAGGCATCCACATTGACCTTGCTCTCCTTCACCTACCACCAACCTCTCAGAAGGACGTATGGATTTACACATCTAGCATAATCGTACTCCGCGTGAAAACGGCGAGAGTTTGGGAAGAGGCGGAGATAAAATTTGAGGCAGCCGAGTTCAATCCCCACTTGCTAACAACTGAGTTGTCGCGTAACAGCACAAGATACTTGCACAAACACTTATTTTTTTATTCAAAAAAGTAGTTGAAGATATAAGAAATTCAAATTATTTTTATATATTCATAATGGTGTATTATGCTTTTTAATATATAGCAAAAAATACCTAGTGGATGCAATATTATTCGTAAAGTAAGAATTCGAGATAAAATAGAGTTAAAATTATGCATTTTGTTACTGGATACATTTCTCTAATATTACGGAATGCCTAATTATCAGCATGCATTAATGTATTCACTTCAGAAATAATTTCAGAGTTTGAAGGGATCAATTAATTAAACTGTATCTCCTTTTATCTTTTCTCCGGAAGCTCTTGTTAGTTCAAACAATCGTTTTAAACACAGAGGTTGTAAATAGTTTGGTAATAGCTTTATTACCACAATTACTATTCATAAAATATAAAGCTGTACAACTTCAATTCATACTTTGTCTAAATATTAATTAAATGTTCGTTTGGAAGTAATTCCATCACATTCAAATGAGCTGAATTTTAAGTTCAAATGGAGACAATATGAGGAATTGTATAGCAACAGAAGGATTTGTAAATTAGAAATAATTCAATAAGTACGTTGAAAGGTCTCGAAAAGTTACTTCAATAGAAAACCGATCGTTGGACTAAAAGGAATCTATATTTCAAAGAGAAGCCAATTAGATTTGTTATTTTAGCTTTGTGAAGAACTTTTGCCATGAAACCATATGTACTAAGGTTTATAATTATCGTCAAAATCAACTAACTAGATGGAAATACAGATGAGAAATGAATTGCTATTCAAATAAATTGTATGAAAATGAACCTATGCTATTACTTTTATTTACTTGTTATATCACACATACAATATCTGCATTTACTATTAGGCCAAGTAGTTTTGATTTGGGATAGCTAAAGCTGTAAAAGCATTGCATAAGTATAGCAAAATGACTATGTGCTAACAGATGAGATTAACGGCAGCGCCCATAGCTGTGAAATTTGGAAATTAGAAATCTTATCTCGGAAACTATGATACAGAAAAAATGTTAAGTAAGAAGTTGAAGATCACTATCAATCACCAAGAAATGTCATTTTGCAGAAACAAATGGGACAAATGGAAAAATCTAAGCTTAACTGTGAGTATTGCATATACATGATAACTGTGACAGGTAAAACCGCTCATGTAGATAAAATATGCGAGAAAAATTACAAACGACTTTCCATCTTCAGATGTGTGTACTTTGACGAGTATTGTGCAGGAACAAGATCATGGTAGACTATTTGAATGAACATTTTTACGAAGTGGTAATGCTATACAATGAATTCAGACAAAGTGCTGTGGAAGCCGGAAAGTTATGACCCCAATAATTACACGCAACACAAATTGAAGGTGTGGTTCGGGCAAAATATCCTAGGACTAAGACTTAAACCAAGCTTCATAGGAAACTGAAAAAGCCAATAATACAAAAATACGACATCGCTCTGAGAAGCATCCAGAGAGAGCAAGGAGGACGTATCTGAATCCCAGGCAGGCAAAATGATGTGAAGAAAGAATGTCAACTAATATAAAAAAGATGATTATTTAAGAGTTGAAGAGGAAAAGTCGTGATTTCAAGCAGTGTTATTCAGATAACGCTGTTATTCATTTCAGTATTGAGAATGTTATAGAAAAGAATGCAGTCTGACTCGAAATGTCAGAAAAATAGTAAGAGAAGGTGGCAGTCAGGGTGAACTACAGACCTTAAATACAGAAGTATGTACCAGTCTTCATGTATGTTTGGTCAATTTTTGATCCTTGGAATAAGATTCTAAAGACCTAGTCTTACAGAGTGCTTTTCTCCTCCTTAACCGTTTGTTAAAATTGATGTACTTTCAAAAATAACAGTAATAGAGGTGTGAATAAATGATAATTTATTTTAAAATTTAAAATAATTTTGTAGGCAGATAATGACTTTTCTTATACAGAGGGTATGAGAATATGCAGAGAGACTTTTCTTATACAGAGGGGGTCTTATTCAGAGGGTATATATATATATAAACAAAGATAAGAATTTTATTTTCTAATATGTTCAAACTGATAGCCCTTCTGTTGGACTCTCATATTACATCTTGATTTCCAAGATCAAAGAGTTTTTCTTAAAATATCAAGGTTAATATTGTTCCACTCCTCCAATACAATCATCCAGAGTCCATCTAATGTTTTGGGATGCCGCTTATAAAGATATTGTTTTAAAAGTTCAAATGCACAGTAATCCATAGGAGACAGGTCGGGGGATTTGTGTGGAATGCATTTAAATGGAATAGCCTCAATTGCGGTTTCATTTCTCATTTTTTCAAAAATATAGCAGTAGATTTAGAGCTATGACTGGTAGCCTTATCCTGCTGGAACTTAACACAGTGAAGATTGCTTGGGTAAAGTGATGGAATATATTTTTGAAAACAGGTGGTAAAACTTATTTCTGATAAAACTTATCCGAGTTAATTTTAACATTTTTTTCTACTTTTCTTATTTTAGGTTTTCCATTTTAAGAGAATCCAGCAATAACCATAAGATATTTAGCAAAACTTTCCTCCTTTTCTCTGAACCAACCTGTGTTGGGTATGCATATTTTACTTTTTACCCAGTCAAATGTAAACTTTGACATTTCTTTCCATTTTTGATTAATTATGTCACTTAATTTACGTGTAGAAATGTTAAAACCATGATTTTCACATATTTTTTTAATAATCGAATAAGAGTATTATAATATAATAAAAGTATTTCTCTTCGGAAAGCGCAAAAATATAGCCTTCGATGCATTGTTTATTTTCTAGCGATATTTTAAAGCA
The DNA here is from genome assembly GCA_951213105.1 of Amaurobius ferox. Lineage (NCBI taxonomy): Eukaryota > Metazoa > Arthropoda > Arachnida > Araneae > Amaurobiidae > Amaurobius > Amaurobius ferox. The sequence continues at coordinate 94,122,216 of OX578144.1, read as the reverse complement.
AATAATATTTTTAATGTTGCAGACGATAATTAAACCCTATTTCGACTTCATGCCAGTCAGGTTTTTTTTTAATTTAAATTTTATTCATGGAGAAAGTCAAAATCGTTACAAAAATGTGTGAATGACACTCTCTGTATAATACTACGAATTTACTCATTTTACGGTAAAAAAAAATCTGATGTGGGCAACACATGACTTTCCTTATATAATGTAATGAATTTACTACTTTTACAGTAAAAAAATGGGGTTTTCTTATAGTAGAAACTTATATTCTTTCCAAGATATTGAATTTTCGACAATTAGTCGCCATTTTCATTGATTTAGCGTCCTTTTTATCCATTTGGGGAGATTTTCGTTAATTAGGCAACACTTCAAAAAGTCGCCAAGTTGGCGACATTCCGCCAAATTCGTCGCCAAAATCTCGCCAAGCGTTATGGACGAAGAAATAAGTTGTTCTTTCAGCAGATAAATGACTATTGGCGTCCAAATACAAAAGTATTACTCCAAGTATCTTTTTTCATGAATGGTACGAGCTAGATCCACGAGAATGCTGTCACCCAATTTATCGCATGGTATTACATATGAAAAGTGAACATGTTTTTCAATAGGAAATATTTTATTTTTCATTTTATATGACTTTTTAATAATTTTTTTGAAAAATGTGCAATATCTAGTGAACGGTTCATGTTAGCGTTCTAAAATTTATGTCAATCGTTTTCTAATGAAAAATTACATAAGAAATGTCTATTTGCGTAACTTTATTAGAGGTTTTGAATTTTGACGATTTTTTCAAAATTTTATTCGAAAATTTAGGGGAGTTCTGAACATTCGATTACGTATAAAAACAATGGACTTCCAGTGCTTACGGATTGTGATTTTTGTACCAAATTTGGTTTGAATCGGTCCATTCGTTCGTCAGTTATCGTCTCCACAGACTCACTGACACACACACACACATATTTTCACACACACACACATACTTTCACACACACACACACACACACACACACACACATCACTTCAAAAATGTTTGATTCGTGATCAGGGATGCTTGAAACGTGCTCTCCCGTCGAAAACTCGAGTTCGAATTTTCGATCGCGTCACAATACTTTCCTTATACATTATGTATATAAGGAAAGTAATAATGTATAAATCCACTGTCCTGTGCTTTTAACGCTGAATTGTACATTTGGTGATCATCCAGTTGACAAAATGTAATACTAATTCAAAGTACGCAAATCACTTATATTTCGCGCCACTCTAAATAAACAATACTTAATATTGATAGCGTACTCAATAAGCAATATAGTCTATGTATTAAATATTTTAATAATTAATTTATCAGCGTCATTTTTAACACTCTACAACATAGTTGAAAAGTGCTTATGACTTTGTTCATTCTGTCTGTGTGTCTCTTCGTACGATGACTGTTGTAAAAATGACTTTATCAAAATTAAATTTTAATATGTTGTTCAGAGGATCTCTGGGACATATGGGAATATAAATGAATGATATCACCCAATTAGTTTTGGATTGAACTCGGGTTGAAGAAATTAAATATATAGAACAATATGGAACCTAACTTTACAAAAATGTGTTAAGCGAATGTAAAATTCGATATAAAAATTTTAGGAAATGTTCAAATTGTCCCATAAAAAATATGAAAAAAAATCAGCAAAATATATTCGGTAGTTTGTTAAATAAAAATTAAGATATTAATTATGCTCATATTATATGAAGAAGTAACGTGACCCACTTCAACATAAAATATAGCATTCATCTTGTGTCAAAATCGTGATTTTTAAAATTATTTTTAATTTATATTCATTGTTGTATCTGTCTTAAAACCGTTTTAATTTTGCTTAATTGCTATGCATCTATATTTTGAAACAATGCAATTACAATATATTTGAGTTTAAATGATCAATGCCATCCATCTCGTGTAAAAATTGTAATTTTTGTTCTTTTTAATTTATATTTAGTGCTGTATCCATCCTAAAACCGCTTTAGTTTTGCTTAATTTCTGTGCATCTCCATTCTGAAACGACGCAATTACAAAATATTTTCGTTTAAATATTCATCAAAGTTTGATTATTTTTACAAGGAAGTCCAGTTTTCACTTATGGAGTATATAAACTCATTAAACTGTAAGTTGATTTGTATAAGAATTGCTAAATTTCTGTAACATAAAATTATTTAGGTCGGGTGTCTGCAATGTAGCTGATATGAATGAAACATGCATTGATTTTACATAGAGAAGCAGACGATTTTATAGCAGACTTTTTCGATGAAGTTTTAAGCTTAGCATTAAATTACTTTTACATCCATATTTTTAAGTTTTTAAATATAATTAATTATTGTAATGTTGTAATGAATAAAAGGAATGAAATAAAAGTGTATGAATGAAATATTCACTGCTTTTACATAGAGAGTCAGGTGATTTATAGGTCAATGACGTCATTTGAATAAAGTTCGTTTTTTAATGACGGTTTAAGTTTTCAAATATAATAAATTATTGTAGTATTGTGTTAATTCAAAAAATATTACCGCTGAATGTATCGCATTTTAGAGATGAATAAATAAAATGTCATTGCAGTTGGAAAATGTTTCACAATCAAGGCTTTATGCATGACTGATTTTTCTTGTTATTAATTTAGCGTCATTTTTGCAATTTTAACGATATTTTTGACAATCTGGGCCGAAATATCGGCAAGTTAACGATATTTTCCTAGTCTGCTCACAAAATTTGAGAAAATGCATCACTAAATGTTACAGACAAACGGTGAGAAGAGCATTTCTTACTAGAAGGTAAGCTCGTGACGGAAATCAGAATTTTTTGGGGTCATTTTATTTATGGCCGTTTTTATCAATTTGGCGATATTTTCGTTAATTTGGAAACATTTAAAAAAGTCGTCAAGTTGACGAAATTCGATCAAATTCTTCACCAAAAGTTCGTCAACGTTATGGATGGAGAAATAAGTTATTCTTATAGCAGATAAATGAATATTGGCGTTCAAATACAAAAGTATTACCCAAAGTATATTTTCTCATGAATGGAACGAGCTAGATCTACGAGAATGATGACATCAAATTTATGGCGTTGTACATATGAAAAGTAAACACATTTCACAATAGTTAATATATTTTATGTACGTAATTTTTGATAAATTTATTGGAAAATTGTGCAATATCTCGAGAATGGTTCATGATAGAGTTTTAAAGTTTAGGTTAATCGTTTTCTAAGGAAATATCACATAACGATTGTCTATTTGCGTAACTTTATTAAAGGTTTTGATTTTTTGAAGAATTTTTCAAAATTTTTCACGAAAATTTAGGGGAGTTCTTAACATTCGATTGTATTTAAAAGCAATAGGCTTCCAGTACTTACGAATTGTAATGTGTGTACCAAACTTCATTCGAATTGCTCCATTCTTTTGTGAGATATCGTCCCCACAGTCTCACTGAAATACACACACAGAGAAACATCACCTCAAAAATGTTCGATTTGTTTTCAGGGATGTTTGGAATGTGCTTTCCCGTCGAAAACTCGAATTCCAATTTTCGACCCCATCACAATACTTTTCTTATACATTATAATATGTATATAACGAAAGTAAAATTGTGGATTTTGATGTGTAGTGCTTTGATTTATTGATTATGTTACGGAATTCGTACAAAAAGGTAATGGTGGGTTTTGCGGTCACGATAGCAATGTAAAAGTATTACGATTCACGACCACTTTAATTAAGATTAACAATTTAATCCAAACTATGATTAAAAAATGTAAACCCAAATTTAATTTTTTTCACCACTGCTGATAAAAGTGTAAACAGCAATTTATTTCCTGTATACAAACATGCATTGTAGAAAATGGATCTATACGGGGCATACTTTAGGATAAACTATACATTATTCAAATAGTGCGTTTCTGATAAGTAATATATCGTATCCCAATAATATGGTGATACTCTATAATTTTCTGGTTGACATTCTTTCTGCATCTCTCATAGTTTCCGAGAAAAAATGCTAAGCTCCAAATTTTGCCTCTAGGTATTCTGTCGTCACTCTCATATAGTAACTCATGATCTCTTTAATATATCAATACCTCACTTCCCTAGCTCTAGATACCATTGTTCAAAATTTATTTGGCCTACTTACAACTTTATCGGGCATCCTGTATTAATGGTGAATACCGCAGTTGAATATAACTTAATAGCTTTTAAAATAAATTGTTCAAACCAAAAAGTTGGATAGAAGTACCGATAAACGACTGATCACTTTCAATCAATAATATCAGTGTTAGCCAATATGGGTTACGGGTATAACCTGAGAAGCAAGAAGGGATCCTTGGTGTATGTGAAGAAATTGTGACGAACCCAAAGTGACGAGCACACAGTGACGAGCACAAATATTTTTTTTTTCAAACAGATAATTTTATTTCTCTAATGAGAACTATAAAACATATTTAATTATATTTATCTAATATATAAAAGATAAATTTTGAATACACGTTTTTAATTTTAAGACCCCGAGCACCACACAAAGAATTTTGATACATTTTTTTTAGACAGTGACTCTGAGTTCAGGATATATTTAGATATAAGCTACACCAAGAAAACGTGAGCAACGGCTACAAAATAAGTATAAATAAAATGATAAGGCAGCATACATCTGTTTCGAGGATTTGTAGGATTCCCTTCGTCAGAGGAATATAGAGCCATACGGAGCATACTTTTCGATACGGAGCATACTTTTGACCATGGGGAAGTCTGTGGTGAAGTTGTTTCTGAAACGAATGTAAAATTTTGAAAAATCGGAAATTAATTACAAAACTTCATGTACTATAAAAAAGAATATTGTACATTAATTGATATACATTTAGTTGCAAGTTATATTAGTGAATTATTATTGTTGAAATCTCTCAGTTTAATCAAAATTTACTAGATCAATATTTTTTGCTGAATTCTGACAAGCTGACCATAATAATTAATTATATATATATATATATATATATATATATATATATATTACAATTTCACAAAACCTTTCTATTATTTAATACCAATAGCATTTGATTGAAATAATCAATCTCTCGCTAAGAATAATATTAATAACGTCTACAATCTGTCAATATGATCTTTTGAAGATTTGGCCTTCGTCCACTTCTACACAAGTAAAAATAATTAAAGAAAACAAAAATCCCACCACAATCTCCTTTTTCATCCGTTAGATTTTTTGTTTCTGTTGACCTGAAACATAAAAGTTATGAAATAAATACAACTACTTCTTTCCTGTTCTTCTGGAGCAGAAGAAATAATAAAAATTATGTGGAAAGCACAAGACTTTCCTTATATAATGCAATGCATTTACTTATTTCACAATAAAAAGATGATGTATAACCACCAATGTTTTCCAACTTTGAAATGTAAATTTGGACTTTTTAGGGAGTATAGCATGTAAAGGTATTTCGAAGAACCCAGGTAACTTATATATTTCACGGAACTCTTAAACTGACAATTATCAATATTGATAGCAACCTCAATATGTTATAATATCCATTAATTAAAATATTTTAATAATTAATTCTTCAATTTGGCGGGATTTTTATTAACTTGCGGTCTCTTTTTTGTAATGTTTTCAATATTTTCGTCAATTCAGTGCGGAATATTCCCCAAGTTGGCGATATTTAGCTAGATTTATATGTCACGCAACGCTACATTGATAATTACCAATATTGATAGCATATTCATTAAGCAATATAGTCCGTATATTGAAATATTTGAATAATTATTTTAACAACGTAGAGTCATTTTCTTTAACTTTTGCAATTTTAACGTATTTTTTTGCAATTTTGAGGATGTTTACGTCAATCTGGGGTGAAATATCGCCAAGTTAGCAATGCGTCGCTAAATGAGTCACGAAGTTCGCCAAATTTATCGGCAAGCTTTACAAATAAACGGACAGAATAATATTTCTTGAATATAAAGGACTGTTGACGAATTGTTAGGCGTCAAAATACAAAACTATTTCTCAAAATATCTTCTCTCGCGAATGAAATGAACTCCACGTGAATGGTGCTAAAAATTTTATTGCATACTATTACACATGAAAAATGAATATATTTCAAACTAGTTAATATTTTTTAATTTAACGGGTCTTTTTTTATACATTTATTTGAAAAATATGCAATATATCGGGAATGGTTCAAGATAGCATTATAAAGTTTTGTGTCAATCGTTTTAAAAGGAAAAAACTACATAAATGATTATTTACTTAACATTATTGAAAGTTCTATTAGTAAGTACTCTTTTATTAAGGTCTCTTCTAAACATTAGATTGCATTTAAAGTCAATATGCTTCCATTACTCATTGATTGTAATTTTTGTCCCAAATTTCGCTCTTTTCCACACACACACATTTACACAGAGACATTACCTCAAAAAATTTCGATTCGAGTTCAGGTATTCTTGAAACGTGCTCTTCTGTCAAAAACTCGAATTTAAATTTTTAACCCTGTAACAGAACTTCCCTATACATTATATTATGTATATAGGGAAACTAATAAGACATAGAGACACAGTCTTAAAATGACTAGTAAAATGATTAAAAAAATTAAGATGCTTTAGAATATATTTGCATAATATAATAAAATCATAGTTCTTTAAATGTTACTTATATTTTCAATATGTTTATATATTTATTTTTGCTTTTATACATTTAAAAAATGCTTACTGTTATTAAACTGATAATTTTAGGAGTTAAACATCGATTTTTTTCCATCCTAAATTTAATTTGAGAATTTTTCGGTCAATATTACATAATATCTCCAAGTGTATTAAAATTGGCAATAGACGACTCAGAAATATGCTTCGATAACACAAAATACACATGAACACCTCTTCTATATTGACTTTATCCGAGAAATATAATGGCAGTAATCTAATAACTGTCAAAAGCACACCGAAACAGAATATAGTCTACTAAATCAATTGCATTAGCCGTTGGATTGCTTTGATGTAATCCACTTATGATGCAAAACTGATTTATGTCACTAATCCCACGTTGTACAGATGATTGTTTTCTGATAAATATGTTTCTAATTTATATAGCGAGAGCTGCTGCAATATAAAATTCCAATGCAAAAGTATGATATTTTCTGAATTTTTCTGAATAAAAAAATATATATTTTTTACTGTAAAAGAAGTAAATTCATTACATTATGTAAGGAAAGTCATGTGTTGCCCACATCAGATTTTTTTGCTTGTTTTGATATAAATTGATTCTCTGTTTTAACAATCAATTTCATGCGAAATCGTTTGGTAATGTAGATGTTCCATAAGTGTAGAATATTCTATCTAAAGTAAAGTGATCATGTCCAATGAAAGCAATAGGATTTCAGTGACTTTCCCGAGAGCTTAAAAAGTTGAAATAGCATCAGAAACAGCAACTTAATGGGGCAAGTACACTAAAACAAGTATTAAAAAAATCTGATGTGGGCAGCACATGACTTTCCTTATAAAATGCAATGAATTTACTACTTTTACAGTAAAAAACAATAGATTATTTTTATAGTAGTTATTTATATTCTTTCCAAGATATTGAATTTTCCTCAATGGGTCGTCATTTTCCTTGTCGTCATCATCAATGAATCGTCATTGATTTAGCGTCATTTTTATCCATTTGGCGAGTTTTTTTTAATTTAGCAACATTTTAAAAAGTCGCCAAGTTGACGACATTCCACCAAATTCGTCGCCAAAATCTCGCCAAGCATTATAGACAAGGAAATAAGTAATCCTTACAACAGATAAATGACTATTGGCGTTCAAATACAAAAGTATTACTCAAAGTACATTTTTTCATGAATGGAACGAGCTAGATCCACGAGAATGATGTCACCAAATTTATCTTGGTATTACATAAGAAAAGTGAACATGTTTATCAATAGGAAATTATTTTTTTTTATTTTATATGAGTTTTTGATATTTTTTTAATAAAATGCACAATATCTCGAGAATGGTTCATATTAGCGTTCTAAAATTTATGTCAATCGTTTTCTACTGAAAAATTACATAAGAAATGTCTATTTGCGTAACTTTATTAGCGGTTTTGATTTTTTGACGATTTTTCAAAATTTCACTCGAATATTTAGAGAGGTTCTGAACATTCGATTGCGTATAAAATCAATAGGTTCCCAGTGTTTATAAATTGTGATTTTTGTATCAAATTTCGTTTGAATCGGTCCGTTCTTTCGTCAGTTATCGTCTCCACAGTCTCACTGACACACACACATACACACACAAACACACACACACAGAGACATCACTTCAAAAATGTTTGATTCGTGATCAGGGATGCTTGAAACGTGCTCTCCCGTCTCGAATTTGAATTTTCGACCTCGTCACAATACTTTCCTTATACATTATGTATATAAGGAAAGTAATATTGTAGAGCATTGTTTAAGTCGGGATATAACACAACTGACCCAATAATCGGTTAAGTAAATTAATTTCGACGTTAAGTGCCATAAATTGTTAAATAAAATAAAACTTATTAAAAAAATACAACATCCATTATTTGTCATGGACATGCTTAAATATTAGTTCTATCTAGAAACACAATTTAAATGTAATTGGAAAAACTATTGTCATATATGATTCAACTCTCGAAAGAATTCAATTTAAATGCAAACTAATGCCATAAGTTAACTTTAAAAATATGACTCAGACGTCAAATACCTGTATACTCTCATATGCATTTCATTTTGCATATTCATTGCTTATCACAGGACAGCGAAACAATCTCTGCGCTTTATTTATGAAATAATACTTTGCATTTTCCTCACGAGGCAACATAAAAAAAATGAGGTCGCATAACATTCCGTACATCTGACAGTTTATACCCAGAGGTAGGATTTATATCAAGTGTTTTCTCACTCAGACATATATATACATTATTTTTTGAATTTCGGAACAAATGCTATATGTAATTGTGGTTCTTGACAAATATTGAATTCAACTGCGTTTCGAAAAATATACCTATAATGCTATAACATAAATTAACTGAAATGTGGCTCAACTCCACTTTCTCATACCCAAATCCATATTTAAGTGCTATATAACACTTTAAAACATAGTTGAAAAGTGTTTATGACTTTGTTCATTCATTCATTCTGTCTGTCTGTCCTTTCGAACGATAACTGTCGTAAAAATGGCTTTATCAAAATGAAATTTTAGTATGCTGTTCAGAGGGTCTGTGAGACATATGAGAATATAAATGAATAACATCATACAATTAATTTTATACTGAACTCAGGTTGGAAAAATGAAATACATTGAACCCTATGGGACCTAATTTTTCAAATATGTGTTTGGAGAATTTAAAATTCACAAATTGCTTCGAAATTTTTTAAAAAAATTTCAAATTATCCCATAAAAATATGAAAAAAATCAGCAAAATATATTCAGTAGTTTTTAAATTAAAATTAAAATACTTAATACACCAATAATATATAAAGCGATCACGTGACTCACTCCAAAATAAAATGTGGCATCCATCTTGTATCAAAATCGTAATTTTTAAAGTTATTTTTAATTTATATTTAGTTGTATCTGTCCGAAAGCCACTTTATTGTTGCTTAATTTCTGTGCATCTCTATTCTAAAACAACGCAATTACAACATATTTGATTTTAAATAATCATCAAACTTTGATTATTCCTACAACGAGGTCTAATTTTCACTTATGGAGAATGTAAGCACATCAAGCTGTAAGATGAGTTGTATAAGAATTGTTGAACTTCTTTAAAGCAAAATTATTTAGTTCTGGAGTCTGCAATATATCTGATATGAATGAAACATTAATTGATTTTATATAGAGAAGCAGGCGATTTTATAGCAGACTTTTTCGATGAAGTTTTAAGCATAGAGTTAAATTACGTTTACCTCCATTGTTTTAAGTTTTTAAGTAAAATAAATTATTGTAGTACTGTGATGATTGAAATAAAAATGTATGAATGAAATATTTATTGCTTTTACATAGAGAGCCAGGCGATTTATATTTCGATAACGTAATTTAAATATTTTTTTTTTTGATGAATTTTTAAGTCTTCAAATGTAATAAATTATTGTAGTATTGTGATAATTTTAAAAATATTTAAGCTGTATGTATCGCATTTTAGTGATGTTTAAACAAAATTGCATTGCAGTTGTAAAATGTTTCATAATCAATGCTTTATACATGATTTATCTTTCTTGTTTCTTTTAATCATTTGAGTAATGATTACAATTATAACGTGTTACCTTCCACTTTTAAAAACTTACAGGAATTTTTCGATTGATACAATACTTTACAATGTGCACCCTGGGGATTAACTTGCCCCCCAAGGGATCTAATGACTTCACGAATAAATATTTTTAGAATCGCGCTATTTTTCACAACAGTGATTGAAACTCTACATCTCGGGAAAATTGAACCACAAATAAACCCTTTTTATGCATGATTATGTTAAATGTTGTCTTATGCTGCCATGTTAAACAAGAAAGATCAATCATGCTCAAAGCATTGATTATGAAACACTTTACAACTTCAATGCAACTTTAATTAAACACGTCTAAAATGCAATACAGTCTCTAATATTTTAAAACTTATCACAATACTACATTAATTTATTATATTTTAAAACTTATACCTTCATCGAAAAAAATGAACTTCATTCAAATGACGGCATTGAAATATAAATTGCCTGGTTTAAACATCTCTAAAATGTGATAAATTCCTCGATAATGATTTTAGAGATATCATAATACTACGATAATTTATTATATTTGAAAACTTCATCGAAAACGACTGAAATTCATTCAAATGACATCATAGAAAAACAACACGCCTGGCTCTCTCTATAAAAGCAGCATTTCATTCATAAATAAATTCCCATTCATGTCATTCATCACAATACTATAATAATTTATTTTATTTAAAAATTAAGACCATGGAACTACAAGTAATTAAACTCTATGCGTAAAATTTCATCGAAAAAAATCGTCCTTCTGTTTGTAAGATCAGTGAATATTTCATTCATATCAGCTATGCAGACTCCATGAACTAAATGATTTTGTGTTAAAGAAATACAGCAATTCTAATACAACTCATTCTACATATTTTGCTGTTTACATTTTACATAGGTGAAAAATAGGCTTCGTTGTAGAAATAATCAAATTTGGATGATCATTTAAACTCAAATATATTATAATTGCGTTGTTTCAGTATGTAGATGCACAGAATTTAAGCAAAAATAAAGTGGTTTTAGAACGGATACAACACACAATTTGAATTAAAAAGAACTTAAAATATCACGATTTTGAGGCAAGATGGATGCCACATATCAGTTTGAAGTGGGTCACGTGATCTTTTCATATCATGGTCACGTGATCGCTTCATATAAGAGGTGTTATTATTATTTTGATTTTGATTTAAAAAACTACTGAATATATTTCGCTGAATTTTTTTTTATATATTTTATGGAACAATTTGAATATTACCTAAAATTTTCGAAGCAATTTGTAAATTTTAAATCCGCTTAAAAATGTTTGAAAAATTAGGTCTCATAGGGCTCAATGTATTTCATTTTTTCAACCCGGGTTCAATCCAAAACTAATTGGGTGATATTATTCATTTATATCCCAATAGGTCCTACAGACCGTCTGAACAACATACTGAAATTTCATTTTGATTAAGTCATTTTTACGGCAGCTATCGTGCTAACGGACAGACAGACAGAATGAACAAAGTCATAAACACTTTCCAACTTTGTTGTAAAGTGTTAAAAAAGTGTAAAATTTTGAATTATATTCAAAGTTTTCGCTCGAATTAAAAAAATGTTATCTAGTTCTAAATAATTTGATAACAAAGCTGGATATTAGGTTTTGTGACAATCCATTAATATTTGTGGCTGCTACTCAAAAAATCTGATGTGGGCAACACATGACTTTCCTTATATAATGCAATGAATTTACTACTTTTACAGTTAAAAAAATGTTATTCTTCTAGTAGATACTTATATTCTTTCCAAAATATTGAATTTTCCTCAATGAGTCGTCATTTTCATTGATTTAGCGTCATTTTTATCCATTAGGCGAGATTTTTTTTAATTTGGCAACAATTAAAAATGTCGCCAAGTTGGCGACATTCCGCCAAATTCGTCGTCAAAATCTCGCTAAGCGTTATGGATGGAGAAATAAGTTATTTTTACAGCAGATAAATGACTATTGGCGTTCAAATACAAAAGTATTAATCAAAGTATCTTTTTCATGAATGGAACGAGCTAGTACCACGATAATGATGTCACTCAATTTATCGCATGGTATTACATATGAAAAGTGAACATGTTTCTCAATAGGTAATATTTTTTTTTAATTTTAAATGACTTTTTGGTAATTTTTTTGAAAAATGTGCAATATCTTGAGAACGGTTCGTGTTAGCGTTCTAAAATTTATGCCAATCGTTTTCTAATGAAAAATTGCATAAGAAATGTTTATTTGCATAACTTTATCAGCGGTTTGGATTTTTTGACGATTTTTCAAAATTTCACTTGATTTAGGGGGTTCTGAACATTTGATTACGTATAAAAACAATAGGCTTCCATTGTTTATGGATTGTGATTTTTATACCAAATTTCGTTCGAATCAGTCCATTCATTCGTCAGTTATCGTCTCAATAGACTCACTGACACACACATACACACATACTTTCACACACACAGACATCACTTCAAAAATGTTTGATTCGTGATCAGGGATTGCTTGAAACGTGCTCTCCCGTAGAAAACTCGAATTCGAATTTTCAACCCCGTCACAATACTTTCCGTATACGTTATGTATATAAGGAAAGTAAAAATGAAGTTTACAGTATTAAAACATAAGTTTCAGTTATGCATTTTTTTTGGACGTTTTATACCTGGTATCTCAACAAGTTCTCCCTTTCAAAATATGCATGCTTATCAGAAGAAGGGCGCATTAGTGTTTTATATATCTTTGTGATCACAAATGTTTGATTTTATATATATATATATATATATATATATATATATATATAATTCATTTATTACTAATCACTCTAATCTTATTAAACTTAAAAATTTTCCTAAACTTCTCCACTTTGTACTATTAAATAATTATAGTTTTCAAGATAATAAATACTTTTATTATCTTGAAAACTCTCGGGTTCCTCAAGGTGGCTGTAGTAACAGTATTTTAGCTAATTTGTACGTTTATTATTATGAAAATACTTTTACTTCCAACTGATTATAAAATGTACAGTAATGTTGATGATCTGATTTGTCTAGTATTTACTGACAATTATGCCATAGATATAGATTTCAATCCGGATAATTCGGAATTAATTCCTAATGAAGCCTCTGTCAGTAACAGTGTTAACTTTTTGGATATAGTCTAATTATTGAACCAACTAATAGGATAATTACTAGTTTGTAAGATAGAAAATACTATTTTCATTTTAATATTAAGAAAATATTACCATTACATTCCTATACTAATTAAAAATGTTATACTTAATCAACTTTGTAGAATTTATAGATTATCAGATAAAAATTTCATGCTTTGCACATTAATCTCTCTATATTAAAAAAAATCTGATGTGGGCAACACATGACTTTCCTTATATAATGTAATGAATTTACTACTTTTACAGTAAAAAAATAGGTTTTTCTTATAGTAGATACTAATATTCTTTCCAAGATATTGAATTTTCGACAATTAGTTGTCATTTTCATTGATTTAGCGTCATTTTTATCCATTTGACGAGATTTGCGTTAATTTGGCAACATTTCAAAAAGTCGCCAAGTTGGCGACATTTCGCCAAATTCGTCGCCAAAATCTCGCCAAGAGTTATGCACTAAGAAAAAAGTTATTCTTACAGCAGATAAATGACTATTGGCGTTCAAATACAAAAGTATTATTCAAAGTATATTTTTTCATGAATGGAACGAGCTAGATCCACGAGAATGATGTCACTCAATTTATCGCATGGTATTACATATGAAAAGTGAACATGTTTCTCAATAGGAATTTTTTTTATGTGACTTTTTCATAATTTTTTTGAAAAATGTACAATATCTCGAGAACGGTTCATGTTAGCCTTCTAAAATTTATGCCAATCGTTTTCTAATGAAAAATTACATAAGAAATGTCTATTTGCGTAACTTTATTAGCGGTTTTGATTTTTTGACGATTTTTTCAAAATTTCATTCGAAAATTTAGGGAGGTTCTGAACATTCGATTACGTATAAAAACAATAGGCTTCCAGTGTTTACGGATTGTGATTTTTGTACCAAATTTGGTTCGAATCGGTCCATTCGTTCGTCAGTTATCGTCTCCACAGACTCACTGACACACACACATACACACATACTTTCACACACACACACACACACACACACACAGACATCACTCCAAAAATGTTTGATTCGTGATCAGGGATGCTTGAAACGTGCTCTCCCGTCGAAAACTCGAATTCGAATTTTCGACCCCGTCACAATACTTTCCTTATACATTATGTATATAAGGAAAGTAAAAATGGACCACAGATATTAGACAAACAGACAGACGGAAATCACTCCAAAATAGTTAAAACGTATTCAGAAGGTCTTAAAACATATATTATTCTCAAAATCTCAAAACGAAAAATTTTCGGGAAAACAATACTTTATACTACGTATGAAAAAATAAAAATATATTGAGAGAAATTTTTACTTGAATCATATAACAGTACATTGTAAAAATACCAGCTGCTTCTTTCAAACTTAAACTCAAAAGAAAAAATTGACCTGCTTTTTCTCTATAGTTTTGAGTAGTTCACATTTAACAAAGGATTTTCACTAACTCATACCAGGAATCCCAAAAATGATCGGTCAGTTTGAAAAATAAACAAAAACTGTACGGGCAAATATTATTAACGGATTATTTGAAAAATACATAAAAACTAAACTAGCAGGGATAGAAATGCACCGTTTGCCGCAATGTGCTTGGGAAAACAGTATATTTTCAGTCAGACAGACTTTCAAAATTAGTTATAAAGTTCGGCAATAGATGAAAATATACTGTTGTCCCAAGCACATTGCAGCAAACAGTGCATTTCTATCCCTGCTAGTTTAGTTTTTATTTATTTTTCAAATAGACAGGCCATTTTTGGGACACCCTGTACTTGGTATTGAGAAAGTATTGTTTAAAACATATTATAAAGCAATATTTTTAATTTATAAACTGTGTAACATAGTATAGAGAAAGAAGTGTTTTCACGAAAATATCAGAATTCGAGATTTTGATGCCAATATATGTTTTAAGATCTCCTGAAGACGGTTTGACTACTCGGGGGGGGCGAAGTTGCCCGCCCCCACGGGGTACAAAGATACTTTATAGTTTCAGTCATTGTGGTGAAAATTAAATAACAGCAATACAATATTTTTGTTCGTGATGTCATTAGCTCACCCCTCGGGGGGGCGAAGTTGCCCGCCCCCACGGGGTACATTGTCAAGCCTTTAAAGTAAAGGGTAACACAGTATTTGTAGCCATTTAGAACCATGGTACTGATTTTTTTTTATTTATTTATTTATTTTTTAATTTGAATTACTTCTTAAAAATGGATTATGGTATAAGAAAGTCATGTTTAGCCACTCTCCAGTGAATTTTTCACATAAAGGTAGTTTTCATTGAAAATAGAGGATGATTGAAAAGTCAAGGATATTGCATTTTAAAATCGTATACTGTACCATGAAATGGAAAAGTATATTTAAGTTAGGTTGCTCAAATATACCTTTAAAAACAGCAAATATACCTCAAATATACCTTTAGAAATATCATCTACTATTTTGAATGCGTCAAACTATAATTACAAACTTTTTATCAATCAAAGAGCATGGGTTTTTCTCAGAGTAATATAACTTGTATTTTAGAACATTATTTCTGTGGAACATCTTATGAGAATGTAATTTAAAAGTTTTTGAAGAGTGTAATGGAGAGTTTCGGAGGAGCAGTCTATATTTCAGACAATGAGTGTATATTGCTTACAATACTACTTTGGGATAGTAGTGTATATTGTGTAAGGCCTGCCTATTCCGCTTTGTTTTGCAACACACCCAGTTAATCGAAAACGCTTTACTCGCCTCGCAACTGTTGAATTTTTAGGGACTTCAGAGTGTGGGCATTTACTCCGAAACTCTTTAATGCCACTCGTATAAGAAAGGTTAAAGAATTTCTCCACAATAAATATTCTTTCAATCTGAGCAAAGTGGTTAAAACGTATTTTTAAACTCTGCAGAATCCATTTCGACAATAAGAACTTGCAGTTTCGTGCTAGTAGCTCAACGGTAGAGTGTCGTTGGCCAGTTCGGAGATCCAGGGTTTGATTCCCGGCTGGAGCAGTAATGCTCTTTACAATGGCGCCCGAACAAATCAACCTTGTAGGTTAGTACAAAGATGTCAGAAGTTGACCCTGATACGACTAGTACGGATTCAGTGGGCACTTAAAATTGAGCACCGATTTCAAATTAGGAGGATAATGACCACGCAGTATACTAACCTGGGTAAAAATAGTAGTACCAGGGGGAAATACTAAGGCAAAAATAGCAGGAGGTGATCAGTCAGAGTGTCAGTTGCTCGCCAAACTGACATTAGAGGGAGAAGAATGCCAAGTTCACTTCGACGATAAGAGCGTGTGATTTCGTCCCAGTAGCTCAACCATAGAGCATTGGCTGGCCAGTTAGGAGAAGCAGGGTTCGATTCCCGGTTGGGACAGCACGGTTCTATTCAACTCTTTCGTAGATTTTACCTGCAATTTAAAAGTTTGAACTTTTACATAAAGTATATACCACGAGATATAGCATAACTGAACCAATTTTCGATTAAGGTAAGCAATTTTGTTGCTGAACTCCAAAAATTATTAAATAAATTAATATTTATTAAAAAAAATTAACAATCATAGTTTCACTGCCATTTACATAGTTAAATAGGTGTACTGAGTAAAAGTAATTTTAATTGTATTTAAAATGATTTATTTTTATACATGATTTATCTGTCGAAGGGATTAAATATAAATTCAAATTTATATGAAAAGTTACCTCAATAAAATTGATTCGAAATTCAAATATTTATATTTTCTTATAAATTTTATTTTACATATATACTATTTATCATAGGATCGCGAACCAATCTCTGCGCTTTATTTATGAAATAATGCTTGAGATTTTCCTCACGAGGCAAAATGAAAAAAAAAATTATGACGACACATAATATTCCGTTAAAGCTGACAGTTAATACCCAGAAAGTATGATATGTATCAAGTGTTTTCTCTCAGAAAATGATATGCATGTATTTGTATTGTCTGTTTGCAATTTCTTAGCAAAATCTTTATTTAAATGTAGTTCATGACAGGCATTGAATTTCACTTTATTTCAGAGATCAAACCTAAAATATTACAAGATAAAAATACATTGAAACACGAACTTAAACTTGAATCATATTACAGTACCTGGTAAAAATTCCAGGTGTTCATTTCAATCTTAAACTCGAAGAAAAAAGTGAACAAATATTTTGCCCACTTTTTCCTTGCGAGTCGCTTTTAATTTTAAAGAAGATTTTTCATATCAATAAAGCAGTTTTCTTTAATAATAGAAGGTGATCACAAAATCACGTATATCAAATTTTAAAATGATAGAAAAATGATAGATTAAAATGAAATCATCATGAAATTAAAATATAACTTTTTCAGTTACGTGACACTATTATACTTTAAGAAATATATCATAATTGTTGCTTTCTGTTTTTAACACGTCAGACGATTTTCAAACGTCTTTATTATGAATCGAAGAACACGGTGTATTTTCTGAGTGAAATAATTTTTATTTTGGAAAAAAAAAGTGTCAAGCCATTCTCAGGAGAGTGTCAATGAAGAATTTCAACATCGCAGTTTCTAATTCAGACAGTTTTTCTAGAGATGGAATGGAATGTCTTATTGGTTCACCTTATTTACAATAGATACGGTTTCACGAAAATTCTTTGTTAACCTCTTAACTATGGAATCTTTAGGGATTTCAGAATATGGGTATTTCTAATGAAATTTTTCAATGGCACTTCCATGAGGATGAGCAAGAATTTCTCTAAAATAAGAATGCCTTCAATTTTTATGTTTATCTATTGATGAAAAATAAATATATATTAATGTTTGACGTATTAAAAACAGATGACTTGAGAACGTTGTTTCTGTTATGCTTTTGGGGGTATATTAGAGTCACATAACAGGAAGATTACATTTATTTTATGCTTTTGAGGGTATATTAGTGCCACATAATACAAAACATCTTGCTATTTCATTTTCTCAGTATATTATATACTCTTAAAATTTTATGTACACGAATTTTCGATTGCCTTGTACATAAGCAATTTATTAAACTATATAACCTTCAAAAAGAATAATTGATCAATGCAACGAATTTATGAATTAATGAAATTCTGTATAGAATTCATATCGCCATATAGAAACACCACTGGAAAATTCGAATCATTAAACATTGCCTTGACCTAGAAAATATATCAGGGAGATTGTGTCATTGTCTTATTTTCAAAGTTTTCAGCAGTATATCAGTTTTCATCAGTCAGTATAATGTATAAGAAGTATGTTGTAACCGAGTCGAAAATTCAAATTCGAGTTTTCGAGGAAAAACCACGTTTAAAGCTTTCCTGAACTCAAATCCAGCGTTATTGAGGTGATGTATGTGTGTGTCCGTAAAACTCTAGAAGCGATATCTCAGGAAGGAATAGAGTTTCGAACGAAATTTACTATAAATATTACAATTTGTGTATACTTGAAACTTATTGATTTTAAACGCAATCGAATGTTCGGAAGTCCCTCTACATCTTCCCCAATTTCCAAATGAAATTCTAAAAAAATTTAATGTTTATTTAATGTTTATTAAATTTAATGTTTATAATAACATTTTTTAAGAGGATGTAGGATAGCATACTTCCATAGATGGAATGCTTCAATAGGAATGGAATGAGAACAAGCTTGTTGGTATATGAATTTATCAAAATCAAAAGATAAAGACTGAAGAAAAAGTTTGGGATGATGGCAGTATAGAATGCGAAATTTAGATCCTTTATTCATAATATCCCTGAGAATCTCATCCTGAACTATACTGAGATCCCCAGTAATTATGTGTCCATGAGAAGAATTGAAAAACAAAATATATTCAGCCATTAAAGCTATACACGTCGATAAGCACTAGGTCTAAAAATATGTTCATTTCGAGAAAAAAATTTTCAAGTCCAAGTATTTAATCAAAATGAACATAAAATATCCTTGTTTCTGAAATGAGAAATATATTATATCGATAAACTCTCAATACTTGGACGACAAGCAAAAAGATCGAAAAATTATATAGGAAACAAGAATACCTGAAATACACTGCAAATGTCCAATCTATTCGTGCAATAAATGAAGAGACCAATGTTTGCAATCGCAAAAGATAAAAGTAGAGATCTCTTGTTGCCAATCTTGAGAAATAAATACCAGTATTGTGAAAAGTCAATAAAGAGTGATATATTCTACTGTAAAAAATAGCGGTGATATTTTTTTATTATCGCAATACTACAATTATTTATTTTACTTGGAAAATTAAAACTTCATCGAAAGAATGGACTTTATTCAAATGACGTCATCGAAATGTAAATCGTCTGGCTATCTATGTAAAAACAATAAATATTCCATTCATATCACTTTTATTTCAGACTCTAGAGCTAAATAATTTTGCTTGAAAAAAAATCCGCAATCCATTATACAACTCAACTTACAATCACTTGTTTACATTCTACATCCACTAAAATTAGGCTTCGTTATTGAAATAATCAAAGTTTGATTATCATTTCAACTCAAAAATATTGTAATTGCATTGGCACAGAATATAGCTGCACGGAAAATACTAAAAAATAAAGCGGTTTTAGGAAGGATGCAATACTAAATATAAATTTAAAAGAACTTTAAAAATCACGATTTTTACACTAGGCAAAAAAGATGGATGCCACATTTTATTTTGAAGTAGTTCATGTGATCTCTTCGTATATATGTTACCGGCAATGTATGAAATGCCGGCATTCTATAGAATAACTAGGCATTTTATAGAATCCCGGCCGTTTTTAGGCAAAGTATGAAATATGAGAATTATTATATGCTTTCCCTAGGCATTGTATATAATACCTATGAATTCTTTAAAATGACAAATGCTATTTAGGCAAAGTATGAAAAACGGAATGAATCAGAGATGTATTTCATACTTTGCCGGTTTTTCATTTGGCATTCTATAGAATGCCTGGGAAATGTATGAAATATTTATCGTTTCATAGATTGCCGACCAGTTTTCGGTATTCTATATAATGCCTAGGTATTCTATAGAATGCCGGTTTTCATACATTGCCGGTCATGTTACCGGCAATGTATGAAATGCAGGCATTCTATAGAATACCTAGGCATTTTATAGAATACCGGCCTTTTTTAGGCAAAGTATGAAATATGAGAATTATTATATACTTTCCCTAGGCATTGTATATAATACCTAGGCATTCTATAGAATGACAGATGCTATTTAGGCAAAATGTGAAAAAAGGAATGAATAGGAGATTTATTTTATACTTTGCCAGTTTATCATTTGGCATTCTATAGAATGCCTAGGAAATCTGTGAAATTTTAATCGTTTCATAGATTGCCGACCAGTTTTCGACATTCAATATAATGTCTAGGTATTTTATAGACTGCCGGCTTTCATACATTGCCGGTATCATATATATATATATATATATATATATATATATATATAATATGCTTTTTACATATTGTATGGGATAATTTGAATATTTCCTAAAATTTTCGAAACAATTTGTGAATTATAACTGAGCTTAAATATTTGAAACATTAGGTTCTATAGAGTTCAATGTATTTCACTTTTTCAACCCGAGTTAAATTCAAAACTAATTGGGTGTTATTAGTCATTTACATTTCCATATGTCCCACAGACCGTCTCAGCAATATGCTAAAATTGCATTTTGGTAAAGTCATTTTTACAGCAGTTATCGCGAGAACGGACAGACAGACAGACAGAACGAACAAAGTCATAAACACTTTTCTACTATGTTGAAGGTGTTAAGAATGGAAAGTTGCACTTTTTTGTAAACTATTGTATACTCTCCCAGTCTCTGGGCATAGATTTGTGGAGCCCCAGGATTCCATGAACCCTGTGTAGAATCACAAGCCTGAAGATTTGAATATGGATGCGTGGTCAGGAACTTTAATCACCAATGCGTACGTTTTCTTACAAAGTTGCATTACTACATAGGCCAGTCATCGATTGTCTAGTACCGAAGAGTGCTAGTAAGTCCTAAACCTGAGTTCACCGACGCTAAATGCCCTCTGGAGAGAGTTTGCAATATTTTGTATAAGAGTCTTCTGTTATAGTAGCATTATTTTCAATATGAAGAATGTGTTTTTTTTTTAATTTGTGTGCCTTTGACTGTATTAAGTGATGCAGCATTTTATGTAGTTATTTATGTATTTATTTACTTTTTTGTAATTTTCAGAAAGTTTGGGAAAGATTTTATTAAATTTTTGATTATTTAAATTTTGCGAATTAAAATTTGGATGAAAAATGAACGTCAGAGCATAAATCAAATTCAATTTGTTTATATTATAAAATATTCTCTACTTTAGAATATATTCTGCATATTTTAATTCACTTTGAGCTACATACAATTTATACTGATCTTACATAATACGTTCGCACTTTATAGAAACAATTTTGTATTTATGTTTCTCTTTAGCATTTTGAGATACATATTTGGCATTTTCAACAAAATCGTCTGGTACTGTTTTGTTTCGTTTGGAATGTATAATAAAAGATTTATTTTGAAAATGGCTCCTGAAATTGAGAGATGGCTTGAAGTTTGCAGGTCCCATAAATGTGCAATCAGAGGGAAAATATTAGTATCAATAAATTGTAAAGTGGTGTAAAAATCGAGGTTACTGCATTTCAAAGAAAGATATTTTTATTATATTAAATTTGAACGTCAAAAAGCATCTAGCTGAAAGTAAAAATGACACAAGAAAGATCAATCATGCTTAAAGCATCAATTATGAAACACTTTCCAACTTCAATGCAATTTTATTTAAACATCTCTAAAATGCAATACATTCCTCGATATACATTCCTCGATATTCCAATATTTTAAAACTTATCACAATACAATATTAATTTATTATATTTGAAAACTTAAACCTACATCGAAAAAAATGAACTTCATTCAAATAACGGCATTGAAATATAAATTGCCTGGTTTAAACATCTCTAAAGTGCAATACATTCCTCGATAATACTTTTAAAATTATCATAATACTACGATAATTTGTTATATTTGAAAACATCATCAAAAACAACTAAAAATCATTCAAATGACATCATAGAAAAAATAATACGCCTGGCTCTCTCTATAAAAGCAGCATTTTATTCATAACATTTTCCCATTCATATCATTCACCACAATACTATAATAATTTGTTTTATTTAATATTAAGATCATGGAACTACAAGTAATTAAACTCTAAACTTAAAACTTCATCGAAAAAAATCGTCCTTCTCTCTGTAAAATCAATGAATATTTCACTCATATCAGCTATGCAAACTCCATGAGCTAAATAATTTTGCGTTAAAGAAATACAGCAATTCTTATACAACTCATTCTACATGTTTTGCTGTTTACATTTTACATAAGTGAAAAATAGGCTTCGTTGTAGAAATAATTAAATTTGGATGATGTTTTAAACTCAAATATATTGTAATTGCGTTGTTTCAGTATGTAGATGCACAGAATTTAAACAAAAATAAGGTGGTTTTAGGACGGATACAACACTCAATATAAATTAAAAAATTTTTTAAAAATCACGATTTTGGGACACGATGGATGCCATATTTCATTTTGAAGTGGGTCACGTGATATGAGTCTACAGTGAAAGACATGTGCTGCCCACATCAGAATTTTTAACAATATTGCAACAATAATTTATAGAATCACGCCACCTTTGAAAATAAGTCCAGTTATCAAATGAGAACCAAATTTAAGTTTAACGCGCAAATTCAATGTCATTTAAAATACTTCTGGCTGTTATCTTGTGCAGATAAACTCAAAATTTTGTTGAAGAAATAAAGAGAACGTGAATATGAGTCTGCAGAGAAAGACATGTGCTGCCCACATTAGAGTTTTTAACAATATCACAACAATGATTTATAGAAGTGAACGGGGATTATTTGCAGGCTATTTCGAAAAAAATGTATGATCTATATTTAAAGATCCACCAAACTTTTGTAGAACAAAATGTTCAACAAATTTAAGCTGTGTACCAAATTTTAACTCTCTAGGACATAGGAGAGTTCATTAAAAATGCCATCAAATAAGTTTACCACGAAGAGTTATATAAAATTAAAAAAAAGTTTGAAAAATTGTTATCAACCAAATTTATTTTAAAATGTTAATCCTCTCTCATATACAAAATGATTAAATTCTTGGAAAGATATTTATTATATAATGTATCTATTTTTTTTCAGGAGGATATCCCAAAATTCAGAATTTAATTGAATTTGTTTTTTCCCTATATTAAGTAATTTTTAATTAAAAAACTACTTAACATATTTTACTGATTTTTTTTTATATATTTTATGGGATACTATGAATATTTCCAAAACATTTCGAAGCAATTTGTGAATTTTAAATTTGCTTAAAAAATGTTTGAAAAATTAGGTCCCATAGGGTTCAATGTATTTCATTTTTTCATCCCGGGTTCAATAAAAAACTATTTGGGTGATATTATTTATTTATATTCCCATAGGTTCCACAGACCGTCTGAAAAACATACTAAAATTTCATTTTGATAAAGTCATTTTTACGGCAGTTATCGTGCTAACGGACAGACAGACAGACAGATAGACAGACAGAATGAACAAAGTCATAAACACTTTTCAACTATGTTGTAAAGTGTTAAAAATGACCACAAAATTGCATCCTATGACTGTTCTAACGACAAATTTCTAATGACAAATTTCAAGAAAATGAAGTCTGTGATCCTAAAACAAAATCCACTGACTCAAACATCCATTGCATCGTAACTGAGAATGTCTTCTGGCACTGTAAATAAAATCATTCATAAAGATTAGAAGTTAAAAATTATGTTTAAATCTAAAGTTAATCTGCTTTTGCCAAAACATATTGCGGAAAGAAAAACAAATTGTTGAAAATTATATGAAAAACACCTAGCTGCTGATAAATGGAAATTTGGGGTAACACTCGATAAGAATAGGTGTCGTTAAGTAAATGTAATAAAAGAAGAGCAATTTCCTATTGCTCAACTGCCGAAAATGACCGTACAAAATGGCTTTGTCAAAGTACAGAAAAGTTCCAAAGGGATTCATGATAGTCGCAGGATTTTGTTACAACGGTAAATTAAAACTCAAAAAAGTATCAAGTAAATTAAAATTAATTCACTCTACTATCAGCAGAATATTTTAGAACTCATTTTTGAAGAAGAAATTCCATCCTTGTATGGAAAGTACATCAATAAAATTGAGATTCATATGGACAAAGCCTCTAGTCACACGTCTAATTCAACTTTCGAATATTTAGCAAAGAAAGAATCGGAAACAGGAATAAAATGTATCTCATTTAATGAAATACTTGTAAAATCACCTGAGACTTCTACTATGGACTTTTGCGCTTTCGATTTGTTAAAATGAGCCTTAGGAAAACGGCATCCAAGAACACTGAACGGACTTTGGAAAACAACCCAAGACGAGTGGGAAAAAATTGACATGACGGTACTAAAAAAAAGTTTACTTTCATGGAAAATTCGAGTTAGAGCTATAGCCAAGAATCAAGGCTATCAGTCAGCTGCAAGGAATACGCAATTTATGCATAAAAATTAGCTGCAAGGAATACGCAATTTATGCATAAAAATTAATTATAAAAATCGTTTCCATAAAGTGTGAACGACCCTCTGTGAAATTATGTTTGTTTGCCTTTTTAACACTTTACAACAAAGTTGAAAAGTGTTTATGACTTTGTTCATTCTGTCTGTCTGTCTGTCTGTCTGTCCGTTAGCACGATAACTGCCGTAAAAATGACTTAATCAAAATAAATTTTAGTATGTTGTTCAGACGGTCTGTAGGACCTATGGGAATATAAATGAATAATATCACCCAATTAGTTTTGGATTGAACCCGGGTTGAAAAAATGAAATACATTGAGCCCTATGGGAACTAATTTTTCAAACATTTTTTAAGCGGATTTAAAATTCACAAATTGCTTCGAAAATTTTAGGTAATATTCAAATTATTCCATAAAATATATAAAAAAAATTCAGCGAAATATATTCAGTAGTTTTTTAAATAAAAATTAAAATAATAATTACACCTCTTATATGAAACGATCACGTGACCATGATATGATACGATCACATGATCCACTTCAAAATGATATATGGCATCCATCTTGTTTCAAAATCGTGATTTTTTTAAGTTCTTTTTAATTCATATTGAGTGTTGTATCCGTCCTAAAACTACTTTATTTTTGCTTAAATTCTGTGCATCTACATACTGAAACAACGCAATGACAATATATTTGAGTTTAAATTCTCATTCAAATTTGATTATTTCCACAACTAAGCCTATTTTTCACCTATGTAAAATGTAAACAGCAAAATATGTAGAATGAGTTGTATTATAATTACTGTATTTCTTTAACACAAAATAATTCACTCCATGGAGTCTGCATGGCTGATATGAATGAAATATTAATTGATTTTATAAACAGAAGGACGATTTTTTTCGATGAAGTTTTAAGCATAGAGTTTATGAATTGTAGCTCCATGGTCTTAATTTTTAAATAAAATAAATTATTATAGTATTGTGATGAATGCTATGAATGGGGGAAAGTTATGAATGAAATCCTGCTTTTATAGAGAGATCCAGGCGTGTTATTTCTCTATGACGTCATTTGAATTTATTTCAGTTGTTTTCGATGAAGTTTTCAAATATAATAAATTATCGTAGTATTATGATAGTTTTAAAAATATTACCGTGGAATGTATTGCATTTTAGAGATATTTAAACCAGGCAATTTATATTTCAATGCCGTCATTTGAATGAAGTTCATTTTTTTCAATGAAGGTTTAAGTTTTCAAATATAATAAATCGATGTAGTATTGTGATAAGTTTTAAAATATTACCGAGGAATGTATTGCATTTTCGACTTTTTTAAATAAAATTGCATTGAAGTTGGAAAGTGTTTCATAATCAATGCTTTAAGCATGATTGATCTTTCTTGTTATCTGTATCAACGGTTTCCAAAAATCTAACTTTCCCAAAACCAGAAAATTCGGCCCAGGAATTGTTGAACTCCTGTTGAACAAATATTGCCTAGATTTTTCTTTTATTTTGGATATAATTTTTAAAATATCAACTTTTAGGAATCGAAATTCGACCAAAATGTTTCTGTTTAAAAATCAGTTAATTCCAGCAGACAATTCTCGTCGCACCACAGATACAACATAAATAATGTTTTATCAAATATCTCTGCAATTGGTCGCATGTACTGATTGAGCTTTAAAATACAACTTTATAAATTCTTG
This sequence comes from Amaurobius ferox, assembly GCA_951213105.1. Lineage (NCBI taxonomy): Eukaryota > Metazoa > Arthropoda > Arachnida > Araneae > Amaurobiidae > Amaurobius > Amaurobius ferox. The sequence goes on along the minus strand of OX578144.1, from coordinate 94,095,490 downwards.
AATTTTACAGATATCGTTTAGCTCTTTTTCAATTTATCACCAGATGTATCACGTTAAAAATTCAGAAATATCTGATGTAAACTTAATATTTTAAAATTAGTTTTTTAATTTTACTTCTTTCAGTGATTGAGCTTTTTCCTATGATTGGTTTAAAGCATTACACGTTAATCGCATAAAATATCAGGACAGGAACAAGATAATAAAATACAAAAATATAAATTTTAAGCTACCACTTTCTAGAACCGAAAACTCAATTACAAAATGACAATCTAACTTTTCAAATTAAGAAGAAACTTCTACGCAATTTTAAGTATTTTCACAAATTTTTAGGATGCATCAAAGACACTTATAAATAGCGTGTCAAAGATATTATTTAGGATGTAAAACGCCTGCAATGAATAATTAGCATAGTTGCACATGTAAAAAAACACATCATAATAATGATTTTGATTCAAAACTGACAATTTGAAAATAAGTGTGGTTAACTGTATATGCAGATTTTATGTAGCAGACGCTTATTTTGAACCCGCTTTTTTTAACTACACCGAGTAATTCGTACTAGCTGTATATAAAATATAACACAGCTATTAAAACTCTGAAATAAAAATTTAATAAATGCGCATATAATGATGAACATTCCAACATGTTTCACGAGTCCATAAACATTAATGTATTGTAGAAAACTGTAAGCTGTTAATAATCTGGAGAATTTTATGTTATTGATGATCCCTATTGCAAACAATTCTAATGCTACGACGTAAATTACTGATTTTACCCGACGAAATTGAATTTCTTCTATGTTCATTTCATTGGAATTTCCGTAACGATTAATTTACAATATACTCCCCTCTTTTATCCATTCATATCACTAAAATATTCTAAAGAAAGAGGACTTCGGTATTTGCGTAATTGACGCACATTGAACTTTAGATTTATTGCTTAATTCCATGAAGAATTTGTGGCCGCATTAATAAACTCAAATAGTAGATTGCAAATGGGCCAGTGAAATTGAAGTTCACTAAGTGAAATATAGGGAAATACTAAATTTCTTAATTTCAGACGCAGTCCTTAGAAAATTAACTGCAGTGTCTCTCAATTCGAGTTTCCCATACCAGAATCCATGTTTAGTAGGTTTTTTACCCTTCAAATTTTACAAGACAATTTTTTAAAAATTAGTATAATGGGTACAAATGAATACAATTATAGCGTGATACACTTATTTTTAAAGGGCTTGAAAAAATCTATCGATTGATAACATACTTGACAATTTTAGCGCTCGGGGTAACTTATCCACAGAGGGGAGGTAATGACATCCCGAATAAAACAGGGTATCACGGGTATTTTTCACAACAACGATTGAAACTATTAAGTCTCATCATCATTGAGATATAAATGAACCCTTTTAGTCATGATTATGACAAATTAAATTTTGCGTTTTAGTTTATTGTGATATTTTTGTTATATTTTGTCCAACGATGTTCTTAGTTTTTATTAAGAATGCATTTTATGCAAAAAATAAGTCTGTTAGTTAAGAATATGAGTATTTAATTTAAATTAAATACTCGTATATTTGTTCATATACTCAATATATTTTTATGTATTTGCATTATAATTGTTAGCACTGTTATCCAGAAGATAGATACTTTTTTTTTGTCATCAATTACGGGGTCGCGACACCAAATACTTAAAGAACCACTGACATAGGTACCACTTATACCTATAAGCCTTGGAATTTTCTTGTTGCCTATCCTTCCGTCACTTAAGATCTCAATTGTAGCAATTTTGAGGTATCTGGAGGTATTTCGGTTTGCACCTGAAATTTTAAATTTGTATCTAGAGTTTTTCTCGATTCCTATAGTATGGTCCTTTGTGCTAGCTTTTAGGGTTAGATACTTGCCTTTATTAGTTATATTTTTAACAGATAGTTGTTCTTAGAACTATCTACAGTATTATAAAAAGACGAATTTTGCGGCACGGCATCAAGTTTGTCAGCGAAGAAAATTTAAACAAATTCACTTTGGCACATGGCTCGAATTTGGAAAGGTTTTTTTTTTTGTGTCGTCAAAACTAACTTTTGAGGCAATTTTAATAGTGAAATATTGAAACGGTAAAGACAAACCTTTGTATACAATTTTATTTTTCCTACGAAACATATATTTTTATAGAAGAAAAATTTGTCTGATATTTATTGTCAACTACAAGAAATATCCAAAATGACACAGAGGCGCCTAGTTACATTGTGTATGAACTTCAAAAAATAAAAGTGATTTAAACAATGATTTTTCACCCGGCTTTGCAATACGTTCAAGTTAATATACGCCGTACTTTCTATGCAAAGCAATTGTTTTGATTTATGATTCCTATTATAATCTTTTAAGCATTTATTTTTTCTTTAGAGGATGGCATTTTCTGGTGCGAAATATGCAAGATTCCAACATAGAATATTTGTAAACACGAATAAATTTTACAACTTTGATGCTCCTGTTATTACTTTCTCTGAATACATTATATACTGTTTTGGGAAAGTAGTACATATATGTAGAATATATAATGTTTTGGGAAAGTAGGATATATATGTATAATATATAATGTATAGGGAAAGTATGACAGAATCGAAAAATCGAATGCGATTTTTTTCAAGGAAAATAAGCATCTTTGAACTCGATTCGAACGTTTTCTGTGTGTGTTTCTGTGTGGTTTCTGTGGTCACTGTGAACGTGGTTTCTGTGTGTGTATGTATGCTAGTCTATGCATGTGTGCATGATTGTATTTTTATATGTGTATGTGTGTGTGCGCGTGTGTGTGCGTGTGTGCCTGTGTGTGAGACTGTGCGCGTAATCGCAAATGAAGTGTTTGCAAAATAGTATGTGTGGTGAAAAACTTTATAAACCCGCAATAACCCACCATAACTTCTTCGCACAAGTTCCTTAACATAATAATTAAATCAAAACACTACACAATAATATCCACAATTTAACTTTTAAAATAGATTATCATTTATTCACACCTCTATTGTTATAATTAACATTACATCAATTTTAACAAACGCTTAAGGAGGAGAAAAGCGCGGTGTGAGGTCTTTTGAATCTTATTCCAAAGGGAAAAGTGGATCTGGATTTTGATATTAATTATAGTGAAAATATTCAAAATGAGAGTGAAAATAATGATTTTGAAAATATTCGCAATACAAATGAAATTACTATTATTGAAGATATTCGATATAAAAATGAAAATAATGATAGTAAAAAGATATCTATAGATGTAGAAAAGCAAGGCAATTACAAGGAATATGTTATACAAAATTTAAAGTATTTCAGCGAAAAAATTAATGAAAACACAAATGAAAATGATAAAATTCATGATAATAATGAACCAAATCAAATGAAAGTCAGTGTTTACAATTTTCATGAATACTGGGACACTATTGATGTAAAATGTAGTCAAATGTTCGCCCCCCCCCCACCTCTAATTTCCGAATGAAATTGTGATCATGCCCAGGAATTTTGACCATTTTGACCATGACAACCATGGCTTTCAATATTGATAATGTTACGAACATATTCTCCAGAATCGTGGGTTTATACGCAGGATACAAGAACGAGTTCAAGTTTTTGGATAACTTACGTTTATTAACAAACACAAAGTAAACAGGAACAATATACAATCAGACAGCACTTAAATGCTCCACTAATTTCATAGAATAACTGATATTATTCACAGAATGTTGACGAAAGTAATTTCATAAAATAGCTGCTACTATTCTCAAAACCTTGACAAATATTTCGGTGCAATGTAGCTCATGTCATGTCCATTCATCAACTCGTCAACTCCGCTACAACGAAGAGGTGAGTGCTTCTTATAATTTCTCTATAGAAACTTCCGGAAATTTCTCCATATTTCCTATACTAATCGTTATTTCTTGAAGTTTGTGGAATATTCCGGAAGTAGCCAAATTAGCGATAAATCATCAGATCTGGTAACACTTCTTCTAACGGGGAAATCTTGGCAACACTGGGCCACGTCATTCTGACGTCATGGACTGTGTTTCCTTCTACTGAACTTCGAGACAGACGACAAAATAATCATTTGAGACAAATTTTCATTAGAAAACAAATGATGAAATTTTTGTACGCCAGCACGAACCGTTCACGATATATTGCACGCTTCTTCATGGAACATGTTCGTTCTATTATAAAGTCTGAACGAGTCATAAATAATTTGCATTTTGTTAAGGAATACTATAATCTGTATTTTTCAATATAGAGTGGTAAAAGAATTAATAATATTGATTAGGAAAGGAATTCTTGGCTCGCATATGGTTGTAAATATTAGGAATCCAATGCCTGTGAGTAGCAGTGTGGAATGGAATGTTTTGCAACTTTATGTATCCCGTCCTGCTCACGACGGAATTATGTTTAAAAAGCGTGGAACGGCAGGGATAGGCGAGTGATTAAGGCATTGGGATTGCAGACAGTAGACTTTTTTTTATCCTTGCAGCTTAAACAATATCTGTGTCTCTGCGAGGTATGGGTACGTTAAGTCTCCAGGTCAAAGCCTGAAAGTGATGGGTTAGTAAAATTATGGTACGATCCCTATGGCAGACGCCCCCTATGGGTTCCGTTCGAAAATAGGGGGCAGTGTCACAGCTGTCCAAGTACTTACCTTACACATTCGAGATGGTCTAAATAAGAAAGGAAAAGAGGAGCGTTAAAATCTGCTTTAAAGTAGTCGTATTTCAAAATAGTGTGAAGATGCATTGCAAGTGTCACTGCGATGTAATAATTTATATAATATAGATGACTCAGTGAAAGAGTAGATAACTCTATGAAACAGATGATGACTCAGTGAAGCAGTACTGGATGACTCAGTGAAACAATAATTATTATCTTAATAATTAAAAAATAAAATCCGATATAACAAGCCCGCAATACGTTAGTGAAACTGCTGTACAATAACTTTGCGTAGCAGTGATTAGCTCTCATGCATACTTCAATGGCACTTTGTTAGCATTTAAAGACTTGCGGACCGCAAGCTCCTCAATGTCTACAAACGTGCATAGCCTATACAGATCTTCTAGTCTATATTTTATGTCTAAATCTTAGTCATGTTTCAATTGCTCATGAAGTATTCGAATATAAAATAAATTCTCCTCTTTTTCGATTCACTTAATGTCGCATATAGAGCAGCACTGGCACGCCAAATATTTGTATAGCAGTTTCATTTGTATAGCAGTCATATTTGTATAGCATGTATTATTGGTTCATTGCATGGTTTTATTAAGGTTGATGTCTCTCTTTGTTTGTCTGGGTAAAATCATAAATTACATTTTTTCCAACGTCTACCGAACTGAGCCTCTTGAACAAACACCAAAGCAGTAAATTATTCAAAACTGTTAATACGCTGCCATTATGTCCAAAAGGGCGAATGGAATTGTGGTAAGCCTAAATTTGAGGTCATTTTGATTATTTTTCAAGACTGGATCCAAAATAAGACTGAACCAAATTAATCAAAACAAATGGTTGTTTCGGATTACGAAAACAATGAGTCACTATGACAGCAAGCGAAAAAAATCTGATGTGGGCAACACATGACTTTCCTTATATAATGTACTGAATTTACTACTTTTACAGTACAAAAAATAGGTTTTTCTTATAGTAGATATTTATATTCTTTCCAAGATATTGAATTTTCGAGTATTAGTCGTCATTTCCATTGATTTAGCGTCATTTTCATTCATTTGGAGAGATTTTCGTTAATTTGGCAACATTTCAAAAAGTCGCCAAGTTGGCGACATTCCGCCAAATTCGTCGCCAAAATCCCGCCAAGAATTATGGACGAAGAAATAAGTTATTCTTACAACAGACAAATGACTATTGGCGTTCAAATACAAACGTATTACTCAAAGTATCTTTCTTCATGAATGGAACGAGCTAGATCCATGAGAATGATGTCACCCAATTTATCGTATGGCATTACATATGAAAAGTGAACATGTTTCTCAATAGGAAATATTTTTTTTTATTTTATGACTTTTTGATAATTTTTTTAAAAAATGTGCAATATCTCGAGAACGGTTCATGTTAGCGTTCTAAAATTTATGCCAATCATTTTCAAATGAAAAATTACATAAGAAATGTCTATTTGCGTAACGTTTTTAGTGGTTTTAATTTTTTGACGATTTTTTTAAAATTTTATTCGAAAATTTAGGGGAGTTCTGAACATTCGATTGCGTATAAAAACAATAGGCTTCCAGTGATTACGGATTGTGATTTTTGTACCAAATTTGGTTCGAATCGGTCCATTCGTTCGTCAGTTATCGTCTCCACAGACTCACTGACACACACACACATACTTTCACACACAAACACACACGTATAAAAAACAATACGTATAAAAAACAATAGGCTTCCAGTGTTCACGGATTGTGATTTTTGTACCAAATTTTTTTCGAATCGGTCTATTCGTTCGTCAGTTGTCGTCTCCACAGACTCACTGACACACACACACACATACTTTCACACACACACACACACACACACACACATACACACACACAGACATCACTTCAAAAATGTTTGATTCGTGATCAGGGATGCTTGAAACGTGCTCTCCCGTCGAAAACTCGAATTTGAATTTTCGACCCCGTCACAATACTTTCCTTATACATTATGTATATAAGGAAAGTAATATTACCATGAAACATGAACATACACACATTTAAAAGTATATATATATATATATATATATATATATTATATATCATATTGTAATGTAATAACATTTATTCAATTATCTGTATTCTATTACTTTCCTTATATACATAATGTATAAGGAAAGTATTGTGACGGGGTCGAAAATTCAAATTCGAGTTTTCGAGTCGGGAGAGCACGTTTCAAGTATCCCTGATCACGAATCAAACATTTTTGAAGTGATGTCTGTGTGTGTGTATGTGCGTGTGTGTGTGTGTGAGTGTGTGTGTGTGTGTGTGAAAGTATGTCTGTGTGTGTGTGTTACTATTAACTATTACTGAGGAATGTATAACATTTTAGAGATGTTTAAACCAGGCAATTTATATTTCAATGCCGTCATTTGAATGAAGTTCATTTTTTTCGATGAAGGTTTAAGTTTTCAAATATAATAAATTAATGCAGTATTGTGATAAGTTTCAAAATATTACCGAGGAATGTATTGCATTTTAGACTTGTTTAAATAAAATTGCATTGAAGTTGGAATGTGTTTCATAATCAATGCTTTAAGCATGATTGATCTTTCTTGTTTTGTATGTTATGTGATTTCTATCAAGTTGGCTATTTTTTTATGTGTTATGTGATTTCTATCAAGTTGGTTATTTTTATGTGTATGTTCTTTGATTTAGTGAACTTGTGAAACGTAATAAAATTAAAGAAATGGAGCAGAAAGAGTTAAATGGTCATCCGGAAAGCGGGGTAAAATAGTACTTTTAAGTGAACAAGGCTACAGTTATGAAGAAATTAGAAGAAATATTGGGGGAAACTTAACCAAAGGTTACATTTCAAAATTTTTGAAGAGGTATAAGGAGACTCAGTCACTACAAAACCAGACTGGTAAAGGCAGGAAAATGTGCACCTCAGAAAGTCATGATAGAATAATTAAGAGACTGTGCCTAGGTGACAGAAGGAAACCATATCTGTGTAAACAAAGTGAAACGGAGAAATGCAATGTGAAAGAGAAATCAAGGACTGTTCGGCGCAGACTGCATGAATTTAGTCTAAATGCTAGAATTTAACGAAAAATGTCGTTTTTTTCTCTCAAACAACGGTTGAAAAGATTAAACTGGGATAAAACCCATGTTAACTGGACAACGGACAATGGGACAGTGTAATTTGGAGTGATGAGAGTAAAATCTCTCTGTTTGGTAGTGATGGCGCAAAATAAGTAAGGAGAAGAATCCGAGATTATTTGCATCCTGATTGTTTTACACCTACGGTGAAACACTCAGTTAGTGTTATGATCTGAAGTTGTATGACATCAAGAAGTGTGAGAATTTGCGTGATCATTGGGAATATAAAAACCAATGATACATAAATGAAATATTTGAGCACAAACTGCAGCCTTCTGCACGTGTACTTTTCCAAGATAATGAAGCATTTATATTTCAACAGGATACAGCTCCATGTCATTGCGCTCGTGTGCGCAAAAAGTGACTGCAAGATCATCATATTCAACTGCTGGAATGTCCTGGGCATGGCCCAGACCTTAACCCCCATCGAAAATCTATGGAGCCGACTAAAGAAACTTGTAAGTCAGAAGCAAACCAGCAATAAAACTCAATTAAAAGATGCAATATTTCAATCTTGCTTTCACATTGTAACAGCTGCAAAACTAAAAAATCTGTTGTGCGCAGCACATGCCTTTTTCTGCAGACTTACATCCACGTTCTCTTTATTACTTTCCTTATATACATAATATATAAGGAAAGTATTGTGACGGGATCGAAAATTCGAATTCGAGTTTTCGACGGGAGAGCACGTTTCAAGCATCCCTGAACCCGAATCAAACATTTTTTAAGTGATGTCTGTGTGTGTGTGTGAAAGTATGTGTGTGTGTGTGTGTGAAAGTATATGTGTGTGTTTGTGTGTGTGTGTCAGTGAGACTTTGGAGACGATAACTGACGAACGAATGGATCGATTGAAACGAAAATTGGTACAAAAATCACAATCCATAAATACTGGAATCTTATAGTTTTTAAACATAATGGAATGTTCAGAACCTCCATAAATTTTCGAGTGAAATTTTAAAAAAAATCGTAAAAAAATCAAAACCGCTAATAAAATTACACAAATAGACATTTCTTATGTAATTTTTCATTGGAAAATGATTGACATAAATTTTAAAACGTTAACATGAACGATTCTTGAGATATTGTACATTTTTCAAAAAAATTATCAAAAAGTTATATAAAATAAAAAATATATATTTACCATTGAGAAACATGTTCACTTTTCATATATAATACCATGCGATAAATTTGGTGACATCATTCTCGTGGATCTAGCTCGTTCCATTCATGAGAAAATATACTTGGAGTATACTTTTGTATTTGAACACCAATAGTCACTTATCTGCTATAAGAATAACTTATCTATCCATCAGTAAAGCTTGGCAAGATTTTGGCGACGAATTTGGCAGAATGTCGCCATCTTGGCGACTTTTTGAAATGTTGTCAAATTAACGAAAATCTCGCCAAATGGATTAAAATGACGCTAAATCAATGAAAATTACGACTAATTGTCGAAAATTCAATATCTTGGAAAGACTATAATTATCTACTAGAAAAAAACCTATTTTTTTACTGTAAAAGTAGTAACTTCACTGCATTATATAAGGAAAGTCATGTGTTGCCCACATCAGATTTTTTAAATTAAATTTAATTAACTTTTAATTCAATTTTCGCTCTCAATTGTTAACTGGACTTATTTTGAAAGGTGGCGTAGGGAAAATACGTAAAAACCAAATTATCTCGAGAACGGCTAGTCCTAGCGTAATGGGGCTGGTCTTATTCTTTTCTGCGTTAAAAATTACGTAAAAACCAATCATTTAATGGATATATTTGAACATAACTAGTTTTTTATTTTAGATTTTGACGCTTTTTGCGAGCCATTTTGGAATAAAAGCTGGTTGTTTTTTACCGAATCGTACCAAAATCTAATCAGCACCAGGATCGCCTATAAGCGACTTATATACCGTATTTTGTGAAATTCGGTCCATTAGTTTTTCTGCTGGAGTGGATACAGGCTTTTGTGGGCCATTTCGCAAAAAAGGCGGGTTTTTTTTTATCACTAATCGTATACAAAACTAATCAGCACCAGATTAGCCAACAAGTGACTTACCAAATTTTATGAAATTCGGTCAATTAGTTTTATAGTTAGAGTGAATGCAAAATCTGCACATGCAGACAGACACACACACACAGACGTTACGCTAAAAATGGTTTTTTCGTATTCTAAAGGTCTCGAAACGCGTAGATCCGTCGAAAACTCGAGTTGCGATTTTCGATATTATTCCAATACTTCCCTATACATTACCATGTATTGCAGGAAAAGTAAAAAATTCAGTTAACTCCATGGGAAAGCGCTGTAAGGCCGTAATTAAGGCTCAAGATTACCTAACAAGTATTAATTAACATGGTGAGAATTTTTGTATATCTCATTTTTTGTGCATTTCCCTTTTCTTCTTTATGAATGCCGTTATATTAGAAAATAATTCTTAAATGCTATTGCATTATTTATTTTTCCATTGAGATATAATATATATATATATATATATATATATATATATATTAATTTTAACATATGCACATGATACTGCTCATGACAAAAATTACATTTATCAAATTATATTTATCATATTAAAATGTAACCTAATATATGATGAAAAATTTATCATTAAATCGCAAAAGACTGAAAAGTATAAAATACAACTTTTTTGGAAAATATTTTCAAGTTACATAGTTTTAGCATACTGCAGTAGAAACTAAAAATAAATTTTCGCTATTACAGCATTATTGTCTATATGTGAGTTAAAATAAAATCATGGGGCTCCCAAAATAATTGTATTTGGATATTTACATAATTTAGGGAATAATTGAAGGGATAACAAATAACAGCAGCCAAAACAAATTTCTCAGCAATCAAAATATTTTCCTCAGTAGATATATACTTGAATAACAAATAGGCATACTTAAGGAGAATCATTAAAATTCTTCTGTGGAATAACTATTTGCGCGTGTCAAAACATAATTACCTCGTTAATATAATGAGCAAATTAGAACACATAATAGAATAACTCTTGAAAAAGAGTATCGTACAATAAGTAAATTAATGAAGTTGCTAAAAAGTTTATTGAATTGTCTGTATTTATTACTATCAATTTGCTATCCTTATCTTCGTGCAAAATGATGATAAAAAATAACTTACTCATCAGTTTTTTGTGGTGTCGGTTTTGGTGAAACCACAGACAAGAAGCTAATTGGAATTTTAAACAATATTTATTACATCAGAAAATATCAGGCCAGTGATCAAATCAATACCAAAAGCATTTATGGTGAAATAGTACATTTTTAAATGAATTAGTAAATAATTCAGAATCCCTCTGGGCATGGTGAGGAGAATGAGAACATCCCTGGAGGAAGGAAAACAGAGAGAGCACAAGAAATAACCTTCATAATATACTTAAATCACATATGATATTTTAGACCAACAATTTAATTCTTAAAGACAATTATTAATTACTCAAATTTACAGATCTGTTTGGCGTTGATTGACACTCCATTTCTTCAGAAGTAAAAATGGATATAAAACAACTAATTACCTTTTTTTCTTTACACATATATTGCTTTAAAAATATCCTGGATTATGGAAAAGAAAAGCCGGATGGACTGCCGGAACTTCAAACAGCGCAGTTCTTGAGGAGCGAAATCGAGAACATTCGGAAACCTAGATAGGTAACATCATACCGGTAGAATTTGACATCTTGGCAGGTCACGATCAATTTTTCACATACTAGGAACTGAGGAACAGAGTTTTAAGGACACAAGTATTCGGAGAACAACGAAACGTCGTCATTCTTCTAGAATACCCAACCCAACGGCTTTCGCGAATTCACGGAATCGAAACTATATCAAAATTCTCCCACAACGACTCAACGATAATCAGTCCGGAAATCAAAGTCACAAAAAGAATCAGACATAACAATCGCTGTATATAAGCTTCACTTCGCTTTTAATAGCGTTTCGAGGCCGACCCATGGAAATATCTCTTTATTCCACCAGAACCAAATCCCATTTCTTCACAAGCAAGATTGTGCATTTCTACAAGAACGAAAGATCGTATATTAGCATGAGCCATACTGGCCCAAAACAAATCCTTCTTCTCAATACATTATACTCTCTAGAATTACAATCTATATATTTTCGATACCAATTCATTTCATTCCAAAATCCCTAATCCGAACGCGAGCCCAAACTCACGCTACCGTCTCGTTCCTTCCATCCAAACCATTCCCATACCGCCAAACATTTAAAAGTCGCGCTGGCGCAACACCGACACGGCACAAACCTAGCAACAGAAAAGGCGAATACAAATTATTTTATTATTTTTATTCTGGAACATAACAGATTCGCAGTTTAAAAAAACTCGTTTCCCTCAAACGCCAATGGATTGGAAATGAATCCAAAGGACATTTACACGATACAATTATACTATCCCTCAAACAGAAATAAAACAATAAGTTAAACACATTTACGGCACAAGGGTGTTGTTGTTGTTGAAACCCAGACCATCCGACCTACCAGAAAGGTGTAAGGTAACTGTTTGGACGGTCGGGAAGTGCCACCCAATTTAGACCGGAACCCAGTGGGGGAGGCATCCACAGGGACCGTACCCTCCTTCCCCTACCACCAACCTCTCGGAAGGACATTCGGGCCCACATGTTTAACGTGATCGTACTCCGCATGACCACGGCGGCAGTTTTGGCAGTGGCAGGAATCGAACCCGGGGCTACCGAGTGCAACTCCAGCGCGCTAACCAATGGGCTACCGCACCCCACGGCACAAGGGTGTGTAAACCTTATCGCATTTCATTGATATGTGATTTTAATTATTTTCCCTTAAAATTAAAAAGTGTCTGGATAGGCCGGTTGAGAAAAATACATTTGACCTGGAAACGTATTTTTCAAATTTTACAAGAAAATAATTGAAAAATCGAAAATAATCGAAAAAAATATAGCGTGTTACCCTTCACTTTTAAGGGCTAGAAAATGCATTTCGATTAATACCATACTTGACAATGTATTCCCCACCCACCACCCCCCCCACCACCCCCAGGCGGTAACTTTCCTTCCAAGGTTGACTTATGGAGTCATGAAAAAAAGTTGTATGGCAGCTATTTTTTACAACAATGATTGAAACTATTAGGTCTAGTGATTTTTGACCCATAGATAAATCCCTTTAATGCATGATTATGTCAAATTTTGCCCTATGCTGTAATTTCGAATGAAATTCAAATTTTTGCTCGAATTAAAAAAATTCCATCAAGTTCTAGATTTTTTGATAACACAGCAGGATTTAAAGTTTCGTGAAAATCCATTAATATTTGTGGCTCCTATCGTGAACATAAAAAATTGACCACAGACATCAAACAGACTGCCGGACAACACTCCAAAAATCGTGAAAACGTGTTCATTAGGTCTTAACACATATATTGGCATCAAAATCTTGAAACCGAAAATGTTCGTGAAAACAACATTATATTAGGAAATAAAAATCCTATAATCTGAGTGTTTTATGCGTAGAGAATATTTCGCCTTTGATTCGCCTGCATGAATTATCGCCTTTGATTTGTTGTATTTGCCCTGTGATGTATTTCTGGAATATTCTAATTGAAGTTATGCATGCATTAATATATCTCCATATGATTTCAGATTGCGCGTTTCAGAGTTTTCTATTAAAAATCACGCTAACACCCACGAAACTGATCAGTATTCACGAAATGTATGGAGTGAGCTATAATGTTGACTATTTATGCGAATTAGAATTACTTTTATATCAGTAATTGAATGCGGGGAGATAAATTATGCTTAAAAATAATGTGATAAAGTATAATTATACGTTTATTTTAGCAAAGAGTTAGTTTGTTTAGCAAAGGGTTAATTTAATAAATACAGACATTAAAAATATATTTAAATTATGAATTATGTATCATCCATTGGAATTTGATTTAATTTATTTTCAGTTGATAATAGATTATGAGACAGTTGCTTGTTTAGTTTTAAATTTATCAAATAGAATAGCATAGAGAAATTTTTACATAATATTCGAATGCAATAATTTGGAATACATGTACATTTAAAGAAGTATTGAACACGTTTTGATCATTTTTGGAACGATATACGTTTGAGTATATATACACGCGTGTGTGTAATTCAACATTTAATGTATCTGCCTCTATGAAAGTTTATCTGTAAGTACATTATATGAAAATCTCCAGAGCTATATAAAATGTGCAGTAATTATCATGATTATAACTCTAATTATTCGAATTAGATCAAAGATTGTCACAGCATTATTTTTTCTGTATAAAATATTGATATCTTCGGAAACAAGAATGTATCTATACAGTGTTTGTGGTAATTGATAATTTGATCAATGTTAGGATGATGAGTCCAATGCATGGTGGATGCATTGAGCCCAATGCATCCTGTGAATGTGTCGCGGTAATGGAGGCAAAGATGGCTGTATCAATTCGCAAAGACGAAATTGGAGGTATGTGTTGCTATCAATAATTATAGAAAGTTATAAATGCAGTTTATACATTTTTAGCTTAATTGGTCTCACATGCGCTATCTCCTCCACAAAATAATATGCTAATTGTTGTAAGGAATTCAATAATTAACCAAATGTTCCTAATAAATGGTTTTATTCCAAAGTTAAAATGGTGCAATTAATTGAGTAGCATTATGTTAATAAATATCCTTTTTTAGGAACTCGCACTAGAGATAAATATGGTGGATTTTAATAGCTGCACAACGGAATGTGTTCTAATTGGTTTCATGATTTACGATATTACGGTTATGTTTAAGATAATTTAATTTAATAATATGCTTTGCATGTAGTTTTGTGCACCACAGATTTTATTTTGAGCCAAGAGACTTTATTTTAGAAATACTAGTGAAAGTACGTATCTTATTTGGGTATTCACCCGTTGTTCTCTTTTTGGTTAAATTCAGAACATGACTCTTTTTACCTTAATTATTAGTAACATTACTTATTTTGCATTTAGAAATATAAATTCCATAGTTTTCATAAAATTTTATAATTACAGAATAGAAGTATTTCTCTTCGGAAAGAGCAAAAACCCAGCTGTCGGTACAAAGTTTGTTTACATGAGCCTGTTTTAATTTTGACAATATTTAACTACTGCATATGATAATTTTGTTTTTACAAAATGAGTTGTCAGAAACACTTTTTGAATTAAATCAAGTTTTGCTATTTTTTGCATAAAATTGTTCTTAAAATATGTAAATTGTTTCTGTATATTCTCAGAAAAATACGTCTTAAACACAAATGTGTACTACATTCTTCTTCAAGACCAACAAAATAAGTGATCTCCATTTTTCAAGCAAGTCAGCAAATGTGGTAGGATTGTACCAAGGTCCGTAGAATATCTTATATATAAGGTTGTCTCGTGCGGGGTAGAAGTTGTCCCGGGAAGGAAAGACGAGTGACATCACTGCTAGACCCATTCTCTGACAGAGGCGAGAAAAAGTATTGAGAAACGTTGATCGGAAACTATTTAAATATTTATCTAATGGTAACTGTGTGCAAGCAATATAGAATAAAATAAAACAGTACATGCATAGTAATGTGAAGTTTACGAAAATAAATTCCTTACATATGAAAAGAAATAGCAAATTTTTTATGAGAGTAGAAGCTATTAAAATTTTAACATAAGGGAAGTTTATACAAAGATTACTCTGAATGCTATGTTGAAAGGTAATTGAATGAGCAAAGGTTATGTATAAAAAAATAGTGAATGATCAGAGAATAGCCAATAGTTGTTAGGTGTGTTATGTGAATCGGTTTGAAAAGGATATAAATATATATTTCTAATTTAAATGTGGCAAATCAGTCATCATTTAAATATTGACCGTATTCCGAAGTTTACAGGCATGAATAACGCAGTATAAATTAGAATAAATAGTATTTCCAGGCAATGCAATGCATAGCTTTTGTCTAGTTCAAAAATTTTACATGTTTTAGAAAAAATATATCGTCTGGATTTGAGAGAAGGTCAGGAAACTTTCAAAATCATCTGAAGAAAAAACAGTAATTGATTAAAATTTGAAAACACATATTTTATCAATTCATTGCAATAATAATTATTAGTCACGTCGAATGTAGTTTGTTAAGAATTTTTTTGTTAGGAAATTTGTTAATAAAGTTTTTGCTAAGGCATTTATATCTTGATTCGTCAAATTGAAGGGCTTCATGTAAGACGGAGTAGTTTCGATTCAATAAAAATTGTTTTTGTTCAAGAAAGGGATATTCATAAGTTAAAAGAAATTAGTGTAATTTTATGGATAATTTTGTAAAAACAAAATAAATTTATAGTCGCATTGAAATGATACATTTACCCCTATTTATTTTAAAGCAAACAGTGAATGGAAACTTTTTTTTTATTTTGAAGCTCCTTCCCCATAAATATTGGACAAATTTCGGAGAAAAAAAAATTCGTCTTCGAATAAAATGATAAAAATAGCCTTTGTTTCTTTTAGCATAAAAGTCTGGATGATACCCCCTTTTATTTTCCACGATTTTCTGTCGCATTTTAATGTGCCGATTGACTGAATTCTACGGTAATATCTGTACCATAAAAGAAATTAAATGAATTCACAAAGACTTCAAATAAATAAAATTAAACAGCAGATGTATATCATTAAATATATAGAAACGGGGTTTTCTTTGAGCATATAAAATGAAAATATTAATTACATGCTTTGAGCATGCAATGATACAATCTAAATATTTTAAAATCAAATCGATGACATTTTTCAGAAAATTATAAAGTTCAAATATTTTTTGTATAGGAAGTATTAGGAGCGGAATGGTACGCCTACTTTTACTCGACAGAATAAGTACAATAGCATTTATATGCAGGAAATTTTAAATCATCCAATTTTTAAAGAAATAGAAATTTAATTGCAAATTGATAAAGATAATATGGAGAGTTTTATAGAAATAAAAATCTTATTTAATTCTATTTTTACGTATTTCTCATTAATTATATCCTATTTCAAACCTTTAGACAATACAAACAGTAAAGTGCACAGTCTCTATGTAATGAATTTGAATGGGATATTTCGTTTAAAATCTTTAATGTGTTGTAAAAGTAATTGTTAAAAAATACTATATTAAAATCCATATTCATGCAATATATTTGTGAGTAAAAATATTAATAAAGATTATCAGTTTACACATGAAATATGTAAATTTTGTGTAAAAAAGAAGATGAATGTATTTGTTATACGAAATCACCCGGAAACTTGTATCCTTGTCTTAGTATATAATTTGTCAAACCGCTGTTTTTGACTTCTTCATCCGTTAATTACAGCAATTTAGTTCATTTTGAATTCAAATTTGAGTACATTTATCATATTTCAGTGTTAACACATTATTTTAGGAAACATTTCATGTATCTCGTTGATGTTTAAAGCAAAGCATTTTTAAATAAAACATTGCTGTTTTCCAACGTTTTTCAACGAAGCGCCGCTGGTCAACAGAACGGAAGGTCTAGCAGCTCGCCCAGAAATGTTACCATTGGGGGAATAGCGAACGAGACAACCTGTTAATATTCTATTAACCTTGGAATTGTACACGGGGCTGAAGGTAGGAGAAAAGTTATTATCGTCGAGAAAAGAAATGAAACCAGTGATGTAGAAAAACAGTAAGGCAGGAGTACAAAAAGCAAAGTCATAGATTTAAAAAGAAGCTCTTATGAATGAAACGCTCGAAATGGCATGATGCATTGGGAGTTATATCTAGATTTCGTTAGTAAAATCGTGGCTATTGTTAGTTGACACAACAGAAAGGCGTAGTATTTATTATATGCATTTTTGATTATTTTTAAATTAGAGATTCCCGAATTAGGAATATAATTAACCAGCATTTTTTCATTATTGTAGGATAGAGTACAAAATATATGAAACTTAAAATAAATTGAAAGGTAAAATAATTTTGAATGTGAAGAAATATTCTTTATTATTTCAGTTTTGCTTTTCATTGCGCTAATAAATTATTTTGTCAAAATTGACAGTTTAAATGAATATTTTAAATCTTTCGCCATAGAAATGCATACAATGCAAAACGACCTATCTTCTCTGATCGCAACATAAATTATTGTCTCAAACGATATTAGCGTTATTTTAATATGGAGTTTTAACCCTTTACTTTTACCTCCATTTTCAAAATACTACGAACGAACTTTAAAAATCACGGAAAAAATAATTTGTTGAAAATAATAGAGAATGTACGGTAACAAAACAAGCAAGTTAGAGAACGGATAGAAGTGGGAATAACTCTGAAGGGAATCTACATTTGATATCAAGGAACCCATGAACAATAATTTTGAACAAGATGAACGTATTAGGACTCTAATCAAGTTTTTCATTTGTCAGAAGGCGACATTATTTTTGCACATCCTTCTATTTTTGAAAGTTTTCAATTGTTTCTCAATTTATCTCTCATAACGATCATTTCCAAATATTTCCTTCGCTTTGAAATCTCTTGTGTAATGTTTCTGTGATAAGGCTTTCACACCTCTGTGTTAAAATTGTATATTAAAGTATTGTTTTATTTCTGTGTGATTGAAAGTGTCAATTTCGAAATGTAAATGTCTTTTCTACATGTTTTCAATTACATTGACTTTTAAGGGAAGTGAACTCTAAAATCGCAAAAGTGTTTATGTTCCAGAAAAATAGTAATAGTTTTGTATTTTCGCTTCTCAGTCGCTAGTTGGGAACTTGCAGGTTTTGCGCACGCGCGCGTTTGAAAAAGGATTTTGGAAGCAGTGTGGAAGGAGTCGTGGAGAAATGTAGACGTGTGTGTTTGATTCGCGTATGATCGCGAATTTTAAGGAAAGGTGGATTAATTTTGAAAGTGGAAGGATGTGATTAAAATATGTAACATAGTTCGACAAGTTGTGCGTAGAGTCGTTTGGCTCGGTTCAGAGATGAGTCACTCGTGTTTTTAAATGAATCAGCCTGGTAGTAATGGAATAATGAGTCTTGTGAAAAGAGAAAATGGTTCTTTCACTGGTCGGCTTGAATCGCTAATAGGGCTAGAGGGAAAGCTCATTTTACAGCGATTTGTATTTGCCTGACTCCTCCTTGTGTCCTAAGGTACGAATCAACCAATCTCCGTAACCAACCAAGATGTCGAATTCCGCCAGCATGATGTTGTGTAGTCAAGTTTCCCGACCATTATGGATTTTGTTCTGCGCAAAAATCTCGATGAGTTTATGCCGAGAGTCCATCCTGATATCCTTTCCCATGGTACAGAATTGTAAATGTTATATTTAAAAGAGACGAGGTAAAGTTTTATATATATTTAGTCTTCCACCTAACGAATAGAGTGTTAATTGTCAAATCCTCGTGAGTATCAAGTCATTGATGATGTTATATGAAAATGTCGTATATGTTCAAAGTATACAAATGTGATATATAAATGTCAAGTATAATATGAGGAATATTGTGTTTATTTTATGTATCAGAAAATATGTGTATTCTCTTGGTTCCTCTTCCTCCAGGGGTGTTCTTAATGGTCACCCTACCGAGTGTAACTCTGAGTTATTGCGAGAAATGCTTGTACTCCACTGTTTTCGATCAACTGCCTTGTTATTTCATGTTTAATAAATGTGTTTGATTTCAAAACTTTGTCTTCTCTGTCGAGTATACCAAAACGTTCGCGACAGAATTGGTGCCGTTACTTTTCTCGGTGAGTGGGGAAGAGCTGAGAGAATTAAAATTTTTAAAAATTTTCTTAAGAATTGAAATTTTGAAGGTTAAAAATTACCGTTGTGCTAAAATGAGTGTTTTCTTAAGTAAACAGAGTTCCATGTTCTGCTTTCGGTGTTCTCAAAAACGAGTGTTCTTGGAATTTGATATGTGCCATTTGATAAAAAAAATTGATTTGTTTGCATATTTATGTCATTTGATTTGATAAAAACTGGTTTTATTGTAAATACTGTTTAAGAACATTGCAATTGCATATTGTGTTAAACTATACGAGTATATTTGATTGTTATGCAAAATGGCTCCAATTACTAGAAACAAAAAACTAAATGTCGGTAAGATGAGTAAAAATTCAAGTAAAAAATTAAATTCCTCCTTGAATTTGTCGCTTGATATTGCTACTGAGTCGGATACTGTTAATTCTAAAAGTAAAGTTAAAAATGTTAGCCACAAAGCTAAATCTAATGAGGAAAATATATCAGATAAATCGCCGGTATGTCTGAATTCTTCTTCTGGCACTTTGCCAAATCAAAACAGTGCTTCATCGGTAAATGATAACATGTTAAAATCATTCCATATTTTCACACCTAAGTTCGCACATCATATTCCAAAATTCTCGGGAAATTCAGAGCTTTCGTTGTCACAGTTTTTGGAAAAGTTAAATTTAGTAGCCACTCATGCAAACTGGAGTGAGTGTGACAAATTAGTTTGTTTGAGATTGAATTTAGAGGGGGAAGCAAATAGATTGATTGAAGAGAATCCAAAGCACAGAAATTGTAAAAATTTGCAGGAAATTATTCACATTTTGAAAGATCATTTTGAAGTGACCGAAAATGTTACTAAAAACATAATTTCACTCGTGAACTTTACACAGAGACCAAATGAGTCGGTTAAACAGTTTTCGATGAGAATCGAAGCTGCTTCATTTAAGGTTGTTCCGGAAGATGTAGATTCCGAAAGTGAGAATAAAATCAGGCAAACACTTTTAAAAACTTCATTTATTAATGGGTTATATCCGGAACTAAAAAGATTGGTGTTGTCACAAAACCCTAGAGATTTTTATTCGGCTAGAAAACTTGCAATTCTTGAGGAATCTATTTTAAATGAAAATAATGCTATGTACTTGACTAATCCGGTACTTACAAAAAAAGGTGTTCTCACACCAGAAAAATATGTTCTCACACCAGATCAAAGTGAAAGTATGTCAGATTTAAAAAGAAAAGTGTTAGAACAGGAAAGGGTCATTGAATTTCTTAGGGGTAAAATAGAAAAATTTAAGTTTAATTCAGATAAAGTTAACGAAAAGCGTTCACCGCGTCCAAAGTGTGACAAATGTGGTAAATTAGGTCACGTTCAAGAACAGTGTTGGAAAAAGGTTTTTCAAAAAAGAGATGTGTACGGTATAAAATGTAGGAAAATTTATACCAGTCCTGGAACTAGGTATCACCAGGGTGAAAGACACAGAGGGCAAATGTCTGCAAATGAGTGGAAGTATAGAAAGCAAGGAACGCAAAATTATAAAAATAAGGAGTCATATAAATCTTTGAAAAATTCCAAAAATCATTCTTCTAGGAATCAGAGTAGATATCCCATGCACAATTATAATAATAGAAAAACTTTTGATAGGCAAACATCACATTTTGAGGAAAATAATATTTGTCATAATATTACAAATTCTTTGTCATCTTCTTCTATTATAAAAGGAAAATTAGTGAGCAGTGAAGTGTCAATATTGATTGATACGGGTAGTTCAATTAATTTAGTGTATGAGGAAGCTTTAAATACTGTACCCATTGCACATATGTTGCTAACATACAAACCAACAATTTTGCGTAGCTTTAGTTCACAAGATACTAAAGTTGAATGTTTAGCCACTATTTCACTAAATTTGGGAAAAGAAAGATTCCCTACCGAATTTTTTGTGTTAAAATCACCAGCTCCTATTTCATATAATGTAATCCTTGGTAACAAGTTTTTACATAAACATAATGCTATTATAGATTATAATCACTTCTGTTTTAAGTTTTCAAACTCTTCCATTCCTTTTGTTGGTTATCAATGTACGAATAATTTACTTTCGATTTCAAATCATGAACCGGCAAATGAGTCGGAAATTGCAGACTCAAACCTAAGTAGTGTCGCAAAGCGTATTGCTGTGCCTGACTCGCAGATGAGTAGTGGAAAAAATGTTCGTGTGGTAGAGGACTGTAAACCGAAAGAGTTCCATACGAATGCATGTGCCAAATGCAAAGCAGATCTGGCACCGGTAGTGAATGAGTCTCAGGTCATTCGGGAAGAGTATGTGAGCAGAAATTTTTCGGAAAATAATGTAGTGCCACATTTGGGTAGTGAAGAGGTACATATTAACGATTTGGAAAATGGAAGCAAATCTTTTAGAGATTTGGTAGTAAATGCACAGAATGTTACTTTGCATATGGGGGAAAAGCAAAATCATGTTAGAGGTGGTACTGAAGTTAACTTTGTCATTCAACACAAAAACAATCCATGTAATCAGCAATTGGTCCACGTTAATAGATTAACTCCTTTACCTCCTAGACGTAGTGAATTGATTTCTAGCACATATAATGATAACATTGATAATTCTTCAACTCAAGAAACAAGACAATTTAAAAGTAGATATTTTCTAAACCATCAAAATAGGGTTAAAACTCAAAATGTTCCTAATTCACACAAGTATGACTTGCGCCCAAGAGGCCAATTTATTCATTAAAGTTACTTGTCAATTAAGGCAATATGTCAAGAGAGCAATTGGCTCAAAAGTAAAGTAAAATATTTAGATTGTGAAATTCTCACATTTTCAAAAAAAAAGACTGATATTGTTGTGAGATGGACAATTATGTTTCATAATATTATATTTTCAATTGTTTCACAAAATGTTTTGCAAAACTGTATGCTATGTTAAAATGGATCCAATATTTCTGAACTTCTGTGTAATTTGCTTTATGTGTCAGTCAGCTGAATGTTCTGTACTGCAAGTTCTGTGCCAGTGCAGCTTTCTGAATGTGAGTGCCATGTTAATCAGGTTGAAGTAGTGTTTTAAAATTCTAAATACTTAAATAATAATTTTTTTTTGCTTTACTTTAATGATAAGCAGTAATGTTTTAAAGTAATTTTAAGATAATTAAGTACTTGATGGATTAGAGTTTTGGTAAGGATTTTTAAGGATAACTGATAATTTTTATCTCTGTTTTATTTTATGAATGTGTGAATGATTTTTTTTTTAATTTAAAGGTCTAGTAAATTTTAGAAATTTTTTTTTTTTGTCATTTGGTGTTTGTTGACTTATTGGTTGGGGGTACCGCCACCTCTAGGTTTGCAACTTTCTAATGGACTTGTTTCTTGCCTGGGTGCCTGATCAACATTCTTGGTTTGAAAATTTGTCTCATTTTCTAAATTAGTAATTTTTTTAAATGTCCTTTAAAGTAAATTGTTGGCAAGGTTGGATAATAGTTAATAAATTGATTTCTGTGAAAAGTAAATTTATAGAATTTTAATTGTAAAATTTTTGAAGAAAGAAAACTTTTTGTTTAGTTAAACTTTTTGTGAGTTGAGTAAATTAAATTTTCATGTCTCTGTGGTACTCACCAGAAAATGTATTAGTGTTTAGATTTTAAAAGGGGCAATTTCATCATTTGTGTCTTGTTAATTTGGTGTTGTCTTGTAAAGGTCTATGCTTGTATTGAGACTTATTTTTTTTTGACTCACGAGTCAAACTTTAGGCCACTCTTGGATTTTGGTTATTATGCTGGTCATGATCTTGTTTGTTTTTGTTTTTTTCTTTGATGTACATGTACATCGCTCAAAATTTACACTAAATTCCTCTCAATGGAACATATGTCATTGGGAACTTAATGCAGGTATTTTCCTAGTATTGTGCGGAAAAATTCCCCGCTTTGCAGGAAATTTTTCTCCCGGGCCCCGAAGGAGTGTGATAAGGCTTTCACACCTCTGTGTTAAAATTGTATATTAAAGTATTGTTTTATTTCTGTGTGATTGAAAGTGTCAATTTCGAAATGTAAATGTCTTTTCTACATGTTTTCAATTACATTGACTTTTAAGGGAAGTGAACTCTAAAATCGCAAAAGTGTTTATGTTCCAGAAAAATAGTAATAGTTTTGTATTTTCGCTTCTCAGTCGCTAGTTGGGAACTTGCAGGTTTTGCGCACGCGCGCGTTTGAAAAAGGATTTTGGAAGCAGTGTGGAAGGAGTCGTGGAGAAATGTAGACGTGTGTGTTTGATTCGCGTATGATCGCGAATTTTAAGGAAAGGTGGATTAATTTTGAAAGTGGAAGGATGTGATTAAAATATGTAACATAGTTCGACAAGTTGTGCGTAGAGTCGTTTGGCTCGGTTCAGAGATGAGTCACTCGTGTTTTTAAATGAATCAGCCTGGTAGTAATGGAATAATGAGTCTTGTGAAAAGAGAAAATGGTTCTTTCACTGGTCGGCTTGAATCGCTAATAGGGCTAGAGGGAAAGCTCATTTTACAGCGATTTGTATTTGCCTGACTCCTCCTTGTGTCCTAAGGTACGAATCAACCAATCTCCGTAACCAACCAAGATGTCGAATTCCGCCAGCATGATGTTGTGTAGTCAAGTTTCCCGACCATTATGGATTTTGTTCTGCGCAAAAATCTCGATGAGTTTATGCCGAGAGTCCATCCTGATATCCTTTCCCATGGTACAGAATTGTAAATGTTATATTTAAAAGAGACGAGGTAAAGTTTTATATATATTTAGTCTTCCACCTAACGAATAGAGTGTTAATTGTCAAATCCTCGTGAGTATCAAGTCATTGATGATGTTATATGAAAATGTCGTATATGTTCAAAGTATACAAATGTGATATATAAATGTCAAGTATAATATGAGGAATATTGTGTTTATTTTATGTATCAGAAAATATGTGTATTCTCTTGGTTCCTCTTCCTCCAGGGGTGTTCTTAATGGTCACCCTACCGAGTGTAACTCTGAGTCATTGCGAGAAATGCTTGTACTCCACTGTTTTCGATCAACTGCCTTGTTATTTCATGTTTAATAAATGTGTTTGATTTCAAAACTTTGTCTTCTCTGTCGAGTATACCAAAACGTTCGCGACATTTCTATGTTTGTCTGCTTTCCTAATTTTTTAGTTCTTTTTCTTATATTTCGGATTTTTTTTATTTTCCGCAATATTATTTAATGAAGTTAGCTCATATAGCCTCCAAAACAATTCATTCAAATTTGAATTTCATGTTCAATTCTTTGTTTTATTGTTTCACCGTCGTTCTTAAATATTTTCTATTTATTTTTCATGCTAGCATTTTTGACAGCTGGTTTAAAAATCGTATGTTATTCCACTACCGTTTTAGTAGGCTAACTCACAATTCAGTTGTTTCAATCACGTTTACCATTCGTTCTCTTTATACCTTGTTTATTTATGTTCATTCTTTATTTTCTGCACCTATTTATTTCCTTTGTGTTTTCCCCCGCTCATCGTAGTATCCTACTTCCTCGTATTCCTACTTTATCAGTTTGTCCTATTTTGTTTCTCCTTCATGACGTTGGAAATGTGTTTTCTACTTTCAGCCACGTCTGCTATTCGACTGCAGATGCCAAACTTACTTCAGTAAGTGAAGTCGCAAAGTCATAAAAAATGTACTTCTTGTTGGTCCCGAAGAGGAATACTTTTTCTGCCTTCGAAACCGGTTAGGCAGTATATATTTTTGTTTATGTTTTATTAACGTTTTATGTTAGAGACTATATTGTAACAGTATGTCTAGAGTCTTTAGGGTAATATTATATTTAAAACCGTCACAAAACTTAAATATAAGTAACATAAAAAATCAATTACATGTAATTTGTAATCAAAAGCTATTTTAATTAGTGCAATATATTTTGCCGTTATTTTTGCTTTGCACTTAGCTGAAATACCATTTTATCGGAAAAATTTATCCAGAGAAATTATTAATTTTCATTCCTAATAAAATATTGATATCCCATTAATGTCAATGGAATTCTTCGATTTTAAATCAAAGTATAAAAACATAAATTTCTCGCACACAGATAATATCGAAAGTACTGAAAAATTTAATTTATGAATAGAGTAAATTCTTAAAACAGGTTCAGAGTTCACTTCGAGCATAATAGCTAGCTTACAATTCCATCCCAGTAGCTCAATTGGGAGAGAGTCGGATGGCCAGTAGGAAGATCAGCGGTTCACACCTCGACTTGGACAATAAGTTTTTTTTGCAGTGGTACTCGAACAAATTAACTCTTCAGGTTTGTGCAGTGATGTTGTGGGTCCGAAAGTGTGTTCAGTACGATTAGTATAGTTCAGTGGACTTTACAATATTGGGAGCAATTTCAAATCGGGAGTTAAACGACCACTAAGAAAGTTAACCAGAAAGATAAAAAAAGAGACTAACTTGGAGTAAAAGTATCAAGAGATAGTGAGTTCGAATGTCACGTAATGCGTCCTAACAAATTAACTTGCAGGTGTGCGGGTAACAGTGATGTTGTGCTCTAAAAGTATGATTAGTATAGTATGATTGATTGCCTAGTATGATTACCATACTTCAGTTTACTCTGTGTATCGAGCGTCGATTTCAAATCGGTTCAACCACCAAGAACGAAGCAAACCTAGAAAATAATGGAATAATGGAATGAAGAGACCTGGAATGGAGGAATTCATGTTTACTCCAAGATGCAAATTTGGAATAAACATAACTGGAGGTAATTAAGCACAATGAAGTTGCAAGTCAGTTTTACATTAGAGGTAGAAGAATGCAGAGATCAACTTGAAAATAAAAGCTTGCTATACCAGTCCCATCGTCTGACACTATGATGATCCACGGGTCGAGTCCTGGTAAGTGCAACAGGTTACTTTAAACAGGTAATTATACAAACACAATGGAGTGACCAGGATGCAATGCATGCTTGCTTTTTGTATTTGTGCCAAAAAAAGTCACCAGGCAGCTTTGTAAGCCTGCCAATGAATGTTGCATGTTTCTGAGATAATTTATTCTGAGTTTCGAAAAGTCTTCCTATTTAGAGAACTAGCCCGCATAGGCGTTCTCTATGATACTGAAACGAATTTTTTTGGCAGATTCTTCGTAAAGAAAGAATTAATAAAAATTCCTTATGCACCTGTAGCATTATTAGTTTCCCTTGTATTATATGATTCTGCAATGGATTTGAGTGACAGCAAAGCAGTCCCCAAAATTACACTTTAAAAGAATATGAACGCATGTTCGCTGGTGAGGTATAAAATAATATCCTGCTAACACAGCTTTTAAAATATTACATAAGATATTTCTCTTATGATAAAGAAGAAAAAATATGTTCTTCTGACTTTCTAGCATATTGAAGATAGAATATTTGATACCCGAATAATTAAAAAGTTTAAAATATCACAGAAATGCAAATAATGTTATAACTAAATCATGGTTTGATTTAAATATATTACATATTTCAAGTTTATGATGCATCAGAAAATATAAAAACCCTTATTCAATATAGACTTTATGAAATTTAGTAAAAATATAACCATATTAATTAACATTTCTTTTTCAAGGAAAATTAACATTTTCCTTAAAAAAATCTGATGTGAGCAACATATGACTTTCCTTATATAATGGAATACATTTATTCCTTTTATAGTCAAAAAATAATATATAAGGTCCACGGTACTGTATTTTTAACGTTGAATTGTACACTTGGCAATTTTTCGGATGATATGCAATAATATTTCAAAATACCCAATTAACTTATATTTCACAAAACTCTTAATTAACAATTATCAATATAGATGCCATCCTCAATAAGCAATATAGTGCATATACTAGCCGAATACCCATTGAAAATCAACAGTCTCGCAATGAGCAAACCCTGAATAATGTAAAATTTTAATAATTTTCGTTTCACATTTATTCGGCAAATCGAATATTTTGGTGCACAGAAACCTCTAAAGAAGAAACTATAGGAAATCTTAACTTCATTTATTCCTTTCGGTCTATTTACCCGCACACCAAATTAAAATCTATAGCTCATCCTTAAGCATGAGCGTTTTTCTGTGGATCACACCCTTAAATGAATATTTTAAAGATAACTCTGTTCGTCTTGGGTTTTTTATCAGATGAATGGCTCATATACCAGAACATCAAGCCTCTATCACATTTAAAAGTAAGTGTGTCTTATTTATTCGGAAAACCGAACATATTGGTGTGTAGAACCCCTAAAATAATAAATATTGGAAATTTGAAATTGCACACTTTCTTCCTTTCAAAACTATCTACCCATACACCAAATGTGAAGTTTCTATCCTATCGCAAAGCATGTTTTTCTATTACTTCACCTTTCGAACGGTTTTCAATGTAGCAACTCCTTAAATAAACATTTTGAAAGACCCGCATACATCTTGGATTTTTTTATCAAATGATTAGCGCATATACTAAATTTCATGCCTCTATCACGTTGTGAAGGAGGCGTTTTTTATTTGTTCGGCAAATCAAAAATTTTAGTGGCAGGCACACCCTACAAAAGCAGATGTTCGAAAACTGAAATAGCATGTCTTTCTTCCTTTTCAACTATTCACCCGTCCACCAAATTTGAAGATTCTATCTCATCACAAAGCACGCTTTTATTATAATTTCACTTTTCGAATGTTTTTGTGTTGGGTATCCACTACCTAAAATATACATTTTTGAAAAACTACATTCTTCTTGTGTTTTCAATCAGATAATTCGCTCATATACCAAATATCAAGCCTCTATCAAGATTAAAAAGGGGCGTTTCTCCTTTATTCCGAAAATCGATCATTTTGGTTTCCGGCACCCTCTATAGTAGAAAATATTGGAAAACTGAAATTGTACGCTTTCTTCGTTCGAAACTATTTACCCTTACACCAAATTTGAAATCTCTATCTCATTCGGAAGCATGCTTTTATCAATTCACATTTTGAAAGTTTTTTCTGGAGCACCCCCCTAAACGAATATTTTTGAAAATCTATATTCGTCTTCGGTGTTTTCATTAAATGATTAGCCTATATACCAAATTTCGAACTTCTATCAAATTTTAAAACTGTCGTTTCCCATTTATTCGGCAAATCGTACATTTTGGTGTGCAGCATCCCCTTAAGTAGAAAATATTGGAAAACTGAAATTGTACACTTTCTTCCTTTAGAACGATTTACCCAAACACAAAATTTTAAGGCTTTCATTGTCCGTGAGTGTATTTCAATATAATATCCCAAGAATTAATATTTGAAATATTTTATTACATATTTTATGGGAAAATATATTTGTTTTTCCCAATTCTTATTTTTCACAACTCAAATAAATGGCACCTGCTATGCAAATAGAATTTCTGGGGAATGGAAAAAAATTAATAAATATTTCCATTTTAATTTTTTCAGTAAAAACGTTTTACTTTATCCATTTTAATTTTTTCAGTAAAAACGTTTTACTTTATCCATTTTAACCAAAGTGCAATTTAAGTACATTACATAATATATATTCAAATCCAAACACACTTTTAAAATATCTGATGTGGGCAGCAAATGACTTTCTTATACCCATACTGCAAAAGCTCAACCATAATATTGATATTTAAAACTAGTTTATTGTCCAAACTGGAAACTGTACTGGAAATTAAACTGTTATTGTCTGGAAATTAAAGCAGTAATTAATTGATTTAATTCATCAAGGTTTTCGAAAGGCTTTGTCACTCGATGAGTGAGCACATACTGAAATTGCAAAACATACGCGAGCACATGCTCGTTCTAAATAAGCACATAATAACACCTTAGATAATTGCTGGGGTACGTAGTGCGTCATGTACAAGACTCTGTGCATATTAAGTTTGGACCCAACAAGCAATTGCGACATCATGTCTCGAGGAACCTATGCTGCGATCCTGACTCGAAGATTCAAATTCAACAAACCAACACCAAATCTACATTTATTGACAGTGGGACAAGACAACACTAATTTAGATCCAGGGATCTTGACTGAAGGCGTTTTACCTCGAAGCCCAGTTGAAAATTACCTAACTAAAATCAGAGAAAGGACAAAGCCGTTTTATGATAACAGTCACTTAAAAAAGCACAGATCCAAAAGATATCGTAAACATTTTGAAATGAATGAGCAGATAGCATTTCAAGGTCGAGTAATGTGCCCTTGTAAGTTAGACCAAGTAAATACAGAATTAGTCTCAAAGAGTGCCCCATTACAGTTTGGTGGTATGTGAACATTTTCATGCGTTCATGAATCTAGTATTTACGAATTTGATTTTGCTAAATAAAGTTAATCACCACGCTGGTCTCGCGAGATAACACATTTTTAAGCACCCGCTGCTTATATAATGTATTTGAACACAATTTAAAATAAATATAAATATCGGAGATGTTTAAAACTTACGAAAAGTATATATATATTTTAAAATTCACTAAAAACGCCTAATACTCGTACAGATTTTACTCACAATTTGTTTGGAGCTCCTTCTCCACCATACAACTATATTGAGAAGGCAGATATCAGATTCATGCCTCACACATTTTAAAGTCCCTTGCTCCCCAACCGGGTATGGAACCCTGGTTTTCCGAACTGACCAGCCGACGATCTACCGTTGAACTACTGGGAAAAAATTGCAAGCTGGTATCGTCAAAGTGGACTCTGCATTCTCCACCTTCTAATGCTAGATTGGCAGACAACTGATTATCTGACTGACCATCGGACTGACCATCTCCTGCTAATTTTACCTCAGGTTAGCCTCCTGCTACTACGATTTTTACCCAGATTAGTATCCTACGTGCCGTTCTCCTTTCAGTTTGAAATTGGCGCTTAATCTTCCAGAGTCCACTGAATCCGTACTAGTAGTACTAGGGTCACTTTTAGACCGCCGACATCTTTTCACTAAGCTATAAAGTTGATTTGTTTGGACGCCATTGTACAGTGCCCCCAACCGGGAATCAAACCCTGGATCTCCGAACTGGTCAGCCAACGATCTACTGTAGAACTATTGGGATGATATTGAAAGCTCTTATTTTCGATGTAGACTCTGCAACCTCTTCACCTGTCAAATTGCTTATAAATAACTTTGAATTCCTTCATATGTCGATATAATCCAGCAAAAGTTGTTCGATTTAGAAAGTTTTTAAAAAACCATTTACACATTGACTACTGAACAGAAATCATGTTACAGCAAAATAGGATAGGCCGTTCTAAAGTCACGCTCTTTCAAACCTTTTGACATTGAATTGACTCAAGAAGGGAAGGAGCTACACTCCAATAAAATGTTCGATAATCAAGCCCAGTAATCCATAAATTATCAATTTTACATGCATTGCCTAAAATACGCATTTACAATGTGCACGTAACTATTCTGACACATAACTTTAATTTCAGTTTTCAATACATAAATAATGACCTTATGCATTTTATTATACTAAATATGGTTGAATTGTATTTTGGAGTGCAGCTAGGGATAGTAAATAATTTAAAAACGTTAATGTAGTAATAGTAAGTAATTTAAAAATATAGAAGATTTATAAAATTTCAGTAAATGCAAAATATTACTAACGTAACATAGGTTAAAATAAATTAATATGGTGAGGCTAAAATTTGAGGTGTTTTGTACGAAACCATTTTTTCCGTTTTTTAAATTGAAATGAAAGACATTTTTATTGGAATATTGTATCGTTCTATATTATCAATTTTCATTTGATTACTATTAAAATATTGAT
This sequence comes from Amaurobius ferox, assembly GCA_951213105.1. Classification (NCBI taxonomy): domain Eukaryota; kingdom Metazoa; phylum Arthropoda; class Arachnida; order Araneae; family Amaurobiidae; genus Amaurobius; species Amaurobius ferox. Next base: position 94,064,203 of record OX578144.1, on the reverse strand, counting down.
ATTCCATTAAAGCCAAAGGAATTCATTGATTCTACATCCGAGTATGAAAATATAAACTTTCCTTTCAGAAACAATATCGAAAGTATTGAAAAATTAAATTGATGAATGGAAGAAGTACTTGAAGTTGGTAATTACACAAACACAATGGAATAGCCAGAATGAAATACATACTCGCTTTGTATTTGTGTCAATAGAAGTAGCCAAGCCACTTTAAATTTATGTCAAGGAAATGTGTTATGTTTTTGCCTGGGTAATTAAGATCAAAGACAGATACCAATTATGATTAGTGCGTAATTAGGCTCTTGAGGATGTTTTTTTACTAAGGTTGTTGTAATTATTTTGACTAAATCAATGGGATAAAATATATCAAATAGTTTCTAACTTTCATTATAAGAGGTAGAATATTTATTTTAAAGCTTACTGCCATAGCATAAAATATAGTTAATATGCTTTTGTTATCAAAATTTAAAATTGACAGAAACAATGCAAGATGGACTTGTGTGTTTTAATATGCTTACATAAAGCTCATAAACATTTTAATCAAAAGCTATGATCTTATTCTAAATTACAACCTTTAGACATTTTATTTAGCATTTCATGTACAGCCGCGGGAAAAAAAAACGCCCCACCCTCTGTTGATCGAGCATTATTCATCGTAGAGAAAATTGAATGATACCATTCGATTAGGAATAACATCCTCTACAAATTAATGTGCGTAAAATTTGCATAATGGGCTGTCTTCATCTCTCAACGCGCACAAACTTTGAAGTTTCCAATGACAACACCCAGTTTTGACGTCACCCACGAGTTCTAGACCCCCAAATTTTTCCAAATTCAAATTTTCATGACGTCCCTATCTTTATATCCGAAGATATTCAATATTCCGGAATGTGCAATTTGAAGGGAGATATTTCGTTGATTGACCACAGCACTGTTGTAAATTATTCAACTATCCTTTTGACATTCAGCAATATAGCTTACCTCACACCCAAAGGGTCGCCGGCTCGATTCCTGCATGAGAGGGTGAGCATCTTCATGGCTGGGTGTGGTGTTGTCTTGTGTGTGCGAGCTACAGTTGCTAAAAACTAATGGGGCATTCGTGACAGGGTCAATGAAAGAAAGAAAAAATAAAGCAGAATGAAATGTTTATTTTCAAATGTTATTTTGTGTAATGCAGTTTCAAAAACAATTTATGAGACTAACAAATATCTGCTTTGTAATACAGTTAAATAATCGAAATTAAATTGAGAATAAAATTATAGAATCATTTTACCTTTGAATAAGAGGTTCTTAGGTTGTTGTGATAACTATCATACTAAACCGTAACTATACAAATTCGTCTTTTGATGTAAAGCTACGTGTTATGGTATCACATAATTTTATAATCTGTTATTGTTTTATATAAATATTTTTCATTATAAATTATCACATTTTGTGGGCGATTTCAACTCGCAGTAGCTCCCGAACTATTAATAGACAGTGACATAAGTAGATCCCATTTGTAACAATACAAGTTTTCATCCTTTAATACACATTTAATACAGAATTACGTTGATTAGGTTGCATCTATACAACACCGTTTATACAAATTTTTTATAAAAATTGAGTAAAAATAAATGAGCGGTTTCTTAAATAAAGATTAACTTACAATTAATATATCTTTTTCAAATTAATCATTTTTTAAACTAATATACGACACCTGAAATCATCGTGATGCTGAATATTTAAACATTTCGAAAGAACTAGAGATAGGAAAGACCTGGAATTTTCCATAAACATATAAAAAGTCCTTGCGAATCGATTTTTATCAAAACATATCCAGGTTTGTATTTATATTTTTTTTATTATTGATTTCATAATTAATATTTTATAATTAATATTTCATACAAAAATTATTGCCACAAAAATAAAAATCACGTAAATATGTTTGGGTTGTTTAGTAATAACGTCATACAAATAATCAGAGAGAACAGATAATTATTACAGAAGATATGAATGGAAGTCTTGGAAACTAATTTAACATTAGGAGCTCAAAACTTTACATGCTCGCAACTCAGAAACGCTTCACCCAAATGACTTGAAAATTGGTATCACATGTTGAATTTTGCTCTAGATTCGAACTATGCTGTTGTTGTTGAGACCCAGACGGTCTGACCTACCAGAAAGTTGTAAGGTAACTGTTTGGACGGCTGGGAAGTTCCACCCAATTTAGACCGGAACCCAGTGGGGGAGGCATCCACAGGGACCGTACACCTCCTTCCCCTACCACCAACCTCTCGGAAGGACTTACGGACCCACATGTTTAACATGATCATACTTCGCATGAACACGGAGGCAGTTGTGGCAACGTGCAAATCCAGCGCGCAAACCACCGGTCTACCGCGCCCGAAATGTGCCAACAGCACGCGGTGTTCCTAGGTGGTCACTCACCCAAGTACTAACCGCGCCCGATGCCGCTTGACTTCGGTGATCTAACGAGAACCGGTGTTTTCAGCACGGTAGGGCCGTTGGCCTAGATTCGAACTATGTTGTCAAACTTGGGTGTTGTCATTGAACATTTCAAAGTTTGTGTGCGTTTAGATATGAAGACGGCTCCTTATGCAAATTTTACGCTCTTTAATTTGTAGAGGATGTTATTCCTAATCGAATGGTATCATTCAATTTTCTCTGTGATGAACGATGCTCGATTAACAGAGGGTGGAGCTTTTTTTATTTCCGTGGCTGTACATAAATGGATTTGCAATTCCCTTTTATAGTAGTCTCAAAAACGTCTTTATTTATCCAGGAAGTTTATTTACGTTGAGACTTAAAAGTCCGAAAAAAAAAAGTCTACTAGTCGTGTATTCAACGTGTGGATGTTCTTTATCAATGTGAATAAAAAATAATTGCGGCTTACTTTAATTTCCAATGTCTACCATCACAATTTTATTGGGGTTTTTAAGGTACATATTGCAGACAATTAATATTTACAATAGCTGAATTAAAATTAGAGGATAGTTGAAGCAGAAGACTGACTATCTACAGGAAGCAGAACTTAGATAATCTCCGAAGACAAAGTACACGGATTTCCTGCAATATACAATGCAGTTATAGTTACTGTCTAATGAACTTGCTATACTTTTGTTGTTCGAATCATATATATACTAATGTGAGCATATCTAAACTGTTGTTTCCCGAAAACAGCCACACGCGTAGCTGCTGTTCCAGGAAATCCGATTTTTGGGTCTGAAGCAAAGGATCAAGATATCCGTTGCTCTAATAGATTTAAATGTCTTGTAAAATTTACAGATACGAAAATGCTCCATACACTAATTTTAATGCAAGGTTTGCCATTAAGTTATTCAAGTTGTTTACGAGTTGTGTTCTACATAAATGAGGATAGCGGATTTTACAAGTTGTATTATAAGAACAGCGGAATAAGGTAAGACCATCAAATTGAGGTTTATGGCTTCGTATATAGTTAAAAAGAATATAGGATGCTTTTGTCCCAATTGTAAAAATCTTTATGTAGGTTGTAAAAAGAAAGATACATATTTTCAATATATAGAGATATTGCTTCAGAGATGGAACCTAACAATATTCATTGACTGTTCTTAGAAGATTCAATTAACTAGTCCATTTAGCATTCAATTGAAGATTACATTCTGCTATAGATATCAAAAAATACTCCTAAAATAAATTATTTCTTACTAATACTACTTGCTAGAAAATCAATGAACGCCTAAAATAAGGAGTATGCTAGTATTGTCTAATTGGAAGTTGAACCATTGACTTCCTCTTATTTAAATCGTATCACGAAAACTAGAACATAGCCATTGAATGTAGTAAATACGATATATGGACACCCAACATATAGCTAGTATACATCCGTAGTATGCATGCTCTATAGGTAGTCTACTGTGTAAACCTGTGTATTTTAAAATATAATTAAATAATTTATAAACTTATCAATTAACATTATATTATTGATACAAATTATAAAATCCATTTCATGTTTAGACCTAAATATTTTTTAAAATGTAGCACTTACTATTTGTACATAATTCAATATAATCGAGCATAGTAAGAGTAGCATTAACTATGTTCAAAAAGTATCATAAAATTGTTTCATGTAAAGGATAGCCAACACCCATATAGCTAGATTTCAGTTGTTGAATTATAAATATATCTAATCCTAAATTAATAAAATTTTACTTATTAAATGTTTACTTAATCAAAAATAATTTTACTTAATTTTGAATTAATAAATTTGACATTTTTCTTAAATCAAGAAATTCGTTTTTCTCTAAATCGTATAAAACGGCAAAGGTTATTCATTTCCTGAAGTAACAGCCTTTAAATAGATAAATTAAAATGCATAAACAATTTAACTCAGCGTCACTATTCTTCAACAATACATTCCAATGACGTATTTTCTACCACACAAAAAACTGTGGATGAGACAACTAAATTTAAAAACTATCATTTAGAACTTCAAGTTGTTACGAATGTTTGCACTAAAGTTGTGTCTTCAACGAAGGTTGTTAACAGTTATTTGTTGATATGGAGCCCTAATATCAGCCAACCAAGTCAGCTGTACTTTTGAGGCGACTCCATGTGAATACTACCTTTTAAAACGCGACTGAGGACAGTAAAAGAAAAGAAATAACCACAAATAAAACTAATTACAATGTGAATTTATTCATAAAGAGATTACAAGCGGGATATCGTTTCGAAGATGATGTGGTTTCCATTTTCTATACAAACAAGCTAAGAACTTAATGCGATAGTAAACGAGGACCGCATGCTTAAGAAAATACTAAGTACAGCAGTGATCCAGTAACCTAGAGGTGTAAATTGAAGTTACAGTAGGTGTCGCTGCCATCGCTGATAATTTGCATTTTTGCTATCGTATGGTTCTTATTCTACGTTAAGGTCTTAACTTATTTACATATTTTCATGACATGAGGAAAACCCAAGGATTTCGAAATCGTCTGCGTTTTATTCTTCTAGTTATAAAACAATTTATTTTGTGTGTCATTTTTATCTCGATATCATTTTTACTTTCCGTATATACATAATGTATAAGGAAAGTATTGTGACGGGGTCGAAAATTCAAATTCGAGTTTTCGACGGGAGAGCACGTTTCAAGCATCCCTGATCACTAATCAAAGATTTTTGAGGTGATGTATGTGTGTCTGTGAGTCTGTGGAGACGATATCTCAGGAACGAATGGAGCGATTCGAATGAAATTTGGTACAAAAATCACAATCCGTGAGTAACTGGAAGCCCATTGTTTTTAAACGTTATCGAAAGTTCAGAACCCCCCTAAATTTTCGAATGAAATTTTGAAAAAAATCATCAAAAAATCAAAAGCTTTAATAAAGTTGCTCAAATTGACATTTCTTATGTAATTTTCCCTTAGAAAACGATTTACATAAACTTTAGTACGCTAGCATGAACCGTTCTCGAGATATAGCACATTTTTTAAACAAATTTGTCAAAAAATCCCATTAATTAAAAAAATATATATATTAACTGTTGAGAAACCTTTTCACTTTTGATATGTGATATCATGCGATAGATTTGGTGACATCCTTTTCGTGGATCTAGTTCATTCCATTGATGAGAAAAGATACTTTGAGTAATACTTTTGTATTTGAACACCAATAGTCATTTATCAGCTATAAGAATAACATATTTCTCTGTTTATAACGCTTGGCGATATTTTGGCGGAATAATTTGGCGGAATGCGGAATAATTTGGCGAAATGCGAAATAATTTGGCGGAATACCGCCAACTTGGCGACTTTTATAAATGCTGCCAAATTAACAAAAATCTTGCCAAATGGATAAAAATGACGATAAATCAATGAAAATGACGACTAATCGTCGAAAATTCAATATCATGGAAAGAATATAAGTATCCAAGAAAAAGCTATATTTTTACTGTAAAAGTAGTAAATTCATTGCATTATATAAGGAAAGTTATGTGTTGCTCACATCAGATTTTTCTTATCTACATATATATGTATAACTATTACTCGAATCTTAAAAACATTGCTTTTAGCAGGTTTTCAAAAAACACATATTTTTTATCATGAATTTTTATGTTATTATTATATTTTATTATCTATATCTGTTCTTTTGATTCCACCATTTTATTTACACTACAACAAATGACCTCTGAAAATGTAATTCTTAACGCAGTTCAATTGTATCATTTCTTATTTGCCAAAAAATCTGAAATAAGTTTCGGGAACATATTTTAAAATATTTTCCACACATTCCTCACAGATAAAAACACTAAAATAATATTTTCTCATAATTCTAGCATTTTGCAGTTGGAATATATTATGCATGAGGTATAAAATATTTAAAATATTTTTGTTACAAACGAATTATTTTGGCATTTCATCGTTTTGTGACAATTTCTAATTCTCTCTTTTTAATCAGAACATAGGTTTTGATACTGTATAATGTGTGTAATCGACTGTACAGAACCCCTCTAAATTTTCGAGTGAAATTTTGAAAAAATCATCAAAAAGTCAAAACCCTTAATAAAGTTACGCAAAGAGACATTTCTTATGTAATTTTTCCATAGAAAACGATTGACATAAACTGTAGAACGCTAGCATGAACTGTTCTCGAGATATTGTACAGTTTTCAAATAAATTAAAAAAAAATCCCATAAATTAAAAAAAAAATATTAACTGTTGAGAAACATGTTCACTTTATACATGTAATATCATGCGATATATTGGGTGACACTATTCTCTTGGATCTAGCTCTTTCCATTCACGAAGAATGATACTTTGAGTAATATTTTTGTATATATTGTCCATAACGTTTGGCGAGATTTTGGCGACGAATTTGGCGGAATGATGCCAACTTGGCGACTTTTTAAAATGCTGCCAAATCAACGAAAATCTCGCCAAATGGATAAAAATGACGCTAAATCAAGGAAAATGACGACTTATTGAAGAAAATTCAATATCTTGGAAAGAATATAAGTATCTACTATAAAAAAAACCTATTTTTTTACTGTAAAAGTAGTAAATTCATTGCGTTATATAAAGAAAGTCATGTGTTGCCCACATCAGCTTTTTTTGTACTGTATTTTAATTCTTTTGATTTCGAAACATATTGGGCTAGCCAGTCCTGGATCTGCCGTGAAAATGCACTTTTTGTATGGTAATATCTTGAGTACCGGAGCAGCTAGAAAGTCAAAATTTGTCGTGTACATATTACACATATTTTCCATACATTAAGTCGTGTTAAGTCGTACAATTAAGTCGTGTACATATTACACATATTTTCCATACATTTAAGCTACTAAATAATAAAATGGGGTACTTTAAAAAACTTTTTTTTGCTTCTATTTTTTTAACATGAAGCTTTTTTCCTTTACCCACAAGTCATAATTTTCTGTATCTGGAAAATAATTTTATGTTATCATTTTTATTGGTGCTTTGCAATATCTATTAAAAATATAAGTAATTTGTTGATGAGAAGAAATTTTTGAATATTTAACATAATGCATATTTAGCATAATGTGTATTTAACATAATGCATATTTAGCATAATGCATATTTAACATAAAAATACACGCTCTACATCTCTCAATGTTTGTTCAGCAACAAAGGTAATCCTGATTTATAATTTCATTTCTTTAAAATTTTTATTACTGGTCTCCAATACTTAATATTTATATTAATAAGATTTATATGAAATGAAATGTCTAAACTAAATTGAGTATACCTAATATTTTACAAATTCCACCAAGTAATCTGACAGATTACAAATATAACTACCATGGAACATTTCAGTCAGGATGAACATTTTCAGGATATTCTCATACAATAGCTCTTAACACAGATAACGATCTGTTGCAGCGGAAATTATCGATAAATCATTGATAAAAGGTTTAATATCCATATCTTGTAATGAGCATTGGAGGAAATTATGTATAGGAAATGTAATCTTCATATAATCAATGAGTTGTGTGTGTCCCACGCAAATAATTATCATCTAACCGCTGAAATGCTGAAAATCTGTCACATGAGGCAGGTTTTTTTTTTATATATTTTAATTTAAACAGGAATATAGCTTAAAATTATCTAATAGCTTATAAGTGAATTTATAATCTCTTGTTGGGAAGGTAATTCTGTTTCTCTTCATCGATTTGAGTTTAATAAAGCTATATTTGGTTCCTCAGTTACATATCAATATGAATAATAGAATTAGGCAAACGCTAAAAATGGTGGTGCATTTTAAAAACGTTATTTTGTAATAAGGCATTTTATAAACTTGCTATTTCAGACCAACTTCTCTGGTTCCCAATGGCTAGTGGTCACTAAGTCTGGCACCTGTCCCCTTATTAAAAGTTCTAAATATAAACAAGAAAGATCAATCATGCATAAGCATTGATTATGAAACACTTTCCAACTGAAATGCAATTTCATTTAAAAATTTCTAAAATGTGATACATTCAGTGGTGATATCTTTTACATCATCACAGTACTACAGTAATTTATCATACTTAAATATTTAAAACTGTATTGAAATATAAATCATCTGATTCTCTATGCAAAATCAATTAATATTTCATCATATAAATTGTATTCCAGACTCCAGAGCTAAATAATTTTGTGTGAAAAAAATTCAGCAATTCTTATGTAACTCACCTTACAATCGCTTGAGATATTTACATTCTGCATAAGTTAAAATTTGGCTTCGTTGAAGAAATAATAAAAGTTTAGGGATCATTTAAAATCACAACTATTGTAATTGCATAGGCACGGAATTTATATACACAGGTACACAGATAATATATGTGTGTCTGCGTGTGTATGTATCCAAAGTATTGGAATCGTGCCAAAGATCGGAACTCGAATTTTCGAAGGATCTACACGTTTTGGGAGTTCTAGAACACGAAAAACTATTTTTAGGAAGACGTCTGTGTGCGTAAGGGTGTATCTGTGTATGTTTCTGTGTGTCTATGGTGATATTACATCCACTCTAATTAAAAAACTAATGGACCGAATTTCACAAAATTTGGTAGGTATGTTTTTTGTGGGAAATCCTGATGTTCATTAGATTGTAGTACGATTCGTAATAAATGAATCTGCCTTCTTTGCGAAATGGCCTGCAGAAATTGCCTTTATCCTCTCTAGCTAAAAACTAAATGGAACGAATTTAACGAAATTTGGTGTATAAAATTTCAATAACCTACAAGTGATTTATATACCAAATGTAACAAAATTTGGTATATAAATCATTTGTAGGTAATTCTAGAAATTCGATTCGGGAAAAAGGAAAGGGCTAATTTTGCGAAATGGTCCGCAAAAATCGTTAAATACAAAAATAAAAGACTACGTGTGCTCAATTATATCAATTAAATTCCTATTTTATCAAATTTTAACTCTCTAGGACGTAGGAAAGTACATTAAAACTGCTATCAAATAAGTTTGAAAAATTGTTATCTACCAAATTTATTTTAAAATGTAAAGCCTCTCTCATATACAAAATGATTAAACTTTTGGAAAGATATTTATTATATAATATATATCTTTTTTCTTTCTGGAGGATTTCCCCAGAAGTCAGAATTTAATTGAATTTTGTTTTTTTTCAGTATTAAATAATTTTTAATTAAAAAACTACTTAATATATTTTACTGAATTTTTTTTATATATTTTATGGGATAATGTGAATATTTCCTAAAAATTTCGAAGCAATTTGTGAATTTTAAATTTGCTTAAAAAATGTTTGAAAAATTAGGTCCCATAGGGTTCAATGTATTTCATTTTTTCAACCCGCGTTCAATAATAAACTAATTGGATGATATTATTTATTTATATTCCCATAGGTCCCACAGACCATCTGAAAAACATACTAAAATTTCATTTTGATAAAGTCATTTTTACGGCAGTTATCGAGCTAACGGACAGACAGACAGACAGACTGACAGACAGAATGAACAAAGTCATAAACACTTTTCAACTATGTTGTAAAGTGTTAACAATCGTTTAGAATTTAAGAATACAATATAAGGGCGCATAGTTTTGAAAGGCAAAGTGGTGTAAATTTAATTAAACTTCTTCTGTGTCGTCTCCTCTATCTAGTATTTTTGAAATTTTCAATTTTTCTGTTGATCTGGAAGCTGAGATGATCGAATGAGATCAAAACCAAGATTCTAGTACGGGCGGGAGCGCTAAATCATTTCGAAAAGTAATTTGGGATTTTTTAATTATTCCTCTACATCTTAACTTGTAATTCGAATTTTCAAAATATTAGATTTTTTCATTGACTTTGAGACTGAGGCATTGAATGTGTGGTAAAAAATTGATTGTATAGTTTAATTCGTAATTAATGATTAGATTGATTCGGTCCCGAGATCATAATACTGCATATCGTCGTAGTATACTTAACTCGTAGTATATGGCCCGTTTTCGCTAATTACCACCTGCCGTGCAGTTCGGCTTCAATCTGTAAATAGCATACATCATAAAACATAACCAGTAAAGTGCAACCTTTTAAATGACAATACAGTTATTTTCAACCTGCTGCAGCAGGTGCAATGTTTCTGTCGGCGATTTCCATGGACGCCAAAGCCTGCAAAAGGGGTCGAACTGTTTGGGATAGGGTATGTCAAATACCTGTATTTTTGGGAGGTTCTTTGTGTGGAATGGAAGCTGTCCAACCCGTAAGCAAAAGGTTGAATGCATTTTTTTTCGAAACTGAGTTTTCAAAGGTTTTACATTTTTAACATGCTCCTTGCGTCTAAATTTTTGAGCATGAAATTTGGCAAGAAGACACCTCTCATACTTTTTAATGAACTTGGGTATGCATTTCATAATTGGACTTTATTAAGGTAAGTGAATAAGAACCTAATTATATGATGAAAATCAAGTTTTAATGCAGAAAAATATTTTTAAAAAATTAACTTTCTAAGGGATTTAAAAATGAATACCCAAATTTGTTCTTAATGTGTTTTTGAGTGATCATAATGTAAAATTAATCAAAAATGTGTACAAATGGCACGTAAGGAGCATTTTCAAATTTTCGCTAAAAAAAATGAAATTAAAAAAATAATGCAAAATTATAACAAAATAAAAAAAAATTAATGGTATTGTATATAGTAATGTTAAAAGGAATATTTATACAACTTTTCACGTTTCTATGTCAATAAATAAATAAAAAAAAAGTGATAATTTCTCGAGAACGGTTTATCCTTGATCGGGGAGCTGTGTTGCACTTATTAGTTGTGTTGTCAAAAATTACATGAAGAACATGTAATTAAGTAATATATTTCAGCAATTTATGTATTTCACATTTTCGTGATCTTTGCGGGCCATTTCACAAAAACGGTCAATTAAATTTTTCTGAATCAGGCTCAAATCTAAAAAGATTCGGAGTAACCGTCAGGGATGTGACTACTAAATTTTAAGAAATTCCATTAAATAGTTTTTTACTACAGTGAAAAACATCTTTAGTTCCCCTAAATTTAAAAACTTAAATATCTTGAGAATGGTCCATCTTAGAGTGATGCTGTTGGTTTCAGTAGGTTCATCGTAAAAAGATACGTATGAAACATGTATTTAATTAATACATTTGTGGTATTTTATTTTATTTCTTGACAGTTTTTGAGGGCCATTTCGCTACAAAAGGCAGTTTTTTTTTATCAATTCATACCAAAATCTAACCAACACCAATGTAACCAACAAGTAACTTATCTACCTAATTTTGTGAAATTTGATCCAATAGTTTTCAGCTAGTGTGGATACAGGCAATTTTTGCGGGCCATGTCGCTGAAAAAGGAAGGTTATTTTATCCCGAATCGTACCAAAATCTAATCAGCACCAGGGTCATACACAAGTGACTTACCTACCAAATTTTATGAAATTTAGGCTATTAGTTTTTTAGTTAGATTGGATACATACATTACACACACACACACATACCTCACTAAATATATGTTTTGCGTGTTCTAGAGGTAGATCCATCGAAATCTCCGTGTAGATCCGTCGAAAACTCGAGTTGCGATTTTCGACACGAATCCAATACGTTGTGTATATATTATCATGTTTTGCAGGGAAAGTAAAAAGATGAGAAACTATGTTACATATGGATGCGAAACATCGTTATAGATAGATGTGAAATATTACTCTTTTAGCATATTTCGAAAAAAGAAGAGAAAAAATGTGTTAACTTGGGAATGCGTGTTGTGTGTTACTTTGGGAATGCGTGTTGTGTATTATCTAGGTACCAAGTACCTAGGGAAAAGTTTCGATATTTTTGAGTTTTCTTTTATTTTATTTATGTATTTATTTTATTCATTTATTATTTAATTTTTGAAAATTATGGAGTTTTGACAGATTAGTAATTGATACACTCCAAACCCCGCAGTAATAAAAAAATTTATTAAGAACATTTATTACTATACAGTAAATGTTCCTTTCCATGCCGTAGACAATATGTAATATACATCTAATTTTCTCAAAATTTCGATTATGATTTTTAAGGCAATTTAACTAACAAAATTAAAACTTACTTTCACATTTTATGATGTGTAGTAACTTCAGTGCAATGTGAGAAATTAGATCAACTTTCAACAAATGTATTTGATAGTTAAAGATATTTATCTCTTTAAATATTTTTTGCATTTTATTTTCTCTTAAGTAATTGGAAAAGAATTTCGAAAAAAAAAATGTTTTGAAACAAGTTGCAGCAATGAGTAATTTCTCATGTGATATTTTTAACAAATTATCGAAAAATAAATTAAAGTAAAATTTTAGTGAAATGAACAAATAGAAAATTGAATTTTGGTAAAGTGTCTACATATTAAATACAATTCCATTTGTGGTTTTTTATTAAAATTAACAAACTTTCAAAAATTAAAATACTTAGTGGAATACATTATTCATCAATGCATTTTGTTCATTAAATTTTACTTTTAACCATTCAATTAGAAAAACGAAATTTACTAGAAAATTCAATTATAACGACTGAGTGAAATTAAAAATGTTTATTTTAAGCACTTTTTCAATCTCAGTCTTAAAATTTATGCTCAATCGGTTTTTACTTTCCGGACGGATCTACACGTTTTCGACGCATCTACACGTTTCGAGACCTCTAGAATACGAGAATACTATTTTTAGCGTGACGTCTGTGTGTGTGTCTGTCTATGTGTCTGTGTGTCTGTCTGTGTGTCTGTCAGTCTGCCTGTGTGTCTGTCTTTGCAGATTTTGTATCCACTCTAACTAAAAAAGTAATTGACCGAATGTAATGAAATTTGGTAGGTAAGTCACTTGTGGGCGAATCTGGTGCTAATTAGTTTTGGGTACGATTCGGAATAAAAGAACCCGCCTTTTTTTGCAAAATGGTCCCCAAAAGTTTGTATCCTTTCTAGCTGAAAATCTAATAGACCGAATTCCACAAAATTCGGTAGGTAAATCACTTGTGGGACATTCTGGTGCTAATTAGATACTGGTATGATTCGGGAAAAAATAACCTGCCTTTTTTGGCAAAATGGCCTGCAAAAATAGCCATAATCTAAAATAAAAAAACTACGTATGCTCAAATATATCCATGAAATGCTTGTTTAATACGTAATTTTGAACGAAGAAAAGAATAAAACCAACCCCATTACACTAGGACTAGCCGTTCTCGAGATATTTTAGATTTCTCGTATTTTCTCTACGCCATCTTTGAAAATAAGTCCAGTTATCAAATGATAACGCTGGTGCTGATTAAAAGTGAATTAAATGTAATTAAAATAAAGATAACGTGAATATAATCTGCAGGGAAAGTCATGTGCAGCCCACATCAGATTTTTACTTTCCCTGAAATACATGGTAATGTACAGGGAAAGTATTGGAATCATGCCGGAAATCGCAACTCGAGTTTTCGACGGATCTACACGTTTCGGGACCTCTAGAATACGAAAAAACTATTTTCAGCGTGACGTCTGTGTGTGTGTCTGTGTGTCTGTCTGTGCAGATTTTGTATCCAATCTAACTAAAAAAGTAAATGACCGAATTTCATAAAATTTGTTAGGTCAGTCACATGTGTTAGAATCTGGTGCTGATTAGTTTTGGGTGCGATTCGGGATAGAAGATCCCGCCTTTTTTTGCGAAATGGCCCGCAAAAGCTTGTATCCACTCTAGCTAAAAATCTAATGGACCTAAAATCACAAAATTTGGAAGACGAGTCGCTTGTTGGTCATTCTGGTGCTGATTAGATTTTGGTATGATTCGAAAAAAATAACCTGCCTTTTTTTGCAAAATGGCCCGCAAAAATCCAAAATAAAAACTACGTATGCTGAAATATATCCATTAAAGGCTTATTTGATACGTAATTCTTAACGAAGAAAAGAATAAGACCAACCCCATTGCACTAGGTCTAGCCGTTCTTGAGATATTTTTGTTTTTCGAAAATCGCAAGAAAATCGCAAGAGTTTTCAAAGAATCTACACTTTTCGAGGCCTCTAGAAAACGAAAGAACTATTTTTAGCGTGACGTCTGTGTGTGTGTGTGTGTCTGTATGTCTGTGTGTCGACTCTTACTCAAAAACTAATTTATCAGACTTTATAAAATTTGGTAAGTATATCACTTGTGTATGACCCTGGTGCTGATTAGTTTTTGGTACATATCAGGATAAAAGAACCCGTTTTTTTCGCGAAATGGCCCGTAAAATAAACCTGCATCCACTCTAGCTAAAAAGTAATAGATCAAATTTTGCAAAATTTGGTAAATATATCACTTGTGGGAGACCTTGGTGCTGATTAGATTTTGGTGCGATTCACCCTGGTACGAGTAACGTGCCCTTTTTGTAAAATGATCCGCACAAATCGTCAAAGTATAAAAGAAAATCTACTTCTGCTCAAATATATCCATTAAATGCTTGTTTTATACGTAATTTTTACGATAAAAAGAAGAATACAAATCATATGAAACTAGGACTATCCGTTCTCCAGATACTTTAGCTTTTTCCCATTATCGCTACGCCACCTTTGAAAATGTTGTTGTTGTTTCTTATGACCTCCTGTTTTCGATGGAGTCGATACAGGACCAGTGACGCAGGAAGCAGGACAAAATGAAGAAAGACACAAGACAAGAGAACAAAGTTTATTACAACCAAGCATCACTGACGAAGATCGGAGAGGATGCAGCTTTACGTTTAGCCTTACTCGGGCCTTACATGCCTTACTCGGGATTCGAACCCGAGCCCACCAGACTGCAGCCGAAGACGCTGCCTTTGAAAATAAGTGCAATTACCAATTGAGAACGAAAATTGAATTAAAATGCAAATTGAGTGTAATTGAAAATAATTATAGCTGTTATTTTGCGCAATTAAATTCAATATAACGATTTATTGAAGAAATAAGGAAAACTTAAATATGAGTCTGCAGCGAAAGTCATGTGCTGCCGACATCAGAATTTTACTCTTTCCTTGCAATACATACTAATGTATAGGGAAAACACGATTTGTAGCATGATGTCTGTGTGCGTGTGTATATGGGTGTGTGTGCCCATCTTTATATACAATTAATGTATCCACTCTAATTTAGAATCTAATTGGCCGAATTTCATTAAATTTTATATGTAAGTTACTTATGGATTGCCTGATTATATTTTAGTATGGTTTGGGTAAACAAAACTGACCTTTTTTGCGAAATGGCCCACAAAAATCGTCAAAATCTGAAATGAAAGATTACGTGTGCTCAAATGTATAAATTAAATGCTTTGCTTGTGCTATATGTAATGTTTGACGATGAAAATAATAAGACAACCCCATTACTTTAAAACTTGTCATTATAGAGATATTTTTGTATTTTCTCATTTTCTCTACGCCACATTTGAGTCCAATTACCAAATTAAAACTAAAATTGAAATAAAAGTCCAAATTCAGTGTAATTTAAAATAATTGTGGGTGTTATTTTGTGCAATTAAAATCAATTTATTGAAGAAATAAAGATAAAGGGAACATGAGTCTGTAGGGAAAGACATATGCTGTCCACATCAGATTGAGTTTTTTATTCATCAAGTTGTAGTTGGTCGCTTAAATGTTTGAAACTGGAAGTGTGAGAGATTAAAACTATAGAACTTTTACATAAAATATATCCGAAAAGATGAAAGTTCTTTAAGCTGAATTTAGTATAGGCCCAGAAGGAGTTACCGACCATCTTATTGGTCATCGTTGGTCTGGGGCTCATTAATGGGGTGTGTCCCCCATGCACGCCACGTGCTTTCGGTGTGCACCATCGTATTGTTTTTCACACATGCCGGTGATGAAAATTATGGCTTCCACATGCCAACATACTGTCACCGGCGTTAACGTTATGTGTAAATCCCCATCACCGTTTGGAAGTCAGGCGTCCCAAAACATTAAACGCTATGCGGTTTCCTCAGTTATCAGATACACAGAGAAAATCCTCTTCTAGTTCGTTTTGGTGCAGGTGGTATAAATGGCGATAGTTAATCGCCACATGGGGAGTGTGCGGCAGCAAAGACATCTGATCAAAGATGCTTGGAACCTGTGCCCGAATTATAAGAACGGAGCCGAAGCTAGCTTTTGCTCTATGCTTATAATGTCGGTCTTGTAAACACAAGGTCCCGAGTACGGTCCTGGCTCGGGGACAGGCGACGCTCAATCGCCACAATATATTTTGCTGAAATAGAAATATTTATATTATATGTCATGTAATGCTACTTGTATGGATTTCATTTCAGATGTATAAGATATGTATTATTCAATATTATCTTTATTGTCAGTTTAAATGTGTTTAGTATATTTTATCTAAAATGAAATTGAAAGTTAATGATACAATTTACTATAATATACATACTACTTACCTCTATGTAGTTTAATAATATTTGTTTCAAATTTATTCCGGTTGATTAAGACATGTGCTATTTAGTATTATATTTATTTTGAGTCAATATTTATTTAATATATTCTATTTAATATGTAATCGAATTACAGCGCTAAAGAGAAATTTTGCAACAAAACAAATATATAACACATGCAACTTAATACTATTTATATGAATTTTATACAGTGGATTAAGACATAAGATGCTATACTAAGTATTACTTATGATGTCCGTTTAAGTGTATTTAAAGCATTTCTTTTAACAGGAAATTGTAAGTCAGGATTAAAGATATATTTTATAACAAGATAAATATTCACTGTTTTAATACATTTTGCATCAATTTATAGATTTTTTTTAAATATTTGCATATACATAATGTTTGCACCTTAAATATTTCTGGTGGAAAAAATATTTCAGTGGAATAAAACGTGAGCTGATTATTTCTTCGGTGCAAAAGGCATTTTAGCTTTTCTATTTCTCAGGTGACATTTATCTTAGTTATAAAAGTAAGAACTGTCAAAAAGACTGGTTTTTTATTGTTTATTTTCCAGAATAAATATAAAAATACTTTGAATCTCTGCTTCCAGATTCTTATTTTATATTTTGTTCAGACAAACATCTAAAAAGACAAAGTTTGCATTAACGTGTGTATATATATATTGTTTACTACTGAAATATTACATGTTTAAAATTTAAATAAAATATTATAAACAAAAATAATGAATTTCGCATCAAATTCGAATGTTTCTTCCATAGTACCTAGTTTGTCATATATGTTTCATTTGCATTCTCCATATAATTATTTATTACATTATTAAATAGTAAGTGTTTATTTATATCAACATTTTTCTCAATAAATACATTATTTAAATTTGTACATAATTGCAGAAATTTATTTTTATATCTCGAATTCGAATTTTCGACCCCGTCATAGTACTTTCCTTATACATTATGTGTATATAAGAAAAGTAATACAATGGCATACTAAATTTGGGCATTCTAGCTGTTTCGGTTATCGATATATTCTACAAAAAGCCAGTTCATTCTTATAACGGCCCCAGTACCGACTAGCCATATAACTAATCCTAAGATATACCGTAAAAGACAATAGCGTGCTAAATATAGATTTCAGAGCTGATCCGGTTCTCATGTTATTTAAAAAGACATGTACATTCATATGACGTGCCCAAGACAGGCTAGCCCAAAGAGGTTCAAATTTCAAAGCAGTAAAATATACCAGAAATGACAACAACATACTACATTTTGACTTTCAAACTGCTCCGGTTTTTGAGTTATTCCAAATAAACGAGTGTATTCCTAGGGCGGGCTAGCCCAATTAGATTCAAATTCAAAAGAATTAAAACGCACCAACAAAAAAAAATCTGATGTGGACAACACATGACTTTCCTTAAATAATGTAATGAATTTAGTACTTTTACAGTAACAAAAATATGTTTTTCTTATAGTGGATACTAATATTCTTTCTAAAATATTGAATTTTCAACAATTAGTCGTCATTTTCATTGCTTTAGCGTCATTTGTATCCATTTGGCGAGATTTTCGTTAATTTGGCAACATTTAAAAAATCGCCAAGTTGGCGACATTCCGCCATATTCTTCCGCCATATTCCACAGACTCACTGACACACACACACACACACAGACATCACTTCAAAAATGTTTGATTCTTGATCAGGGATGCTTGAAATGTGCTCTCCCGTCGAAAAATCGATTTCGAATTTTCGACCCCGTCACAATACTTTCCTTATACATTATGTATATAAGGAAAGTAACAACGAATAATTCAATTTCTTGTTAATGTGATTAATGGAATTTGATTGGTTAGAACCTAAAGGATTTAAATAACACTGACAAACACAGACCAGATCAAGATAAAAATGTAAAATATTATAATAAAAGGAACGGAGTTTGTTACTGAGATGTTCTCTGACCTTAGCTGTTAAGTGGTATACATTGGCAGTCACGAGTGTCCGGTTGTCTGAAGAACAATATAAAACTTTCAATAAAATAAAATTACAAATCAGATGTACATTTTCTGTTGAACAAGCTCAGACGTCATGCTGTTGGGGTGTAATACAGTGTGAATGCTGTTGTGGTAAAGATGTCTTTTCGACAGTAAAATTATCCTTGATACGAAATTACTTTTAATGGCAAAAATATAATTACTTTCATTATTCAAAATAGTATGAACTGTAAGTAAAGTAAGAAAATATTCATGGTAAAAACAATAAATAAATGAGTTTGTTTCAAAGACTTTCTTCATATGTGACGTTCTATGTCTACAATTTTCACTTTCCTTATATATACAGTATAACGTATAAGTAAAGTATTGTGACGGGGTCGAAAATTCGAATTTGAGTTTTCGACGGGAGAACAACTTTAAAGCATCCATGATCACGAATCAAACATTTTTGAGTTGATGTCTGCATGTGAGCGTGTGTGTGAAAGTATGTGAGTGTGTGTGTGTGTGTGTGTGTCAGTAAATCCATGGAGACGATATCTAACGAACGAATAGATCGTTGCGAATGAAGTTCGGTACAACAATTATAATCCATGAATACTGGACGCCTATTGTTTTTAAACACAATTGAATTTTCAAAACACCACCTAAATTTGCGAGTGAAATTTTGAAAAAATCCTCAAAACAACAGTCAGTTATATGCTATAAGAATAACTTATTTCTCCATCATAACGCTTGGCGAGATTTTGGCGACGAATTTGGCGGAATATCGCCAACTTGGCGACATTTTTGAATGCTGCCAAATTAACGAAAATCTTGCCAAATGGATAAAACTGACGCTAAATCATTGAAAATGGAGACTAATTCACAAAAATTCAGTATCTTGGAAAGAATATAAGTATCTACTGCAAGAATACCTTTTTTTTACTGTAAAAGTAGGAGATTCATGGCATTATATAAGGAAAGTCATGTGCTGCCCACATCTGATTTTTTTTTCAAACGTAGCTTTTAAAAAGTATACTTGAAATGTATACTGAAGACCAAGATAAAAGATAGATTTAAATAAATTGAAACTGAAAATTTGTTCACATTGCTAATGAACAGACATGGGAGAGACATGGGATACAGAGTGCATATTCTTATTATATATATGTGTTCCTTGCCGTAAAGCTCTTTTTGTTCCGAAATTAGTTTTACTGGAAACAATATTGCATATGGATGCACACATAAGCATGATTTTGTTGATCGTTTCGAGGATGTTAAGTGTTATATATCTATAAATAAAGACATCTTCGCTACTTTTGGTACATTTTAGAACATACAAAAAGGTAAATAAAAATGCCATATATAAACCAGATAGGCCAGTTAACTAACTGGCCATATAGTTAACTAACCTATTAAATTATTTTTAATGGGAGACGTCTGTGAATCTGTACGAAGAATTTATTCAAGACAACTTTCACTCATTAAGCCGAGAATGTATGTCGATGTTGCTTTCTTAACATTTGTTTGTCAATTTGTGCATGTAATTATGAATGAATGTATGATTTCGTGTGTTTTATGTCAAGGAATGTATGGTTGTATATTAGGTGCATGCTGATTTTTCGACGTCAGTTTTCTTTATTGTAGAAATCAATAATGTGAAAAATATATTAAGAAATAACACATTTTAAATATATAATCGTAAGTACTTTAAATTTTATTATTTACATGATAAAGTGAAACGATGCATAAACATAGTTAAATTAATGTTTTATTAAATTATATTATCTGAAAATGTTTGAATACAGCTATTTCATTAGCAAATCATATTTGCAAATTCAGCATTGTTAGTTTTATAACATCATCTAAGGCGTTACATATATGCCCGGTTAGAAGTTGTGGACGCATTTTCTGTTAGTTCCATTTCCAATGGAATATCTTCTGACGCAGGTAGGCGGAGAGAGATTGATATCTTCTTAAATTTCCGACTGGCGCTTAGAAGAAACAAGAGAGGAGCCTACATTGAACTCTGCGCAAGAGGGTACAGGAATACTTTGTTTATTTGCATAGAAAATATTTTGTTCATGTATTTCGGATAACATATAATTAAAACCGAAATTACTTGATCGTAAATTATATGGATATATACACTGTCTACTTTGTATCTGCTGTCGCTTTGCTAATGATTATAAGTTGATATGTGATTATAAGTGATTATATGCTGCCGAAGCGTATTTAGCTTAAACAATACCCATGCAATTAGTCTCAGATTATGAATACAATTAAAACATATTAAAAAAGTTCTAGACCTAAATATTCCTAAATTTAAATTTTAAATATCCACAACTCCTTTGAAATGACATTTTTATTCAATGAAAATATTTGTACACTATGTAATCAATACATTATTATTTAAAATTATGCACTTCCAATACGTACATTTATTTTACACGCATGTTTAACTCCTTACTTTTGAGAAAAGAAATTCGTTTTTCTCTTATTTGCCGAGAACTCTAAAAAGAATTCCTATTGACTTTGGGCCATTTTATCTAAATGCTTTCATTGTATTGGATTCCGAAGGAAATCTCAAATTTCTTTTCAATTCACTTGCAAATCTATTAGCGGTACCGGAATTCGAGGTAGAGAAAATTTCAGAGTATGGAAATTGAAATTTCTTGGAACGATTGCGATTTAAGAGAAAGTCTTTATTCAGCGTATAGTAAACAAAATTCGTTTCCTGAATATATTTTTGAAAAAATAATGTGTAATAATTTTTCTTAAACTTTTAAACTGTCAAAATGGAATTTATTAAAGTACAGCAAATGGAAATATAAATATCTGCAATGATTTATTGGTACTTAGAAAGTTCTTTTTTTTCTTTTTTTTATTACTTTTCTCTTTTTAACAGCGGAGATGCTTTGGTTAATATATATATCATACATCTAAGTGAGTATGACTGGGCAAATCACACAGCACAAATGCCTGATAGTAGATTGTATTGGATTTCCAAGAAAATCTCAAATTTCTTTTCAATTCACTTGCAAATCTATTAGCTGTACCGGAATTCGAGGTAGAGAAAATATCAGAGTATGGAAATTGAAATTCCTTAGAACGATTGCGATTTAATAGAAAGTCTTTATTCAGAGAGTAGTAAAGAAAATTCGTTTCCTGAATATATTTTTGATAAAATAATGTGTAATAATTTTTTTTAAACTTTTAAATTGTCAAAATGGAATTTATTAAGGTATAGCAAATGGAAATATAAATATCTGCAATGATTTACTGGTACTTAGAAAGTTCTCTTTTTATTCTTTTTTTATTACTTTTTAACATTTTACAACAAAGTTGAAAAGTGTTTAGGACTTTGTTCATTCTGTCTGTCTGTCTGTCTGTTCGTTAGCACGATAACTGCCGTAAAAATGACTTAATCAAAATGAAATTTTAGTATGTTGTTTAGACGGTCTATAGGACCTATGGGAATATAAATGAATAATATCACCCAATTAGTTTTGGATTGAACCCGGGTTGAAAAAATGGAATACATTGAGCCCTATGGGACCTAATTTTTCAAGCATTTTTAAGCGGATTTAAAATTCACAAATTGCTTCGAAAATTTTAGGCAATATTCAAATTGTTCCATAAAATATATAAAAAAAAATCAGCGAAATATATTCAGTTGTTTTTTAAATAAAAATTAAAATAATAATAACACCTCTTATATGAAGCGATCACGTGTCCATGATATGAAACGATCACATGACCTACATCAAAATGATATATGGCATCCATCTTGTGTCAAAATCGTGATTTTTAAAGTTTTTTTTAATTCATATTGAGTGTTGTATCCGTCCTAAAACTACTTTATTTTTGCCTAAATTCTGTGCATCTACATACTGAAACAACGCAATGACAATATATTTTAGCCAATTTTTCACCTATGTAAAATGTAAACAGCAAAATATGTAGAATGAGTTGTATTAGAATCGCTGTAATTCTGTAACACAAAATCATTTAGTCCATGGAGTCTGCTTAGCTGATATGAATGAAATATTCATTGATTTTAGAAACAGAAGGACGATATTTTCGATGAAGTTTTACGCATAGAGTTTACTTACTTGCAGCTCAATGGTCTTTATTTTTAAATAAAATAAATTATTATAGTATTGTGATGAATGACATGAATGGGGGAATTATTTATGAATGAAATGTTGCTTTTATAGAGAGAGCCAGGCGTGTTATTTTTTTATGACGTCATTTGAATGGATTTCAGTTGTTTTCGATGAAGTTTTCAAATATAATAAATTATCGTAGTATTATGATAATTCTAAAATTATTACCGAGGAATGTATCACATTTTAGAGATGTTTAAACCAGACAATTTATACTTTAATGCCGACATTTGAATGAAGTTAATTTTTTTCGATGAAGGTTTAAGGTTTCAAATATAATAAATTAATGTAATATTGTGACAAGTTTTAAAATATTACCGAGGAATGTATTGCATTTTAGACATGTTTAAATAAATTGCATTTAATTTGGAAAGTGTTTCATAATCAATGCTTTAAGCATGATTGATCTTTCTTGTTTCTTTTTAACAGAGATGCTTTGATTAATATTTATATCATACATCTACTAAGTGAGTATGACTGGACAAATCACACAGCACAAATGACTGATGGTAAAATATTGAAATTTTACATACACATGGATCTTAAATATATAAGTGATGAAAAATATCGAAAATCGAAAATCTTGGAATTTTTGTTTAAAAATTTATAAGCTGTGCAATATTTTGTTCTCACATTATTTTAGATATAACTAGAAATCAACTAGACATACAAAAAGTGTTTTACACTTGTATTATATGCATTCATAATACACAGAAAAATTACCTATTTTTAAAAGTAATTTTATAGGTAATAATATATATATATATATATATATATATATATATATATATATATATATATATATATATATTATTATTATTAAATTTATACTATTATATTTATAGGTAATAATTAATTCTATAGGTATAATAAACTGTTTTTAATATTTTTATTCATAGTTACAGAAGGTTTATTTTTCTATTTTATCAATAAATTTATTGAAAGTTTTTAATTACACTGTGGTAACCAAGTTACGTTTCAAAAATCCAAATTATTTTATGGCTATTCTTCAAATCAATCTATTAAAATATCTGATGTGTGGAGCACACGATTTTATCTACATAATGCTATTTCCATCTTTCTCAGAAAAAAAATTTATGTGCACGATACACGGAACAATTGAACAATTTAACATTGAATTGAACATTTAGAATCTTTGTTGGATGACAAAAGGTAAAACTATTTCCAAGTATCTATTTATCTATATTTCGCACAAATTTAACTTGGCAATCATCAATATTGATAGCATCCACAATAGGAGATGTAGACCATATATTAAAATGTTTAAATAATTTATTAATTTGGCGCCGTTTTTGTTAATTTAACGTTAATTTAGCAATGTTGGCGATACAATTTTGCATCATAGACAATTTTGTACCGTTAAAAAAGTCGCTCAGTAGACGATATTTCGCCAAATTAGTCACCAAGTTCCAGCAAGAGTTACATGAGGTTAGAAGGATTTTTCTTACATATAGACGAATGACTATTGGCAAATTTTGGTATGGAAATAAAGCATGGACATAAAGGTCATTCTCATGTCAATGAAACGAAATAATTCCACTAAAGGAAACAGAAATTTCACTCATTTTCAACAGATAAGCTACGTTCTATATATGTTCCCAAGAACGTGATTTTTCAATGTTCCCTGGAAACCCACTCTTCACTTATTGAAGATGGAATTATCTAAACGCAGTGCTTCACGAATGTTGGACGATTTTTCAGGAACTACATGGACGGGCGTAATATGATTTATATAAAAGAGGAATTTTAGAAGGCATCAAAATAAAAGTAATAGTAAGAGTGAGTAATTAACGCTCGAGTAAGCTCAATTGAAAAGATAATGAAAGCTGAGCTGATTATGTCAGTGAGAATTGTAGGTTAAAAGCATCAGCAAAAGAGGAGATAGATGAAAATGCAGTTTTTACGGCTGTAAAACGGGTGTGGGGTTATATACAGAATTATAGCAAGATTTATATGCAGGGTATCCAGTGCTATCGGTGCCCAATGGCTATTTCCTCAAACGTTAGTCACAGAGATACACTTCCAATTGCGAAAATATTTGAAATTTTAAAATCTATTATTTTAGAAACAGTTTAAATCAATAAATGCATTTCTGAAATAAATACGAACTGTAAATTTTTATACTTTTACCCGGTCCCACCAATTATATTTAGGAAAATCATTCTCATACAATTTTATGCAAACTAACAAGAAATCATCCTTTAGCGACCAAAATTGACCGACTTATAGCTGTTTAAAGTTGGAGCACTTTTTGTGCTGAGAAGTGGTCAATACGGTCCCTGATTGGTTGATTGCCTGAAGAAATGGTCTATACAGTACCTGATTGGTTGGTTGCCTGATACGGGACATTTTTATGCGTGGAAAAGTGACTTAAGTCAAAAAGTTTAATGCTTCATAACTCGGTGAATTTTGGTCGTAAAAGGACATTTTTTTTTTATTTTGCATGAAATTGTATGAGGATGATTTTCGTAAATATAATTGGTAGGACCGGGGGACCGTATAAAAATTATTATTTCGTATTTCTTTCAAAAATTTATTTATTTATTTAAACTGTTTCTAAGATAATAGATTTTCAAATTTAAAACATTTTTAGAATTGGAAGTACATCTCTGTGACTAACGGTTGAGAAAATAGCCATTGGGCACTGATAGCACTGGACATCCTGTATATTGTGCGTTTTTTAAAAACACCACATGACATGCAATATTGAAAATAAAATGCACGTTTAGAAATATTTTAACCTTATCTTTAAAATCCATTAAATTATAAAACATATTAGTTTTACCCACTCTGTGTCTGAACATCGTCTGGAAAAAATGCTCAACTTTATTTGCTTGTCAACAGGCGAAAAAAAAGAGGATGTGTCCGTATTTTGTACATATTTAAAAATATGGATAAGTTTTTATTGAATTTTTATTAATCGTCAAGTATGACCTAAAAATTTCACGCATATGTAACTTCCATTTAAAAATTTATATTCCAGTTAATTAATGGGTGAGATAGAAAGTGGAATGGTGTAATTTTGGGGATTATTTTAGAGGGTTTTTTTTTGTAAATAATTAAAAACTTGGGCAAATGATCGAATAATTTGATTATTTCTAAGAAACGCCATACTGTTCTTGGGCATGCATTAGTTTTGTAAATTGCGGAGCACAAACATTTGGAGGTTTTTATTTTTATAATTAATTTAAAAGCCGTTAACTTTTCGAATTTTTGAAAATTTCTGGCAAATGTTTTAAAAAATCAGCATCGTTCTCTGTCTACTATATCAGCTTCGTAAATTGCGAGACAAACATACATACTTACATGGTTGGACGACAATTAGTATTATAGAAACATCTCTACATGGTATGTTTCTCAGTATGAGTATGGATTAAATATATAAATTCATATTTTACTTAATTCTATAAAAATGTTAAGCATTATTACTGTACTAATATTAGTAAGTATATTAAGAAAACCAAAAATATCGCAATTTTTTAATTCTACTATGAACATTATATAAGTATACAGAAGACGTAAAAATAAGAAACACACATAAACAATCGCCAAATCAGTATAAACATTTTCTTTTAAATAATCGTACGCAATAACCATTCCTTCAAACTGCTCATTTTTGCCAAAGGTTTATTACGTGAAGTGCAATAGCAGAACAACATACTGAATAAAAATCATTACACTTAAACTGATAAAAAATATCAAAGTTGCTAAATATTATTTTTATTGTATGTTACAATGTAAAGCTTTTCTTTCGTTAAATGGTGGTCATTTAGGTCAGTACTACCTTCTTTTCTATCTTTAACTTCAACAAGGAATCTTAATATCCACTTCTACAAAATTCAATGATCATTTAATATAATGAGACTTTTAGGAATAAAATGCTTGTGTGAAATCTGTACATTGAATTTAGTTTGGCGGAGAAGAATGTCCTTCATTTCTAAAGGATGTTAGTGTTAATAGGCTATTCAGAATAATTATTTGTAAAAACCTGAAAACCATTTTTACTTTCTATATATACAATAATGTATAAGGAAAGTATTGTAACGGGGTCGAAAATTCGAAATCGAGTTTTCAACAGGTGAGCACGTATCAAGCATTCCTGATCACAAATCGAACATTTTTGAAGTGACGTCTGTGTGTGTGTGTGTGTGTGTGAAAATATGTGTGTATGTGAAAGTATGTGTGTGTGTGTGAAAATATGTGTGCATGTGTGTGTCAGTGAGTCTGTGGAGACGATAACTAACGAACGAATGGATTGATTCAAACGAAATTTGGTACAAAAATCACAATCCGTAAACACTGGAAGCGTATTGTTTTTATACGCAATCGAATGTTCAGAAACCCCTAAATTTTCGAGTAAAGTTTTGAAAAATCGTCAAGAAATCGAAACCGTTAATAAAGTTATGCAAATAGACATTTCTTATGTAATTTTTCATTAAAAAACGATTAACATAAGTTTTAAAACGCTAACATGAGCCGTTCTTGAGATGTTGCACATTTTTCAAAAAAATTATCAAAAAGTCATATAAAATAAAAAAAAATCCTATTGAGAAACATGTTCACTTTTCATATGTAATACCATGCGATAAATTTGGTGACATAATTCTTGTGGATCTAGCTCGTTCCATTCATGAAAAAATATACTTTGATTAATACTTTTGTATTTGAACTTCAATAATAATTTATCTGTTGTAAGAATAACTTATTTCTTCTTCCATAACGTTTTGCGAGATTTTGGCGACGAATTTGGTGGAATGTCGCCAACTTCGCGACTTTTTAAATGATGCTATATAAACGAAAAACTCGCCGAACGTATAAAAATGGCTCCACAGCAATGATGACTCATTGATGATGACGACATGGAAAATGACGACTCGTTCACGAAAATTTAATATCTTGGAAGGATATAAATAACAACTATAATCTATTATTTTTACTGTAAATGTAGCAAATTCATTGCATTATATAATGGAAGTCATGTGCTGCCCACATCAGATTTTTTATTTTGTATTTAAGTCTATTTTATTAAAACATGTTCCGGAATAGCAAAAGCGCACACAATAAATAATAATAAAAAGAAAAAAAAAATTAACATATCCAATTTTTATAGTGCCTTACAAAGTGGAAATTGTTTGAAATTAAAATTGTAACGGTTTCAGTCTGCAGACTAAATTTGGGCTATAGGAAACAATTGCCAACATATTAACTGTTGAATAATTATATGTTTACAACCTTCTTTGATCAGCAACATTGTAAAAGCAACTTTATTTGACTATATCTGCATTCTGAATAAATATAAATATCAAGAGTTAATATGTAGGAAATTGTTCTCAACCTCCCACTTTTAATCTGCAGAGCCAAATTGTCAAAACTTTCAGGTGGAAAAATTTATGTTTTATTTTAGGATGTTATATAAAACTGAGTATATAAAAAAATTTTTCTCATTTTTTTAACATTTTAGTTTAAAAAACTCTCATTTGAATCATACAATTAATTTACGAAAATCTAGACCTACTACCAAAGCGTAACTGTACTACAAATAGTGAAACATACCATATTTCATATCAAGATTATTAATCTTCCCGAAGTTAAAAAGAGATTTCGAATGTAATTAAATTTAATTTTCCAAAATATCCAATTATTATCCTTTTTAATTTATTTTCGTTCATTTAGTGTTATTTTCCTGAATTTGAGAATATTTCCTTAAATTTTGCGACATTTAAAAAAGTTACCATATTTGAAATTTAGACATATTTCTCCAAATGTGGTTTATGAATTCTTCATCAAGTTTGTCAAATACTTGCGAAATAAAAGTTTTACAAAATTTTCAAGGACAATTATTCCATCGCATGAAGTAAGAAAAATAGGAAAGTCAACAATATGTAAAAATACTTAAAACGCTAAATATACAATTACTTTGATATACACAGGTATAAAATTACTTTGATATACGCAGGTAAAAAATTACTTTGATATTATCAAATTAAAGACTTATAATCGTATTCAAGTCAGGATAGTTGTAGCAAATTTCGATATATAGCCGTCAGTATGACTCAAACAGTTTAACTCTTATTGAAATTCATCAGTCGTGCATCCCATTCGTCTACACTGGAGGCAAGGAAAATTTAAATTAATTCTAACACATCGAAAGAGCAAATGTGTTTTTGAAATGTACTTACAAATATGGAAATTTTTACATATTCTATTTCATACTCTATTTCAATACTCTATTTCAATTTTCAAAGATTGAGGGAATGATACATTTTCATTGCAATGTTGTATAAATGCAAAAAAAAACTAAACCTAGAACCTTCTGACGTGAATTTCTGGTGCATTGTGACAATATGAAATCCTGATATCAAATTTTCAACTACTCTCTACGGTAATAAGCTGTGGGAAGACAAAGATCTCAGTAAATCATCAAGAGGCGGACGATAGACAATGGCAAAGGACAGTGTATCACAGGAATACTTTCTTGCCCGATTATATTACGAGTTTGAACAAACACATTTCTGAAATTTATCAAATTGAGTTTCGTTCTGATCGTCACATTAGGATTGCAGGAGTTTTGAGAATGTATCTCTCTTTTATTCTATTACTGTAACGCTGTAAATATAAGTTATGTTTAATGAAAAATTAATTTAAATAAAACAAGAAAGATCAATCATGCATAAAGCATTGATTATGAAACACTTTCCACCTGCAATGCAATTTCATTTAAACATCTCTAAAATGCGAAACATCCATCGGAGATATTTTGAAAATTATCACAATACTACAATAATTTATTATATTTGAAAACTTCATCCGAAACAAATGGACTTTATTCAAATAACGACATCCAACGATAAATCTCCTGGCATCTCTATATAAAAGCAGTGAATTTTTCATACATAAACTTTTTTCCATTCCTTTCATTCATCGGTGATATTTTTACAGGTATCACAATAATATAATAATTTATTTTACTTATAAACCTATACCCATGTGGGTAAAAGTACTTTCGATCTCCATGTTAAAACGTCATCGAAAAAGACAATACTACAGAATCGTCTGCTTCTCTATGTAAAATAAATGAATGTTTCATTCATATCAGCTATATTGCAGACTCCAGACCTAAATAATTTTGCGTTAAAGAAATTCAGCAATTCTTATACAACTCATCTTACAGCTTAATGTGTTTACATTCTCTATACGTGAAAATTAGGCTCCGTTGTAAAAATAATCAAAGATCATTTAAACTAATAAAAATTGCAATTGCGTTGGAACAGTATATAGATGCACAGAAAAAAATTAAAAATACAGTGGTGTTAGGACGGATGCAACACTAAATATAAATTAAAAAGAACTTTAATAATCACTATTTTGGCACAAGATGGATGCCATATTTTATTTTGAAGTGAGTCATGTGATCTCTTCATATAATATGGGTGCAATGATTATTTTAATTTTTATTTAAAACACTACCGAACATATTTTGCTGATATTTTTTATATATTTTATGGGATAATTTGAATGTTCCTGAAATTTTCAAAGCAATGAAATGTTTGAAAATTTAAGTCCTATAGGGTTCAATGTACTTCAGTTTTTCAACCATGGTTCAATCGACAACTGATTGGGTGATATTATTCATTTACATTCGCATATGTCCCACAGACAGTCTTAACAACATACTAAAATTTCATTTTGATAAAGTCATTTAACGTCAGTTATCGTGCGAATGGACAAACAGACAGACAGAATGAACAATGTCATAAACACTTTTCAACTATTTTGTAAAGAGTTAAAAATGAGTCATTCGTGAACTCTGCTTAATTTCAAAATGTGCTTTATCTAGCTGGGGTAAGTGTCCCAATGTAGTACTTAAAATCGGTGGGTTATTACATAGGAAGTAACGTCTGAGGAATGTTAGCAATAAATTCAGTGAGTTTAAATGTAATGATATTTTAGCAATAGTTTATTGTCAATCTCACTTTTTATTAAATTTAAAAGAGTTTTAGCATTGCACATATATTTAACGACCATTAGTGAAGGGACGCATACGTTGATTTTTTTAAACGCTGCATGAAAATAAGAAATTAAATCCAGAACTTTATACTGTGTTCTTGCATCAAACATTGCATTTCAGAAGTAAGAAGAAAGTTTAAAGCCTAGAATTTAATTAAAAAAAAGTAAATCAATAAAGCATAAATCCGGGAGAGATGCCATATATTTTGCAGTGTTAACTTCAGCTCGGGCGATAAAGGGCCAGTGATTACAGCTGAAACTTACATGTTGAAAAAACTGGTGAAAACATTCAAAGAAATGAGAACTTTCTAATATATAGGCGATAAAATGCGTTTTGTCTGGCTTCTCACCCGTGAAAGATCAAAAAAATTGCTGCGTTTTTTACGAGATAAATTACGCTCTAGGAAAATTCCTTGCTATTTCATAAACTACACATCTTTGTAGCAATGCAGGGACTGAAAATAATGAAAAAACGGATATGAAAACGTAGCAACGTTCTACTAAATGGTCTGTTATAAGAAAACAAATATTTACAAATTTTCCAATGAGTTATATGTATGCAATTAATACATACTTTGCCGTAACGGAATATATAAGTGAAGCCCAAGTAGTCAAATCGGTTACAACTTGATCTTTATTAAAATCTTCAAAATCAATTCTTCTTTTAAAAAATCAAGAAGGAAATCCGTAGTTAATTGCATCTTCATGAAATAAATATCATCGGTTGAACTTCCGAACCTTATTTTCATCGCTTTATTCAGTTTTGTTTAGAAACATATTGTTTAATAAAATATTAGTATTTGTCTATCAAATACAAGAAAAGCAATACTCTTAAAAATTTTGTTAAAACTTTTTATATAGAGTCTTATTTTCTTTAATAATTTATGGAGCAAAAGGTCAAAAATGGTCAGGTTAAATAAAAAATTGGCTCAGTTTGGTTCTGTAAAAGCGTTTTCTAAGTGTTAAAAGACTTTTCTGCTTTCACATTCAAATGTATAAAGTTAGTTGATATAAAACATGTATAACACAATAACGTAATAGTGGTAAGTACTAAACTCCAGAGTTCAGATCCGTCTCCCTGGTGAGAAGCGAAACTACAACTCAATGGCTGGAAGTAATAAATGACAAGTAAAATAGCACGTGAAAAGAAGACTCTATATATTTCATTATAGTAAAGGAACATTCTTTAATTTTCTTTATGAAGCACAGGTAAGACATTATTCGTAATTTAAATTCAATTTTCCAAAAATGGCAATTATAACTCCTTCATTCATGAGTTAGGTTTCTAACATTTGTTTCAGAACAATATATCTAGCTTGAAAATCTTTTAGTATAGATATTACCATAATTAAATAACCTTTTCAACAATATAATATACCAGGGGAGATTGATACAGATCTATTACTTTTAAGCTGGCTTTTTACATTTAAAAATTCCATAGACTTACAACCAGCAATTCAATTTTACAATCTCCCAATTAAAGGAAAATAGTATACGAACCCAGATTTCGGTTCGGAGGGGCTCTGTCGGTCGGATACCATACTGAGAGCAATTTTACACAAGTTAATTTTATAAATTTAAAATAGTTTCATTATTAAACTATAACAAAATCTATATGCGACCGACAGCCCTCTCGTCCATGGTAAGCTCTGTATTTCATCCAAGCGCGTCCCTCTACATTTACCTCGCTGACGTCACAACAACATATACATATCACACGTACCAAAACCGAGCATTGGAAAATAATCAACAAAATAAAATTACACTCAACGGCTTTTTTTCTTTCTCCGCTGACTGGCAGGCGAGCCTATTCAAGGTCGCACACACACTCCACGGTTTGCTCTAATTCCGACAGAAAATCGTCTGAGAGCTTCTACATTTACATGACAAGAAAAAGAGCATTTTTAAAACAGAAATACGCATCGCAGATTTCGATGCCACAAATATCTTCCCCCTCCGGCAAAAAATTTTTCAACCGCAGGGCAGGAAAATTTTCTCCAAGAGAATCCTGTAGAAGCATCACCTCCAGCAGGGCGATCGCAGAAACAGCAACTGCCGCAGGCAATTTTGCACAAAAATTTTGAGGGTGAGCAATGTACGTCTACACTACCACCACACTCAAGGAGTCCAGAGACTTGCGCAGGGTCCCCGTTGTCCAAGAGTCAAAACATCAAAACATGGCCAAAAGAGAGGACACAATGCTGTCCAAAAACTGCTATAGGATCCTTTCAAAGAAAACACACAGTTAAAACATATGCAAATATACTGAAATACACAAAATATGCTCTTATCAAACTTTCTCAAATTCTTCAAATAAAAAAAAATACACCTGTAAAATACACTAAAGATTCCTGCTGTGTAACTGTACAGAAAAATATGTTTCCAGAAGGAGTAAAATCAGCGGGGAACTATACGGGTTGCCATCAAAATAAAATGGGTGTGTATGAAAATGAGAAAAAAAAATATCCCGCGTGCTGGGCTTCTGGTGCATCCAGACGAAAACAGGACAGCCACGGTCCAAAGCACTTGTCAATTCAGCAAAGATGAGAAACCCAACTCCAAAGCGATGAGTCCTCCATCACGACATCACTCCTCCGACACACAGGGGTTCCAGAAGATACGCTTCTCGCCTCCGCACTGGAAACAACGGCGAGATCTGTCCAGCCTCGACCAGGTGCAGCAAAAAGCCGGGATTTTAAAATGCTTCATTCACTTCCCCCTCGAAACACAGGGTGTAGCTTGTTTGTGTAAACACCTGCAATTTACTCAAAAAAGAAAAAACATATGCAACATTGAACTCAAGGGACAATGGTGACTGACGAAACTACTGTACTCATTGTACCAGTAGGAAAGTGGACTTGTAAAAATGTAAACATGAAATTGCAGATCAAATAAAAAATATATGTAAAGCAGGAACAGAAAAACACATGAAATAAATTTTCAAAAACAGAAATATTCAAAATTTTTTCAAAATCAGGTAAGTTGTCAGAAGTGTCAACTCATGCACTTCACAACAGTTTTTCATGTCAGGTATTCAAAATTCTGCACATCTGAAATTAAAATTTTCATCACCACATGATATTAAATTACTTGAAATTATTGTAAATATTGAAACTTATTGCAGAAGAGGTTCCATCACAACCTCAAATAGATGAACTTGATCAAACACAGTCATCAATCAGAAAAGTTTTTCGAAGAGCTTCAAAACAAATCACAAAAACTCACAGTTCAAAATTACGAAAAGTTTCAAATTTCCAGATTTGAAAAGTTTATCCAAAGATAATCAAAAGTTTTTGTAGAGTGAAAAGTTTCTGTCGATAACACACACATCACAAAATTAAAATTGCATATAAATTCAAAACAGTAAAATTAATAAAAATTTTATATTTTCACAGATGAAGCATGTTTCACAGATGAAATAACCTTCCATTACAATGGGTCAGAGATGTGTGTAAATAAAATATTTAGAATAAACAATAATAAATTTCAATAATCAGATTCAATACTTTCAGAAAAATTATGCACAACAATCAATTAAGCTTAAATTTCAAGATTCCAAAAATTTAACAAACTGCATTAACAATTACTGCATCACAGAAGAAGAAGATTTTGAACATTGTTGTGCACAGATGAAAAACTGGATTAATTAAATTGTCTAAGAGAATATCGACTGTTCACTCTAGGACGCTGCTGGTTTAAAGCTCTATTGTAGACCACTCTGGTATGACGGTTATCACAGTTTGTGTGACTGGAAGAAGAAAGTTGTTTGTTTACATTATTTGGATCACTGGAAATTTGAGCACTGGAATTTGGAGCACTGGAAACAGGTTGTTTGTTTGCACGGCTCTGAGAACTGGAAATTGGAGCACTGGAATTTGGTCGCTGGAAAACACTCGAGGTTGATGAGGACACAGTTTGTTTATCACGACCAAGTGCACTATCTTTTGGAAGAGTTTGAAGCTCAACTCTTCTAGGTGGTAGTAATGTAAGTCTGTTGACATGGACTCTCTGCTCGTTCTTCGGATTTAGAACATGTTGTATTATAAAGTTAACTGGAGAGATTTTCTTGATCACCTTAAATGGACCTCTATTATATGAAGAAAGTTTTTTGGACTGGTCGCGTGGTAAATATGGTGTGTAAAGGTACACATGGTCATTTACTTTAATCACAGGTTGTTTTGCACCTTTATGTTGTTGTTGCATTTGACTCTGTTGTGCTTTATCCAGATTAACTTTAACAATTTCATAGATTTTCTTTAATCTATATTCCAAATCTCGACCATAATCATGCACAGAATCATACTTTGTGCTTTTAAATCCTGTTAAAAGGGTATTTGGTACTGTTAAATCTCTGCCATACATGAGGTATGCAGGAGTTTCTCCAGTTGATGCATGAACAGCATTTCTGTGGGCCAGAAGGGCAAAAGGAACTGAACGATCCCAGTCGTCTTTCTCTTTATATGCAAGATTCTTCAAATTTCTGAGCAAAGATTTATTTGCTCTCTCGCAGAGGCCATCAGATTAGGGATGATAGCTAGTGGTACTATGTTTGATGATTCCCAACTTCTTGTACAGGCTCTGAGCAGCTTTTGAAAGAAAATTCGACCCTTTATCTGTAATCAGGTGGTGGGGAATACCGTGAGACGCTATGAATTTCTCAAAACATTCCAAAATTTTCTCTGAAGTAATAGATGACAATGGGTAAGCTTCTGCCCATCTTGTGAAATAGTCTGTAATGACCAAAATATACCTTTTCCCAGAATTGGAAACTGGAAAAGGGCCTATACAATCCATTGCCACTCTTTGGAAGGGAAAATCAGATGTATCAAACTTCTGTACTGGTGCTTTAAAATTTCTGAACCCATGGTTCATGACACAAACATCACAAGAACTGACATAATTCTGTGTTTGAGTGTACATGTCTTGCCAATAATACTTTCTGCTGATACTAGACAGAGTTCTGCGAAACCCACAGTGAGCAAATGCAGGACAGTCATGGTGCAGCCACAAAATTTCAGATACCAATGACTGAGGTACTACCAATCTTTCATTAAATTCGTGTCTTCTTTTGGGGTGCTTATGTGTGCACCACAATGCATTTTCTCTCTCGAAAAAGGTTAATCTTTGTGGATATGGAGCCACATTTTTTTCTAAGAAATTCTTAATTTTGTTGCATCTGCTATCAGATTTTTGAGCGTTAACTATTCTAGTAAACAAAGTTGGTTCCACTGTCAATTGCTCTAAATTTTCACTCTGAATATTTTCTTCATCATTTACATTTGTATTAATTACATTCACCTGTTGAATTTCTGAACTTTTTGAAGATTTCTGATTTTGTGCAAAATTTACTTTCTTTGGTTTTTGGGCATTAGCCGAATTTTTAGCACTTGCAGAATTCTTTGATAATGGATTTTCCTTGTCACCGACACATCTTGATAAGTAATCAGCCACAATATTCGCCTTTCCTGGCTTATGAATGATCTCATAGTCAAACTGGGAAAGAGAAGCTATCCAACGTGAAAGTCTGGATGTTGGATCCTTGAATTTGAAAATAAATGAGAGGGAGTGCTGATCACAATAAATTGTGAAATGAGCTCCAATTAAATAGTGTTTGAAAAAATTTGTTGCCCAGACTACAGCTAAAGCTTCACGCTCAACAACACTGTATCTGGTTTCAGCATCATTTAGCTTCCTGCTGGCATATGAAATAGGGTGTAAAAAACCATTTTCATCTTGCTGTGAAATATATGCTCCAAGTGCATATTTAGATGCATCTGTGTGCAATATGAATTTCTTTTTAAAATCAGGTAAAATCAAAATTGGTTCTTTTAAAAGTTCTTTCCTCAAAATGTCAAAAGATTCTTGAGCTGCTTCATTCCACTTAAATTTTTCACCTTGTTTTGTTTTTAAAAGTTGTGTGAGGGGCAAAGCAACATCTGCAAAATTCTTCACAAATTTTCTATAAAATCCTGTGAGACCCAGAAATTGCCTCACATTCTTTATGGACTTTGGCGTCTTAAATTTCTGAATTGTTTCTAGATTGTGTGGATCAGGTTGCACTTTCCCATCTGAGACCAAAAATCCCAGATATTTAATTGTTCTTCGAAAGAAGTAACACTTTGAAGGTTTTAGTTTTAAGTGATGTTCTTGCAATTTTAAAAATACTTCTTCCAATTTCTGTATATGTTCTTCAAAGGATTTTGAAGCCACAACTATGTCATCAATGTAAACATTCGAAACACCTGCCAAGACCAATGACATTAATCTCTGGAAAGATGCAGGGGCATTTTTGAGTCCAAAAGGAGTGCGACACCACTCGAAATGGCCTTTGTTGGTTGAAAAAGCTGTCTTTTCACAGTCATTCGGGTCCAAACAATGTTGGTAAAACCCAGAAGTAAGGTCCAGAGTAGAAAAATAAGTTGCTCCAGCCAAATTGTCGATGAGCTCACTGATATTAGGTATTGGATATGGTTCGTCAATCATGACTTCATTTAACTGCCTAAAATCGCAGACCAAACGATATGACCCATCTGCTTTCTTGACAAATAGGACAGGTGTATTATAAGGCGAAGTACTGGGCCTAATAATACCCGCACCAAGTAATTCAGTCACCTGTTTATTTAATTCTTCTTGAAGGTGATGAGGCACTCTGTAATTTTTCTTTTTTATTGGTATGTTAGTTCTTAAATTTATTGTATGGAAAATTGTATCACAACCCTCAATTTCTGAAACCGACTTTGCAAAAACTCTACGATGCTTTTTAAGAAGTTCCAATAACTTCCTCTTCTTCTCTCCATATAAGTGACTTAAGTCAAAGTCACCACCCCATGCTTCAAATTTTTCATTATTTTCAATGGGTGTGTGGTCAGTTACTGTATTTACTGGCAATGCTTGTACTTCTTTAATACTTTGTAATTTTGCAATTTTCATCTTCTTGTTCAAATTAATTGTATTTTCAGAAGGATTGGCAATTTTCACATATAAATAATCTTTCTGAGGTGTCTTATACACTGCTCTTGCCACAAAAAATTCTTTTTCTCCCTCAAGCGGTTCAATCAAAATAGTATCATTATCTTGAAATTTATGATTTACTCTAATTTTTACAAAAGATTCAGTAAGTGGATTAAGTTTACTTTTTTGAAATACAGTTGCAACAATAAATTTATTTTCTTTAATTTCATTAATAATATTGATTCTTTCTTCCTTTTCATTATAAGTGTTTTTGTACAAAGGTGGTCCCAAAACTGAGTTATTCGGGCTGGTCAGAAAGTAAGGAATTTCCTTCCGATTTGCATTGTTTACATTCGTGAATGTCTGTCTGTCATGTACCTTTTCATTTCTATTTCCAAAATTCTGATCAAAATTTCTAAATAAACTTCGTCTTTCCAAACAACTATCTTCTTGTAAGCTACAGACATTTGCCAGTGAAAATTCCTGACTGGAAAAATTTTCTCTGCTTTTAAATGGAATATTTTGTCCACACATGATCATGTTATTGTTTTCAAAATCGATTACAGCTTTATTTTCTGTTAAAAATGAGTTTCCAATGATAGCTTTGTAATTTGATGGTGCAGGAGAATTCAAAACCCAGAACTCAAGAATAAAGTTTTCATCCTGTATGGTTAATTTAATTGAAATTTTATAATTCACAATTGTATCTCCTCCGTTAAATCCCCGCAGTACAGCAGGTTTTCTATGCACTGTATACTGTTTATCGAATAAATTTAAAATTTCTTCATATGTGATATTTATGCTGGACCCTGTGTCAACTAGCATATTTATGGAATTTCCTGCAAGTTTAGCAGAAATAACAGGCAAGTTTGTTGCATTTTGAGATGCATTTTGCACGATGGTGCTGATTTCATAAGTGTCACCAAAATTTCCAAAGTTCTTTCTTGAATTTTGGTTCAAATTTCCAAAATGTACTTGATTGGCTGATCTGTCTTTTCTAAAATTTCTCCTATTAAAGTTATTTTTGTATCCGAAATTAGTGTTATTACTATGATTTGTTCTAAAATTTGGACTTTTGTAAATGTCGAAAGTATTTCCTCTATTGTTGTTGTTTCCTCTAGCTCTTGGTGTAGCCGGAATAAAATTATTTCTTTCACCAGGTTTCCTGTAACTACAAAATCCTCTCTGTTGATTTACTTCTCTACGGAAGTTATTTCTGCTTTCTTCTCTCCTCGGGGTAACCGGAATTCTTCTTTCAAATTTTCTTCTATTTCTGCTTCCCGGGGATATGTACGTCTTCATATTTGATCGAAAATTTCTTGATTTAGGTGTTCTAGGGGATTTCTGTGTTACGCTATTATCATTTTCTTCCCATATTTCTTCTTCGTCTTCCCAATTTTCTTCCTGTCTGTCCCTTTTTTCTAGTTCATTCTTAAGTTCATCTAATTGATTACTTTGAATTTTAAGTAGTTTTTCTAATTCTGTTATTTTCTCATCCTCTAAATTTTTCTTTTCAACCGAATTTACTTCTAAATGTTCTTCATTTTCGTTTTTACACTGCTCTTCAAGCACCGCTAACTCTTTAGCTGATTCAAATGTTTTCGGATTCTGCGCTAGGACTAATCTTCTAAAATCAGGATTTAATCCCCTTATAAATGCATTTTTCAAAAGCGCTTTTCTTATGGAGTAATTATTGTTCTTTTCTAACTCTTCAGGTACCGCTACGTACGAAGCCGATTCAATTCGCACAGCGAACTGGCGAACCGTTTCTCCAGATTTCTGTCTTATATTTACTAGCTCAGCAATTCGCTTTGCCATATCTTGTGTATTTTCAAAATTATCCCTAAGAGCCAAAACTAATTCATCATAATTCTTCGAATTCTTTAAATTCGGAATGCCGTTTACTAGCCGACTCGCTGGACCAGACAGTTTCATTTTCAAACAAAAAATTTTCTCTTGAGACGTCCATCCCGCATTCTCTGATATCAACTCCAATCTATCTAAAAATGATTGAAGTGAACTATCCTCCGCTCCGGAGAACTCTGGAACCGAGTTCCAAAATTGAGTCTTCCCGATGTTTGATTTAGCAGTCCCAGTGGTGCTCACAGAAAGTGACCGACGCTGAGGAGGTGAGCGTACCGGTGAAGGTGAAGCCTGTCTGACATTGTTAACGTTCCTTTGAACTTGTGAGTTACTTCTCACATTTCTTTTCCTTCTGCTTTGTCTGCCTGACATTTTTAATTTTTGTTCTTAAATTTCTTTTTAACAAATGTCTATTTTAATCAAATCGAAAATGTGTCGTGTAAAAAGTGTTCTTGTTGTGAAAAATGTTTATATGTCAAAATATGCAGCAATTTCATAAATGAATTTCATTTGCAAATATATACTGACTTACTTCGGTAGTATCAAAAACCACATTCATTTCTGCATCTGTACATATTATAAATACATTTTCTTTTCACAAAAATATCAAATATATTTTTATTTCAACTCTTGCCATTTCAAAATCATTTTTAGAAACCGAAAATAACACAAATATTTTTTTGAAATCGAAAGTATTCCAGCACTCAGGGAGACAAAAGTGCACACGGCACCAAACATGTAAAAGCGTTTTCTAAGTGTTAAAAGACTTTTCTGCTTTCACATTCAAATGTATAAAGTTAGTTGATATAAAACATGTATAACACAATAACGTAATAGTGGTAAGTACTAAACTCCAGAGTTCAGATCCGTCTCCCTGGTGAGAAGCGAAACTACAACTCAATGGCTGGAAGTAATAAATGACAAGTAAAATAGCACGTGAAAAGAAGACTCTATATATTTCATTATAGTAAAGGAACATTCTTTAATTTTCTTTATGAAGCACAGATAAGACATTATTCGTAATTTAAATTCAATTTTCCAAAAATGGCAATTATAACTCCTTCATTCATGAGTTAGGTTTCTAACATTTGTTTCAGAACAATATATCTAGCTTGAAAATCTTTTAGTATAGATATTACCATAATTAAATAACCTTTTCAACAATATAATATACCAGGGGAGATTGATACAGATCTATTACTTTTAAGCTGGCTTTTTACATTTAAAAATTCCATAGACTTACAACCAGCAATTCAATTTTACAATCTCCCAATTAAAGGAAAATAGTATACGAACCCAGATTTCGGTTCGGAGGGGCTCTGTCGGTCGGATACCATACTGAGAGCAATTTTACACAAGTTAATTTTATAAATTTAAAATAGTTTCATTATTAAACTATAACAAAATCTATATGCGACCGACAGCCCTCTCGTCCATGGTAAGCTCTGTATTTCATCCAAGCGCGTCCCTCTACATTTACCTCGCTGACGTCACAACAACATATACATATCACACGTACCAAAACCGAGCATTGGAAAATAATCAACAAAATAAAATTACACTCAACGGCTTTTTTTCTTTCTCCGCTGACTGGCAGGCGAGCCTATTCAAGGTCGCACACACACTCCACGGTTTGCTCTAATTCCGACAGAAAATCGTCTGAGAGCTTCTACATTTACATGACAAGAAAAAGAGCATTTTTAAAACAGAAATACGCATCGCAGATTTCGATGCCACAGTTCTGCCCTGTGATTAGTACTATAAGTGTGCAAAAGTTTAAGCCCTCTAGCTCACAGAAGGGTTTCTAGAGCGTCTGGAAAGGCTAAAACTCCTGTTTTGGCCCACACAGAGAGGGGGCATATCGAAAATCCGGTTTCGTTAAGTTCCGGACGTTTCGTTCCGGTTTCGTGGTCGATATTGTAATTACTAAATAATTCAGTTTTCTAGATCACTAATACGGATTCTATAGATTTGAAATTTTTTTCGAAAACTCACCATTTTCTCCACCCCTTGGGGAGCGATTAATCCACAGGGTTTTGTCTAGTGATCGAAACTATAACTGTACTTACGTGCTCCTGTATATTAAATGCATATTTGCGAATTAAATGTGTTACTTTGATTTCACTGTTTTCTTCTATTCTAATTTGCCTCTATAGAACATTATATGTTCCTTTGTATTAGGATACTTAAATATCGAAATTAATTTTTTATACTTCTAATTTCATAATTATTTGTTACATTACGTATTAATTTGAAATCTTTCACAACTTGCATACTTCGTATGCGAAAGTCCACTCAAGTCCGACTTTTTGCTAATTAGCTATCGATTTGATACGTAAGAATTATTAAAAGCATAATGGAAAGGGGTTTTTTTTATTTCCAATGGCGGGTACAAAAGACAAACTGAAGCCAAACAACAGAACAAGAGAACAGATAACAAAAGGCAACAGAACAAAGTCTATGGTCCCATTCGGTGCCTTGCTTTCCAGTAGAGTTCCCACATAGGTGTAGCAGAGAGCGCAGGACAGCGTTGCAGATGAGAATAGTCCATGGATTTCCCAAGGCTGCAGATCATGCAACAAGGGTCATCAAGTATATTTATGCAATGTAAATGCCCGGCAAGGCAGTCATGACCAGTAGCGAGGCGGAATTCTGCTACGGCTTTCTTCCTAGGCCAGTCAGAAAGATTTGAGATGTTTTTCCCCCAGGGTGTGTGGGAATTCATTTCTGTGGGATTTCTTAAAGCTCTTTTTCCAAATTATTCTTAAAAATCAATTTAATGATTGACTTTACATTATGGTAAGGAATTTCGTCAATAGTAGTTTGAATAATCGCTGACCCTTTTTTGGCCAGCCAATCTGCTTTTCCGTTACCCTCTCTACCCCAGTGGGCAGGAATCCACTGCAGACAAATAGTCTTATTTTTGTGGGACAAAACACTCAGGAGAGATTGGCAATTCTTAAAGTCTGCAGAGCACGAGGCTCTTGCAGAATTAATTACCTGCTTTCGAGTCGGAAAAAATTACCACTCTAGAAAAAAGATCTAAGTGACCCTGGAGCTGAGAAAGGGCAATACGTATGGCCTCGATAGAAAAGTAAAGGGTAATAAAAGTAACTCAGAAGTAATGATAAACGAATTGCTACATTTTAAGAAAAAATCTAATGTTGACAGCACATCTCTGCAGAATCATTTTCAAGTTCTATTTATTTCTTGAATAATTCATTAAATTGATTTTAACTGCATAAATTAACATCCATAATTATTTAAAAATTTTCTGAATTTAAATTCTTAATTCAATTTTCCTTTTCATTTTGTAACTCGATTTATTTTCAAGGGCAGCGTGACGAAAATACAAAAAAGACTAAAATATCTCGAAAATATCATTTTCTCGAAAACGTCATTTATCATTAGTCCTGAACTAATGGAAACGATCTTACTAATTTCATTAAAAACATTACTTATGAAACAAGCATTTAATTGATATATTTGAGCATACGCAGTCTTTTAATTTAGCTTTTGACGATTTTTGCTGGTCATTTTGCAAAAAAAGGCAGGTTTTCACTGAATCCTACCAAAATCTAATCAGCATCAGGGTAACCCACACGCGACTTATCGACCAAAGTTTATGAAATTTGGTCTATTAGTTTTTCAGCTATAGTGGATTGAAACAATTTTTGCTGGCCATTTAACAAAAAAAACGGCAAGTTCTTTTATCCTGAATCAAACCAAAATCTAATCAACACCAGGGTAACCCACAAGTTACTTGCCTATAAAATTTTATGAAATTTGGTCTATTAGTTTTTGAGCCAGAGTGGACACAAACACTGCACAGACAGACATACGGACGTTCTCTCTCTCTTTCTCTCTCTCTCTCACACACACACACACACACAAACACACACACACACGCTCTGACGTCACGTTAAGCATAGTTTTTTCGTATTCTAGAGGTCCCAAAACATTTAGATCCGTCGAAAACTCGAGATGCAATTTTCAACATGATTCCAATACTTTCTCTTTACATTACCATGTATCGCAGGGAAAGTGAAAGTTTCGAGTGTGCTATATCCTATTCTTTCGCTGTTCAATTATTTTTAAAGATTTCATTCGTTACATGACGATCATTTTCGATGATACCATA
Organism: Amaurobius ferox; assembly: GCA_951213105.1. Taxonomy (NCBI): domain Eukaryota; kingdom Metazoa; phylum Arthropoda; class Arachnida; order Araneae; family Amaurobiidae; genus Amaurobius; species Amaurobius ferox. Next base: position 94,020,235 of record OX578144.1, on the reverse strand, counting down.
TTACTACATTATGAACAGAAACTGCAAATTGTGATCTGCAGATACTTAACTAACGTTCAATATCATTGAATTTAATGGGTTTTTAAGAAGTGGTCGCTGATGTGAAATCAATATAATGAAGACAATTTGGTGGATAAGAAAATCCGTCATCTTTAAACCTCTTGTACTTAATAAGATATTATTGAAAGATGTGAAAAAAGCCATTCTTTTATATATGTCAAATACTGTTATATAGAATTAAAATTATCTAATAACGGCTTTGTTTTATACAGAAACGTACAGGAAATATGTATTTTAAAGCATATAAAAGAGATAAAGTACAATGTAATTTAGACTTATATGGAAAATAACGCAATTTAAATCAGACTGGCAATAATTTAAAACTTGTTGATCAGATGAAAACTTTTAGGCATATGGCGAGACAGTTGAAACTTTTATTCATAACTACATTTTTACCCCTTCATATGATGGAAATAAAATATAATTTTCAGATATATTTGAATTATCGCTAACTTTGTGATATTTCCCCCAAAACACCATTTTGACGAAATTACACCAAATTTGTCGGTACATTCCAACAGACAGCCAATGATATTAAATGTTCTTCGACTTCACTTTATCAGGTGTTTCATATTCTTTAATGTTGATTCAACCACGAGACAAAAATATCACTAGACATTTATTTAGTTTTAATCAGAATGAAACACGCACTAATGTATGAATCGCATACATTGAATGAATGCTTTGCAATGCATCGTATCTCTGTTTAACCCATTTTAGCCAAGATAAAATGTTTTCAGAAAACCATTTGTCACTGTAATATATTGATTTATTATGGAATTTCAAGTTTTTGAGATTCATTAGAAATCGATTACAAATTTTTTTTATTATTTACTTCATACATTTTTAGAAAACGTATATACTTAATTTCCTTATAATAAAAGATATTAAGTGGTAACTGGATATAATTTACACTTCAAAGCATAAGTGATAAGTATCTATACAGTATTTTGCATTCACGATGATAAGGCTCCAATATCAGAGCCGACGCACATTGTACGGTGCAAAAGAAAAAAAACGCTTTTATTCTTTAAAATCTGGTTAATGATTTAAATAAATACTTTACTAACAGCTTAAAATTATTCAATAATTTCCAAAGTCCACCAATGTGAAATCTTTAACTCATTTTTAGTGCTGATGCAACTCTATTTAGCGCTTGGTGCAAAGTAAGTTTGATTGCACCTCTCTTCTTGTACGCCGTATGCATAGGTGCACCTCCACGCCTTCATACCGATAGAGGCTACTGCAGTGGCAACACTCGTACTACATTCGCGGCCGCGCTGCTTATTGTTTGCGGTTTATGCAATAATATATTAATGCAGTTTATAAGCAATTAAAGTGAACTGAATTATCATTTTAGCTTAATTCTACTTATATTCAATTTGATGTATCACGATGAAACTTCACAAACACACAAACAAAACGGATAACGAAATATGAAAAAGCAAAGAACCTATAAATTTGACTAATGCATGCATGCAATATAACAAACAACAAAATTACTATATCTTAATACGTTTTTAATTCCATTTCATATAAAATAGTTGTCATTAATCATGCGTTTAAAGCAGTGGTATTCAATCTCTTGTGGACTAAGAAGCAAGTTTGAGCAACTGCGTAACTATGGGCATTTCCCTTAAGCAAAATATGTAAAAAGGCCTCCCAAAATTTTTGTTTTCCTAAAACTTAAATGTTAATCCCTAGAAGTAACATAATTTAGGAAAATGTTTTTTCTTCAGGGGAGAAAGGGGGGCTCAAATTTGGTGGAGCAAAAATGTCAACCCTGCCTCACAACAGTATTATTTCCCCTGCAATACATGTTAATGTATTAGGAAAGTATTGGAATCATGACGAAAATCGTAACTCGAATTTTTGACGGATTTACACGTTTCGAGACCGCTAGAATACGAAAAAACAATTTTAGCGCGACATCTGTGCGTGTGTTTGTGTGTGTCTATCTGTGTGTATGTGTATCTGTCGGTCTGTGCAATGTATGTATCCACTCTAACTCAAAAACTAATGGACCAAATTTCATAAAATTTGATAGGTAAGTCACTTGGGTGTGACTCTGGTGCTGATTAGTTTTTAGTACAATTCAAGAAAATATAACCTGCCTTTTTTTTGCAAAGTGGTCCACAAAAATCGTCAACATATAAAATAAAAAAACTACGCATGCTCAAATATATCCATTAAATGCTTGTTTTATACGTAATTTTTAACGAAGAAAAGAATAAGACCAACCCTATTACACTAGAACTGGCCGTTCTCGAGATGTTTTAGTTTTATCGTATTTTCTCTACGCCACCTTTGAAAATAAGTCCAGTTACCAAATAAGAACGAAAATTGAATTAACAGTGAATAAAATTTAATTAAAATAAAGAGAACGTGGATATAAGTCTGCAGGGAAAGTCATTTGCTGCCCACATCAGATTTTTTTGTTATAAAAATAATAAAACGTTGCTATGGAAAATAACAGCTTAAAAGAAATCAATATAGTGAGAATGATTTACCTCAGACAGATGCAAAAATCGCAGTTTCGAATCCTAAGTCCTTCCTCCGATTTGGGACAATTTCCATAAACCGGCCAGCAAAACCTGACTTCGAAAAAATCAATTAGATGGCAGATCAATTTTGCCATATTTAGCTTGTTTATACGGCTAAAACCATAGACGTTGATACCAAGTTTGGCATATTAATATTTTTACTTTCCTTATATACATAATGTATAAGGAAAGTATTGTGACGGGGTCGAAAATTCGAATTCGAGTTTTCGACGGGAGAGCACGTTTCAAGCATCCCTGATCACGAATCAAACATTTTTGAAGTGATGTCTGTGTGTGTGTATGTGTGTGTGTGTGTGTGTGTGTGTGTGTGAAAGTATGTGTGTGTGTCTGTGTGTCAGTGAGTCTGTGGAGACGATAACTGACGAACGAATGGACCGATTCGAACCAAATTTGGTACAAAAATCACAATCCGTAAACACTGGAAGCCTATTGCTTTTATATGCAATCGAATGTTAAGAACCCCCCTAAATTTTCGAATGAAATTTTGAAAAAATCGTCAAAAAATCAAAACCACTAATAAAGTTACGCAAATAGACATTTCTTATGTAATTTTTCATTAGAAAACAATTGACATAAATTTTAGAACGCTAACAGGAACCGTTATCGAGATATTGTTCATTTAAAAAAAAATTATCAAAAAGTCATATAAAAAAAAATTCCTATTGAGAAACATGTTCACTTTTCATATGTAATACCATGCGATAAATTGGGTTACATCATTCTCGTGGAACTAGCTCATTCCATTCATGAAAAATATACTTTTAGTAATACTTTTGTGTTTGAACGCCAATAGTCATTTATCTGCTGTAAGAATAACTTATTTCTCAGTGCATAACGCTTGGCGAGATTTTGGCGACGAATTTGGCGGAATGTCGCCAACTTGGCGACTTTTTGAAATGCTTCCGAATTAACGAAAATCTCGCCAAATGGATAAAAATGACGACTAATTGTCGAAAATTTAATATCTTGGAAAGAATATTAGTATCTACTATAAGAAAAACCTACTTTTTGTACTGTAAAAGTAGTAAATTAATTACATTATATAAGGAAAGTCATGTGTTGCCCACATCAGATTTTTTTTTCATAATACGGGGCTGCGCTCCCTGCTCGCTACACCCACCAAGCACCGTAACTTTCTTCTGGAGTCAGGCGTCTTCTTCGCCTCCTACTCGCTCACACTCGTTGCGATCGCTTCCAGAGATTTTTCAACCCGACTGTTCCACACAATCTCCTACATATCCTATATTCTGTGACGCTCGTAAAACACCGTGGCTCGCCGAAGAAGTATTATACCCGTTGGGACTTCGCCCTCTTATTAGCCAATGCTCTTACTCAACGCTCTGCCTCCAGGACCCAGGCTATGCTAATCCCCCCATGACTCTATTCGTGAGCCTGGAAACTTCGTATTCTACTCGCTGGCCCTCTCAGTGAATCAAGAAATATGTCGTGCCGCCTGCTATCACGAATGATTGCCCACTGTATTAAGAACAAATTAATTGCAAAATAAAATATCATGTTGCGTTTTCAATATAGAGAGATTTACAACAATAACACATATATGTGTTATGCAATATAACATTTTAATAGTAAAGGTCATGGCACCAATAGTTGCGAAACGCTCTGTTTGTTTGTAAAAATAAACAATAAGGTATATGATTGTCAACTTTACACATTGTCCCAAGTACGTACTAGCCAAATACTTATTAACGTTGTAGTCATGCTTAGCATTAAATACATATGATTTTAATGTTTTTCTACTTCAAAACCTCAGTCCTCAACTATCTTTGTGACGTTCCGGCCCGCAACCAATCACATTGAAATTGGAAATCGGCTCGGCCAATTAAATGCTTCCATGTACAAAAGACAAATTTTCACTTCAGAAGTGTTGAATGAAGTAGAATAACTCATAAACTATATCGAAATATTAAAAAGTGTGAAATTAAATAAGAAAAGTTCATTTATGTAAGCACATGCCTACACAAATTCGCGGTCTTACAATTACTAGTCTGTCAAGGACGTGTACTCTCAGCTCAAATATTATTTCTTTGAATTCTACATTACATATCTACAAAATTAAATTTTAAATCGAAAAATTATTTTTTTCAACGTTTCGTACTAATATTTCTCTATAACTGTACCAAATTTATTTTTATGATAGTTTTTTCGGTATGAGAAATTCGTGAAACGCAAAGTTTCTCAAAGAGCGGTGGCGGCGTCAGCTACATTTCTTTAATGGAGATTATTTGAAGAAATTCTTAAAACGGCCCTTGAATTTTATATGGAAAAAGTATGGCACATCATTGGCTTGACGGATTAAATGTAAAGCACTCATTTAATTAGAAAAACTTGCCACACTTTGGTTTCGGTAAATAGACTCGTTGCTGAAAATTTTATATGATTAATATCCTTTGCAGAAACATGTCCTTTGGTGTTTTTAGTACACGTTGTACAGCAAATTATGTTCAGCATCAATTCCGCAATTAGCCAAAATATAGTTGTGAATTTCTGTATTTTTTTAACTAGACTATAGGGAACAAAGTCCCTGCTCGCAACGTTTCACCAACCCCCGTAATACGCTTTTCAAGTCATTACGCATTAATGAAGCTTCAATATCGAAGCTTGCAGGATAAAAGCGATTGCATTTTTATATAATGCATAACCACATACTGCACTCCTTTTAGACTCATGGTATCTAACATACACTTCCCGACACAGAAAATACAACGGCATAAAATAGCGAATAGAGTGTGATGATAAAAGGACACACAGAGAGTGCATATATAAGTAATTGATGTTAATTCCAGAAGAATATTGCAATACAATAATGGCATAGACAAGAATAGATACGAACGGCGTACGGATAATTTCCTGAGGGATGGATGACCATATGCCTTCAACTATCCAAAGGTCATTCTCTGTTTGAGACGGAAGAGGTGCAGTCAAATTACGGCAAATCTGGTCCCATACATGCTCGATGTGTGAGAGATCTTGAGACAACGGTAGCCAATAAAGCACCTAGATACCTTGTAAGGCTTGTCTGTTGATGGTCGCATGTTATCTTGCTGGAAAACAGTATTTTGAAATCACTGAAGGTAGGGGAGTGCGACCAGCTGCAGCACCTTATCTACATATCTTAGTGCCGTCATTGTACCTCTTATACGAAGCAGAAGTGACCGACTATCGAATAAGATGGCACCCCAAACCATGATGCTGCGCTATCGGGCAGTTTGGCGTTCAAAAACCGCAGCACGAATGGATCTGTTTCCTTATCGCCTACAGACTCTCACACGGCGACTGCATTTGACAAACAGAACCGAAACTCGTCGCTGAGCATTACCCAGTCTCATTAAATCGTCTAAGAGGCTCGGGCCAGACACCATTGCAATCTCTTACGTCGATGTCTTATCGACAATGACAGTCTTCGTAAAGGACGGTTTGAGTACAATCCGCTTTCAGCCAATCGTCGAGAAACTATTTTTGGTCATATTTTAACATCCAATGCACCCTGTAAAGTCTGCAGAATGTCGACAGTCGTCGTTTGTGGGGCCGCTACCACATGCTTTCGAATGCGCCGTCAACTCGTGCTGACGTACGTCTGGACGGACCTGTACCACTGCGATGATTCACATTCCCTCCTTCAATCCATCTTCCATAAATCCTTTGAAAACTGGACGTTGTGTTTCAGATGCGATAAGTCGGTACGACCACCCAGTCGTACGCTGGCCTAAAATGAATCCCCTCGCATGGTCGTTCAAATTCTGAAGCGAACTTCGGCGTCGTCGGCTAGGCATTTCTTCAGCAAATGTCATCTTAAATGGAAAATAGCTCGGAAAACGTGTTTCGGTAGGCGATAGACAGTAACAACTGTTGGCTCATCTGTCGTTTCTATCCCTTTTATCCCGTGCTCTAATCATGTGACCTACTTGTACTTGGAACCCTCATTTTGAAATGCCTAGGTTTAGTTATATTTTCTCTAAAAGTACATATTCTTTATCTAATACTGTGTTTATTGTCATAAGTGTCATCACCGTAGCTACCTTCTTCTTCTTCGACCCAAACCATCCGACCTGCCAGAAAGGTATAAGGTATCTATTTGGAAGGCCAGGAAGTGCCACCACTTTAGATCGGAATCCAGTGGGGAGGCATCCACTGGGACCGTACCCACCATATCCTCCTTTCCCTACCACCAACCTCACCGAAGAACTTACGGACACACATGTTTAACATGATCGTACTCTTAGTGAAGACGGCAGCAGTTTTGGCGTGGGGGGAATCGAATCCGGGCCGTCCGAGTGCAATTCCCGCGCCCTAACCACTGGGCAGTCGCGACCCACCGTAGCTATCTATCATTATACCTTGAATCACATAATTTCTACTTAAAATGTTTTGATTTTATGTTGCTTCGCATCCTATCATTTGAGCTGAAAAAGCAGGCTCCTTCCTAAGAAGAAGCAATAATAGCAAAAGCTATGGAAATATGCTGATTGAGTGTCTGCTGCGGATTTTATCTCCAGCATAATTATCGCCTAATAAATTTTTCCATGTATGAGCAGAGACATTTTATGCTCTAACTTCATTAATTATAAACAAAATATCATGCGCATTATTTCTAAATGTTTGGAAACGTATGTATTTTCATATTAGTCTTCTCAAAAATCAAATATTTTAAAAGTTTAATAGCCCTCTGGCTCTTTCATTGCTAGTTATAAAAGCGTGCATTTTTCATATTTAAAGGTTTCTGGAATTAACATTATGCCAGAATTTTTACTGTAAGCTTTAATCGCAAGAATGGGAGATTACTTAGATATTTTGATTTCTATTTATCCTCTCTCTCTCTCTCTCTCTCTCTCTTCCGTGTTTCGTACTCTTTTTCAAGTTCAAAACCAATAAAAATATCCGTAAATACCATTTTAAATATTTAAACTGAGTTGGATACCAATTACAAACTAACAATAGACCGAAAGAAATAAAATGTCCCCCTTAGGAAAATTGCACTGCTTAGTTTTATAAAATTGTTTAACAAAGTTATCTGCTTAACTGAAATAAGTAATGACAGTTCAAATATTCAATAAATAATTAGAATGTTTACATTATATTTCTATTGAATAGCAGTATGCCCGTTTTTCGCACGGAATATGTAATATAAAGAAATTAAAACTTCAATTATGTGCATATTCCAATAATATTTAACATAGCATTGTTATTCTGAACACTTTATTAAAATATTTAATTTAATTCTCCTATAAAGATATATAATAATCTTTGTTCTCGCTGTAAAAAATTATCTTCACAGACAGATCTGAAGAAATACATCCTGGTCCCTTTGTAAACAAATTTACACAATATATTATTTAATTCCCACAAAACGACAGGGATTATCAGAGAAATTGAAATTAGTTTCGCAAATTATTAAATTTTCATCAATTACGACTCATTATTATTAATTTAATATAATTTTATATATTGGGAAACATTTTAAATAATTTGACGGCATTTTAAAAAGTCGCCAAATTTGTCGGAAAGTGAGACAGTTGGACTAAGGGACAAATTATACCGAAACACCATTACAATACTATCATCTTTCAAAAAGCAATTAATTTCATTGTTCTGGTGTCATTTTTATCTAATTGACAACAGTTTTAGCAATTTGGTGATATTTTCTTTAATTTGGCGATATTTTCTTTCATTTGGCGATATTTGAGCAATTTTACCACATTTAAAATAGTCACCAAATTTGTTGTCAAATAGTATGGTAAGACTGTCAGTCAAAAGCTAAGCAACATCAATACAATACTATCAAAACAAAATCGATTTAATTGGTCTAGCATCATTTTTATCAATTTGATGACCTTTTTATCAATTTGGCAACATTTTCCTTCATTTTGCGACATTAAAAAAAGTCACTAAGTTGGCTATATCCCACCAAATTCCTCGCCAAGTGTTACAGAGACGGACTGACGGAACTATTTATATTTCTGTAGCATAGATTATACCCATGTATCAGAAAATATACCGGTACAGCATATATTTTCAAACATTAGAAAATTATACCTATGTATTAGAGGAAAAATACCAGTACAACAATATATGAATTTTAAAAATGTTTCCCCAATATAAAATAGATTGCGTAAGAATTTGAAAATATCAATAATCTCTATGCTCGTTAAATGCAAAGGACGTAATGGATATAATCCAATCAAAAATGCAATTCTGATAACATTTATTTACATATATATTTCTTTATTATTTAAATCGAAAAATATTTACTGCTGTAATAACTCATTGCGTTTAATTCCATTTCTTAGCAACATGATATTTTTTTTTTCAAAGATAGACTCACTGGGTTTAATTCCGCCGCTTAACAACATTACATCCTTTTTCCTTTCAAATAATTTAGCAGAACAAATATCGTTTGCACAATGCTATCTCAATGGAAGGTTTAATAGTGAGATTTTTATTAATATTTCGAAAACCCCTGGTCTTAAAAATTCGGAAGATGGACTAAATTAAATTGGATCAATCCAAGTCTATCCCAAAAATGTCATCCGAATTCGGTACAGAAGTTTTCCCGTGATGATGAAACATACACACAAATAGACACAGAAATAAACACACAGATATATTTTCAATTTTATTTGATTGAATGAATGCCACAATTTTATTTTTACAACACTTAGTTTGAAGTAGTATGATTTCATTGGCATTAATAAATAAGGTTTTTTTCAAATAAGATTTTTTAATAAGGGTATTTTCATAGTGACTAAATGTATGCCTCAAACTGCAGTGGTAAGCAAATAAGTTCCAGCTATTCCCAAAATGCCAACATTATAAATACTTATTAATTATTGAAAAGTCACTATTTTTTATTCAATAATGCATTCATAGCGCATTGTACAGAAAGTAAAGTACATCACATAAACTAATAGGTAAACAATTATTATGTGACAACATTTTTTAAAGTCAAAGTATGTGATTATCGTGATTGAAATCGTCCATCTTAGATGGATTTTGCTGTATTGTACAATTGTGCAATTAGCTTCAATACCCCAAACTTAACATTTAGAGAAAAATATCGAATCTGAAAGAAAAAGCTAGTGACTTTTTCATTGTTTGAAACACTTAAAAGCTTTTTTTCACTAAACGTTGGTCATTTACGATGATAACACCGTCTTTTTTACCTATTAGCCCAAACCGCAGTAGTAATCTCCAGTTACTTGGGTAAGTTTCGAAGATCATTGAATTTAATGAGGCTTTCAAGAAAAATACGCTGATGTGAAATCAATATAATGATAGCAATTTAGCCGACAAGAAAGTTCTTCATCACCCAAGAGCATTTATTTTTAATACACTATTCGGTAAAGAATCTAGACAAAAACCGATAACATCATTTTGTATGGTGTGAAGTGTGGTATAAACGTAATGCCATGATAAAATAAAAGAGATAACCTTAAATGTGATACAGTGGGACAAAAAATATACGTCGTAAAAAATATCCATTCAGCTGTCTTATTGTATAAAATATATCTTACTATAAACACACAAAGTGTTCTTATTACGTAAAAATTATTTTTTTTTCTGATTAATACCTTCATCACACGTATCATACTGGATTACAATGCTAGATTTGTCACGAAGATATCTCTTCAATCCTCGTTTCTTAGCTAGCCATCACCCTAGTCTTTACTAGTTTTAATTAACTTAGTGCGAGTGTTTTTAGCATTTTGCAACATAGTTGAAAAGTGTTTATGACTTTCTTTATTCTGTCTGTCTGCCCATTCGCACGATAACTGCCGTAAAAATGACTTTATCAAAATGAAATTTTAGTATGTTATTCAGGCGGTCTGTGGGACCTATGGGTATATAAATGAATAACATCATCCAATTAGTTTTGGATTAGCCCCGGGTTGAAAAAATAAAATATATTGAACCCTATGGGACCTAATTTTTCAAACATTTTTTAAACGAATTTAAAATTCACAAATTGCTTCGAATGTTTTAGGAAAAATTAAAATTATCCCATAAAAAATATAAAAGAAATTTCTGCAAAGTATACTCGGTAGTTTTTTAAATAAAAATTAATATAATAATTACAACCATATCATATGAAGAGATCACGTGACCCACTTTAAAATTAAATATGGCATCCATTTTGTGTCAATTCGAATTTTCTACGGAAAAGCATGTTTTAAGCATACCTGAACTTAAATCGAACTTTTTTGAAGTAGTATACATTTTGCACGAATTTTGGTACACATATTACACGAAAACTGGAACCCTATTGATTTGAAACGCAATGGACTGTTGAGATAACTTCGCCCCAATTTTCGAATGAAATTTTGAAGAAAAAACATAACCTTCAATAATTTTGCGTAAATAATCGTTTCTTATGCAAATTAAGAAACAAATAACACAAACTTTAGAACGCTAGCATGAACTGCTCCCGAGCTATTATAACTTTCTCAAATAAATTAATAAAAAAATATAATAAAATGTATTAACTTTGTAAAAGATAAAAGTTAAGTATTAACTATTATGAATTCTGTTTACTTTCCATATATAATATTATGCGACAAATTTGTTAACATAATTCTTGTGGGCCTTGTTCGTTCTATTCACAAGAGAAAATACTTATAGTAATAGCTAAAGTAATAGTTTGCATTTTGACGTCTAAATATTTTTCAATAGATATTTATTATCTATATATACGAAATGCTCTTCTTTCTGTTTGTTTGTAACGTTTAGCGATAAGTTTGGTGAAATCGGAGACTAATTTAAAGAAATATCGCCAACTTGTAGATAGTTTGACCCAGATTTACAAGAATGTCGTTAAAACTGCAAAAATGGCACTAAATTAACGTCAAATTTCAAACAAATTAATGAATTAATCGTTAAAATAATTTAATATATGGACTATATTTCTTATTGCGGATGCTATCAATATCAATAATTGTCAATTTAGATTTTGGTGTTTATGATACCACAGACACCAAATGTAGTGAAAAGTGTTTAGTTAATGTTTTAATAATTATTTTATTTGTTTAAGTAACTTAATTCCGTATGTGCAAAATCATGTGTCCAACATATAACCCATTTATCTGCAGTCAGGCGTCCAGATATAAAAAAAGCATACATCCAAAATGATATATATTAATAATCCACTACTTACAGAATATACCTTTGTTTTTCTTTGCTTAATTATTTATTAAAGATACATATACTTTTTATTAACTTATAGGGTACCTTTAATGTTTCGTAACACGTCATTCTGAAAGGGCAAAATTGACCAAAGTAGTATGCAAACTTACTAGGCACATTTATAGTCAAAATTTTTTAGACAAATTTATTGCTAGTTTATTATGAACTGACCTAGACTTCGGAACTCTATCTCTTACTCAAATCTGAACTGATTGCATTTCTGCGCACTATCACACTATTTTTTTTAATTATTCTTCACTCATCTTACTGATTAAGTCTTCTCTTCTGAATTCTGAATTTTTGACTAAAATTGTCTTTCAGACTAGCTTAAATCTTTCCAACACTAGCTGCTTGTGCCGTGTAGCCCGTCTTCTGTTTCCATTTCAAACATCACTCCATCGGCTAACACCACCCCGTAGCATCTTCCCCATCGGCTTGAGCTAACTAGTGTGAGAATGCACTCATTGGATGTAACTACCAGAGGGCTTGATGGCCGAAATAACCAGCCGCACTTCGAAAAGAAGCATGGGACCAGGATTATTTCCCACCATAAATTAGACTTTATTATTTACTCCTGGTTTCAGATCGTCCGCCTGTATTGTTTTATGGAATGTCATTTTAGTGATTAGGCCTTGAACTGACGTTTATTTTTCCGGACCCCAGAGCATCCCAATATGAGATATATTCCACAATCGCATAAAGCTATCATAGTTTGCGTTAAATTGATTCCTTTTCCATTGCTTGATGCAATTAAAATCTGTGGGATTAGAACTAGAAACAGATAAAAGACTCTTTAATTACCCAATTGGAAACGTATCAATCTGCCCCATCCCGTAGCAAGTTGCTTTTGATAAGGAAAGTGTTATTGTAATAACAAAAAACGTAATCAAACTGTGCTTTGTGGAGTGCAAATTATTATTTCACAAGTCGATTAAGAATAAAATTAAAATGGATAAAAGTAATGAATTATAAATTTAGTGAAAAAATTAAGAGTAAAATTAATAAAACATAAAAACATAAAACGTTATATTATAAATTACTCCGGATTAATAATGTTTCTTCTATTTTGTTCTTTAATTTTAATATTTTTCACTTGAATCATACCCAAGCCATGGTGAGATAAATACCAGAAAAACAAAAATAATTAATTAGCTGTAATTGGGTAAATCAGTTCCATACCGATCTGTAGCCGACGTCACATTTGTATCGTGATATGCAGAGAAAGAATAAACAAATATCAGGCTCTACAACGGAATTATGTTACCAGTCAGTACAAAATGAGCCCTCAATCCTGTGATGCAGTGAAAATATAACCATTACAAAATATAGGCTTTACGAATAGAAAGCATATTTTGGTCTACAGATGCAAAAAGCAACAGGCTGGCACCAAGTCCCAGATACCAGTTTTGAGAATCCATTTACAATGGGGCGAACAGTAATTTATTGTTCATGCTATAAAATTATGACCTTGTAACATGTGCGCTTTATGACGCAAACAAGATTTCAAAGCAAATGTAGATGTCCAATGGAGCTTAACATAAGCTCCACCCACAGAACTTGAATCAACGGCAGAACAATTCGCCAAAGTCAGTGAAAAGAAGATGGAAAACACAGAGTACCTGATACTAAAGCTTGTGAAAAACATTATATATCTGACTTACTGTTGACATGAAATGAAGTATAGAAACTTGAGGTGAATTTCTTACGAATAACATGTCATTATAATTTCTTACATAGTACATGATAATTACCTTGACTTTAATGAGCCGATGTGTGCTCCTGTTACTCTAGAAAAAGTAGTGTGAAGATGAATGTCACGAATTGAATGTACAGTATAAAAGAATGTACAAATATTGGATACAAGACAATATTTAAAAATAACTCTCTGTCTGGAATGTCTTTGGAATTGAATATATCGATTTATGAGCATTAAACTATCACAAGTGAAGTAAATTCAAACATTAGGATTTTTATGGTGATAAAGAAGCCAATAGGTTTTGGTATCCAGAAAGGATTTTAATAATAATAACATGGATTTCAATAGTCTTGAATATATAGTTTTTAAAGTAATAATTAACCATAAGTGAAATGATTTCAAACATTAGTATATATATGGCGATGGAGTTGCCAATAGGTCTTGAGTCCATATTTAAAAATACAGACACTCTGACTAGTATTTCAAACATTAGTTTTGAATAGAAAGGGTTTAAAAGGATTAAATGACTAATTGTGAGGTAATTTTACACACAGGTTTTTATATGGAAATAATGCGGTTTATGGGTCTTATATCCATTTTTTAAAAAAATATCCTCTCAGACTGGGATTTCATTAGTCTTAAGAATTTTGTATTTTAAATTATTTGTTATATTTTTACAGAATGCTTCTTGGATAGTTTTAGCGTAGAAAAGTAAACTTTTAGATTTTACATGTTATTGAAATTGTATATGTATGTATTTTTGCGGATTTATAAAAGGTCATGAAGGAAATCGTGTAGGGAGTATCGGTTACCGGGAGCGTTTGCCATGGCGGAAAAAGCTTTAACCGGAGTGCTGGGGGTCGCAACTCCCCCCGGCCGGTACTTCTGTCACACATCTAGAATCTGTACGAGTACATTGCTACTTGTCCTTTTTGGGAATTTATATAGGAATACACATGTAAATATTGCAGCATAGCGCTTTACAAGATGTATTATAAATTATTTTTTGCTTTTAGCTTTTTAATCTGTTCACTAAAATTGAAAATAAATTTTTCAAGTTTTATAATGTATATATATATATATATATATATATATGTATATATATATATATATATATATTTATATGTATATATATATATATATGTATATATATATATATGTATGTATATATATATATATATATATATATATATATATATATATATATATATATATATACATATATATGTATATGTATATATATATATGTATATATATATATATATATATATATATATATATATATATATGTATATATGTATATGTATATGTATATATATATATATATATATATATATATATATATATATATATATATATATATATATATATGTATATGTATATATATATATATATATATATATGTATATGTATATATATATATATATATATATATATATATATATATATATATATATATATATGTATATGTATATATATATATATATATATATATATATGTATATGTATATGTATATATATATATATATATATATATATATATATATATATATATATATATATATATATATATATATATATATATATATATATATATATATATATATGCCAAACACGTTAAATAATTAAATACTTATATGTTTTAGTGAATTTAGTAATTAGAGAACTGAAATTTGAATTTTAACATTATGTGAGAAAACACTTATGAAAGACGAAAATCGTTTTTCAATATATCTTATTAGTAAGCAAAAGGTGACCTTGCATGATTGTTTGGAAACTTTTTGCAATTATTTTTTTTAAATAACATAAAAACATTTTAATTACCTAGATGATACAATCATACGAGTACAAATGGTTTTATTTTTGAAACTGGTACAGATAAAATTTGGGAAATCTTTATGTTATGAAATCGTTCTGAAGTTGCCCATAGACCTCTGCATGTTTAGAACGTCACTGAATACAAATTAATAGCGGAATACTTGATCCTAGCACTTTTACACATACTATATATCACAAGGAAAGTAAAAAAGTTTAATTGAAATTACAATTAAAAGAATTTATATCCCATTAACTATATGAATGAGATAGTTAATGGGATATAAATAAGTTTATTCTTTATATTCATTCACTGAATTATAATGCTTTAATTACATACAATACATATATAAATACTTACATAAGAAAAACAGAATGCATATGTTCAACAAATGCAGTATTAAATTAATCTTCACTCAGAGAACAATATAAAATGTGGTCCATTTCCTTATCAAAATCTGTTCTAAACTTTACTGTGTCAACATGTTTAGGCAGGGACTCTTCGGGAACCAAGGCATAATTTTTAGCGTGTTCCTTTAAAAAGGGTTGTGATCACTACTAAGGCTGCTGGGATGGGCAGATTCAAAAAACCACCTTTCTGAATAATAAGCTAGCGTTGCAGATAGAGTGACTAACGCTTGTCTGTTAACTCTCGTTAAACTGTCTGGTGTTGTCGGAGGTTGGTCTTTTGTTCTTTCGTGAGTGGAAGATTACCATTTAATGTATTCAGGCTGCACTCGCAGATGGCTTTTATACAACAGGCAGGAATGTTTTTCAACAAGTTCCTTCGTAGTTTCAAGGGGCACGAATTAAGCAACTGTAATTGTTTCTGTTGTTTCTTGGTGAGCGTCATCTTCAGGACTGAGAGAATACTCTGATTTCATAGCAATTTATTCAATCAAAAAGGATTAATGTCTCAGTTTATAAACGTACTGAGGTATAATCGAGGTACGCAAACGCATCTCTTCTGGGGTCTCACTTCGCAAGTCCATAACTAAATAACAGTATGGTTTTCGAGTGGCATCTTCGTACACTTCTTGAAAGAAAGATATGTGCCTTGGAGATAGCTGTTTTCCCAAATGGTTAATTTGGCTCATGTGCCTTCGATACTTGCACAGTAGCAGATAGTGGGCATTCAGAGTAATGTCATGCAATTATTTCCCTTTATGAAAAAAAATTGTACTTGATAAACACCACACTAAGATTTAAATGATGACTTATCTCGTAAACAGATGGGTGAATCTCTTATCGTTACCACATTCACTCATCATATCGTCTATCATTGAGTATTAGATCCCAGATATTCCTGATAATTTTTAGTCAGTCCTTCAACAAACATTACGTTTGGGATTTCATCGTACAAAGGATGCTGGATCCAATAAAACCACATAATTTTGTCTGGAGGAGGCGAAAGCATATCCCGCTTGTGTTTAATCAAATCCCGCATAATTAAACTCTTCCCACATCCTGTGGGACATGAAATAACCATCGTAAAGAGGCGTTGTAAGGATGGAAACGCCATCGTAAATAATGATACCAATATGTTCACATTAGTATTTATTGATAAAACGGTGCAATTATGCGAAAATAATTAGTTACACAATGATATACTTTAATATCATTACAGACTTCGTGGGGTATAAAGGATGATAAAAAGTTTTTCAAATAAGTACCCCGACATCTAGAATATAAATAATAAATACAATAGTGTCCACAAACAGCTGTTACATTACTTTGCAGAGGCATGAAGTTGTACTTTTGGCGTGGAAACGTAGAAACAAAGTCCGAGAGGGATCCTTCGCTCGTTGTAGGTGAGAGTCCGTAGGAATCAAAGAATTCTACCGAATCTTCATTTCCCATAAAGAGGGCTACCCAACGACTTCCTGGTTCCGTCGAAACATCCACGAAGGCAACCAACATAGTCTGAAAATTTGAAAACCAAACAGGTTGAACATTGTGGTGGTAGATCACTCGGAATTGCTGATTTTCCATGCTGGATAATTAAAAATAATTTCAAATCTCAAAATTATATCTCTAAAACGCTAGCCGTTAATTTCCCAGAATCCCTAGCGATCTTCATTCTTTGGTATCTCTATAAAGCACACCTCCTCACGAAATCTACATTGTTTCATCCTGATTTTTCACTTCGAATTTTAAGACTGAAATGAATGAGAGCTCGTGGATTGCTTGCTTAAATGTTCAACAGGGAATCCACGAGGTATTTCTTGTTCGTGAGTTCGAATCTTCACTCGATACATATATAAACGTTTTAGTTAAATGTACCTACGCTTCAATAAAAAACAATATTATAATTTAATACAATAAAAAATAACTTGTGTTGAATTTTACTACAAGTAAAATCACCTTTGTTTGGTTTTTGAAACATTGAAAACATACATTTGTTATTTTGAAAGTTGAAAACTTGTTTGTATTAAATTTTAGCTAAAAATAGCACACATGTCAAAACACTTGTTATTTTTTCCATACGAAAATTAGCACACATGTTGTTTCTGAATAGACGAAAATTGCATTTGTTAAATTCCACAACGCTCAAAATCACATTTCCGATTTTTTGAAAGTTGAAAATTTGTATTAGTTAAATTTTGTCTAAAAAATAAGACATATGCGGAAACACCTGTTATATTACATAGGAAAATTGGCACACATGTTGTTTTTGAAAAAATGAAAATTACATTTGCTAAATTTTACTACGTGCAAAATCACATTTGCTGGATTTTAAAACTTTTAAAAACATGTATTTGATAAATTATCACATAATAGATATTCATACACTGCAATGTTTGTATTTAAAAAAAATGGTTCATGAAAGATACTCACATTTAAAGAATGCTCCGATTCAATTCACATCTAACTTTAAAAACATTTCTAACCGTCTTTAAAAGTTTACACATTCGCCTAGTGCACCGTATCTTCCTCTATGTGGCGTCGGTAGAGCATTCCGCCGCTGCCGCAGAACCCTAGATGTTGCCACCGCTCAAAAAGTTTATTTAAATCACAGGAAAAAGCGAAGTACCGTCTACGCTAGTATCCCTTTGCTAGTATACCGTCTACGCTAGGTGGAGTAAGCAGAGCATTCTGTCTCTGTCACAGAATTTCAGGTGTGGCCATCCCCTAAAAAGTGTCTTTGAATCTTAGAAAAATCGGAAGTACCGTCTACGTTAGTACACCTTCCGACCGCTATGTGGCGTTTATGGCTCCATTCTGCCTTTGCCATGTTGCCACCCCCCAAAAAGTTTCTGAAAAATAAAATTTTTCTGTTTTGTGAAAAAATTTTCTATTTTGTGAAAAATACCTCCAGTCTAGGATCACGAGATTCCGCCCGCAGGGCCATATTCGGTATTCTGCATTCCACATATTCCGCCTCTGTCGCAGAACACTCTTTCTTCCTCTACTGAAATCACAAACATATATTGTCACCGAAAATTCTTGTGAAAACAATAATTTTTCTATACTATGTTACATAGTTTGAGAAAAGTAGAAATCGGATGATCAGAAGATAATTTTTCCTCTCAAAACCAAAATTATTCAGTTCAATCGTAGCCAATAACGGTTGCTACGAGTCAACCTAAACGGAAGTTAAATGATGATTACAATTGAAGTAAAACATTCATTAGAATGAAAGTTTAACGAAGTTTCGCACCCAAAAACTTTTACCGTAATATTTCAGAATTATAAGGCTCTGATTTATTTCAGAGTTCGATAGAATTCATTAAGAATGTAGTAATCTTATTTGCACCGTACGGAAACTGATTTTCCTCATTGAGTTCTATTTACTTTAAACAACGATGTGAATACTTTATACAATTGTCATGAAATAGAAAGTTGGAGATTATCGATAGAAGCATTGTTTTAAATGTTAATTCAGTGTGCGTTTGAAAGTAATTTCTCTATCGGAACCAAATGAACTGAAGTTTAAGTCAAAACGGAGAGGTGTGCAAGTTGTAAAACAGTATTAATTCAATAAAGCGAGATGAAAGTTCTAGAAGTTAAATCTAAATAAAATCGATCATTTGA
This sequence comes from Amaurobius ferox, assembly GCA_951213105.1. NCBI lineage: Eukaryota > Metazoa > Arthropoda > Arachnida > Araneae > Amaurobiidae > Amaurobius > Amaurobius ferox. Next base: position 94,000,870 of record OX578144.1, on the reverse strand, counting down.
CTTATTAAAAGAACCTATACTTCAAAGAACAGATATTTAATTGAATTATACATACATATCTTTGTTTAAATTTTATTATTACATGGAAAAATACGTAGTTCAAGTTCGAATTAAGCAGGAATAAACTGGAAAAGTCGTCAATTTAATTAAAAATTAAGGTAAGTGACCCAAATATGGGCACCACTAAGCATTTCAATTAGTATAATGATTGTTTTAGCAGATAAAAATTTAAAAATTGGTGGATGTATTCTCGTTGCAGGGGGTAACAGGAAAAAATGATAATTGAGTTAAAAATATCAGATAGGTGCTAATAATGGACAGTGTCCATGTTGGGAACCTATGCCCATATTTGGTACCTTTGCACTCAATATGGGCACCCTTAAAATTATACTAAACAACCTTAAATCAACGTAAACCTTTAATCAGAGTCGGCACAAGATGGACATACAGAAATATAAAATTTTTCCTTACTTGTAAGGCCACAACATTCTTTATGTACCCAAACACAGCACGTATTACACTGTATCATGTCTAATTGTTTTTCTTGACGACACAGTACACAATAGCAGGACTCTTTTGAGCTGGATACACCACTGCAGGACGACTAAGATGCAACAGTTGATATTACATTTGTCTTGGGTTTAAGCTTGGGTGCTGGTTTCGGCTTAGCTGCTTGTCTGGACTTGCCAGCTGCTTTATGCTTGGGTACCTTTCTTTCTAGAACAAGCTGTTTCACCAGTCTTACAGCTCGATAATTAAAAGTCTTTTTTCTGTTGGTCTTTTTAAAATATTAAGGATAGATAATTGATGAATATATGTGTCTTTTTCACAGCAGTGCCCATATTAGGTGTAGTGCCCATATTTGGGTCACTTACTTTATATCTACTACTAAAACTATGTTTTATGATTTTGCATAGTTTTTATTTTTAATTTTTAATTCTGAGATCCATGGGCATTCTACACTATAAGTACTTTAAAAAACCGGTTCATTAATGGGATATTATCTGTATAATCGTTAAAATAAAATCGAAGTTTGTTTCCAGAAAGAGGCGAACTGCAGACCGCTCAATTTCGATCTGATTACCACTTCGATTTCAATCTTTTGATTATAAAAATAAACAAGAAAGATCAATCATGCATAAGCATTGATTATGAAACACTTTCCAACTGAAATGTAATTTCATTTAAAAATTTCTAAAATGTGATTCATTCAGTGGTAATATCTTTTACATTATCACAGTACTACAGTAATTTATTATACTTAAATATTTAGAACTGTATCGAAATATGAATCATCTGATTCTTTATGCAAAATCAATGAATATTTCATTCATATAACTTGTATTCCAGACTCCAGAGCTAAATAATTTTGTGTGAAAAAAATTCAGCAATTCTTATGTAATTCATCTTACAATCGCTTGAGATATTTGCATTCTGCATATGTTAAAATTAGGCTTCCTTGAAGAAATAATAAAAGTTTAGGGATCATTTAAAATCACAACTATTGTAATCGCATAGGCACGGAATTTCGATACACAGATAATACACAGATAATATATATGTGTATGTACTCAAAGTATTGGAATCGTGCCGAAGATCGGAACTCGAATTTTCAAAGGATCTACACGTTTTGGGACTTCTAGAACACGAAAAAACTACTTTTAGGAAGACGTCTGTGTGTGTAAGGGTGTATCTGTGTATGTTTCTGTGTGTCTGTGTGGATATTACATCCACTCTAATTGAAAAACTAATGGACCGAATTTCATACAATTTGGTAGATATGTTTTTTGTGGGAAATCCTGATGTTCATTAGATTATAGTACGATTCGTAATAAAAGAATCTGCCTTCTTTGCGAAATGGCCGCAGAAATTGCCTTTATCCACTCTAGCTAAAAACTAATGAACCAAATTTAACAAAATTTGGAGTATAATATTTCAATAACCTACAAGTGATTTATATACCAAATTTAACAAAATTTTGTATATAAATCATTTGTAGGTTATTCTACTACGATTCGGGAAAAAGGAACGGGCTATTTTTGCGAAATGGCCAGCAAAAATCGTTATATATAAAAATAAAAGACTACGTGTTCTCAATTATATCAATTAAATTCCTATTTTATATGTGATTTTTGACAACAAAAAGAATAAGACTAACCCCATTACTCTAGGACTAGCCGTTCTTGAGATATTCTAGTTTTTTCGCGTTTTCGCTACGCCACCTTTGACAATAAGTCCAGCTATCAAATGAGAACCAAATTTAAGTTTAACGTGTAAATTCAATGTCATTTAAAATACTTATGTTGTGCAGATAAACTCAAATTATCATTGAATAAATAAAGAGAACGAATATGAGTCTGCAGGGAAAGACATGTGCTGTCCACATCAGAATTTTTAACAATATTACACCAATGATTTATAGAAGTGAACGGGGATTATTTTCAGGCCATTTCGAAAAAAATGTATGATCTATATTTAAAGATCCATCAAATTTTTGTCGAATAAAATGTTCAACAAATTTAAGCTGTGTACCAAATTTTAACTCTCTAGGACGTAGGAAAGTGCATTTAAAATGCCATCAATTAAATTTATCAAGAAGAGATATATAAAATTTAAAAAAAATGAAAAATTGTTATCTACCAAATTTATTTTAAAATATGATGCCACTCCCATATGCAAAACGTTTAAACAAATGGAGAGATATTTATTATATAATATCTCTCTCTTTTCTTTCTGGAAGATATCCCAAAGTGAGAATTTAATTGAATTTGTTTTTTTCCCTATATTAAATAATTTTTTTAATTAAAAAACTACTTAACATATTTTACTGAATTTTTTTTTATATATTCTATGGGATAATGTGAATATTTCCTAAAAATTTTGAAGCAATTCGTGAATTTTAAATTTACTTAAAAAATGTTTGAAAAATTAGGTCCCATAGGGTTCAATGTATTTCATTTTTTCAACCCGGGTTCAATAAAAAACTAATTGGGTGATATTATTTATTTATATTCCCATAGGTCCTACAGACCGTCTGAACAACATACTAAAATTTCATTTTGATAAACTCATTTTTACGGCAGTTATCGTGCTAACGGACAGACAGACAGACAGACAGACAGACAGACAGACAGACAGACAGACAGAATGAACAAAGTCATAAACACTTTTCAACTTTGTTGTAAAGTGTTAAAAATAAAAAACGTTATATTCCTTGGCAACATCTAATGATAAATTAAATAAAATTACATCTGACTGCGTGCAAGAATATGTTACTTAAGAAATCAATTCGTAACGGAATTCTAACTCCATCGATCAATTGATTTTATATTACGAATCGTTTGCCTATGAAGAGCAAAAATAAAAATTTAAAAATAAACGTTAGAATCCGTGTCAATGTATTTTATAGCGAAATACTGATTGGTGAGCGTACCATTATATGCGGTATGCTTTAATACTCGCGCTGATTGACATCACAATCAGACGAGTGGCATTTAAAAAAAAAGTTCTACGCCATTACAACACGAAATCGGATTTTGCCAGCACAATAACCTATATTTTAGAAAGAGACCTACATTTTTAGAAGCTCAAAATTTGTAAAAACTATTCCATCGCATATCAACGTTTTTTTTTTAACGCGAGTTATAATATGCCGAAAAATATTTTTTTTTAAAGTTCCAATGGGAAGAAATATTTAAAAGCAACTCAAAATGGCCTTGATATTTTTTTTTGAATCGAAAGTTATTCGCAATTTTTACATAGTAATGTATAAAGAAAGTATTGGAATCATACCGAAAATCACGACTCGAGTTTTCGACGGATCTACACTTTTCGAGATCTCTAGAATACGAAAAACTATTTTTAGCGCGACGTCTGTCTGTGTGTGTGTGTGTGTGTGTGTGTGTGTGTGTGTGTGTGTGTGTGTGTCTGTGTGTGTGTCTGTCTGTGTGTGTGTCTGTCTGTGCAATGTATGTATCCACTCTAACTAAAAATCTAATGGACTGAATTTCATAAAATTTGGTAGGTAAGTCACTTGGGGGTGACCCTGGTGCTGATTAGTTTTTGGTACGATTCGTAAAAACAGAACGAGCCTTTTTTTGTGAAATGGCCTGTAAAAATTGCATGTATCCACTCTAGCTAAAATACTAATCAACCAAATTTCACAATATTTCGTTGATAAGTTACCTGTACGATACTCTGATGCTGATTAAATTTTCGTATGATTCGGAAAATAATAACCTGCCTTTTTAACCTAACTATTTATTAATTGCCTTTTTAACCTGTCTAACCGTTAACTAACCGGACCAGGATCAGTTACAAAATCAAAGTTTGATATGTCGTTGTCTTTTGAGTCTTTTTCTTTTGAACATCATCGGATTTAGCCCGACTAAAGCCCGCAATATGATGTACTGGAACTGGAGTACCGGAGCGACTAGAAAGTCCAAAATAAAGTAACTATCGTAAAATATGTTCAATTTCCATGTATCTACTATAAGAATGTAAGAGTGATCTATTTCTCTGTTCATAACGCTTGGTGACTTTTTGTTAATGTTGCCAAATTAACGAAAACGTCACCAAATTGATTATAATGACGCTATATCAATGAAAATGACCCTAAATCAATGAAAATATCAACTAATTGATAATAATTCAATATATTTTAATGAATGTAAGAATCTACTATAGGATTAATCTATTTTTACTTTCCCTGCAATATATGGTAATGTATAGGGAAAGTATTGGAATCATGTCGAAAATCGCAACTCGAGTTTTCGACGGATCTACACGTTTCGAGACCTCTAGAATACGAAAAAACCATTTTTAGCGTGACGTCTGTGTTTGTGTCTGTGTGTCTATCTGTCTGTCAGTCTGTGTGGCTGTCTGCCTGTGCAGATTTTGTATCCACTCTAACTAAAAAACTAATGGAACGAATTTCACAAAATTTGGTAGGTAAGTCACTTGTGGGCGAGTCTGGTGCTGATTAGCTTTGGGTACGATTCGGGATAAAAGAACCCGCCTATTTTTGCGAAATGTTTGTATCTACTCTAACTGAACAACTAATGGACCGAATTTCACAAAATTCGGCTGATGAGTCACTTGTGGGTCACCCTGGTGCTGATTAGATTTTCATATGCTTCCAAAAAAATAACCTTCCTTTTTTAGCATATTGGCCCTCAAAAATCGTGAAAATCTAAACTAAAGAACTACTTATGCTCAAATATATCTATTAAATGCTCGTTTAATACTTAATTTTAAGTGAAGAAAAGAATAAGACCAACCCCATTACACTAGAACTAGCCGTTCTCGAGATATTTTAGTTTTTTGTATTTCCTCTACGCCACCTTTGAAAATAAGTCCGGTTACCGAATGAGAACGAAAATTGAATTAAAAGTGAAACAAATTTAATTAAAATAACGAGAACGTGGATATAAGTCTGCAGGGAAAGTCATGTGCTGCCTACATCAGATTTTTCTTTCCGTAACGTGTGACGAAATTTGGGCAGAATATCGCCAACTTTGCGACTATTTTCAAATGTTGCCAAATTGATAAAAATGTTGCCAAATTGATAAAATAATGTCGCCAAATTGATAAGAATGACGACTAATCATTGACAGTACAATTTTTTGAGAAGAATATAAGAATCTTATCCGTAAGGCTAGGCAAAACATTTGGCGACGAATTTGACGGGATGCCTGAACTTGGCTATCTTGACAATTTTCTTAAATATTGCAAAATTGACGGATATGTCGCCAAATTTATAAAAATGGCGCTACATGGGAGTAATTGTTTTGCAAATTAACTTTTAATTCTGAAATATGGCGAAATTAAAAATCTAGTATATATTCGTCTAGTATACGCTCTTATCTCTTTGTTTGTAACACTTGGCTAACATTCGGCTAACATTTGTAACGTTTGGCAAACTTGTAGAGTAATGAAGCGAAATATCTCCAACCTGGAGATTGGAGATATTAGACCCATATTGACTAAAATATCATCAAAATTGCAAACATTACGACAAGTTAAGGAAAATAATTCCTAATTGTTGAACTTATTATTAAAATACTTTATGGACTATATTGCTTATTGAGAATGCCACTAATGTTGATAATTTTTATTTTAGAGTTGTGTGAAATACAAGTTAATGGGTACGAAATAGATTTACATGTTGCCATCTGGAAAAGCACATATTGAGCGAAATATATGCTAATTGGGTACGATAATTCCCATGTTGTCATCCAAATATACAATTCAACATTAAAAACACTGAACGGTGGACCTTATATATAATTTTCCACGGTGAAAGAATTAAATTCATTGCATTATGTAAGCATTCATTGCATTATATAATATCATGTGCTGTCCACATCAGATTTTTTATATATAATATATTTTAATTAAAATCGTACAATACATATGTATCAACCTCCTAGACTATGTAAAATAAATTAAGCCCACTGTCTATCAGTATACTCTTCTTATACTACTTTCTCTCACTTCCACTCATCAAACAACAAATAGTAAAATAGATCACGCCACAATCTGTTTTTCGCCGTCGTTGTATCTTGTTCCTTTTGACCTGAAACAGAAAACATACGAGATAAATAAGTCCACTGATTTTATTTATACCCGTTGCTCGGAAGGTTATGATATATATATATATATATATATATATATATGTGTGTGTGTGTGTATGTGTGTGTGTGTGTATGTGTGTGTGTGTGTATGTGTGTGTGTGAGTGTGTGTTTTACATTTATGGAATTGAATATTAATATATTTCATTTATATATATTAATAAAAGAAAAAATCTGTCTGTCTGCCAGTTTGTTTCCTTGTTTGCTTCCTTTTATGTTTCCTTGTTGTTCGCGATGCCGTGATATATCTACCGTACATACCGATCTGAGTTTTTTTTTAAACAATAGCGTCTATACCTGAACTAATGCACCTTGAAGGCCTTATTACAAATTTTTAATTAGATTTCATTAAATACTAAGGGGCTGCGCTCAATCTATGAAATATGTTGCCGGCTGCATGCATGTATTTGCTATTTTGTGAGTAAGAGCGATAAAAAACATGAGTACGATACTGGAAATTTTGGTTGCGCCCCTTAGTTGTAGCTTGTCACGACAGTTTAAAATTTGGACAAGCAGAAAAGCACAATCTTCAAATATCCAGCCTTCAAATATCCATTGTGCTCAGACCAAAACATTCAAAGGGAAATATTAAGTATGTCTATACAATATTGGGTCAATTGCCTACCCAAGTAAAAAATATCTGATGTGGGCAGCACAGGAATTTCCTTATATAATGCAATGGATTTACTACTTCTACAGTAAAAATAAAATAGGTTACTCTTATAGTAGATACTTATATTCTTTCCATGATATTATATTATCGTCAATTAGTGGTCATTTTCATTGAATTAGCGCTATTTTTATTAATTTGGCGACATTTCGTTAATTTGGCAACATTTAAAAAGTCGCCGAGTTGAGGACATTCACACTACCAAATTTGTCGCCAAAATCGCGCCAAGCGTTATGGACGGAGAAATAAGTTATTCTTATAGCAGATAACTGACTTTAACGTTCAAATACAAAGTATTACTCAATGTAGTTTCTCTCACGAATGGAATGGGCTAGATCCACGGGTACGATGTCACCAAATATATCGCAAGGTATTACATATGAAAAGTGAACATGTTTCTCAAAAGTTAATATTTTTTCAATTTATGGAATGTTTTGATAACTATATTTTAAAAATGTGCAAAATCTCGAGAATGGTTCATACCAGCATTCTAAAGTTTATCTGAATCATTTTCTAAGGAAAAATTTCAGAAGAAATGCCTATTTACGTAACTTTATTAAAGGTTTTGATTTTTTGATGATTTTTTCAGAATTTCACTCAAAAGTTTAGGGGTTCGGAACATTCGACTGTGTTTAAAAATAATAGGATTTCAGTATTCACGGATTGCACTGTTTGTAGCAAATTTCATTGGAATCTCTCTATTCGTTTGTGAGATATCGTCTCCACAGACTCACTGATATCTACACACACGCACACACACACACACACGCACATACATATTTTCACACACACAGACACACACACACACTTACACATACATACTTTCACACCCACACATACATATTTTCACACACACACACAGAGACATCGCCTCAAAAATGTTCGATTCGTGATCAGGGTTGATTTAAACGTGCTCTCCCGTCGAAAACTTGAATTCGAATTTTCGACCCCGTCACAATACTTTCCTTATACATTATAATATGCATATAAGGAAAGTAATAAAATTTCTTATACCTCGGCAACGACTGATGAAGGGGTATCAAACAACGATGTAATTAATATATTTTTGGTAAAAAATACAAAATCACTTACAAAGCATTTACTTATTTGAAAATAGTAAATTCATTAAAATATCATAAAAATTTTCCAGTTTTATAATAAATATGTGCAATACATCAAGTTTGACATACTTTTTTATTAACTTTTCCAAGACAGTTGAAAAGTGGATATGACTTAGGTCATTCTGTCCATCTGTATGTCTGTCCATTTGCACGATAACTTCCGTAAAAATGACTTTAGTGAAATGGTATTTTAGTGTGTTGCTCAGACGGTATGTGGAATGATTTGGAATGAAAGTGAATAATATCACACAATTACCTTCGGATTTTATCTGGTTTGAAAATATGAAATATATTGAAATCTATGTAACTTTTTAAGCGGAGTTAAAGTTCAACAAAAGTGATTCATTATTTATAAAGAATTGGTTATTAAACACTGTCTAACTGAAATGCAATTTTATTTAAACAACTCTAAAATGAGATACATTACGCGCTGATATATTTTAAATTATCGCAGCACTTTAAATTATCCCAGTATTACACAATAATTTATTATATTTGAAAACTTCATTCATTTAAATTAGGCTACATTAAAAAATAATCAATGTTTGATGATCATTTAAACTCAAAATTAATAAATTTGTGTTCGAACAGAATATAGATGCACAGAAAATACGCACAAATGAAGCTGTTTTAGTGCGGGTGCAACACTATAAAATGTAAAAGGACTTATAAGATGTAAAGGAAGTATAAGATGTAAAATCATGATTTCTATGCTGGGAAAAAAGATGGGTGCCATATTTTATTTTGAAGTGGGTCACGTAATCTCTTTATATAATATGAGTGTAATTATTATTTTCTTTTTTATTTAAAAACCTACCGACCACATTTTGCTTACATTTTTTAGATATATTTTATGGGATAATTTGAATATTTCCTGAAATTTTTTAAGTAATTTGTGAATTTTAACTTTGCTTAAAAAGGTTTGAAAAATTAGGTCCTAGTTTTCAATGTATTTTACTTTTTTAACCTGGGTTTAATCCTAAACTAATTGGGTGATATTATTCATTTACATTCCCATATGTCTCACAGACGGTCTCAACAACATACTAAAATTTCAATTTGAAAAAGTCATTTTTACGGCAGTTATCGTGCGAACGGACAGACAGAATAAACAAAGTCATAAATACTTTTCAACTACGCTGGAAAGTGTTAAAAAGACAATGATATAAAATCGCCTGCTTCTCAATGTGAAATTAATGAATATTTCATTCAAATCACTTGTGTGAATTAATTTCACATAAGTAAACGATGTAGTTACGTTGATAATGCAATTCTGACGTAATATCAAATGCAAACTTATCGTAAATACTTATCAAATTATACTTTCGATGACGGCATTTGAATAAAGCTCATTTTGGGTAACTAGCAATGGCACTTTTAATGAAGTTTTAGGACTAATTTTGCTAATGATAAATTTTGAAATAGCGTAAAATGTAAATAAAATTGTTTTTCTGTTAGAAAGTGTTTCATAATTAGTGCTTTATTCATGATTTATCTGTCTTGTTATTTATTTATTTCCTTATATACATAATGTATAAGGAAAGTATTGTGACGGGGTCGAAAATTCGAATTCGAGTTTTCGACGGGAGAACACGTTTCAATCATCCATTATCATGAATCAAACATTTTTGAAGTGATGTGTGTGTGTGTGTGTGTGTGTCAATAAGACTGTGGAGACGATATCTCACAAACGAATAGAGTGATTAGAATGAAATTTGGTAGAAAAATCACAATCCGTGAATGCTGGAAGGCAATTTTTTTAAAACGCTATCGAATGTTCAGAACCTCCATAAATTTTCGAGTGAAATTTTGAAAAATTATCAAAAAATCAAAACCTTTAATAAAGTAACGCAAGTAGACATTTCGTATGTAATCTTTCCTTATATTACGATTGACATAAACTGTAGAATGCTAGCATGAACCGTTCTCGAGATATTGCACATTTTTCAAATAAATTTATCAAAAAATCCCATAAATTAACAAAAATATTAACTGTTGAGAAACATGTTAAGTTTCCATGTGTAATATCATGCGATAAATTTGTTGACATTATTCTCGTGGATCTAGCTCGTTCCATTCATGATAAAATATACTTTAACTAATACTTTTGTATTTGAACGCCAATAGTCATTTATCTGCTATATGAATAACTTATTTCTCCGTCCATAACGCTTGGTGATTTTGGTGGCGAATTTGACGGAATTTCGCCAACTTAGCGACTTTTTTAATTGTTTCTAAATTAACGAAAATCTCGCCAAATGGATAAGAATGGCCCTAAATTAATGAAAATGACGACTAATTCAAATACTTGGTAAGCATATAAGTATCTACTATAACAAAAACCTATTTTTTTACTGAAAAAGTAGTAAATTCAATGCGTTATATAAGGAAAGTCATGTGTTGCCCACACCGGATTTTTTATTTTTATTTTTGTGCATAACTGATGCTACCAGCTTTTAAAATTTTGTCTGTGGTACATCCATTTTTTAATTTTATTTTTATGGTACACATTTATGCAAAGGTTGAGAACCCTACTCTAGATCATTTTCCACGTTCATAACTTTCACAAATTCACTTTGTGTTCCTTTTTTTAACTTTTGTTACTTACGTTATTTTACTCAAAATGAATACTTTAGGCTTATGAATTACTAGGCATCTTTGCAATATGTTTGGTTGGCAAAAAATGCATAGCATGTGTTTGAAGAAAAAAAATATATATATGTAATTTATAGTACAGCTGCTTGTTATACACACACTGCATAACATTAACGGAAATAATATAATTACTGAGGTAGGTAAAACCTAAATTAATATGCGTTGGCAGAATCTGCAAATAAAACCATAACCTAGCAATTTTTTGCATCATATCTAAATTAATTATTAGCTGGGTTTGTAAGAAAAAAGTTTATATACATAAAAAAATTATATTCCTTTTTTAAAAAATTCTCCTAAATTCGATTTCTAGTGAATTTACTTTTTTTAAGTATCCCTTTGACTTAAGGCAAAAACAGAAAAACTATTTTTGCAGAATCTCTTTTAGTACATTTAGGTTTCTTCGCGTTTTTTGCCAACTAAGTAAAAAATAAAAGTTTTATGGATTTCGGGCCATTAAATTGGATATATTGATTAAATTATTGTGGTTACTTCTTTTTCATTGAGACCCGCCTTAACCATGTTACCAATTTCTTCTATTCATACATTTTTAAAGATCATATTTGCACTTTTTAACTCTCGATTAGTTAAGTATTTCTTTAATTAGAAAACGTTGAGGTTTTTATTCTTTCATTAAAGCTTACTTTTTTATGTCTATAGTTCCAGTATATGCTTAAACAGAGTACCGTAGAATGTAGTATTTACATGTATGGGATGATTAATTTTACTTTCAATACATTAAAGTATATGTATGGGCATGTATAGTGATAGGATTAAAAATTATAATCACATTTTTCAATGTATTAACAGTTTAGGATATCATGTAATACTAATCCACTATTTTTACGTAACATCTATGTGTGTAACATCGAATGGTTAATCATATGAGTATTTCCTTGATAAGTATAATACCCTTTGTGAAAAGGATGAGGAAAACGTAACATATACGTGTGTATTACGTAACATCTATATGTGTAACATAGGATGGTAAATTAGGTGAGTATTTCATTGATAAGTAAAATGCATTTTTTGAAAAGCACAAGGAAAACTTGTGCACCTTACATAAACACAAATAACTCTACTGCAACATACCGTAGTTTAAAGGATACGTTGGATCTCATTCATCAACAAACATACCCGAAGTCCAAAACAGGAATGAGCGTAAATGTTCATGGGTTTCGTCCAGAAAAGAGCACCAGGCGCGAAGCGCCTTTAATCTCCAATCTCTAGGTGTGGTTCTTATCTTCATACTGTGACATTATTTCATTTGCCCATAGTTGGAGGTTCGAGGTTTTTGATTTACTGTTTTTATTATTTTACTTAGCTTCTAGTGTGGCAGTTTGTTGCACATTTAGAGTTTGAGTAATTTTGGGGAGTTGATGCAGTTCTAAGGATGTCCTATCAATTTGGCAGTTTAAGGTTTAAGAACATTTTTTAGAAAACATTGATGGAGTTTTAATTTAATATCAACTATTTAAGTTGGGACTTACCTAATTCCGATTTTCAATATTAAGTACCGCGCGGGGTCTCTTACGTGATTTGGCTTTGCGATGATCATAGTCATGCAGATTGAATAGTAGTTCATTTGGAACAGATGGCAGATTTTTATAGAATTTAAGCGCTAGCTTTTTAGTTTGGTCTCTAACAGTTTTTATCTTGAAGTCTTTCCTAATTACCGAGTTTCTTAAGTATCTAGGAGCTTTCCTTATAATCCTTAGGGTTTTGTTTAGTTTTGTCTCTAGTAAGTCTATAGTAGTTTTACAGGCATATCCCCATACGGGTGCTGCATACAGCATTCCCGGGCGGATGACCGATTTATAAATTAGGAGTTTATTTTGATAACTTAGATTTCCGTTTCCTATCATTGGGTATAAGGCTCCTGTGGACATATACGCTTTTTTGATTAAGTTCGTTACGTCCTGTTTCCAGGTTAGGTGGGAATCTATCGTTACACCTAGGTATTTAGTAGATTTTTCCGCTTTTAGGGCATGGTTGTTTATGTACAGAGGCGGCGGAGGTTTACGTTTTCTAGAGAAATAAATCCAATGACATTTATTGGGGTTTAATTTTATTCGCTATTTTTCCAGCCATGTTTGGAGTATGTCTAAGTGTTGTTGTAGCTGTCTGTGCATTACTGAGACGTAAGGATGTTTTGCAAGTATCGCACTGTCGTCTGCATAGAGTGCCAGCTCCGTGTCTAGGGTCCTGGGGATGTCATTTAGATATATGTTAAAGAGTGTCGGGCCCAGGATGGATCCTTGCGGTACATTACTTTTAATGAGCTTGGGTGTAGACAAGTTATCTTTTACTCTAACTTGGAAGTGTCTGTTATTTAGGTATGAGATTAAAAGTTTGACAAGTGCGTCAGGGACTTTTAGAGTGATCAATTTTTATGCTAATCCACAGTGCCACACTTTATCAAATGCTTTTTGTATGTCAAGAAAAATCGCAGCTGTGGGTGTCTTACTATTAAGTCCAGAAGATATGTACTCTACCACTCTCAGCAATTGATGAGTGGTGGAGTGTTTTGGCCGAAATCCAAACTGCTCCGGAATGATAATATCATTCTCACTAAGGTGCGTGTTCAGTCTATTAAGAATTATCTTCTCAGTAATTTTACTAAGTGTCGGTAGTAATCTGATTGGTCTGTAGTTGGCTGGAATTGTGGCATCCTCACCAGGCTTATGGATCGCTATGATTATCGCTTCCTTCCCTTCTTTGGGGAAATAATTTAGTTTTAGTATTTTGTTTATTAGGGTGGTCAAGTAAAATATTATATTTAAGGGTAGGTTTTTGACCGCAATATTCCTGATTTTGTCGTGCCCTGGGCTTTTACGGTTTTTAAGGTTTTTGATGATATCAATTATCTCTTGCGGGGTGGCTGGGTTAATCTCAGCCGTGACCGGGGAGTTCCTGAAGTTGTTTAGAGTTTGCCTAACCATTCTTAGGGTGTCCTGACACATTAGATCGTGGTTTGGTTCAAATTGCTTTTCGTAATGCCTAGCAAGCGCCTCTGCTTTTTCTTCGTCTGAGTAGGCGATTCTAACGCCATCTATTAGTGGCGGGAGTTTAATTTGAGGTTTTCTGAGTCTTTTAGCGAATTGCCAGAGCGATACGTCTTCTGGGCTAAGGGATTCAATTAACTCTTTATACTGTTGCTGCTTTTCTGCGACAATTTTATCCCTGACTTGCAATTTTGAATTTGAATTTTTAAGGAATTTCAGTAATCTACTGACTGATTTTTGGAAAAGAGAGTAATATGATTGTGTTATTGAAATTCTTTTCAGAAGAAAGTTTGAATGGAGGTTTTGAAAATTTTTGAATTGCACGATTAGCAATGCTGGGAGATAAAGCATGATCGACAGGAACAGCTTTTAAATAGTTGATATCAAAATTGAACAAATTCATAGTAGAACAGAAGTTTAAATAACAATGACCAAACATATTGAAAGCGGCAATTTTCTAGTTAGGCGGATGTCAGGAATGTTTATGTGAATTTAGATAGACCGATAAAACTTTACGAAAGATCGGTTAAGAAATTCACCATTGCTGATGTGGGAGCTGGGTCAGTACAAACAGCACCTACTGACTCCACCACCCACAACTTGTGATCGTAATTTCAAAATGCCAAAGAGACATATATTTAACATATTTAATCTCATAAAATTTATCAGCAAAACACCAGGTTCAAGATCTAAAGGAATTCCCAGTTTAGGGGAATTAAACCCTAAATGATGTACAGTGAGTAAAGTAAATATGCAGACACACATAACCAGGCTCATTTATCACACAAATTAAGGATTTATTTTAGATTTTTCAAAGAAATCAATATATGCATTTTATTTTTCAAATATTAAATCAGAACTTCAGAGCTTCACTTATATTAGACAAATTCAACTAATGCTCTGGTCAAAATTATATTGCAAACAATAATCAATTTATTTATTAATCATATGATTTAAGTATGGATCTAAATTAGCCATAAATATATTTTAAACATGAGCCTATAAAATTTAGTTTTCATTATGCCAGTGCTGCTTCGGAATCATTGATTCCGGTAAAAAGAAAGGTTACCTTGTCTCTTAATTTACAAAATTTGGAGCAACAGATTCGCATCAGGTAATCACGGTTTTGAGGCGGGATCAAAAAGTTCTCAAAGGGAAATGTCGAGGAAAAATCCAAAATCTTTAGGAATCGGACATCAGATTATTATGCACCAATCCGAACAGAGTGAAATAACTACTTCAAGCTCGGCGTCGATGTCGGATAGATTTCCTGGAATAAAAAAAGGATAATTTAGAAAAATTGCATCAGAATATTTAGTAATGGGTTCCAGGCTCCTCTTCTTCAGCTCCAGAAAACAGGGGCGGACTCCTTTTTAACCAAAAGCCCATCTCTGGCAGCTTAGCCATTTCGGCCAAATTTAGACAAATTCCTCCAGCGACCTTTTCAGTCGGAATCTCCAGCTCGAAGAGAGCAAAGTGTGGGACGCTCGAGCCCATGAAAAAAAGTTCTCCTTCGCTTTGCGCCTCTTCCTGATTGGACAGCGCGCTCTCCTAGCAACATGCGAGCAAAACGTCACGCATCTCGGCCAGACACAAATCCTAGACGCTCCCAACGAATTCACGACCAAATGCGCTTTTTAATGCAATTTCAATAGAAACAAGTGTTAACGAAAAACACAGCACAGGCACGAACGGAGAGAAGGATGTTTCTCTCACAGAAAAATACGAAAAGGCTCATGGCGCAGAAATGCGACATGACACTGATGACTAAGACATCCCAAAACTCAAAACCATTGCTCTTTTTCATTTTACAGGTAAACTGACTGCAAGTATCCATGAAATTCAAAATGTCCATAATAACTGTTATTTAACGTCTTACGTTATACCCGTAATGCATCAAATCTTGGAACGAAATATTTTTGAACAATGACTCCGCACTGATGTTTTATAACTAGTTTCATCCTACAAATTAGCTGATATTCTTTACAACTATGACATTTTTTTTTATCCAATCATCATCAGTTCCAGAATATTGTAAACAAACTTGCGGCCCCAACTAGAAATCCAGCCACACATCCTCGAACTGGTCAGCCGGTGCTCTACTGATAAGCTATTGGGACGGAATTGCAACCTTCTATCGTCGAAGTGGACCCTGCATTATCTATTCTCTAATGTCAGATTAGCGTGAAATGGTAATCTAACTGACCACCTCCTTCTATTTTAACCCCACGTTCCTGAGTGGTCTTTATCCACCAAATTTGAAACTGGCACTCAATATTTCAGAGTCCACTGAATCCGTGCTAATCCTACCAGGGACGAAGCTAGGAAATTTTATTGGGGGGGCGGGTTAATGCCCCGATTTGTCGACTTATATGTACCATGAGAAATCGAATATTATTTTCAGGGGTGGCGCCAAAGGAAGGACTAGGGCCCCCGTCGGGGACGTTATGCCCCTATTGGGACAAAAATTTAACGCTACAAACAACGCATATCCATCAGCGCCTCCCCTGACTGTTTTAGAAACGACGTCTTTGCAGCATCTGTTTTCAAACCTTTTCTTTAATAAAATGTACTAAAGATAATTTATTCTCTCATACCAAAGAAATTTAGACATTTAAACATTCAACATATAAACTGTTTCAAATGTGTAAGTAATTTAGTAGATTAATTGTTTTGCGCACGTTAATTTGTGAGCCAGATACATTTTTACACTTTAATTCTTCTAGCTTTCAGGAGACTCCAAGCTTTAACTAACTTCTCGGCATTTATTGCATCAGTTAAATCTCGTTCTGCTGAAATAATGATTACAGACTCGAGTCTATCATCTCCTATATTTGTCTTACACAAGTTCTTCAACAATTTTAACTTACTAAAAGTACATTCGCTTGTCACTACAGTAACGGGAGCCGTTAACAAAAGATCTTTAGCTTTTGAAGCACTAAACAACACATTTTTCAATTCGGTTATTTTAAGCAAACAGATGCAACATCTCTCTCTTTGAAGTCTCCTTCAATTAAATTATTTAGAGCATCAAAGTCCCCCAACATGATATACAGATCAGGCTTACAAACAAGTGGAAATAAATCACACATTGGTACAATATCTTCAACGATTAAATTTTTATTAAAATGTGGGCAGAACATTTTATATATTAGTCCAATCTTTTCAAGACACTGACCCATATTCGCTGAAAGTTCAGTAATGAAAGTATCTAGGAGGGAAATAAATTATTTTCTGTAATATTGTTTCATGTGTAGATGGACTTGTGTGTCTCTCTCGGAATCTATACGTTTTGGAAACAATCTCAAACGGTGACGCCTTCTATATTCTTCTTCCCCGTCCACATTAAACGCAGATGCGAACGTTTTGCTGGCGTCAATCAAACTGTCAATTTCCCTATCTGATTTTCTAATAAAAGTTAACGATTTTACTGCAGCTTCAGGTCATTTAGAGCGTCCACGATGTTTAACGTTGATGATTCTAGAGCAAGATTTAAAACATTCATCTTGTTTATAATGTTCTTCATGAACATTAGGGTTGTGATAAAGTCGAAAGATAGAAGATCCGACTTCAATCCAATAGCTTTCGCTAATGTCTGTCCAGAGGCTTTTGGAACTTCATTTATGATGGTATCAATGGATTTTATTATTTGATCGAAACTTGAGACCACAGTATTATTAGATTCACACCGGTTACTCCATCTTGTGCGTGATAAATTCCGCAGTTTTAGAGATGATTCGAAATGACGGAATTGACCGTCTAGTACAGAAAATCGCTTTGTATTCTCCGTAAAAAATGTATACAAATTCTCTAAAACAGTGAACAAATTTGAAACACAAAAACTGGCCCTGCAACCATGTTCAACGACAGTATTGGTCCTGTGAGCTTGGCACGGTATGTACGGAATCTCTCGGCCAATTAATTCAGAAACTTTCTTTTGAGCACCATTAAATTTTCCGGACATAGCTGCCGCAACATCGTAGGACTGAAAACAAACTTTTTCTAATGCCAGTTTATTGGCCGAGACACAATTGCATATGGTTTTAGCCACTCCATCACCTGTCTTATCAGTACATTCAACAACACTGATAGCTCTCTCGACAGCTTCACTAGCTTTATTCACGTATTTTACTGCCACAGCTAATCTGTCTGTATGTGATGCGTCAGGTGTAGTATCCACCATGACGGAAAACAATTAGGCTCTTTCTATCTCGGATATAATTTTCCTTTTCACTTCACCAAATAACAGTTGTATCAATTCATTTTGTGATGTTGGGCTTAAATATGTTACATGGTATGGTCGGAGACGTAAATCGGTAAGCCACTGGTTAAGAGGGCAGTGTCGCGACAATGGCAAAACAAATTGTCTGAAATTTCCATCTTCACCAGTATTATCGCCTCTGAATGCCAGACCCTGCCATCTAGTTCGGGCTACGTCAAGTAGAATAGATATTACTGCTCTATTAATAGACATATCTTTTCCTTCTTGTATTTTTGCTTCTCTAATTTTCTTGTCGAAGAGAACATCGATGTGATAATTTATCTTAGAAAAGTTGCAATAATAAGCTAAAGCAGCTTTATGACTCTGACTGTTGAAGTGCTGGGACAATTTACCTTGCTTATCTTTACCGACACTCTTCATGTTATGCCATTGACGGACTCCTGTAGTAATCCAAGCTGTATCAGATTTGTCACGCCCTTCTCCTTCTGGAAACAAATAACACGCAGCGCAGCATACAGAATCGTTCTGGATGGAGTATCTAAACCATGGGTAGTGAAATCGGTTTTGCTCTGTCTTCAAAATGGACTCATTTTCCGGATAGTTATACAGATGAGGCTGGTGTGGTCCAATTTCAATCAAGTATCGCCGTTGATTATCGCTCACATTCACACTTTTCGGACGTTTCCCTGGATCACGATCGATTGTAACGTTTTTAGATACCTGTAACGAAGGATCAACTTTGGCCTTTTTCTCTTTGAATATCAGCAAGCACAGAAGCACTCGTTTCTTGAAATGAGGCACACACAGAATATATTTTTTGCACAACATCTCTTCCCTCATGAAGAAAGTTTTCAGCTGATAAGAGCTCTTCGGACCGAACTTTATCATCCAAGCTACCGCAATGACTGATAAAAGTTGCTAAATTGCGAAAGTTGTTACCCAAGACGCAAAGTCTTCTGTTGTATTTGTTTCCACATAAATACCACCACTTTCAACTTGAAATTCAGAAGCAGAGGTAGGGCATGGTTTCTGAATGAAAATCAGCATGTGTTCCGTCATCGTCAAACTGCGAACCACATTCAATGCATTCCATTTTAATTCGTTTTCTTTTAGATGGCATCGCGTGCTGTTGTAGATAAAAACAAGTTTTTCACACAACGGACAGCCCACCTTTCTGGTAGGTCGAACGGTCTGGGTCTCAACAACAACACAACGGACAGCCCGGCCACACATATTGCTACCGTAGACCCTAGGGTTGGTCGTGTGGTCTGGGTCTTCGACACAACGGACAGGTCAGGTCAGCTCACACTATACTCCTGTTCAAGCTATTGCTTAGCCAGCTGAAAGAGAGTGGTCACGTGATTTACTGGTCGCTCCGATTTCTTTCTCGGCGTGAAAATAGGAGAGTTGGGTATTTTTAGCAGCGCGAACCTCTGTATTCAAGGCCTACACACCCATCACGTAATGGCCGACACCTAGTCCAGCGCAATACGAGTTTGCACTGAAATTGTTTTGGGACGAATTTCTTCTTTTTTTTTAATTTAAATGTTCCAGCAGGATGAGGATTTTTTTTTTCTTTAAAATAAATCTGCTTTAATTTAAATCAGAATTTGTTGACATAAATCAGATTCTTTCTTTATTTTTTTTTGTGTGTAATTTGGAATGAAAGAAGCAGCTCAGTATCTTTTTGTTTCTTTGAGGTTTTTCGAATTTCTGTAAAAGAATTGAGTAGAAGGGAAGTTCACAGCCGCCAAAGTGTCTGTGATTTGCGGAGATAAGAAGTTTTGTCTTTTCCCACTGTGGGTTTATTTTTTCATTCCAGGTAACATATAATCGTAATACAACCACTTTATAATTTAATAAGTTGCTAAAAATATTTAAAACTTTGTATTATATAGAATATTAATATTTAGTGCATAAAAATTCATTGTAATCCTTACCTGTTATTTTACATGTTGCTTTGTATATTCATATTTATTATGAAGTATTAGAACTAAACATGGAAACTAAACGTAAAATTAAAAATCAAATCCTTACTGAAGATTAATTTAATTTCAATCGAAATAAATTAAAATTTACATGATTAAAAAGCACGTATGCAGCTAATAGTTTCCAAGGTGAAAATAAAAATTTAAAAACATAACATAAATGAAACACATAATAATTCCAAGTTTAAATATTTATATAAATAGGTTACATCAATACACTATATATATAATGTTTCAGTTAAATAAGTAGAAACTAATAATTATGTTTAAATTTATTTTAAAGAAAAAATAATACAGTGATGTATTAACATTTAGTTTATATCAAACTATAGTATTTATATTAACTTCTTCATGATTATTAAATTTATTATTTATTTTTAAAAATAAGTGAAACGCACTTTATACAATAAAACAACAAAAATTGCTTCTATATATAATTTTATTTCATATAAAGCACAAATTCATTTAATAACTCAACTTTACTTACACTATTTCGATGAACACTGATGTCAATTGATAATTATAAAGGTCAAAATGTTTTTGAAAATGCAAGCATAAGAAATATGCATATATGCACTGTTTAATGGAAGAAGTGCATGTTTTGTTCTCTCGATGTATTTTACTTATTAAAAAAATCCTGTGGGAAATTAAAGAACTTCAAACATAACAGAATCAAGGGTGCCACAGAATCATAACAGAATCAGGTAAATTACCACTACTTTACTTCTAAATAGTTAAACAATATCTCATGACTAATCATTGCTTCGAGATGTTTCACTGTATAATAATGTTCCTTATATATATTAAATAATCCTATATAATTATTTGAACACTTAGAAATGAAAACTATCTAGGCACCAGCCAGAAATCGAACCCGGATCATTATCATGCTATATTAAATCAAATACAGGTTCATAAACTTTAATATAATTTCATAAATTCCTAAACTCATATTCATAAACTAATATAATTTCCCAAACTCATATACATAGATTAAACCTTTAAGTACATAAATTCAATTAAAATTTAATAAGTTTAACGACATAATCTTATTTTTTCAAATTACAATATCTTTACTTCCCTTGTACATTAAAACACATGGGAGGAATCTAATTATATATATGTTCAAGGTTAGCTTATTTAAAATCCTGCATACGCTTATACATTTTTTATCAATGTGTACATAAGTATTTGAAAAGAACAGTACTTACCCTAGAATTTTTCGTAACTTCGAATCCATCTCTTCTAAGGAAAAATATCCATTTTTTTTCTTACCTTAGGATCTTTGGGAAAATTAAAAACTGCAAAACGTGGACCGTTATTGAAGTTCCCACGACAACCAACTGCCGAACGACATTGCACAATTAAATTTTCGAAAAAGTGGTAAAACAATAGCTGTAATTAACAGCTCAAATAAAATCTAAACAAAGAAACGTTAAAACGAATTCAATACTCGATCACACTCAGATTCCAAAAGTCGCTACCCATGCGTTGTCAGTTCTGGAATTCCCCTGGGCTTCGAAGTCGTCCATCTTGCCACTTCCGGTTTCCACTGTGGGGGCCTGTTAAGCCCGCCACACACCGGGAGTATTGTTACCAGATAGCGGAATTTATCAAAGGACGAGCTTTAAGTTTCCCTGTATGTGGTGGTGAACGCAGGGAAACATTTTCCGTCGTTTTGCTTGAGATTTGGATGGCCTTGCGGTTGAAGGGTTGTATGTTTAATGACCGTTTGGCACAAACTTATTTTTCTTTGGCGTATTTTCTTCTTTCAGAATCCTTTGGCGTCTTTTTTCGTCGGGGTTAAAAAAATACTCATTTAGCTAAAATATTTTTGCTTCGGTAAACAGCAGCGAAAATATGTACAGTTCTTAAGTAATTCTAGTAGAGTGAAACTTTGCACAGGTATCGTGGACATAACCGAATTGAACTCCTCCCCCCCCCCCCCCATTTTCCGAATGAAATTTTGAAAAAATATTACTTATAATTTTATGAGCTATTGATTAAGATGAAAAATAAATTGAAAAGGAATGCATATCATTTCAATCCGACCTTAATTAATTTCTATACAGTTATTTTGGGCATTATTTTTTACTCAACTTTTTCGAAAAATCATACATTAACCATCGAATTTTGAAAATCCACTTTTTCAAGGCGCTCCTTAAAAACTGCATTTTTACACGGAAAAGGAAGGGATGGGTTATTAGGTGTTTCACTCTCTCTCATTATGGAAAAATTACATTAGTTTCCAAAGGAGTACATATTAACAAACCCTTTTTACCAGATGATAGGTGTGTGTGTGTCAGTGTGTCTGTGGAGACGATATCTCACAAACGAATGGTGCGATTTCAACAAAATTTGATACAAAAACTACAATCAGTGTTTACTATAAGTCTCTTGATTTTAAAAACGTGATCAAATGTTAGGAGGACTCCCCCCCCCCCCAATTTTCGAATGAAAAAAATTATCAAAAAATCGGAACCTTCAATAGTATTTATTACATGAATAATCATTTCTTATGTCATTTTTAATTAGAAAACGATTGACACAAACTTTAAAACGCTAGCACAAACCTGTCTTGAATTACTGTGCTTTTTCTTAAATAAATGTATTAAAAAGTCACATTAAAAAAAAAGTATTAAATATTACGAAATACGTTCACTTTTCATATGTAATATCATGCAATAAATTTGTGAACATCATATATATATATTATACAAATGTTATGCAATTTAGTATACTACTAAATAAAGAATAGTATATTTTGTAATACTGTGTACTACTATTTGTTATACTACTAAATAAAGAATAGCGCTAAGCTGCCGACTTCAATCAAATCGAATACAAACATAGCTAACGCAACGTAGCCACGAGGCTCTCATGCGGAGATATCGCTTGCCGTCAGTGGCGGATCCAGAAAACCATTCTTGGGGGGGGGGGGGGGGGGGCACAATATAGTCCAGTGGCATACGCAAAGATGAATTTGTGGGGTGCCCGGAAATGCCAAATCCACGAATTCCGGTAATTTATACAGTTTGTAATACAGTCGAAATGACGCCGAAAATAATTCGATATTTCCGTAATTTCGTTTAAAAAAATTTCTGTAATGCTGTAAAGCCTAGATAGGGCCTAATATATTTTTTTCGTTGAAACCGTAATTACGTTGTTTCCGATTTCGTTATACACGGGTTTGACTGGCTATGTGATGTGTATAAGAAAATAGAGTAAAAATTATTCAGATTTACTGTATAAACAAATTCACTTTACATGCACTTTAAATTTAACTTCATTTTAAATTTGCGCGAAAAAACTTCCTGAAACCTCTTCTGTAAACGATACATTTCTGTTGATGTTCATTAATGCTAAACCATTAAGCCGGCTCTCCGAAATGGTATTGCGTAGGTAAGTTTTAATTCGGAGTAGTGTTGAGAAAGAGCTTTCTGCTATGCTTGTTGTCATAGGATGGATTGCAAGAATTTGCAAAATAACTTTAATGTTCGGTAAATTTGTGGCACTTTTATATGCTTTTATGAGACATCTGAATTTTTCGTTTCCTTTCTCGTAGATTTGCTTCCAGATAATAGTTCTCCATCTAATGCTGGAAAACGACAAATTCTCCTTGTAAACGTCTGCGCTCTTTATAATATCTTTGATGGAAGATTCCGAAAAATATTGCGGAATTAACTGCTGCAAATTAGTAATGACCTCAAAACTGGCCTTCGGAAACCTATCTGTAATTTCGCTTATAAGATTATCCAAAAATGACAACCACAATGTCACGCGAAAATGTTCCTCAATTACTTCAGTAGAAGCATTTGAAGCCGAAGAGAGGATATATAATTTTGAAAGTCGAAGAGAGGATATATAATTTTGAAAAATATAAATATATAATTTTAAAAAATATAATTTTGAAAATAATTATAAAAAATATAATTTTGAAAAATATCGACCTTTCCTAGTCTTTACTTAGCTCGTCTGAGGGGGGGGGGGGGCACATGCCCCCGTGCCCCCCTCTGGATCCGCCCTTGCTTGCCGTAATACTGTATTGTTTTTTACAATTAAAGGTGTGACAGCAGACAACAGTTCTTTATATGTGTCCACATCCATTCTGACTAAATTTAAAAAATCAGTGGGGAAATTCTCCAATTCCCTCATCAAGTTGATATGAGAAAAGTTTTCTCTTTTTAATAACAAACCCTTCACCCATTTTGTCCTTTTACGAGGCGGATCGTCTTCCAGTGCAACAGCAATGGCAAGGGCAATTTCACCATCAAGCGAAATTTTGCAAATAAATGACAGTCACATATGAATGCGATCGAAACTCACCACAAAAAGCAACAACCAAAGTTATTATTTATCACTCTTTGGCTATAACCCGCCAAATCAGCACACTTCCACTCTGTCACTTTCTCGGACCTTTCAAGATTGATGACTTCGGGAGCCTACGGAGGGCGACAGACCCCCTGTAGTTCCCGTATCGTCTGGAAATAAAACTCGTCTCTTTATTATCTAAACCCACTCCAAGAATCCCAAATTACTGTGTTTTTTCAATTTTATCAATAAATTTATTTGTTTTAAAGCTGTTATATGCGTTTTGCCCTCTCCTGAAAATTTTTAATATGATCTGAAATGACGACATGTGTACCATGAATATTCGCATATTTTGTTGTCGGCATATCACAGTGATGCAATATTTGTTTCAGATTGGCGAATTTGCCGACTTTTCCCTTTCCGTCCGACATTGGAGGGGGGGGGGGGGTTGTTGTTGTTGAGACCCAGACCGTCCGACCTACCAGAAAGGTGTAAGGTAACTGTATGGACGGCCGGGAGGAGGGGGGGGGTGTCACCCCTAAACCCCAAGTCGCGACGTGCCTGAATCCTACTAGAGTTACTTTCAGATCTCCAATATCAGTACACCAGTGATCTGGGGTTCATGTCCCTTAAATATTTGTGTCTGAATGTACGACACATTGGTGATAGGGGAAAGAGGGTACTATCTCTGTGGATTATACTCCCACTGAGTTCTAAATTGGATGGCATTGTCCTGGCTGTACAAACAGATACCTTAGGACGTTGGGTAGGTCGGACTGTCTGGGTCAAAAGAAAGAGCGATTAATGTCCCTATTCAGGCCCCATTGCAAATAATCTTACTGTCTCCAATTGAACCACGTATTTTTTTCCTGGCCAGCTGATGCCTTACTGTTGTCGAATAAGATTGAAATAAAATTGCAAACTCCTATCTTTGAAGTGGACTCTGCAGTATCCAGGAAATTGAACTGCGATAACATTCATTCTGTTTTGTTTTTTTTACAGCCTTTCTCGAATTTTAGAGATTCTGAGGGTTGATTTCAATTTACATTTGTATATTTGTCAATTAAAAGTATTTATGTAGATATTTACTAAGTCCAGTACTTGGAAAAAATGATTTATGCTTCATCTCATTAATTCAATTTTCTGGCACAGGGATTGAACCAGAGACTTCTCCATTATGGTTTCTAATCTAATAGGTACACCATTATTCCATGCAAGTAATTTTCTCGAATTTTCTTTCATAATCCAAAAGCTAATTTATATAAACCACGATTTTCATATTGTAAGGTTTGCAGTATTTTTATATTACAATTTTCTGCTATATTTTTTGAATTACGATAGTAATGTCACGAATAAGTAGTATATCAACATTTATTAAATGTCTATATCACTTTCCTTATATACAATAATGTATAAGGAAAGTATTGTGAAGGGATCGAAAATTCGAATTCGAGCTTTCGACGGGAGAGCACGTTTCAAGCATCCCTGATCACAAATCGAGCAGTATTGAAGTGATGTCTGTGTGTGTCTGTGTGTATGTGTGAAAGTACGTGTGCATGTGTGTGAGAAAGTATGTGTGACTGTGTGTACGTGTGAAAGTACGTATGTGTGTGTGTGAGAAAGTATGTGTGACTGTGCGTGTGTGTGTGTATCAGTGAGTTTGCGGATACGATAACTGATGAACGAATTTACCGATTCGAACGAAATTTGGTGCAAAAATTGCAATCCATAAACACTGGAAGCCTATTGTTTTTATACGCAATAGAATGTTTAGAACCCACCTAAATTTTCCAGTGAAATTTTGAAAAAATCGTCAAAAATTCAAAACCTCTGATAAAGTTACGCAATTAGACATTTGTTATGTAATTTTTCATTAGAAAGCGATTGACATAAATTTTAGAACGCTAGTATGAACCATTCCCGAGATATTGCACATTTTTCCAAATAATTATAAAAAAATCGTATAAAATAAAAAAAATATATTTCCTATTGAGAAACATGTTCACTTTTCATATGTAATACTATGCGATAAATTTGTTGACATCATTCTCGTGGATCTAGCTCGTTTCATTCATAAAAAAGATACTTTGAATAATACTTTTGTATTTGAACGCCAATACTCATTTATCTGCTGTAAGAATAGCTTACTTCTCCGTCCATAACGCTAGCGAGATTTTGGCGACTAATTTGAAGGAATTTCGCCAACTTAATGACTTTTTTAAATGCTGCTAAAACGAATAATGCGATAAACTCGCCAAATGGATAAAAATGATAATAAATTAATGAAACTGACGACACATTGACGAAAATTCAATATCTTAGAATATAAATATCTGCTACAAAAATAATCTATTTTTACTTTCCTTATATGCATAATGTATAAGGAAAGTATTGTGACGGGTCGAAAATTTAAATTCGAGTTTTCGACGGGAGAGCACGTTTCAAGCATCCCTGATCACAAATCAAACATTTTTAAAGTGATGTCTGTGTGTATGTGCGAAAATACGTGTGTGTGTGTGTGTGAGAGAAAGTATGTGTGACTGTGTGTGTGTGTGTATGGGGGGGGGGTATCAGCGAGTCTGTGGAGACGATAACTGAAGGACGAATTTACAGATTCGAACGAAATTTGGTACAAAAATTACAATCCTTAAGCACCGGAAGCCTATTATTTTTATACGCAATAGAATGTTCAGAATCCCACTAAATTTTCCAGTGAAATTTTGAAAGAATAGTCAAAATTCAAAACATCTAATAAAGTTAAGCAAATAGACATTTATTATGAAATTTTTCATTAGAAAACGATTGACATGAATTTTAGAACGCTAGCATGAACCGTTCTCGAGATATTGCACATTTTGAAAATAATTTATCAAAAAATTCCATAAATTAAAAAATATATATTAATTGTTGAGAAACATGTTCACTTGTCATATGTAATATCATGCGATAAATTTGGTGACATCATTCTCGTGGATCTAGCTCATTCCATTCATGTAAAAGATACTTTGAGTATTACTTTTGTATTTGAACGCCAATAGATATTTATCTGCTATAAGAATATCTTATTTATCCGTCCATAACGCGTGGCGAGATTTTGGTGCCGAATTTGGCGGAATGTCGCCATCTTGACGACTTTTTTAAATATTGCCAAATTAACGAAAATTTCGCCAAATGGATAAACATGGCACTAAATCAATGAAAATGACGACTAATTGACGAAAATTCAATATTTTGGAAAGAATATAAATATCTACTATAAGAAAAACATATTTTTGTTATTGTAAAAGTAGTAAATTAATTGCATTATATAAAGAAAGTCATGTGTTGCTCACATCAGATTTTATTTTTACCGTAAAAGTAGTAAATTCATTTCATTATATAAGGAAAGTCATGTGCTGCGCACATCAGATTTTTTGTTTATATTTTTGAAATCATGTCTAAAAATCTCTCTGATAAAAGCAAGTACTTAGTAGAAAATATACATTTGTTAATATTATACACACCATAAAACAAGTTTTAATAACCTATATGAAATTGAAATTCTCATATATTGGAAAAAATGTTGCAGAATATTTAAACCCAGCAAATTGAAATGAAATGAATATGTCACAGAGCGTAAAATTCATAAAAAAAAACTCGCGAATTTTCGTTTTTGCTTTCATCTTATAGAAATAGCAACACATTAAAAGAACATTGTAGTGTCTCTTCTTACATTGCAATGCTTGCAATTAAGAAGAAGTTTATTAACAAATGAAAAAAAAAATTACAATTTCGTAGTGTCATTTTACCACACGGATGTCTTTCTCTTTCTTGATTAAACGATCATACATGCAGCAATTCATGAGAAATATCTTACTTTATCCTGAATTAATTAGGCCTCAGTGAGAAACATGAGAAAAATTCATAAACATTCTGGAGAGTAGTTTCGAATGTTGAAGAATGGAATAGAACTTGACTAGATAACCAACTGGGTGTAGTTTAATTGTTAGTTTTGTGATTTTACCATACCTGAGAATTCTTATTTGGCTCAAATGAGAAATTAGATGATGCTCGATTAAAGCGAAATTCAAAATGAATTATTTTAAAATATATCTTTGAATATGAGTTTATGCTCATTAAACAATACTCTACTACATTGTATTTGGCATATATTATCATCCTTGTTTAGCGACAGCTTTATACCGTACTGGTTTCGAAATTTAAAACATAAAAATATAATAATGCTATAGGAATAAAATTTATCTCACAGATTACTTATGTTACGGCAGATAATTGATTACTATTGCAGAGCTGTAAGATGACTTTTACTTCAACATTCAGTTCCGAATAACGCGGCCATGAGCAGAAGTTGCAACTTCTATGCAGCATGGCAGGGAATGGTTTTTGTCATCTTCTATTCGTCCATCAGTCTGCTTCTATGCGAGTCCAGAGATCATTTTGTGGTGAATGAACCAGTTGCTTACCTATCACATTCAAGACACATTCTATTGGGGACATGTTTGCCAAACATACTGGACAGAGAAAAATATATGTTTGTTATGCAAGAAATATGTCTTGGACACTCTGAACCGCACGTGGTCCAGCATTATCCTACGGGAATATAGTACAATTCTGAAGGAAGAATAATACAACCTCAGTCTTTATAATATATCTTATGTATCACCTAATCGTAATGTAAAATCTACTCGTAATTGAAACTGGTATCTAATTTAAACAATAACAAGAACTCCATAATTAGAATAGTTAGAGACTACAAACATGAAATGAAGGAAGTATATGTCTGAAAAGTAAATATGGCACATGATACGTGCCCAGTTTAGTTTTTCTATATTGTTTAAATAAACTCTTTTGAAAAGAATATATGCACCCATAAAAATTGAGCTACAGCCGTGAAACTCTGCCTGGTAATGACATTTTAAAAGTTATGCAAATGATCAAACTGTTAGAGCCAATCATGTTATAGGGATCATGCAACTTGCATCAAAACAACGCATCGTGCAGCAATTAAAACGATCGGTGGTCTCACTCATGGGCAATTGGACCTAGATTTTCGGCGTTGATACCGCAAGTTGTGTACAATGATGGCTTTGAAACGCACTTTACGGCGCTACGAACAATTGTCAGATTTCGAGCAACGATCTGATCTAAGGAAAACTGGTTTGGTCCAACAGCCGTATCAGTCGTCATCTTGGTCAGAACGATATGGTAATTTCTCGGTGTAGGCAACAGTACATCAGAGAACGCATAAGTAACCATCGCAGAGGGTCAGGACGCCCCAGACAGCCACTTGCTTGACGATATTCTGAAGCTGATTGTTCTGCATATGCTGTAAAGCTGTCTTGGTTCCATTTACCAACAAAATAACACTCAACCATATGCTACACGATTTTCTCAACAATGTCTTTGAGGATTTAATACGCTCCCATGGTTATCTAGTTTCCCAAACCTATCACCCATAGAACACGTATCGGGCAAACTGGGACGGAAATTGCATCCTTCTCAGTATACTAGTTGACCAGTTGCAACATTTGTGGCAAAATCTTCTGCATAGGGACATCAGCAAATTAATTGACTTTATGCAGCACCGAATACAAGCTCGTGTAGCTGCTAGGGAAGGATTTATCACTTACTAAAATGTCGTCTTCTTGTTGCTACCATTTCTTAATAATTTTTTTTTTTTTGCTCACGAATTCTAAACATTTGCACATTTCCTTAAACGATACATACTTGCCAAGTTTTGCGGCTGTAGCTCAATTTCTTATGGGTGCATATATTTTTTGCAACAGAGTGTATTTAAACACTTTTAAAGAGAATTTTAATGTTTATACAAGTATTCCAATTCTTGCAATTAAGACGACGATTATTAACAAATGAAAATTATAAATTCCCTATTCTTACTGAATAGTTAGAGTTTCTCTAGATTTGATTTATTGATCAGTTAAAGACGAAGTTATAATTATGCGTGTTTGTATTTCTATACTGTGAAATAAAATACATCTTCAGCCAATAAAAAAACATCACATAAGGGTTTATATATTATTTTAGTTTTTATTTTATCAATTAGCATTTATTCTTCAAATGAGCATTTTCATTTTTTACAGATAGGAATAAATAAGACGTTCACCTTAGAAGCAAAACTGAAATTACACATGGAGGCAATTATAGAAGAAAACTATCTCATATACAGATCAATTTTAATATTACTTTCTTTTTCTTTAATTGATTTTTTTTTAATTTTCAATTATACTTAACGTTTTTGTTTTTTAAATATTTAATAAGTTGTGAATCTTGTGTGTAAACCCACAAGATTCGAAATGGAATATAGCATCTCATTAAAACAATAACAAGTATATTTAAAGTAAAATATGCAGCATTAGAAAATAAAAATACTACATAGGTTTAAAAAACATTTCATAAAAGCCGGTTTAAACAGGATTTTAATATGTTTTTTTGATGTTGCGTAATGGGAATTGGCGTGACGTTTACTTTGAAAAACATATAATGACTCGAGTGCATTTTCTTGCATAATTGTCTTTCTATTTCAAGATGAAGCGGTTTTCTGTAGATCATCGCAGCAAACACATTACAATAAGAATTAAAACCGAGTTAATTATATCGCAGAACAACGATTATTAATAATTTATAAAGTGTGAGACCAGATTTGAGATAAGATTTTGCGGAGACAGTTGTATGACCTTTGTTTATTGAAGCAGTAATGTTGGACAATGGTAACAGACGTAAGGACGCCAGTTTTTACAACACTTTGACCCGAGAGGTCAATTAGGCCACAAACCTAAGAGGCTACATATAGCCACGAGAATGGTTAAAAACTTTGACCAATTATTCAGGATGCCAGATAGCATTGCCCTAAGGTCAGCCAATCAAGAGGCGTTACAGATCTCAGGCAAAGGGGGCGGCAACCGAAGGACGCTAAAAGGACGACTTCAACGACAGATTCACAGATGAGACAACCATAGCAAGAGAGATGCCATATCAAGAGAAATTCATATCCCCAGAGATGCAGTAAAGAAGTATTCCGCTACATAGATTGCCACAGAGATTGGAGGAGAAATTCAGCTGAATGCCATGATGATTCCGTAAGAGTGTGTTTCACAGAGATTCCACAGAGTTCACAAAAATATCCTGATTTAGACTTCAACGAAAAGAGCAGAGGCAGTACGAGTTTGAAGGTATGTGCCCATTAATTATTGTAGTAGATCATAGACCATCATGGAAATTATAACATACCTGTCTCACATGTCCGATCTCACATGTCCAATCTCACATGTCCAATCTCACATGTCCTATCTCCTCTTCAATAATTTGATAATTATTGTAATCAATTTAATAATTAAACAAATGTTGTTAATAAATATTATTAATTTTAAAGTAAAAAATGGTGCAATTAATTGAGTAGCTTTACTTAATAATTTTTCTATTACAGGAACTCACACTGAAGATTAATAGGGTAAGTGAACGCGGTATTTCAACGCAATGTATTTATTTTAAATTCAATGAACTTCAACTCTAGTTTCCGTTTATGCACCACATAAACCATTTCGTGCCGTTAAATTATTTGTGTTGCAATTCAAAAACCAGAACTGGGAATAAAATTATATTCTAAAAGATAGAAAAAAATGGCTACTGATTAGATCAGTGATTCTCAAACTTTTTTGTTTGGGAGAATCCTGAAAATTTTCATTAAGTACCGCGAAATCCCTGATTGTTGACTCATATTAAGTTCGACAGCAGAAAATTACAATGTAGACTCTGCTTTGTAGAATAGATATTATAAGCCGGTAGGGTTCATAAATATTAACTAACACCTACATTTGAATGAAACATCACGAAAGTATTTATCGCTCATTTCTATATATTAATTGCTGTTAATAAAAAGTAAAAAACATATTTGTTTGACATCTGGTTTACTTGTTACAAAACAAAAAACATTACTTCAATATTTTTAATAATTTTGTGTTACTGTATAATTGCTTTTCTTAAAATTGTTGAAAGAAAAAGTTATCTTATCTGGTAACCTAATGAGTAATTACATTCAAATCCGAATACTTTTATATAAAATATTTATAAAATTATGATGCATGCATGCATGGCTGTTTCAATTTCATATTTTATGCAAACGAAAGGGAATATTTTGATACTTTGCAATGCATTACTGAAAACTAAAGTAATTTTACTTAAACAATGATTAAGCAATATATCGGGATCTCTTTTGTAATTACCTTTATATTACCAAAAATAAAAATTACTGCATCATTGCAATAGAATTTTTTTATTTATAAGCCTTAGTAAATAGTATCTTACAGTACCATTTGACACCGATTCATAAGACATTTGTTTTTATATTTAAGTGCTTAGCATTTCAATATAAGAATAAACATACTACTCAACTTACTATCATATGCAACTAATCTATAATATGCAAAAAGAGAATTGGGTGGATCAAGTGCGGAGTACAATATATGGTACAGTGGGCATGAAAGTGTTTGTGAAATCAATCATACAGATTCATCTAGCTCTATGGAAATGGACGCTGCAATGGTTCTTTGGAAACGATCAACATCATTAGGTTTTCGGTTCACAACAGTATTATCTGATGATGATTGTAAAACTTAATTACTTATATGAGAAAAAGTTTTACGGTGCTGATATTGAAATAAAACAGGATGAGTGTATAAACCATGTTAGTAAACGATTAGGAACTGCTTTGAGAAATGTTGCCAAGGATTCACGTGCCAAAGGCATTATGAGAAGGTAAAGGTTATGGCACACTAAAAGATTCAACAATAAAAAGGTTAACATCTTATTATCAGAAAGTCGTAATAAAAAACAAAGGCAACTCAAAAGCTATGATAAATGCAATTTTTGCTTCACTGTATCATAGCATTTCAATGGACAAAAAGTCCCAAAATTCTAAGTGTCCAACGGGGAAAGACTCATTGTGTTTCTACCAGTCAACAATAGCAAAGGGAGAAAAGCCTGGTTCTCATAAATTATTTGTGGGAACACCTATAAAAGAGGCTATTTTACTTATATTTCCCCAATTTATCAAAGACTTGCATCAAACGAACTTTTGGAAAGGTGCATAAACTGTTGAACACAAAATGCAAACGAAATCGAGCACAGTGTGATTTGGGCAAAATGTCTTAAAAAAACATGTGTACATAAAAAACGTGTAAAACTCTGTGTAATGGAAGTTGTGTGTGAATATAATAAAGGTACACTGCGCTGCATAAAAGAAGCACAAAATGCCTTTGTGCCTTTAGGAAAGTGCAGCATGAATCTCGGTGTTGTGCTCGATTCTCGAAAAAAAATGTTTCGAGAAAGACGACGAAGTGCAAAATTTCAACTTGCAAGTAAATTAGTTAAAAAGACAATTTTAAAAAGGGACATATTAGTTAAAAAAAAGGAAGGTGTAACATACAGTGCAGGGTATTTTTAAAAGAAAGCTAAGAAACAATGGTGGTTATGCAGAAATGATTTGCATAAAGTTACGAAATATTGTCTGTTTTTATGATATGAATATATTTTCAAATATTGTATTTCTTTATAATATGGACATCATCATATTTATAGTTAAGATATTTCTTAATGAAATGTGACAAATGTATTTAATGGTATAAAAATAATAATGAATTGGTAAATTTAATCTTTATTTATATATATTTTTGCGATTTTCTTTTCAATGTGTGACAACTAAGGTTTCGGCTAATGGTCACTTATATAAAATACATATAGTTAAGTTCAACGAAACAGCTGTAGTTTTAAAGGTAGTGTATAATAAATTAAATAATTTAAAATAACATTTAAAGTAATTTAAAGTGGATTTGGAATATTTTTTCAAATTTAAAATTTTTAAAGTGCTTTTTCCCGGTTCGTGTTTTTTTTTTATATCAATATGTTCAAATTGCTAAAACTCAAATACATATTTCTCAATTGACTTAAATTTTTTCTGGATGTTCATTATAGTGCATTTTATGAAACTAATGATCGGATTTGCAATAAAATCAAATTTTTTTTAAAAAAAAAATACATATGTATAAAAAAACTCAATCTTTTCCCCCAATCTAATTAACCTTTTAGAAAACCGAACCTTAAAGTTTTAGAGAACACTTCAAAGAATATTATAAAAATGTTGCTAAAGTTAGAAATTGTAGGAGAAGATAGGTTTTAAAAATTATTTAAATTTAAAAAAAAAATTAAATTTTTCAAATTGTATCAGTAGAAATGTATTTTTTCTTGGCGAAACAATTTTCCTTAATAAAATAATTTAATAATATGCAAAAAGAGTATTGTAAAGTGCTTAAACCAAAAAAATTCTTCCAAGGGTACCGAGTCCCCTTAAAATTATAAAACAATAAATGATGAACTTGGTTTATCTTGGCCAAATCTCCAGCAACAAAATTTTCAAGTAACAAAATTTACACTGTGAAAATTAACCTTACCAGTAAATAATTAAGGAATACTCAATGCTTTATTCATATCAAATGTATTTTTGTGAGCACACAATTAATTATATTTTTGAGGTACAAACTTTAAAACGCACAGTAGAGCCTTTCGAAGGGTGAATGGACACCACTCGGGTGTATGTGTGTGAGTGAGGGGAGGGGGCACTCGATTTGTCGAAGGAGGAAAAATACATGAAAGATTCACAAGGAGGGGAAAATCAAATATGGAAAGGAACCCGTGGTAAATATTTGTAGGGGGATACAAAATTTTAATGAGGCGACCCTATCATACTGAATATTGTCACGAACGTATCCTCTAGAATTCTGGGTGTATACATTGGATACAAAAACGTGTCCAAGTTTCTAGATAACTAACGTTTATTCACAAGCACAAAGTAAACAGGAACAATATACAATGAATGATCCACTGATTACGCAAAATAAGCGATAAAATTCTCAAAATACTGACAAAATTAATTTAACAAAATAACTGCTACTATTCTCAAAATATTGACAAAGTCACAGTTAACTGTAGATCGCATATTGTCAGCTCGTGACCTGAACTCTCCGATTCAGTGAGAGCTCCTATTTATAGACAGTCTCTCCATAGAAACTTCTAAAAATCTGTATATCTCAAAGAATAACCTTTCTATCGATATGATTCGGGAAGATTCGGGAAGTCACCAAATGTCGCAAAATTGG
Source organism: Amaurobius ferox (assembly GCA_951213105.1). Lineage (NCBI taxonomy): Eukaryota > Metazoa > Arthropoda > Arachnida > Araneae > Amaurobiidae > Amaurobius > Amaurobius ferox. The sequence goes on along the minus strand of OX578144.1, from coordinate 93,965,100 downwards.
TAATACATCGCCAAATCTGGCAACCCTTCTCTGAAATTCAAAATTCTGGAAACCACAGAATGACATCATGAGAAAGAATGCTCGTACCGCTGTATTTTGGGGGAAACTCTCCGATGGAGCTATTTGGTCTGCGAAATAGATGAAAGAGAGGATGGGAGACCCTCATGATGGGGAACCCATGATGGTTCCCTCCCTCATGGGGTCCCCATCATGTGGATCATGATGGTACAAGGTACAAGGTACATGGGGAACGTTTCAATATAATTTTTTTTTTTTTTTTCAATTCTTTTATGTCTTTTTAATTATACAGTTTTGATTGAATAACAAATAGAATGCAGTTCATTTCGTCCGATATAGACAACAAACCACAAATTTGTAGACAATGAAATGTTTGTGACAAGCGAATATTGACGTATAGCACAAATGTTGATGTCCAGATGACTCCTTTTTACCAGTATTATTTTATGATACAACTTAAAGGCTATAGATAATCAGAAGAATAATTATACATTGAGTTTTGTATTAATTTTAAAAAATCGTTTTAATCGTTCCATTTTAATATCCCAACACGCCGATGGCGACATTGTCCTCTTTTGTAAGTTCTGGAAAAAGCACGTAATTCGTGATGTTTTTAGCCAATCTACAAAATCAGAGAAATTTATAGAGCTTGCTAAAATTATATTTTTTGCCGACAATGTCACTAAATTTTTGGCTAAATCCAAGGGACTCAAGCCTTCAAACTTCAACATTGATAAGTGTTCGTATCAATATCAATAATCATCCGTGTCATCTTTTTTTTAAAACCCCGCATACATATAATTATTTAATACCCCGCACCCTAATATGGTACATTTCAAAAATGTTACTTAACCGTATAGTGCCATAAGGAAATCTGTATATACACGATATATTTTAAATATAAATCAAATTTTATATTGAAGTACATTAATACTAAAAAATTTATGCAATGGCGTGTAAAATATTTATGCCTAATGAAACTTATAAAACATTTATCGATTGAATTACATTATTGAGTTATACTCTTTATCTTTAAATTCTCATATTATTTGAATATTGAATATTGTGTGTGGAAATGCGAAATTAGAATCTGTCATCCAAATCAGAAAGAAATTACAATTAAAATATACCTTATATTCCACTAATTCGTTATAAAAAAATACCACTATGCAAATTTATTTTAAGCTTTGCAAATAAATAATATAATAAATATAGAGCAAATGCATAGTACTGAAAATTATTATAAAATGTAAAGGAAGCTAAAACTATTTTACTTTGTACTAGAAAGGGAAAATAATTGTCATCTTTAACAGTTTTCTTTAAAAATATCCGTAACGAGTATTTTATAGTTGATAAAAACAATTGAAAATGTTATTTAAATATTCTTTTGATGCGAAACATCTGGAAATTAAGACAATATCCACATTGCCATAAAAAACACAATTATACGATATCATTTCCATCCAAAATTGCCTTGATGATTACAGATGAAAATGTTACGCACAAAGTATTTCAAAAGAAATTAATTATTTATTTTAATTCTCAGTTAATTATGTAGTAAAGTAGCTTTTTCTAAAAAATCCATTAAACATTTCCTGAGTTGAAAAACTTGGTGTTAGGATAGAGTAACCAAAATTTCGATCCATGGAGAAGAATTACTAATAACTAATATCTATTTTATCCATAAAATTGCAGATCTACTAAAGAGAAATGTGATGTGGTCAGAAAACCCTTTCTATGTAGACTCAAATTTATTTTACCTTTATTAATGTTCAGTCATTGAAGTTTCATTATGAATGAATGAGTAATACTTAAGGGAAACCGTTCTGACAAATATATTTTAGCAAGAAAGCCCATTAGTGGAGAAATAAGAATGCACACCGTACAGAGTGAAGAGAACAAAAAAGGAAGTAATACAAAAATGCAATAAGGATAACACTGGAGTACCCATATATTATAACAAGAGAGATCAATTATGCATAAAGCATTGATTTTACAACGCTTCCCAGCTGCAATGCATTTTCATTCAACATCTCTAAAATGCGATACAATCAGCGGTAATATTTTAAAAATTATAACAATACTACATTAATTCATTACATTTGAAAACTCAAAACTTCATCGAAAAAAAATGAACTTTATTTAAATGACGTCATCCAAATATAAATCGGCTAGCTCTCTGCGTAAAAGAAGTAAATACTTCATTCATACATTTTTATTTCATTCATCGCAGTACTACAATAATTTATTTTACTTAAAAACTTAAAACCATGGAGGTAACCACTGAGTAATTTAACATTATGCTTAAAAATTCATCAAAAAATCTTCAATAAAATCGTCAGTTTTCTACATAAAATCAATGAATGTTTCATTCATATCGGCTATATTGCAGACGCCAGAGCTAAATCATTTTGTGTTAAAGAAATTCAGCAATTCTTGTACAACTCATAATACATCTTTATGTGTTTACATTCTCCATAAGTAAAAATTAGGCTTATTTGTAGAAATAATCAAAGTTTGATGATCATTTAAACTCAGATATGTTGTAATTGCGTTGTTTCAGAATGTAGATAGATGCACAGAAATTAAACAAAAATAAAGCGGTTTTAGGGCGCATACAAGGCTATATATATATTAAAAAGAATAAAAATCACGATTTTGACACAAGATGGATGGCATTGATCATTTAAACTCAAATATATTGTAATTGCGTTGTTTCAGAATATATATGGACAGAAATTGAACAAAAATAAAGCGGTTTTAGGACGAATACTACAATAAATATAAATTAGTAACAACTTTAAAAACCACGATTTTAACACTAGATGGATGTCATATTTTATTTTGAAGTGTATCACGTGATCTCCTCATATAATATGGTTGTAATCATTATTTTTATTTTTGACTCAAAGAACATTATAAAAAAATTGTTGCAAAAAGTTAGAAATTGTAGGAGAAGATGGGTTTTAAAAATTATTTAATTTTAAAAATAAAAATAAAATTTTTCAAATTGTATCAGTAGAATTGTCATTTTTCTTGGTGAAATAATTTCTCTTAATAAAATCATTTATTAATATGCGAAAAGAGTATTGTAACGTACTTAAACAAATGAAAAATGTTCAAAGGATACCGTGTCCCCTTAAAATTATAAAACAAGAAATTATGAACTTGGTTTATCTTGGCCATATCACCAGTAACAAAATTTTCAAGTAACAACATTTACACTATGAAAATTAACCTTACCAGTAAATAATTAAGGAATACCCAATGCTGTATTCATATCAAATTTATTTTTGGGAGCACAAAATGAAGAATTATATTTTTGTTGTACACATCTTAAAACACACAGTAGAGCCTTTCAAAGGGTGGATGGACACCACTCGGGTGTGTGTGAGTGGGGGGGGGGGAAGGAGGGCAAGAACAAGGAGAAAAGAAAAGTCGAAGGAGGAAAAAAAATGAAATATTCACAAGGAGGGGAATATCAAATATGGAGAGGAACAAGTGGTAAATATTTGTAGGGGGATATACAATTTGAATGAGGCGACCCTGCCATAATGTATATTGTTACGAACGTATCCTCTTGAATTCTGGGTGTATACGCAGGATACAAAAATGTGTCCAAGTTTCTGGATAAATAACGTTTATTCACAAGCACAAATTAAACAAGAACAATATACAATAAATGATTCACTGATTACGCAAAATAAGCGGTAAAATTATCAAAATATTGACGAAATTAATTTAACAAAACAATTGCTACTATTCTCAAAATATTGACAAAATCACAGTTCACTGTAAGTCGTATATTGAGAGCTCGTCACCTGAACTCTCCGATTCAGTGATAGCTCCTTTTTATAGTCAGTATCTCCATTGAAACTTCTGAAAATCTCTATACTCAAAGAATAACTTTTCCATCGATATGCTTCTGGAAGATTCGGGAAGTCACCAAATGTCGCCAAATTGCTAATACATCGCCAAATCTGGGAACCAGTCTCTGAAGTTCGAAATTCTAGGAACCACAGAAGGACATCATGGGAAAGAATGCTCATACCACTGTATTTTGGGGGAAACTCTCCGATGGAGCTAGTTGGTTTGCGAAACAGATGAAAGAGATGATGGGAAACCCTCATGATGGGGACCCGATGATGGATTCTTCCCTCATGTGCTCCCCATCATGAGAGAGGGAACCATCATAGGTTCCCTTCCTCAAGGTGGGGACCCCATGCGATCCCCATCATAAGGGAGGGAATGTTATACGTTCGCAACAACATCAAATGGTGAAATAAAATAGTGAATGACACTGTTACTCACTATATGTTAATTTGAAACATCTCACCTTTTGCATATTTCGAATGGGCAAAGGTTAATGTGTGTTGTGGATCATGATGGTACAAGGTACTAGGTCCATAGGGAAAAGTTTCAATTTTATAATTTTGGTTTTTGAATTTTTTTATGTCTTTTTAATTATACAGTTTTGATAGAATAATAAATAGAATGCAGTTTATTTCGTCCGATTTAGACAACAATCCACGAATTTGTCGACAATGAAATATTTGCGATAAGAGCATATTGACGTACAGCACAGAGGTTGATGTCCAGATGCCTCAGACCTAAATCTTTTACGTCGTTACACATTTTTATCAGTATTATTTTATGCTGCAACTTAAAAGCTATAGATAATCAGAAGAAGAATTATGCATTGAGTTTTGTATTAATTTTGATAAATCGTTTTACTCGTTTCATTTCAGTAACCCAACAGACCGATGGCGACTATGCACTCTGTGGTAAGTTCTGGAAAAAGAACGTAATTCGTGATGTTTTGAGCCAATCTGCAAAATCAGAGGAATGTATAGAACTTGCTAAAAGTCTATTTTTTGCCGACAGTGTCACTAAATTTCTGGCTAAATTCAAGCGACTCAAACCTTCAAACTATAACAAGGTGACGTGTTCGTATCACTAAAATATAATTTCCGTTTTATCCGAGTCACATTTTGTTCAGATTTGTTCAATACCCAGCACACTAATATGGTACATTTTAAAAGTGTCACTTAACAGTATCGAGCCATAAAAAAATCTGTATATACAGGATATTTTAAATATAATTCAAATTTTATAATGAAGTATATTAATACTATAAAATTTATACACACCGTGACGTGAAAATATGCATGCCCAATGAAACTTATAAAACATTAATTGAATTATATCCTTTATCTTTAAATTCCCAAATTGTTTGAATATTGAATATTGTGGGTGGAAAAGCGAAATTAGAATCTGACATCCAAATTAGAAAGAAATTAAAATGAAAATATACCTTATATTCTACTATTTCGTCATAAAAAATATACAAGTATACAAATTTAATTTAAGCTTTGCAAATATATAATATAATAAATATAGAGCAAATGCATAGTACTGAAAATTATTATAAAATGTAAAGGAAGCTAAAACTTTTTTACTTTGTACTAGAAAGGGAAAATAATTGTCATCTCTAATAGTTTTCTTTAAAAATATCAGTAACGAGTATTTTAAGGTTGATAAAGACAATTGAAAGTGTTATTTAAATTTCCTCTTGATACGAAACATCTGGGAATTAAGACAATATCCACATTGCCATAAAAAAACACAATTATACGATATCATTTGCTTCCAAAATTGTTTTGATGATTACAGATGAAAATGTTACGCATTAAGTATTTCAAAAGAAAGTAATTATTTATTTTAATTCTCAGTTAATTATGTAGTAAAGTAGCTTTTTCTGAAAAATCCATTAACCATTTCCTGAGTTGAAAAACATGGTGTTTAGATAGAGGAACCAAAATTTACATCCATTGAGAAGGAATTAATAATAACTGTTTTGTCCATAAAGTTGCAGATCTACTGAAAGAAAAATGTGATGTGGTCAGAAAATGACTTTCCACGTAGACATTTATTATATCTCCATTTATTAATGCTCAATCACTGGAGTTTCATTATGAATGAATGCGCAGTAATTAAGGAGCACTGTTCTGGCAAATGTATTTTAGCAAATAAGCCCATTAGTGAAAATATAAAAATGCACACCGTACAGAGTGAAGAGAACAAAAGATGAAATAATACAAAAATACAATACGGATAACACTGGAGTACCCATATATTATTAGAAGAAAGATCAATCATGCATAAAGTATTGCTTATTAAACACTTTCCAACTGCAATGCAATTTTATTTAAACATTTCTAAAATGCGATACATACAGCGGTAATATTTTTAAAATTATCACAATACTACATTAATTCATTACATTTGAAAACTTAAAACATCATCGAAAAAAATGAACATTATTCAAATGACTTCATTAAAATATAAATCGCCTGGCTCTCTAAGTAAAAGCTGTAAATATCTCATTGATACTCATCTATTCCATTCTTTTCACTCATTACAATACTACAATAATCTATTTTATTTAAAAACTTAAAACCATGGTGGTGAACGTAATTTAACTCTATGCTTAAAACTTCATCGAAGAAGTCTGCTATAAAATTATATGTTCTCTATGTAAAATCAATGAATGTTTCATTCTGATGAGCTTTATTGCAGACTCCAGAGCTAAATAATTTTGCGTTAAAGAAATTAAGCAATTCTTATATTACTCATCGTAAATCTTTATGTGTTTACATTCTTCATAAGTAAAAATTAGGCTTCGTTGTAGAGCTAATCAAAGTTTGGTGATCATTTAAACTCGAATATATTGTAATTGCGTTGTTTCAGAGTATAGCTGCATAGAAATTAAAATCAAAAATAAAGCGATTTTAGGCCGCATTCAGGAGTAATATAAATTTAAAAGAACTGTAAAAATTACGATTTTGACACACGACGGACGGCATTGAACATTTAAACCCAAACACACAGATAATAAAAAATGCGCACCAAGACGAAAACATGGTACTACCGTGAAATGATAAAAATAGCTAGAGGGCCTACTGGTATGTAAATGATCCCAGTCTGGTGTGGTTGCGTGTGACCGTACACCAATAAGTGGCGATGCAAGCATAAGCCAGCAGCCTTATAAACCAGCGCGTAGTCGACGCCCCATCAATGCGAAAAGCTTCGGCGAGGCACAGGCACGAGTACGGCGTGAAAATAATGTTTTGTAGACGCCATAAACGTCGATGTACGCAATGACGGACTTCGGGAAAGGCCTGGTCATCTAGCTAAAATCCTCTGGGTGATCAGCGCTACAGATAGTCCATCACGTGGATCGTTCGGACTATACCGTCCGACGGTGTTGGGAGCACTGGTCACGGGACACCACCCAGACACGGCTCTTGTCAGACCAGGCATACCACGAGTAAAGAGGATCTCAAGTAAAGAGAGGCTTTACTCCACGAGTAAATAGAGGCATACCACGAGTAAAGAGGAACCGCTCTATCGTACGACAGGCACTTATAGAGCCCACAGCGACCTGATCTTCAATACAGGCACACATAGCGGCTCCTGTGTGCCCAGGAACCATATCTAGACGTCTGAAGGAAGCGAATCTTCGATCCCAGCTTCCCTTACCTGTGCTGCCGTTAACACAGGAACATCGGCGACACTGGTTGCAGTGGTGCAGGGCCAAAACAACGTGGAACTCAACAGATTGGCGATATGTGGAGTTTAGCGATGAGTGCTGCTTCGTTTAAGGGATCGATAATCAGCGTGTCCGAGTGTGGCGGTCCCCTACACAACGCCACAATCCCAACCTCGTTATCGAGGGTCACTCCAAATGCACTGCAGGCATCCTGGGCTGGGGAGCTATAGCCTACGACAGCCGAACCGCTCTAGTAGTGTTACCTTGAACATTGACGGGCTAGTGGTACGTGGATGAGATTCTACGGCCCCATTTGCTCCCATTTGTTTCTGGTATTCCAGGTGCGCAATTCCAGCAACATAATGCCCGGCCGTACACGGATCGGGTCGCCCAGGCCTGCCTGATTCATGTCCAGACACTTCCATCACCTACCCGCTCCCCAGACCTGTCCCCTATCGAACATGCGTGGAACCAGTTGAAACACCAGCTGCCTCATTGTCGCAATCTTTGGGATTTGTAACGTAACGTCCAACAGATGTGGACTCGCCTGCCGCAGGACAGCAAGCCGTCTCTTCGAAAGTATGCCTGACGGTATTGCTCTTGTATTGCAGCACGAGGCGGTGCGACACGCTACTGAGGATGACCAGACTGTGTATCACAGTAACATTACTTATTTTGCATTTAGAAATATAAATTCCATAGTTTTCATAAAATTTTATAATTACAGAATAGAAGTATTTCTCTTCGGAAAGAGCAAAAACCCAGCTGTCGATACAAAGTTTGTTTACATGAGCCTGTTTTAATTTTGACAATATTTAACTACTGCATATGATAATTTTGTTTTTACAAAATGAGTTGTCAGAAACACTTTTTGAATTAAATCAAGTTTTGCTATTTTTTGCATAAAATTTTTCTTAAAATATATAAATTGTTTCTGTATATTCTCAGCAAAATACAAATTTCGTAAATGCGTCTTAAACACAAATGCGTACTACATTCTTCTTCAAGACCAACAAAATATGAGATCTCCATTTTTCAAGCAAGTCGGCAAATGTGGTAGAATTGTACCAAGGTCCGTAGAATATCTTATATATAAGGTTGTCTCGTTCGGGGAAAAAGTTGTCCTGGGAAGGAAAGACGAGTGACGTTACTGCTAGACCCATTCTCTGACAGAGGCGAGAAAAACTATTGAGAAACGTTGATCGGAAACTATTTAAACATTTATCTAATGGTAACTGCGTTCAGGCAATATAGAATAAAATAAAACAGTACATGCATAGTAATGTGAAGTTTACGAAAATAAATTCCGTACATATGAAAAGAAATAGCAAATTTTTTATGAGGGTGGAAGCTATTAAAATTTTAACATAAGGGAAGTTTATACAAATATTACTCTGAATGCTATGTTGAAAGATAATTGAATGAGCAAAGGTTATGTATAAAAAAATAGTGAATGATCAGAGAATAGCCAATAGTTGTTAGGTGTGTTATGTGAATCGGTTTGAAAAGGATATAAATATATATTTCTAATTTAAATGTGGCAAATCAGTCATCATTTAAATATTGACCGTATTCCGAAGTTTACAGGCATGAATAACGCAGTATAAATTAGAATAAATAGTATTTCCAGGCAATGCAATGCATAGCTTTTGTCTAGTTCAAAAATTTTACATGTTTTAGAAAAAATATATCGTCTGGATTTGAGAGAAGGTCAGGAAACTTTCAAAATCATCTGAAGAAAAAACAGTAATTGATTAAAATTTGAAAACACATATTTTATCAATTCATTGCAATAATAATTATTAGTCACGTCGAATGTAGTTTGTTAAGAATTTTTTTGTTAGGAAATTTGTTAATAAAGTTTTTGCTAAGGCATTTATATCTTGATTCGTCAAATTGAAGGGCTTCATGTAAGACGGAGTAGTTTCGATTCAATAAAAATTGTTTTTGTTCAAGAAAGGGATATTCATAAGTTAAAAGAAATTAGTGTAATTTTATGGATAATTTTGTAAAAACAAAATAAATTTATAGTCGCATTGAAATGATACATTTACCCCTATTTATTTTAAAGCAAACAGTGAATGGAAACTTTTTTTTTATTTTGAAGCTCCTTCCCCATAAATATTGGACAAATTTCGGAGAAAAAAAAATTCGTCTTCGAATAAAATGATAAAAATAGCCTTTGTTTCTTTTAGCATAAAAGTCTGGATGATACCCCCTTTTATTTTCCACGATTTTCTGTCGCATTTTAATGTGCCGATTGACTGAATTCTACGGTAATATCTGTACCATAAAAGAAATTAAATGAATTCACAAAGACTTCAAATAAATAAAATTAAACAGCAGATGTATATCATTAAATATATAGAAACGGGGTTTTCTTTGAGCATATAAAATGAAAATATTAATTACATGCTTTGAGCATGCAATGATACAATCTAAATATTTTAAAATCAAATCGATGACATTTTTCAGAAAATTATAAAGTTCAAATATTTTTTGTATAGGAACTATTAGGAGCGGAATGGTACGCCTACTTTTACTCGACAGAATAAGTACAATAGCATTTATATGCAGGAAATTTTAAATCATCCAATTTTTAAAGAAATAGAAATTTAATTGCAAATTGATAAAGATAATATGGAGAGTTTTATAGAAATAAAAATCTTATTTAATTCTATTTTTACGTATTTCTCATTAATTATATCCTATTTCAAACCTTTAGACAATACAAACAGTAAAGTGCACAGTCTCTATGTAATGAATTTGAATGGGATATTTCGTTTAAAATCTTTAATGTGTTGTAAAAGTAATTGTTAAAAAATACTATATTAAAATCCATATTCATGCAATATATTTGTGAGTAAAAATATTAATAAAGATTATCAGTTTACACATGAAATATGTAAATTTTGTGTAAAAAAGAAGATGAATGTATTTGTTATACGAAATCACCCGGAAACTTGTATCCTTGTCTTAGTATATAATTTGTCAAACATTTCATGTATCTCGTTGATGTTTAAAGCAAAGCATTTTTAAATAAAACATTGCTGTTTTCCAACGTTTTTCAACGAAGCGCCGCTGGTCAACAGAACGGAAGGTCTAGCAGCTCGCCCAGAAATGTTACCATTGGGGGAATAGCGAACGAGACAACCTGTTAATATTCTATTAACCTTGGAATTGTACACGGGGCTGAAGGTAGGAGAAAAGTTATTATCGTCGAGAAAAGAAATGAAACCAGTGATGTAGAAAAACAGTAAGGCAGGAGTACAAAAAGCAAAGTCATAGATTTAAAAAGAAGCTCTTATGAATGAAACGCTCGAAATGGCATGATGCATTGGGAGTTATATCTAGATTTCGTTAGTAAAATCGTGGCTATTGTTAGTTGACACAACAGAAAGGCGTAGTATTTATTATATGCATTTTTGATTATTTTTAAATTAGAGATTCCCGAATTAGGAATATAATTAACCAGCATTTTTTCATTATTGTAGGATAGAGTACAAAATATATGAAACTTAAAATAAATTGAAAGGTAAAATAATTTTGAATGTGAAGAAATATTCTTTATTATTTCAGTTTTGCTTTTCATTGCGCTAATAAATTATTTTGTCAAAATTGACAGTTTAAATGAATATTTTAAATCTTTCGCCATAGAAATGCATACAATGCAAAACGACCTATCTTCTCTGATCGCAACATAAATTATTGTCTCAAACGATATTAGCGTTATTTTAATATGGAGTTTTAACCCTTTACTTTTACCTCCATTTTCAAAATACTACGAACGAACTTTAAAAATCACGGAAAAAATAATTTGTTGAAAATAATAGAGAATGCACGGTAACAAAACAAGCAAGTTAGAGAACGGATAGAAGTGGGAATAACTCTGAAGGGAATCTACATTTGATATCAAGGAACCCATGAACAATAATTTTGAACAAGATGAACGTATTAGGACTCTAATCAAGTTTTTCATTTGTCAGAAGGCGACATTATTTTTGCACATCCTTCTATTTTTGAAAGTTTTCAATTGTTTCTCAATTTATCTCTCATAACGATCATTTCCAAATATTTCCTTCGCTTTGAAATCTCTTGTGTAATGTTTCTATGTTTGTCTGCTTTCCTAATTTTTTAGTTCTTTTTCTTATATTTCGGATTTTTTTTATTTTCCGCAATATTATTTAATGAAGTTAGCTCATATAGCCTCCAAAACAATTCATTCAAATTTGAATTTCATGTTCAATTCTTTGTTTTATTGTTTCACCGTCGTTCTTAAATATTTTCTATTTATTTTTCATGCTAGCATTTTTGACAGCTGGTTTAAAAATCGTATGTTATTCCACTACCGTTTTAGTAGGCTAACTCACAATTCAGTTGTTTCAATCACGTTTACCATTCGTTCTCTTTATACCTTGTTTATTTATGTTCATTCTTTATTTTCTGCACCTATTTATTTCCTTTGTGTTTTCCCCCGCTCATCGTAGTATACTACTTCCTCGTATTCCTACTTTATCAGTTTGTCCTATTTTGTTTCTCCTTCATGACGTTGGAAATGTGTTTTCTACTTTCAGCCACGTCTGCTATTCGACTGCAGATGCCAAACTTACTTCAGTAAGTGAAGTCGCAAAGTCATAAAAAATGTACTTCTTGTTGGTCCCGAAGAGGAATACTTTTTCTGCCTTCGAAACCGGTTAGGCAGTATATATTTTTGTTTATGTTTTATTAACGTTTTATGTTAGAGACTATATTGTAACAGTATGTCTAGAGTCTTTAGGGTAATATTATATTTAAAACCGTCACAAAACTTAAATATAAGTAACATAAAAAATCAATTACATGTAATTTGTAATCAAAAGCTATTTTAATTAGTGCAATATATTTTGCCGTTATTTTTGCTTTGCACTTAGCTGAAATACCATTTTATCGGAAAAATTTATCCAGAGAAATTATTAATTTTCATTCCTAATAAAATATTGATATCCCATTAATGTCAATGGAATTCTTCGATTTTAAATCAAAGTATAAAAACATAAATTTCTCGCACACAGATAATATCGAAAGTACTGAAAAATTTAATTTATGAATAGAGTAAATTCTTAAAACAGGTTCAGAGTTCACTTCGAGCATAATAGCTAGCTTACAATTCCATCCCAGTAGCTCAATTGGGAGAGAGTCGGATGGCCAGTAGGAAGATCAGCGGTTCACACCTCGACTTGGACAATAAGTTTTTTTTGCAGTGGTACTCGAACAAATTAACTCTTCAGGTTTGTGCAGTGATGTTGTGGGTCCGAAAGTGTGTTCAGTACGATTAGTATAGTTCAGTGGACTTTACAATATTGGGAGCAATTTCAAATCGGGAGTTAAACGACCACTAAGAAAGTTAACCAGAAAGATAAAAAAAGAGACTAACTTGGAGTAAAAGTATCAAGAGATAGTGAGTTCGAATGTCACGTAATGCGTCCTAACAAATTAACTTGCAGGTGTGCGGGTAACAGTGATGTTGTGCTCTAAAAGTATGATTAGTATAGTATGAACGTATTAGTATAGTATGAATTAGTATAGTATGAATTAGTATAGTACGAAGCAAACCTAGAAAATAATGGAATAATGGAATGAAGAGACCTGGAATGGAGGAATTCATGTTTACTCCAAGATGCAAATTTGGAATAAACATAACTGGAGGTAATTAAGCACAATGAAGTTGCAAGTCAGTTTTACATTAGAGGTAGAAGAATGCAGAGATCAACTTGAAAATAAAAGCTTGCTATACCAGTCCCATCGTCTGACACTATGATGATCCACGGGTCGAGTCCTGGTAAGTGCAACAGGTTACTTTAAACAGGTAATTATACAAACACAATGGAGTGACCAGGATGCAATGCATGCTTGCTTTTTGTATTTGTGCCAAAAAAAGTCACCAGGCAGCTTTGTAAGCCTGCCAATGAATGTTGCATGTTTCTGAGATAATTTATTCTGAGTTTCGAAAAGTCTTCCTATTTAGAGAACTAGCCCGCATAGGCGTTCTCTATGATACTGAAACGAATTTTTTTGGCAGATTCTTCGTAAAGAAAGAATAAATAAAAATTCCTTATGCACCTGTAGCATTATTAGTTTCCCTTGTATTATTTGATTCTGCAATGGATTTGAGTGACAGCAAAGCAGTCCCCAAAATTACACTTTAAAAGAATATGAACGCATGTTCGCTGGTGAGGTATAAAATAATATCCTGCTAACACAGCTTTTAAAATATTACATAAGATATTTCTCTTATGATAAAGAAGAAAAAATATGTTCTTCTGACTTTCTAGCATATTGAAGATGGAATATTTGATACTCGAATAATTAAAAAGTTTAAAATATCACAGAAATGCAAATAATGTTATAACTAAATCATGGTTTGATTTAAATATATTATATATTTCAAGTTTATGATGCATCAGAAAATATAAAAACCCTTATTCAATATAGACTTTATGAAATTTAGTAAAAATATAACCATATTAATTAACATTTCTTTTTCAAGGAAAATTAACATTTTCCTTAAAAAAATCTGATGTGAGCAACATATGACTTTCCTTATATAATGGAATACATTTATTCCTTTTATAGTCAAAAAATAATATATAAGGTCCACGGTACTGTATTTTTAACGTTGAATTGTACACTTGGCTATTTTTCGGATGATATGCAATAATATTTCAAAATACCCAATTAACTTATATTTCACAAAACTCTTAATTAACAATTATCAATATAGATGCCATCCTCAATAAGCAATATAGTGCATATACTAGCCGAATACCCATTGAAAATCAACAGTCTCGCAATGAGCAAACCCTGAATAATGTAAAATTTTAATAATTTTCGTTTCACATTTATTCGGCAAATCGAATATTTTGGTGCACAGAAACCTCTAAAGAAGAAACTATAGGAAATCTTAACTTCATTTATTCCTTTCGGTCTATTTACCCGCACACCAAATTAAAATCTATAGCTCATCCTTAAGCATGAGCGTTTTTCTGTGGATCACACCCTTAAATGAATATTTTAAAGATAACTCTGTTCGTCTTGGGTTTTTTATCAGATGAATGGCTCATATACCAGAACATCAAGCCTCTATCACATTTAAAAGTAAGTGTGTCTTATTTATTCGGAAAACCGAACATATTGGTGTGTAGAACCCCTAAAATAATAAATATTGGAAATTTGAAATTGCACACTTTCTTCCTTTCAAAACTATCTACCCATACACCAAATGTGAAGTTTCTATCCTATCGCAAAGCATGTTTTTCTATTACTTCACCTTTCGAACGTTTTTCAATGTAGCAACTCCTTAAATAAACATTTTGAAAGACCCGCATACATCTTGGATTTTTTTATCAAATGATTAGCGCATATACTAAATTTCATGCCTCTATCACGTTGTGAAGGAGGCGTTTTTTATTTGTTCGGCAAATCAAAAATTTTAGTGGCAGGCACACCCTACAAAAGCAGATGTTCGAAAACTGAAATAGCATGTCTTTCTTCCTTTTCAACTATTCACCCGTCCACCAAATTTGAAGATTCTATCTCATCACAAAGCACGCTTTTATTATAATTTCACTTTTCGAATGTTTTTGTGTTGGGTATCCACTACCTAAAATATACATTTTTGAAAAACTACATTCTTCTTGTGTTTTCAATCAGATAATTCGCTCATATACCAAATATCAAGCCTCTATCAAGATTAAAAAGGGGCGTTTCTCCTTTATTCCGAAAATCGATCATTTTGGTTTCCGGCACCCTCTATAGTAGAAAATATTGGAAAACTGAAATTGTACGCTTTCTTCGTTCGAAACTATTTACCCTTACACCAAATTTGAAATCTCTATCTCATTCGGAAGCATGCTTTTATCAATTCACATTTTGAAAGTTTTTTCTGGAGCACCCCCCTAAACGAATATTTTTGAAAATCTATATTCGTCTTCGGTGTTTTCATTAAATGATTAGCCTATATACCAAATTTCGAACTTCTATCAAATTTTAAAACTGTCGTTTCCCATTTATTCGGCAAATCGTACATTTTGGTGTGCAGCATCCCCTTAAGTAGAAAATATTGGAAAACTGAAATTGTACACTTTCTTCCTTTAGAACGATTTACCCAAACACAAAATTTTAAGGCTTTCATTGTCCGTGAGTGTATTTCAATATAATATCCCAAGAATTAATATTTGAAATATTTTATTACATATTTTATGGGAAAATATATTTGTTTTTCCCAATTCTTATTTTTCACAACTAAAATAAATGGCACCTGCTATGCAAATAGAATTTCTGGGGAATGGAAAAAAATTAATAAATATTTCCATTTTAATTTTTTCAGTAAAAACGTTTTACTTTATCCATTTTAATTTTTTCAGTAAAAACGTTTTACTTTATCCATTTTAACCAAAGTGCAATTTAAGTACATTACATAATATATATTCAAATCCAAACACACTTTTAAAATATCTGATGTGGGCAGCAAATGACTTTCTTATACCCATACTGCAAAAGCTCAACCATAATATTGATATTTAAAACTAGTTTATTGTCCAAACTGGAAACTGTACTGGAAATTAAACTGTTATTGTCTGGAAATTAAAGCAGTAATTAATTGATTTAATTCATCAAGGTTTTCGAAAGGCTTTGTCACTCGATGAGTGAGCACATACTGAAATTGCAAAACATACGCGAGCACATGCTCGTTCTAAATAAGCACATAATAACACCTTAGATAATTGCTGGGGTACGTAGTGCGTCATGTACAAGACTCTGTGCATATTAAGTTTGGACCCAACAAGCAATTGCGACATCATGTCTCGAGGAACCTATGCTGCGATCCTGACTCGAAGATTCAAATTCAACAAACCAACACCAAATCTACATTTATTGACAGTGGGACAAGACAACACTAATTTAGATCCAGGGATCTTGACTGAAGGCGTTTTACCTCGAAGCCCAGTTGAAAATTACCTAACTAAAATCAGAGAAAGGACAAAGCCGTTTTATGATAACAGTCACTTAAAAAAGCACAGATCCAAAAGATATCGTAAACATTTTGAAATGAATGAGCAGATAGCATTTCAAGGTCGAGTAATGTGCCCTTGTAAGTTAGACCAAGTAAATACAGAATTAGTCTCAAAGAGTGCCCCATTACAGTTTGGTGGTATGTGAACATTTTCATGTGTTCATGAATCTAGTATTTACGAATTTGATTTTGCTAAATAAAGTTAATCACCACGCTGGTCTCGCGAGATAACACATTTTTAAGCACCCGCTGCTTATATAATGTATTTGAACACAATTTAAAATAAATATAAATAGCGGAGATGTTTAAAACTTACGAAAAGTATATATATATTTTAAAATTCACTAAAAACGCCTAATACTCGTACAGATTTTACTCACAATTTGTTTGAAAGATAATTATTCGATCTTTCTGTTGGTGTCAAGTTAGAAACTCTGTGATAATATTGTAGGTCGCTAAGGAATCGATATGTGTGAATATCGGCACAAATCGTTGTAAATCGGGCTAAAACATAAAATAACTGACACATTAATTGAAAATTAAAAAGAAATAACGTCGAGATGCAGCTGTGCACGTCCTAGAGTACTTGTGCACCGAATACCGTTCTAGAGTACCTGGCTGGTACGATGCTTAAATTTTCCGCTACAGACTGTCCAGACCGAAACACACACAGACAGATAGATATGCAGACAGACAGACATATTCCTTTATTAAATAAGATGCAAATGTTAATGTTAAATAATAAATTAATGAAGGTTAAAAGTTTGGGTATACAATAAACTTCTCAATTAACTAAATTTATAACATAGTTAAGGTAAGATTTCTAATTCCGCATCGCATTGTCAGATAATTCAAAACTCGACAATTTGGGCAGAACAGGGAATCAAACTCAGATCTTACAAGTGTTCTGTTCAATCTACAAGTTAGCTGTTTCCCGCTCTCCATTATTCAATTTTTAGAGCCATAATCTTCAAAAAAGCAGATATAAGAAATAAGTTTTAAAGGTATTTTTTAAATAGAAACTGTCCTTTATCAGAAAAATGCAAAATGCAAAATCATTTAACTATATTATAAATATGATATATATTATTAATATATAAATGTTACTTGGACGCTTATGTTACTTTAAATGGTATTTGCATTTTTATCTATGAAATTCAACGTGCTTCTTAATGAGACTTTTCAAACTGATATCAATCTAAATTTTTATAACTTTTTTCTCACATATTTGAAAAACCTGTCATCCTGGCATGAAATCAATTTATCCCTGCGTAATATATGGATGTATTATTTTAATACTTCGTGTTGCATTCTATTTCAAAAAACACATTTCTCGAATTCTTTTAATCTTTGATTTGCAATTTTCATCACGCTTTAGAAACGTTTGGGCATATTTCATGGCGAATATGTCAAATTTCATATAGTTCTGTTTTAGTACTAGGATTCGCATAAATTGTTTTATTCTTCATTCTGCTGAATACAATGAGTCGTTTTAACAGATAACATAAAATTCGGGTGTGGGCAGTACATGACTTACTCTACAGACTCGAGTTCATTTTCAAATTTTTTATTTCAAAATTCAAATTTTAATTTCCACAAAATAACACAGATAAGTATTTAAAACTACACTCAAATTTCAGTTTTAATTCAATTTACGTTTTCATTTGACAACTGGACATACTTTCAAATTCCGACGGTGTCAAAAATCCAATAATAATAATAAAATATCTCGACAACTGTTTGTTTTAGAGTAATGAGGCTAATCGTACTCTTTTCATTGTGGAAAATTACGTATAAAACAAGTATTCAATTGATATATTTGTGCATATGTAGTCTTTTATTTTAAATTTTGACAATTTTTGCGGGCCATTTCGTGAAAAATAAGGCAGGTCTTTCTTTTCTAATTGTACCAAAATATAATCAGCATCAGAGTATCTCCCAAGTGACTTACCTACTAAATTTTAGGAAATAATATCGAATACTTTGAAACTAGTAAAAAGATATTGTCTACTCATCAACATTCCGAAAATACATTAATATCTCGAGAATGGCTCATCTTGGAGTAATGAGGCTTGTTTTATTCATTTTGTCGTTAATAATTATATATAAAACAAGCATTTAATTTAAAGAATTCAGTATATTTCCTCTTATATTTTAGTCTATAACGTTTTTTGAAGGGCATTTTGCAAATGAAATCAAGTTCTGTTTTCCCAATTGTACCAAATTCTAATCGGCACCCACAATAACACACCAGTGACTCACCAAAATTCGCGATATCTTATCTATTAGTGTTTTAGCAAGAGTAGATAGTACATTGTACAGACAGATTCACAGACAAATAGACACACGCACAGACTTCACGTTGAAAATAGTCGTTGGTGTTCTAAAGTGTTTAAAACGTGTAGATACATCAATAACTCGAGTTTCGACGTGATTTATTTTACAGATACATTGCTATGTATTATAGGGAAAGTAAAAAGAAACCATATTTTAGATTCTGATACACTTTTCTGATACACTTGACTTTAAATTCAATATTCTAATTTAGAAATATTTATTATAGCATAGAAGTTTAACATAGAAGTTTAATAAATTTAATGCAATCCTAAGTGTCAACAATATGCTTGAAAAAAGTCTTTCTTTAAAACATTTCGTAGTTTTAGTATTTATTTTCGCATTTCTTAATATTGCTAGACTGTAGAAAATTATGGCATAATTGCATCATTTTTACAGCAAGAAATATTATAAATTTTACATCTTCTGTGATATATATAAGGTATTTACAACACGATGTTTATTAACTTCTTACAACTGTTTACAGCACATCTTCAGTGTTCATCATTTCAAGGAAATCCTTCTAAATGCGCTTGCGTTAGAGAAATTCCACGAAATTTTAATTTTATTTTCAACCCGGTATTTATTTTAATACCATTAATTTCATTTCCAGCGTGAATCCCGCCAAAAAATTACGATAGGCATACGATAGCCGTGGACGAGTATTTTTTAAAACAAAGTTCAAACGCAGTCCGGCCCAAAGTATCACCTGGATTTATGATAGGCTGGTTAAACGGTCGCTTAGGACTACACACGAAAGTAAATACAATCCAGGGAAACAATCTACCAGAAGTCCGAAGAACCAAATGTGAGAAAAATAGGCAACTTATGCAGTTTTGGTATTTACGGCTATTTATGAAAAACAAAGCGCATACTTGTAGGCGCCATTTCATGACAGTCTTGGCCAGAAAAGTCATGACTCCAATAAATTCACGTCACAAAGATTGCAGGTGTTGTTTGGGGGAAATATCTTCTAGGACCAAAATTTAAACTAAGATTCACTGGAAATCAAGTAGTCAGTGATGCCAATGACGCTACATCGTACTCAGGAGAAACCAATGAGAGAACGGAGGGCGTTTCTGGAGCTCAGGTAAAATGATGTGGCAACAAGGAGATAATTCAATGAATATTCAAACAATGATGGTGCAGAAGCGTTGGGATTAAACAAGCATGAATCTTCAAAGCGAAAAGGAGAACATTATGAAAAGATTGAAATGACAAGTCAAGCTGTGTGATTCATAAGCAGGATGATTATCCAAAAGTTCAGAGAGTCGTGTTTTCTAGCAGTGCAATGAGTAGTTATTTTAAATATCAAAATGCTATAGAGAAAGACAAAGATGACTCCAAATGTCGAAAAAGAAGCAGCAAAAATTCCAGGCATGGGGAGCGACAGACCCGACAAACACAGGTATGTGTCACTATGTTTATAAATTAGATCAATTGTTTGATTTGGGGATAATGTTATAAGACCTGGTCTCATAAAGAGCATTTTCTCCTCCTTAAGCGTTTATTAAAATTAATGTAATTTTAATCATAATAAGATGTGTGAAAAATTAATAATTTATTTTAAAAATTAAATTTTGGAATTTAATGTGTAGTGTTTTTGAATGAATGATAATGTTTAGGAACTCATGCAAAGAGGTAATGGTGGATTATTGCAGCCACGAGAACAATATACGAACTATTCGATTCGCGACCACGTTAATTCTGGGAAAATTTTAACTATGAATGTGTTATATATATCTGTACCGCATCAACTTTTTTGAAACGAAGTACGGAATTGGTCCAACAGGACATCTCATGTGAGGATTTACAATAGACAGACTAAACGTTAACTTATGATAGTAAATATGTTGCCTCAAAAGCTTTCAAAAGAAATCTCGTCTCATAAATTTTCTGAAACTATAAGTATGAATCCGACCTGATCAGAAATATCATATGCGGAATTACGATAGAGTGACTAAGCGATTGCTTACAGCCCCTAAGACAGTACCCTTGATATAACAAAACATTTTAACAAATTCATTCAGACCTAGGTTTTTTAAAACAAAGTACAAATCTGTCACTTCAACTTCCACTATAATTTACGATATGCAGACTAAGTAGTCGCTTAGGGGCCCCCAAGACAGTGCATCCGGTGCTGCGAAGCTGGTAGAAATCTGGCCATAAACTGTCATAGATATCACATTATATCCAATTTTAATTCTGATATAGCATATAAACAGAGCTATTACATATTATATTTTAAGATTATTAGGTTAACGTCCCGTGTCAATTAAATTCTCTGACTTTACGTATGACGGCAAAACTATATATCCTCAAAAAGTAAAATACACAAAAGATAAGAAAATTTGAGCAACGTATTTAAGCACAAATAACACAATGCAACATACAGCTGTTTCGAGGTTAGTCTGGGTCCCATTCATCAGTGCAAGAGAGCCAACAAACTCAAAGTCCAAAGGAGGAATAGGTCTCAATGGAGTAATGGCTCATTCCCTTATTACACTTCGGGTTTGTTAGTTGTCCTTGCGTTGACAAAGGGGGTCCTCAAAACAGCTGTATTCTGGATTATGGTGCTATGTTTACTTAAATGCATTGCTCGAATTGTCCTTATATCTCGTCAGTTTAATTCACTCACAATATATTTAGAGGGGAAAACAGAATTCGTTTAAAAATAGAACAAGTATCGTTAAATCCGAGTGAAACTGACTCTTTATGCCACCAATAATAAGAGAGAGAATATTTGTTTACAAATGCCCCGAAGAGTAAGATAGATGATTATAAGATTATTTGCCATTCCTTGCCACGATACGAGCTTGCAATTTTTTCCCAGTAGTTCAACGGTAGATCGTCGGCTGGTCAGTTCGGAAAACCAGGGTTCCATACCCGGTTGGGGAGCAAGGGACTTTAAAATGTGTGAGGCATGAATCTGATATCTGCCTTCTCAATATAGTTGTATGGTGGAGCTCCTTCTCCACCATACAACTATATTGAGAAGGCAGATATCAGATTCATGCCTCACACATTTTAAAGTCCCTTGCTCCCCAACCGGGTATGGAACCCTGGTTTTCCGTACTGACCAGCCGACGATCTACCGTTGAACTACTGGGAAAAAATTGCAAGCTGGTATCGTCAAAGTGGACTCTGCATTCTCCACCTTCTAATGCTAGATTGGCAGACAACTGATTATCTGACTGACCATCGGACTGACCATCTCCTGCTAATTTTACCTCAGGTTAGCCTCCTGCTACTACGATTTTTACCCAGATTAGTATCCTACGTGCCGTTCTCCTTTCAGTTTGAAATTGGCGCTTAATCTTCCAGAGTCCACTGAATCCGTACTAGTAGTACTAGGGTCACTTTTAGACCGCCGACATCTTTTCACTAAGCTATAAAGTTGATTTGTTTGGACGCCATTGTACAGTGCCCCCAACCGGGAATCAAACCCTGGATCTCCGAACTGGTCAGCCAACGATCTACTGTAGAACTATTGGGATGATATTGAAAGCTCTTATTTTCGATGTAGATTCTGCAACCTCTTCACCTGTCAAATTGCTTATAAATAACTTTGAATTCCTTCATATGTCGATATAATCCAGCAAAAGTTGTTCGATTTAGAAAGTTTTTAAAAAACCATTTACACATTGACTACTGAACAGAAATCATGTTACAGCAAAATAGGATAGGCCGTTCTAAAGTCACGCTCTTTCAAACCTTTTGACATTGAATTGACTCAAGAAGGGAAGGAGCTACACTCCAATAAAATGTTCGATAATCAAGCCCAGTAATCCATAAATTATCAATTTTACATGCATTGCCTAAAATACGCATTTACAATGTGCACGTAACTATTCTGACACATAACTTTAATTTCAGTTTTCAATACATAAATAATGACCTTATGCATTTTATTATACTAAATATGGTTGAATTGTATTTTGGAGTGCAGCTAGGGATAGTAAATAATTTAAAAACGTTAATGTAGTAATAGTAAGTAATTTAAAAATATAGAAGATTTATAAAATTTCAGTAAATGCAAAATATTACTAACGTAACATAGGTTAAAATAAATTAATATGGTGAGGCTAAAATTTGAGGTGTTTTGTACGAAACCATTTTTTCCGTTTTTTAAATTGAAATGAAAGACATTTTTATTGGAATATTGTATCGTACTATATTATCAATTTTCATTTGATTACTATTAAAATATTGATATTCCATTAAAGCCAAAGGAATTCATTGATTCTACATCCGAGTATGAAAATATAAACTTTCCTTTCAGAAACAATATCGAAAGTATTGAAAAATTAAATTGATGAATGGAAGAAGTACTTGAAGTTGGTAATTACACAAACACAATGGAATAGCCAGAATGAAATACATACTCGCTTTGTATTTGTGTCAATAGAAGTAGCCAAGCCACTTTAAATTTATGTCAAGGAAATGTGTTATGTTTTTGTCTGGGTAATTAAGATCAAAGACAGATACCAATTATGATTAGTGCGTAATTAGGCTCTTGAGGATGTTTTTTTACTAAGGTTGTTGTAATTATTTTGACTAAATCAATGGGATAAAATATATCAAATAGTTTCTAACTTTCATTATAAGAGGTAGAATATTTATTTTAAAGCTTACTGCCATAGCATAAAATATAGTTAATATGCTTTTGTTATCAAAATTTAAAATTGACAGAAACAATGCAAGATGGACTTGTGTGTTTTAATATGCTTACATAAAGCTCATAAACATTTTAATCAAAAGCTATGATCTTATTCTAAATTACAACCTTTAGACATTTTATTTAGCATTTCATGTACAGCCGCGGGAAAAAAAAACGCCCCACCCTCTGTTGATCGAGCATTATTCATCGTAGAGAAAATTGAATGATACCATTCGATTAGGAATAACATCCTCTACAAATTAATGTGCGTAAAATTTGCATAATGGGCTGTCTTCATCTCTCAACGCGCACAAACTTTGAAGTTTCCAATGACAACACCCAGTTTTGACGTCACCCACGAGTTCTAGACCCCCAAATTTTTCCAAATTCAAATTTTCATGACGTCCCTATCTTTATATCCGAAGATATTCAATATTCCGGAATGTGCAATTTGAAGGGAGATATTTCGTTGATTGACCACAGCACTGTTGTAAATTATTCAACTATCCTTTTGACATTCAGCAATATAGCTTACCTCACACCCAAAGGGTCGCCGGCTCGATTCCTGCATGAGAGGGTGAGCATCTTCATGGCTGGGTGTGGTGTTGTCTTGTGTGTGCGAGCTACAGTTGCTAAAAACTAATGGGGCATTCGTGACAGGGTCAATGAAAGAAAGAAAAAATAAAGCAGAATGAAATGTTTATTTTCAAATGTTATTTTGTGTAATGCAGTTTCAAAAACAATTTATGAGACTAACAAATATCTGCTTTGTAATACAGTTAAATAATCGAAATTAAATTGAGAATAAAATTATAGAATCATTTTACCTTTGAATAAGAGGTTCTTAGGTTGTTGTGATAACTATCATACTAAACCGTAACTATACAAATTCGTCTTTTGATGTAAAGCTACGTGTTATGGTATCACATAATTTTATAATCTGTTATTGTTTTATATAAATATTTTTCATTATAAATTATCACATTTTGTGGGCGATTTCAACTCGCAGTAGCTCCCGAACTATTAATAGACAGTGACATAAGTAGATCCCATTTGTAACAATACAAGTTTTCATCCTTTAATACACATTTAATACAGAATTACGTTGATTAGGTTGCATCTATACAACACCGTTTATACAAATTTTTTATAAAAATTGAGTAAAAATAAATGAGCGGTTTCTTAAATAAAGATTAACTTACAATTAATATATCTTTTTCAAATTAATCATTTTTTAAACTAATATACGACACCTGAAATCATCGTGATGCTGAATATTTAAACATTTCGAAAGAACTAGAGATAGGAAAGACCTGGAATTTTCCATAAACATATAAAAAGTCCTTGCGAATCGATTTTTATCAAAACATATCCAGGTTTGTATTTATATTTTTTTGATTATTGATTTCATAATTAATATTTTATAATTAATATTTCATACAAAAATTATTGCCACAAAAATAAAAATCACGTAAATATGTTTGGGTTGTTTAGTAATAACGTCATACAAATAATCAGAGAGAACAGATAATTATTACAGAAGATATGAATGGAAGTCTTGGAAACTAATTTAACATTAGGAGCTCAAAACTTTACATGCTCGCAACTCAGAAACGCTTCACCCAAATGACTTGAAAATTGGTATCACATGTTGAATTTTGCTCTAGATTCGAACTATGCTGTTGTTGTTGAGACCCAGACGGTCTGACCTACCAGAAAGTTGTAAGGTAACTGTTTGGACGGCTGGGAAGTTCCACCCAATTTAGACCGGAACCCAGTGGGGGAGGCATCCACAGGGACCGTACACCTCCTTCCCCTACCACCAACCTCTCGGAAGGACTTACGGACCCACATGTTTAACATGATCATACTTCGCATGAACACGGAGGCAGTTGTGGCAACGTGCAAATCCAGCGCGCAAACCACCGGTCTACCGCGCCCGAAATGTGCCAACAGCACGCGGTGTTCCTAGGTGGTCACTCACCCAAGTACTAACCGCGCCCGATGCCGCTTGACTTCGGTGATCTAACGAGAACCGGTGTTTTCAGCACGGTAGGGCCGTTGGCCTAGATTCGAACTATGTTGTCAAACTTGGGTGTTGTCATTGAACATTTCAAAGTTTGTGTGCGTTTAGATATGAAGACGGCTCCTTATGCAAATTTTACGCTCTTTAATTTGTAGAGGATGTTATTCCTAATCGAATGGTATCATTCAATTTTCTCTGTGATGAACGATGCTCGATTAACAGAGGGTGGAGCTTTTTTTATTTCCGTGGCTGTACATAAATGGATTTGCAATTCCCTTTTATAGTAGTCTCAAAAACGTCTTTATTTATCCAGGAAGTTTATTTACGTTGAGACTTAAAAGTCCGAAAAAAAAAAGTCTACTAGTCGTGTATTCAACGTGTGGATGTTCTTTATCCATGTGAATAAAAAATAATTGCGGCTTACTTTAATTTCCAATGTCTACCATCACAATTTTATTGGGGTTTTTAAGGTACATATTGCAGACAATTAATATTTACAATAGCTGAATTAAAATTAGAGGATAGTTGAAGCAGAAGACTGACTATCTACAGGAAGCAGAACTTAGATAATCTCCGAAGACAAAGTACACGGATTTCCTGCAATATGCAATGCAGTTATAGTTACTGTCTAATGAACTTGCTATACTTTTGTTGTTCGAATCATATATATACTAATGCGAGCATATCTAAACTGTTGTTTCCCGAAAACAGCCACACGCGTAGCTGCTGTTCCAGGAAATCCGATTTTTGTGTCTGAAGCAAAGGATCAAGATATCCGTTGCTCTAAGCCACGTAATAGATTTAAATGTCTTGTAAAATTTACAGATTCGAAAATGCTCCATACACTAATTTTAATACAAGGTTTGCCATTAAGTTATTCAAATTGTTTATGAGTTGTGTTCTACATAAATGAGAATAGCGGATTTTACAAGTTATATTATAAGAACAGCGGAATAAGGTAAGACCACCAAATTGAGGTTTATGGCTTCGTATATAGTTAAAAAGAATATAGGATGCTTTTGTCCCAATTGTAAAAATCTTTAAGTAGGTTGTAAAAAGAAAGATGCATATTTTCAATATATAGAGATACTGCTTCAGAGATGGAACCTAACAATATTCATTGACTGTTCTTAGAAGATTCAATTAACGAGTCCATTTATCATTCAATTGAAGATTACATTCTGCTATAGATATCAAAAAATACTCCTAAAATAAATTATTTTTTACTAATACTACTTGCTAGAAAATCAATGAACGCCTAAAATAAGTAGTATGCCAGTATTGTCTAATTGGAAGTTGAACCATTGACTTTCCTTATTTAAATCGTATCATGAAAACTAGAACATAGCCATTGAATGTAGTAAATACGATATATGGACACCCAACATATAGCTAGTATACATCCATAGTATGCATGCTCTATAGGTAGTCTACTGTGTAAACCTGTGTATTTTAAAATATAATTAAATAATTTATAAACTTATCAATTAACATTATATTATTGATACAAATTATAAAATCCATTTCATGTTTAGACCTAAATATTTTTTAAAATGTAGCACTTACTATTTTTACATAATTCAATATAATCGAGCATAGTAAGAGTAGCATTAACTATGTTCAAAAAGTATCATAAAATTGTTTCATGTAAAGGATAGCCAACACCCATATAGCTGGATTTCAGTTGTTGAATTATAAATATATCTAATCCTAAATTAATAAAATTTTACTTATTAAATGTTTACTTAATCAAAAATAATTTTACTTAATTTTAAATTAATAAATTTGACATTTTTCTTAAATCAAGAAATTCGTTTTTCTCTAAATCGTATAAAACGGCAAAGGTTATTCATTTCCAGAAGTAACAGCCTTTAAATAGATAAATTAAAATGAATAAACAATTTACCTCAGCGTCACTATTCTTCAACAATACATTTCAATGACGTATTTTCTACCACACAAAAAACTGTGGATGAGACAACTAAATTTAAAAACTATCATTTAGAACTTCAAGTTGTTACGAATGTTTGCACTAAAGTTGTGTCTTCAACGAAGGTTGTTAACAGTTATTTGTTGATATGGAGCCCTAATATCAGCCAACCAAGTCAGCTGTACTTTTGAGGCGACTCCATGTGAATACTACCTTTTAAAACGCAACTGAGGACAGTAAAAGAAAAGAAATAACCACAAATAAAACTAATTACAATGTGAATTTATTCATAAAGAGATTACAAGCGGGATATCGTTTCGAAGATGATGTGGTTTCCATTTTCTATACAAACAAGCTAAGAACTTAATGCGATAGTAAACGAGGACCGCATGCTTAAGAAAATACTAAGTACAGCAGTGATCCAGTAACCTAGAGGTGTAAATTGAAGTTACAGTAGGTGTCGCTGCCATCGCTGATAATTTGCATTTTTGCTATCGTATGGTTCTTATTCTACGTTAAGGTCTTAACTTATTTACATATTTTCATGACATGAGGAAAACCCTAGGATTTCGAAATCATCTGCGTTTTATTCTTCTAGTTATAAAACAATGTATTTTGTGTGTCATTTTTATCTCGATATCATTTTTACTTTCCTTATATACATAATGTATAAGGAAAGTATTGTGACGGGGTCGAAAATTCAAATTCGAGTTTTCGACGGGAGAGCACGTTTCAAGCATCCCTGATCACGAATCAAAGATTTTTGAGGTGATGTATGTGTGTCTGTGAGTCTGTGGAGACGATATCTCAGGAACGAATGGAGCGATTCGAATGAAATTTGGTACAAAAATCACAATCCGTGAGTAACTGGAAGCCCATTGTTTTTAAACGTTATCGAAAGTTCAGAACCCCCCTAAATTTTCGAGTGAAATTTTAAAAAAAAAATCAAAAAATCAAAAGCTTTAATAAAGTTGCTCAAATAGACATTTCTTATGTAATTTTCCCTTAGAAAACGATTTACATAAACTTTAGTACGCTAGCATGAACCGTTCTCGAGATATAGCACATTTTTTAAACAAATTTGTCAAAAAATCCCATTAATTAAAAAAATATATATATTAACTGTTGAGAAACCTTTTCACTTTTGATATGTGATATCATGCGATAGATTTGGTGACATCCTTTTCGTGGATCTAGTTCATTCCATTCATGAGAAAAGATACTTTGAGTAATACTTTTGTATTTGAACACCAATAGTCATTTATCAGCTATAAGAATAACATATTTCTCTGTTTATAACGCTTGGCGATATTTTGGCGGAATAATTTGGCGGAATGCGGAATAATTTGGCGAAATGCGGAATAATTTGGCGGAATACCGCCAACTTGGCGACTTTTATAAATGCTGCCAAATTAACAAAAATCTTGCCAAATGGATAAAAATGACGATAAATCAATGAAAATGACGACTAATCGTCGAAAATTCAATATCATGGAAAGAATATAAGTATCCAAGAAAAAGCTATATTTTTACTGTAAAAGTAGTAAATTCATTGCATTATATAAGGAAAGTTATGTGTTGCTCACATCAGATTTTTCTTATCTACATATATCTGTATAACTATTACTCGAATCTTAAAAACATTGCTTTTAGCAGGTTTTCAAAAAACACATATTTTTTATCATGAATTTTTATGTTATTATTATATTTTATTATCTATATCTGTTCTTTTGATTCCACCATTTTATTTACACTACAACAAATGACCTCTGAAAATGTAATTCTTAACGCAGTTCAATTGTATCATTTCTTATTTGCCAAAAAATCTGAAATAAGTTTCGGGAACATATTTTAAAATATTTTCCACACATTCCTCACAGATAAAAACACTAAAATAATATTTTCTCATAATTCTAGCATTTTGCAGTTGGAATATATTATGCATGAGGTATAAAATATTTAAAATTTTTTTGTTACAAACGAATTATTTTGGCATTTCATCGTTTTGTGACAATTTCTAATTCTCTCTTTTTAATCAGAACATAGGTTTTGATACTGTATAATGTGCGTACAGATATAAAAATAAATTTCTGCAATTATGTACAAATTTAAATAATGTATTTATTGAGAAAAATGTTGATATAAATAAACACTTACTATTTAATAATGTAATAAATAATTATATGGAGAATGCAAATGAAACATATATGACAAACTAGGTACTATGGAAGAAACATTCGAATTTGATGCGAAATTCATTATTTTTGTTTATAATATTTTATTTAAATTTTAAACATGTAATATTTCAGTAGTAAACAATATATATATACACACGTTAATGCAAACTTTGTCTTTTTAGATGTTTGTCTGAACAAAATATAAAATAAGAATCTGGAAGCAGAGATTCAAAGTATTTTTATATTTTTTCTGGAAAATAAACAATAAAAAACCAGTCTTTTTGACAGTTCTTACTTTTATAACTAAGATAAATGTCACCTGAGAAATAGAAAAGCTAAAATGCCTTTCGCACCGAAGAAATAATCAGCTCACGTTTTATTCCACTGAAATATTTTTTCCACCAGAAATATTTAAGGTGCAAACATTATGTATATGCAAATATTTAAAAAAAATCTATAAATTGATGCAAAATGTATTAAAACAGTGAATATTTATCTTGTTATAAAATATATCTTTAATCCTGACTTACAATTTCCTGTTAAAAGAAATGCTTTAAATACACTTAAACGGACATCATAAGTAATACTTAGTATAGCATCTTATGTCTTAATCCACTGTATAAAATTCATATAAATAGTATTAAGTTGCATGTGTTATATATTTGTTTTGTTGCAAAATTTCTCTTTAGCACTGTAATTCGATTACATATTAAATAGAATATATTAAATAAATATTGACTCAAAATAAATATAATACTAAATAGCACATGTCTTAATCAACCGGAATAAATTTGAAACAAATATTATTAAACTACATAGAGGTAAGTAGTATGTATATTATAGTAAATTGTATCATTAACTTTCAATTTCATTTTAGATAAAATATACTAAACACATTTAAACTGACAATAAAGATAATATTGAATAATACATATCTTATACATCTGAAATGAAATCCATACAAGTAGCATTACATGACATATAATATAAATATTTCTATTTCAGCAAAATATATTGTGGCGATTGAGCGTCGCCTGTCCCCGAGCCAGGACCGTACTCGGGACCTTGTGTTTACAAGACCGACATTATAAGCATAGAGCAAAAGCTAGCTTCGGCTCCGTTCTTATAATTCGGGCACAGGTTCCAAGCATCTTTGATCAGATGTCTTTGCTGCCGCACACTCCCCATGTGGCGATTAACTATCGCCATTTATACCACCTGCACCAAAACGAACTAGAAGAGGATTTTCTCTGTGTATCTGATAACTGAGGAAACCGCATAGCGTTTAATGTTTTGGGACGCCTGACTTCCAAACGGTGATGGGGATTTACACATAACGTTAACGCCGGTGACAGTATGTTGGCATGTGGAAGCCATAATTTTCATCACCGGCATGTGTGAAAAACAATACGATGGTGCACACCGAAAGCACGTGGCGTGCATGGGGGACACACCCCATTAATGAGCCCCAGACCAACGATGACCAATAAGATGGTCGGTAACTCCTTCTGGGCCTATACTAAATTCAGCTTAAAGAACTTTCATCTTTTCGGATATATTTTATGTAAAAGTTCTATAGTTTTAATCTCTCACACTTCCAGTTTCAAACATTTAAGCGACCAACTACAACTTGATGAATAAAAAACTCAATCTGATGTGGACAGCATATGTCTTTCCCTACAGACTCATGTTCACTTTATCTTTATTTCTTCAATAAATTGATTTTAATTGCACAAAATAACACCCACAATTATTTTAAATTACACTGAATTTGGACTTTTATTTCAATTTTAGTTTTAATTTGGTAATTGGACTCAAATGTGGCGTAGAGAAAATGAGAAAATACAAAAATATCTCTATAATGACAAGTTTTAAAGTAATAGGGTTGTCTTATTATTTTCATCGTCAAACATTACATATAGCACAAGCAAAGCATTTAATTTATACATTTGAGCACACGTAATCTTTCATTTCAGATTTTGACGATTTTTGTGGGCCATTTCGCAAAAAAGGTCAGTTTTGTTTACCCAAACCATACTAAAATATAATCAGGCAATCCATAAGTAACTTACATATAAAATTTAATGAAATTCGGCCAATTAGATTCTAAATTAGAGTGGATACATTAATTGTATATAAAGATGGGCACACACACCCATATACACACGCACACAGACATCATGCTACAAATCGTGTTTTCCCTATACATTAGTATGTATTGCAAGGAAAGAGTAAAATTCTGATGTCGGCAGCACATGACTTTCGCTGCAGACTCATATTTAAGTTTTCCTTATTTCTTCAATAAATCGTTATATTGAATTTAATTGCGCAAAATAACAGCTATAATTATTTTCAATTACACTCAATTTGCATTTTAATTCAATTTTCGTTCTCAATTGGTAATTGCACTTATTTTCAAAGGCAGCGTCTTCGGCTGCAGTCTGGTGGGCTCGGGTTCGAATCCCGAGTAAGGCATGTAAGGCCCGAGTAAGGCTAAACGTAAAGCTGCATCCTCTCCGATCTTCGTCAGTGATGCTTGGTTGTAATAAACTTTGTTCTCTTGTCTTGTGTCTTTCTTCATTTTGTCCTGCTTCCTGCGTCACTGGTCCTGTATCGACTCCATCGAAAACAGGAGGTCATAAGTAACAACAACAACATTTTCAAAGGTGGCGTAGCGATAATGGGAAAAAGCTAAAGTATCTGGAGAACGGATAGTCCTAGTTTCATATGATTTGTATTCTTCTTTTTATCGTAAAAATTACGTATAAAACAAGCATTTAATGGATATATTTGAGCAGAAGTAGATTTTCTTTTATACTTTGACGATTTGTGCGGATCATTTTACAAAAAGGGCACGTTACTCGTACCAGGGTGAATCGCACCAAAATCTAATCAGCACCAAGGTCTCCCACAAGTGATATATTTACCAAATTTTGCAAAATTTGATCTATTACTTTTTAGCTAGAGTGGATGCAGGTTTATTTTACGGGCCATTTCGCGAAAAAAACGGGTTCTTTTATCCTGATATGTACCAAAAACTAATCAGCACCAGGGTCATACACAAGTGATATACTTACCAAATTTTATAAAGTCTGATAAATTAGTTTTTGAGTAAGAGTCGACACACAGACATACAGACACACATACACACACAGACGTTACGCTAAAAATAGTTCTTTCGTTTTCTAGAGGCCTCGAAAAGTGTAGATTCTTTGAAAACTCTTGCGATTTTCTTGCGATTTTCGAAAAACAAAAATATCTCAAGAACGGCTAGACCTAGTGCAATGGGGTTGGTCTTATTCTTTTCTTCGTTAAGAATTACGTATCAAATAAGCCTTTAATGGATATATTTCAGCATACGTAGTTTTTATTTTGGATTTTGGATTTTTGCGGGCCATTTTGCAAAAAAAGGCAGGTTATTTTTTTTCGAATCATACCAAAATCTAATCAGCACCAGAATGACCAACAAGCGACTCGTCTTCCAAATTTTGTGAATTTAGGTCCATTAGATTTTTAGCTAGAGTGGATACAAGCTTTTGCGGGCCATTTCGCAAAAAAAGGCGGGATCTTCTATCCCGAATCGCACCCAAAACTAATCAGCACCAGATTCTAACACATGTGACTGACCTAACAAATTTTATGAAATTCGGTCATTTACTTTTTTAGTTAGATTGGATACAAAATCTGCACAGACAGACACACAGACACACACACAGACGTCACGCTGAAAATAGTTTTTTCGTATTCTAGAGGTCCCGAAACGTGTAGATCCGTCGAAAACTCGAGTTGCGATTTCCGGCATGATTCCAATACTTTCCCTATACATTACCAGGTATTTCAGGGAAAGTAAAAATCTGATGTGGGCTGCACATGACTTTCCCTGCAGATTATATTCACGTTATCTTTATTTTAATTACATTTAATTCACTTTTAATCAGCACCAGCGTTATCATTTGATAACTGGACTTATTTTCAAAGATGGCGTAGAGAAAATACGAGACATCTAAAATATCTCGAGAACGGCTAGTCCTAGTGTAATGGGGTTGGTTTTATTCTTTTCTTCGTTCAAAATTACGTATTAAACAAGCATTTCATGGATATATTTGAGTATACGTAGTTTTTTATTTTAGATTATGGCTATTTTTGCAGGCCATTTTGCCAAAAAAGGCAGGTTATTTTTTCCCGAATCATACCAGTATCTAATTAGCACCAGAATGTCCCACAAGTGATTTACCTACCGAATTTTGTGGAATTCGGTCTATTAGATTTTCAGCTAGAAAGGATACAAACTTTTGGGGACCATTTTGCAAAAAAAGGCGGGTTCTTTTATTCCGAATCGTACCCAAAACTAATTAGCACCAGATTCGCCCACAAGTGACTTACCTACCAAATTTCATTACATTCGGTCAATTACTTTTTTAGTTAGAGTGGATACAAAATCTGCAAAGACAGACACACAGGCAGACTGACAGACACACAGACAGACACACAGACACATAGACAGACACACACACAGACGTCACGCTAAAAATAGTATTCTCGTATTCTAGAGGTCTCGAAACGTGTAGATGCGTCGAAAACGTGTAGATCCGTCCGGAAAGTAAAAACCGATTGAGCATAAATTTTAAGACTGAGATTGAAAAAGTGCTTAAAATAAACATTTTTAATTTCACTCAGTCGTTATAATTGAATTTTCTAGTAAATTTCGTTTTTCTAATTGAATGGTTAAAAGTAAAATTTAATGAACAAAATGCATTGATGAATAATGTATTCCACTAAGTATTTTAATTTTTGAAAGTTTGTTAATTTTAATAAAAAACCACAAATGGAATTGTATTTAATATGTAGACACTTTACCAAAATTCAATTTTCTATTTGTTCATTTCACTAAAATTTTACTTTAATTTATTTTTCGATAATTTGTTAAAAATATCACATGAGAAATTACTCATTGCTGCAACTTGTTTCAAAACATTTTTTTTTTCGAAATTCTTTTCCAATTACTTAAGAGAAAATAAAATGCAAAAAATATTTAAAGAGATAAATATCTTTAACTAACAAATACATTTGTTGAAAGTTGATCTAATTTCTCACATTGCACTGAAGTTACTACACATCATAAAATGTGAAAGTAAGTTTTAATTTTGTTAGTTAAATTGCCTTAAAAATCATAATCGAAATTTTGAGAAAATTAGATGTATATTACATATTGTCTACGGCATGGAAAGGAACATTTACTGTATAGTAATAAATGTTCTTAATAAATTTTTTTATTACTGCGGGGTTTGGAGTGTATCAATTACTAATCTGTCAAAACTCCATAATTTTCAAAAATTAAATAATAAATGAATAAAATAAATACATAAATAAAATAAAAGAAAACTCAAAAATATCGAAACTTTTCCCTAGGTACTTGGTACCTAGATAATACACAACACGCATTCCCAAAGTAACACACAACACGCATTCCCAAGTTAACACATTTTTTCTCTTCTTTTTTCGAAATATGCTAAAAGAGTAATATTTCACATCTATCTATAACGATGTTTCGCATCCATATGTAACATAGTTTCTCATCTTTTTACTTTCCCTGCAAAACATGATAATATATACACAACGTATTGGATTCGTGTCGAAAATCGCAACTCGAGTTTTCGACGGATCTACACGGAGATTTCGATGGATCTACCTCTAGAACACGCAAAACATATATTTAGTGAGGTATGTGTGTGTGTGTGTAATGTATGTATCCAATCTAACTAAAAAACTAATAGCCTAAATTTCATAAAATTTGGTAGGTAAGTCACTTGTGTATGACCCTGGTGCTGATTAGATTTTGGTACGATTCGGGATAAAATAACCTTCCTTTTTCAGCGACATGGCCCGCAAAAATTGCCTGTATCCACACTAGCTGAAAACTATTGGATCAAATTTCACAAAATTAGGTAGATAAGTTACTTGTAGGTTACATTGGTGTTGGTTAGATTTTGGTATGAATTGATAAAAAAAAACTGCCTTTTGTAGCGAAATGGCCCTCAAAAACTGTCAAGAAATAAAATAAAATACCACAAATGTATTAATTAAATACATGTTTCATACGTATCTTTTTACGATGAACCTACTGAAACCAACAGCATCACTCTAAGATGGACCATTCTCAAGATATTTAAGTTTTTAAATTTAGGGGAACTAAAGATGTTTTTCACTGTAGTAAAAAACTATTTAATGGAGTTTCTTAAAATTTAGTAGTCACATCCCTGACGGTTACTCCGAATCTTTTTAGATTTGAGCCTGATTCAGAAAAATTTAATTGACCGTTTTTGTGAAATGGCCCGCAAAGATCACGAAAATGTGAAATACATAAATTGCTGAAATATATTACTTAATTACATGTTCTTCATGTAATTTTTGACAACACAACTAATAAGTGCAACACAGCTCCCCGATCAAGGATAAACCGTTCTCGAGAAATTATCACTTTTTTTTTATTTATTTATTGACATAGAAACGTGAAAAGTTGTATAAATATTCCTTTTAACATTACTATATACAATACCATTAATTTTTTTTTATTTTGTTATAATTTTGCATTATTTTTTTAATTTCATTTTTTTTAGCGAAAAATTGAAAATGCTCCTTACGTGCCATTTGTACACATTTTTGATTAATTTTACATTATGATCACTCAAAAACACATTAAGAACAAATTTGGGTATTCATTTTTAAATCCCTTAGAAAGTTAATTTTTTAAAAATATTTTTCTGCATTAAAACTTGATTTTCATCATATAATTAGGTTCTTATTCACTTACCTTAATAAAGTCCAATTATGAAATGCATACTCAAGTTCATTAAAAAGTATGAGAGGTGTCTTCTTGCCAAATTTCATGCTCAAAAATTTAGACGCAAGGAGCATGTTAAAAATGTAAAACCTTTGAAAACTCAGTTTCGAAAAAAAATGCATTCAACCTTTTGCTTACGGGTTGGACAGCTTCCATTCCACACAAAGAACCTCCCAAAAATACAGGTATTTGACATACCCTATCCCAAACAGTTCGACCCCTTTTGCAGGCTTTGGCGTCCATGGAAATCGCCGACAGAAACATTGCACCTGCTGCAGCAGGTTGAAAATAACTGTATTGTCATTTAAAAGGTTGCACTTTACTGGTTATGTTTTATGATGTATGCTATTTACAGATTGAAGCCGAACTGCACGGCAGGTGGTAATTAGCGAAAACGGGCCATATACTACGAGTTAAGTATACTACGACGATATGCAGTATTATGATCTCGGGACCGAATCAATCTAATCATTAATTACGAATTAAACTATACAATCAATTTTTTACCACACATTCAATGCCTCAGTCTCAAAGTCAATGAAAAAATCTAATAATTGGAAAATTCGAATTACAAGTTAAGATGTAGAGGAATAATTAAAAAATCCCAAATTACTTTTCGAAATGATTTAGCGCTCCCGCCCGTACTAGAATCTTGGTTTTGATCTCATTCGATCATCTCAGCTTCCAGATCAACAGAAAAATTGAAAATTTCAAAAATACTAGATAGAGGAGACGACACAGAAGAAGTTTAATTAAATTTACACCACTTTGCCTTTCAAAACTATGCGCCCTTATATTGTATTCTTAAATTCTAAACGATTGTTAACACTTTACAACATAGTTGAAAAGTGTTTATGACTTTGTTCATTCTGTCTGTCAGTCTGTCTGTCTGTCTGTCCGTTAGCTCGATAACTGCCGTAAAAATGACTTTATCAAAATGAAATTTTAGTATGTTTTTCAGATGGTCTGTGGGACCTATGGGAATATAAATAAATAATATCATCCAATTAGTTTATTATTGAACGCGGGTTGAAAAAATGAAATACATTGAACCTTATGGGACCTAATTTTTCAAACATTTTTTAAGCAAATTTAAAATTCACAAATTGCTTCGAAATTTTTAGGAAATATTCACATTATCCCATAAAATATATAAAAAAAATTCAGTAAAATATATTAAGTAGTTTTTTAATTAAAAATTATTTAATACTGAAAAAAAACAAAATTCAATTAAATTCTGACTTCTGGGGAAATCCTCCAGAAAGAAAAAAGATATATATTATATAATAAATATATTTCCAAATTGTTTAATCATTTTGTATATGAGAGAGGCTTTACATTTTAAAATAAATTTGGTAGATAACAATTTTTCAAACTTATTTGATAGCAGTTTTAATGTACTTTCCTACGTCCTAGAGAGTTAA
This sequence comes from Amaurobius ferox, assembly GCA_951213105.1. Lineage (NCBI taxonomy): Eukaryota > Metazoa > Arthropoda > Arachnida > Araneae > Amaurobiidae > Amaurobius > Amaurobius ferox. The sequence goes on along the minus strand of OX578144.1, from coordinate 93,927,086 downwards.
AATTTGATAAAATAGGAATTTAATTGATATAATTGAGCACACGTAGTCTTTTATTTTTGTATTTAACGATTTTTGCGGGCCATTTAGCAAAATTAGCCCTTTCCTTTTTCCCGAATCGAATTTCTAGAATTACCTACAAATGATTTATATACCAAATTTTGTTACATTTGGTATATAAATCACTTGTAGGTTATTGAAATTTTATACACCAAATTTCGTTAAATTCGTTCCATTTAGTTTTTAGCTAGAGAGGATAAAGGCAATTTCTGCAGGCCATTTCGCAAAGAAGGCAGATTCATTTATTACGAATCGTACTATAATCTAATGAACATCAGGATTTCCCACAAAAAACATACCTACCAAATTTTGTGAAATTCGGTCCATTAGTTTTTTAATTAGAGTGGATGTAATATCACCATAGACACACAGAAACATACACAGATACACCCTTACGCACACAGACGTCTTCCTAAAAATAGTTTTTCGTGTTCTAGAAGTCCCAAAACGTGTAGATCCTTCGAAAATTCGAGTTCCGATCTTTGGCACGATTCCAATACTTTGGATACATACACACGCAGACACACATATATTATCTGTGTACCTGTGTATATAAATTCCGTGCCTATGCAATTACAATAGTTGTGATTTTAAATGATCCCTAAACTTTTATTATTTCTTCAACGAAGCCAAATTTTAACTTATGCAGAATGTAAATATCTCAAGCGATTGTAAGGTGAGTTACATAAGAATTGCTGAATTTTTTTCACACAAAATTATTTAGCTCTGGAGTCTGGAATACAATTTATATGATGAAATATTAATTGATTTTGCATAGAGAATCAGATGATTTATATTTCAATACAGTTTTAAATATTTAAGTATGATAAATTACTGTAGTACTGTGATGATGTAAAAGATATCCACACTGAATGTATCACATTTTAGAAATTTTTAAATGAAATTGCATTTCAGTTGGAAAGTGTTTCATAATCAATGCTTATGCATGATTGATCTTTCTTGTTTATATTTAGAACTTTTAATAAGGGGACAGGTGCCAGACTTAGTGACCACTAGCCATTGGGAACCAGAGAAGTTGGTCTGAAATAGCAAGTTTATAAAATGCCTTATTACAAAATAATGTTTTTAAAATGCACCAACATTTTTAGCGTTTGCCTAATTCTATTATTCCTAATGATATGTAACTGAGGAACCAAATATAGCTTTATTAAACTCAAATCGATGAAGAGAAACAGAATTACCTTCCCAACAAGAGATTATAAATTCACTTATAAGCTATTAGATAATTTTAAGCTATATTCCTGTTTAAATTAAAATATATAAAAAAAAAACTGCCTCATGTGACAGATTTTGAGCATTTCAGCGGTTAGATGATAATTATTTGCGTGGGACACACACAACTCATTGATTATATGAAGATTACATTTCCTATACATAATTTCCTCCAATGCTCATTACAAGATATGGATATTAAACCTTTTATCAATGATTTATCGATAATTTCCGCTGCAACAGATCGTTATCTGTGTTAAGAGCTATTGTATGAGAATATCCTGAAAATGTTCATCTTGACTGAAATGTTCCATGGTAGTTATATTTGTAATCTGTCAGATTACTTGGTGGAATTTGTAAAATATTAGGTATACTCAATTTAGTTTAGACATTTCATTTCATATAAATCTTATTAATATAAATATTAAGTATTGGAGACCAGTAATAAAAATTTTAAAGAAATGAAATTATAAATCAGGATTACCTTTGTTGCTGAACAAACATTGAGAGATGTAGAGCGTGTATTTTTATGTTAAATATGCATTATTCTAAATATGCATTATGTTAAATACACATTATGCTAAATATGCATTATGTTAAATATTCAAAAATTTCTTCTCATCAACAAATTACTTATATTTTTAATAGATATTGCAAAGCACCAATAAAAATGATAACATAAAATTATTTTCCAGATACAGAAAATTATGACTTGTGGGTAAAGGAAAAAATCTTCATGTTAAAAAAATAGAAGCAAAAAAAAGTTTTTTAAAGTACCCCATTTTATTATTTAGTAGCTTAAATGTATGGAAAATATGTGTAATATGTACACGACTTAATTGTACGACTTAACACGACTTAATGTATGGAAAATATGTGTAATATGTACACGACTTAATTGTACGACTTAACACGACTTAATGTATGGAAAATATGTGTAATATGTACACGACTTAATTGTACGACTTAACACGACTTAATGTATGGAAAATATGTGTAATATGTACACGACTTAATTGTACGACTTAACACGACTTAATGTATGGAAAATATGTGTAATATGTACACGACAAATTTTGACTTTCTAGCTGCTACGGTACTCAAGATATTACCATACAAAAAGTGCATTTTCACGGCAGATCCAGGACTGGCTAGCCCGATATGTTTCGAAATCAAAAGAATTAAAATACAGTACAAAAAAAGCTGATGTGGGCAACACATGACTTTCTTTATATAACGCAATGAATTTACTACTTTTACAGTAAAAAAATAGGTTTTTCTTATAGTAGATACTTATATTCTTTCCAAGATATTGAATTTTCTTCAATAAGTCGTCATTTTCCTTGATTTAGCGTCATTTTTATCCATTTGGCGAGATTTTCGTTGATTTGGCAACATTTTAAAAAGTCGCCAAGTTGGCATCATTCCGCCAAATTCGTCGCCAAAATCTCGCCAAGCGTTATGGACAGAGAAATAAGTTATTTTTAGCAGATAAATGACTATTGGCGGTCAAATACAAAAATATTACTCAAAGTATCATTCTTCGTGAATGGAAAGAGCTAGATCCACGAGAATGGTGTCACCCAATTTATCGCATGATATTACATGTATAAAGTGAACATGTTTCTCAACAGTTAATATTTTTTTTTTAATTTATGGGATTTTTTTTTAAATTTATTTGGAAAATGTACTATATCTCGAGAACGGTTCATGCTAGCGTTCTACAGTTTATGTCAATCGTTTTCTATGGAAAAATTACATAAGAAATGTCTCTTTGCGTAACTTTATTAAGGGTTTTGAGTTTTTGATGATTTTTTCAAAATTTCACTCGAAAATTTAGAGGGGTTCTGTACAGTCATTCTAAAACAGACGTTTAAAAGCAATAGGCCTCCAGTATTCACGGATTGTGACTTTTGTACTAAATTTCATTCGAATCGCTCCATTCGTTGGTGAGATATCGTCTCCACAGACTTACTGACACACACACACACACACACACACACACACACACACACACACACACACACACACACACACACACACACACACACACACACATACTTTCACACACACACACACACACAGACATCACCTCAAAAATGTTTGATTCGTGATGAAGACTGCTTGAAACGTGCTCTCCCGTCGAAAACTCAAATTCGAATTTTCGACCCCGTCATAGTACTTTCCTTATACATTATGTGTATATAAGAAAAGTAATGCAATGGCATACTAAATTTGGGCATTCTAGCTGCTTCGGTTATCCATATATTCTACAAAAAGCCAGTTCATTCTTATAACGGCCCCAATACCGACTAGCCATATAACTAATCCTAAGATATACCGTAAAAGACAATAGCGTGCTAAATATAGATTTCAGAGCTGATCCGGTTCTCATGTTATTTAAAAAGACATGTACATTCATATGACGTGCCCAAGACAGGCTAGCCCAATGAGGTTCAAAATTCAAAGCAGTAAAATATACCAGAAATGACAACAACATACTACATTTTGACTTTCAAACTGCTCCGGTTTCTGAGTTATTCCAAATAAACGAGTGTATTCCTAGGGCGGGCTAGCCCAATCAGATTCAAATTCAAATAAATTAAAACGCACCAACAAAAAAAAATCTGATGTGGACAACACATGACTTTCCTTAAATAATGTAATGAATTTACTACTTTTACAGTAACAAAAATAGGTTTTTCTTATAGTGGATAGTAATATTCTTTCTAAAATATTGAGTTTTCAACAATTAGTCGTCATTTTCATTGATTTAGCGTCATTTGTATCCATTTGGCGAGATTTTCGTTACTTTGGCAACATTTAAAAAATCGCCAAGTTGGCGACATTCCGCCAAATTCGTCGCCAAAATCTCGCCAAGCGTTACGGCCGGAGAAATAAGTTATTCTTACAGCAGAAAAATGGCTATTGGCATTCAAATATAAAAGTATTACTCAAAGTATCTTTTTTCATGAATGGAACGAGCTAGATCCACGAGAATGATGTCACACAATTTATCGTGTGGTATTACATAAGAAAAGTGAACATGTTTCTCAATAAGAAATATTTTTATTTTTATTTTATATGACTTTTTGATAATTTTTTTGAAAAATATGCAATATCTCGAGAACGGTTCATGTTAGCGTTCTAAAATTTATGCCAATCGTTTTCTAATAAAAAATTGCATAGGACATGTCTATTTGCGTAACTTTATTAGTGGTTTTGATTTTTTGGCGATTTTTTCAAAATTTCATTCGAAAATTTAGTGGGGTTCTGAACATTCGATTGCGTATAAAAACAATAGGCGTCCAGTGTTTACGTATTGTGATTTTTGTACCAAATTTGGTTCGAATTGGTCCATTCGTTCGTCAGTTATTGTCTCCACAGTCTCACTGACACACACACACACACACATACTTTCACACACACGCACACACACACAGACATCACTTCAAAAATGCTTGATTCGTGATCAGGGATGCTTGAAACGTGCTCTCCCGTCGAAAACTCGATTTCGAATTTTCGACCCCGTCACAATACTTTCCTTATACATTATTACTTTCCTTATATACATAATGTATAAGGAAAGTATTGTGACGGGGTCGAAAATTCGAATTCGAGTTTTCGACGGGAGAGCACGTTTCAAGCATCCCTGATCACGAATCAAACATTTTTGAAGTGATGTCTGTGTGTGTGTGTGTGTGAAAGTATGTGTGTGTGTGTGTGTGTGTCAGTGAGTCTGTGGAGACGATAACTGACGAACGAATGGACCGATTCGAACCAAATTTGGTACAAAAATCACAATCCGTAAACACTGGAAGCCTATTTTTTTTATACGTAATCGAATGTTCAGAACCCCCCTAAATTTTCGAATGAAATTTTGAAAAAATCGTCAAAAAATCAAAACCGCTAATAAAGTTACGCAAATAGACATTTCTTATGTAATTTTTCATTAGAAAACGATTGGCATAAATTTTAGAACGCGAACATGAACCGTTCTCGAGATATTGTGCATTTTTAAAAAAAATTATGAAAAAGTCACATAAAAAAAAAATCCTATTGAGAAACATGTTCACTTTTCATATGTAATACCATGCGATAAATTGAGTGACATCATTCTCGTGGATCTAGCTCGTTCCATTCATGAAAAAACATACTTTGAATAATACTTTTGTATTTGAACGCCAATAGTCATTTATCTGCTGTAAGAATAACTTTTTTCTTCGTGCATAACGCTTGGCGAGATTTTGGCGACGAATTTGGCGGAATGTCGCCAACTTGGCGACTTTTTTGAAATGTTGCCAAATTAATGAAAATCTCGCCAAATGGATAAAAATGATGCTAAATCAATGAAAATGACGACTAATTGTCGAAAATTCAATATCTTGGAAAGAATATTAGTATCTACTATAAGAAAAACCTATTTTTTTACTGTAAAAGTAGTAAATTCATTACATTATATAAGGAAAGTCATGTGTTGCCCACATCAGATTTTTTATTTTCCTTATATACATAATGTATAAGGAAAGTATTGTGACGGGGTTGAAAATTCGAATTCGAGTTTTCGTCGGGAGAGCACGTTTCAAGCATGCCTGATCACGAATCAAACATTTTTGAAATGATGTCTGTGTGTGTGTATGTGTGTGCGTGTGTGTGTGTCAGTGAGTCTGTGGAGACGATAACTGACGAACGAATGGACCGATTCAAACCAAATTTGGTACAAAAATCACAATCCATAAACACTAGAAGCCTATTGTTTTTATACGCAATCGAATGTTCAGAACCCCCCTGAATTTTCGAATGAAATTTTGAAAAAATCGTCAAAAAATCAAAACCACTAATAAAGTTACGCTAATAGACATTTCTTATGTAATTTTTCATTAGAAAACGATTGACATAAATTTTAGAACACTAACATGAACCGTTCTTGAGATATTGCACATTTTTTTAAAAAATTATCAAATAGTCATATAAAATAGAAAAAAAAAATATTTCCTATTGAGAAACATGTTTACTTTTCATATGTAATACCATGCGATAAATTAGGTGACATCATTCTCGTGGATTCATGAGAAAAGATACTTTGAGTAATACTTTTGCATTTGAACGCCAATAGTCATTTATCTGGTATAAGAATATCTTATTATCCGTCCATAACGCTTGGCGAGATTTTGGCGACAAATTTGACAGAATGTCGCCAACTTGGCGACTTTTTGAAATGTAGCCAAATTAACGAAAATCTCGCCAAATGGATAAAAATAACGCTAAATCAATGAAAATGGCGACTCATTGTCGAAAATTCAATATCATGGAAAGAATATTAGTATCTACTATAAGACAAACCTATTTTTTTACTGTAAAAGTAGTAAATTCATTACATTATATAAGGAAAGTCATGTGTTGCCTACATCAGATTTTGTATATAAGGAAAGTAACAACGAATAACTCAATTTCTTGTTAATGTGATTAATGGAATTTGATTGGTTAGAACCTCAAGGATTTAAATAACACTGACAAACACAGACCAGATCAAGATAAAAATGTAAAATACTATAATAAAAGGTACGGAGTTTGTTACTGAGATGTTCTCTGACCTTAGCTGTTAAGTGGTATACATTGGCAGTCACGAGCGTCCGGTTGTCTGAAGAACAATATAAAACTTTCTATAAAATAAAATTACAAATCAGATGTACATTTTCTGTTGAACAAGCTCAGACGTCATGCTGTTGGGGTGTAATACAGTGTGAATGCTGTTGTGGTAAAGATGTCTTTTCGACAGTAAAATTATCCTTGATACGAAATTACTTTTAATGGCAAAAATATAATTACTTTCCTTATTCAAAATAGTATGAACTGTAAGTAAAGTAAGAAAATCTTCATGGTAAAAACAATAAATAAATGAGATTGTTTCAAAGACTTTCTTCATATTTGACGTTCTATGTCTACAATTTTCACTTTCCTTATATATACAGTATAACGTATAAGTAAAGTATTGTGACGGGGTCGAAAATTCGAATTTGAGTTTTCGACGGGAGAACAACTTTAAAGCATCCATGATCACGAATCAAACATTTTTGAGTTGATGTCTGCTTGTGTGCGTGTGTGTGAAAGTATGTGAGTGTGTGTGTGTGTGTGTGTGTGTGTGCGTGTGTGTCAGTAAATCCATGGAGACGATATCTCACGAACGAATGGTTCGTTGCGAATGAAGTTTGGTACAACAATTACAATCCATGAATACTGGACGCCTATTGTTTTTAAACACAATTGAATTTTCAAAACACCACCTAAATTTGCGAGTGAAATTTTGAAAAAATCCTCAAAACAACAGTCAGTTATATGCTATAAGAATAACTTATTTCTCCATCATAACGCTTGGCGAGATGTTGGCGACGAATTTGGCGGAATATCGCCAACTTGGCGACATTTTTTAATGCTGCCAAATTAACGAAAATCTTGCCAAATGGATAAAACTGACGCTAAATCATTGAAAATGAAGACTAATTGACAAAAATTCAATATCTTGGAAAGAATATAAGTATCTACTACAAGAATTCTTTTTTTTTACTGTAAAAGTAGGAGATTCATTGTATTATATAAGGAAAGTCATGTGCTGCCCACATCTGATTTTTTTTCAAACGTAGCTTTTAAAAAGTATACTTGAAATGTATACTGAAGACCAAGATAAAAGATAGATTTAAATAAATTGAAACTGAAAGTTTGTTCACATTGCTAATGAACAGACATGGGAGAGACATGGGATACAGAGTGCATATTCTTATTATAAATTTGTGTTCCTTGCCGTAAAGCTCTTTTTGTTCGGAAATTAGTTTTACTGGAAACAATATTGCATATGGATGCACACATAAGCATGATTTTGTTGATCGTTTCGAGGATGTTAAGTGTTATATATCTATAAATAAAGACATCTTCGCTACATTTTAGAACATACAAAAAGGGAAATAAAAATGCCATATATAAACCAGATAGGCCAGTTAACTAACTGGCCATATAGTTAACTAACCAATTAAATTATTTTTAATGGGAGACGTCTGTGAATCTGTACGAAGAATTTATTCAAGACAACTTTCACTCATTAAGCCGAGAATGTATGTCGATGTTGCTTTCTTAACATTTGTTTGTCAATTTGTGCATGTAATTATGAATGACTGTATGATTTCGTGTGTTTTATGTCAGGGAATGTATGGTTGTATATTAGGTACATGTTGATTTTTCGCCGTCAATTTTCTTTATCGTAGAAACCAATAATGTGAAAAATATCAAGAAATAACACATTTTAAATATATAATCGTAAGTACTTTAAATTTTATTATTTACATAATAATGTCAAACGATGCATAAACATAGTTAAATTAATGTTTTATTAAATTATATTATCTGAAAATGCTTGAATATAGCTATTTCATTAGCAAATCATATTTGCAAATTCAGCATTGTTAGTTTTATAACATCATCTAATGCGTTACATATATGCCCGGTTAGAAGTTGTAGACGCATTTTCTGTTAGTTCCATTTCCAATGGAATATCTTCTGACGCAGGTAGGCGGAGAGAGATTGATATCTTCTGAAATTTCCGACTGGCGCTTAGAAGAAACAAGAGAGGAGCCTACATTGAACTCTGCGCAAGAGGGTACAGAAATACTTTGCTTATTTGCATAGAAAATATTTTGTTCATGTATTTCGGATAACATATAATTAAAACCGAAGTTACTTGATCGTAAATTATATGGATATATACACATATATATACAATTATATGGATATATGGATATATACAATTATATGGATACTTTGTATCTGCTGTCGCTTTGCTAATGATTATAAGTTGATATGTGATTATAAGTGATTATAAGCTGCCGAAGCGTATTTAGCTTAAACAATACCCATGCAATTAGTCTCAGATTATGAATACAATTAAAGCATATTAAAAAAGTTCTAGACCTAAATATTCCTAAATTTAAATTTTAAATATCCACAACTCCTTTGAAATGACATTTTTATTCAATGAAAATATTTGTACACTATGTAATCAATACATTATTATTTAAAATTATGCACTTCCAAAACGTACATTTATTTTACACGCATGTTTAACTCCTTACTTTTGAGAAAAGAAATTCGTTTTTCTCTTATTTGCCGAGAACTCTAAAAAGAATTCCTATTGACTTTGGGTCATTTTATCTAAATGCTTTCATTGTATTGGATTCCGAAGGAAATCTCAAATTTCTTTTCAATTCACTTGCAAATCTATTAGCGGTACCGGAATTCGAGGCAGAGAAAATTTCAGAGTATGGAAATTGAAATTTCTTGGAACGATTGCGATTTAAGAGAAAGTCTTTATTCAGCGTATAGTAAACAAAATTCGTTTCCTGAATATATTTTTGAAAAAATAATGTGTAATAATTTTTCTTAAACTTTTAAACTGTCAAAATGGAATTTATTAAAGTATAGCAAATGGAAATATAAATATCTGCAATGATTTATTGGTACTTAGAAAGTTCTTTTTTTTCTTTTTTTATTACTTTTTTCTTTTTAACAGCGGAGATGCTTTGGTTAATATATATATCATACATCTAAGTAAGTATGACTGGGCAAATCACACAGCACAAATGGCTGATAGTAGATTGTATTGGATTTCCAAGAAAATCTCAAATTTCTTTTCAATTCACTTGCAAATCTATTAGCTGTACCGGAATTCGAGGTAGAGAAAATATCAGAGTATGGAAATTGAAATTCCTTAGAACGATTGCGATTTAATAGAAAGTCTTTATTCAGAGAGTAGTAAAGAAAATTCGTTTCCTGAATATATTTTTGATAAAATAATGTGTAATAATTTTTTTTAAACTTTTAAATTGTCAAAATGGAATTTATTAAGGTATAGCAAATGGAAATATAAATATCTGCAATGATTTACTGGTACTTAGAAAGTTCTCTTTTTATTCTTTTTTTATTACTTTTTAACACTTTACAACAAAGTTGAAAAGTGTTTATGACTTTGTTCATACTGTCTGTCTGTCTGTCTGTTCGTTGGCACGATAACTGCCGTAAAAATGACTTAATCAAAATGAAATTTTAGTACGTTGTTTAGACGGTCTATAGGACCTATGGGAATATAAATGAATAATATCACCCAATTAGTTTTGGATTGAACCCGGGTTGAAGAAATGGAATACATTGAGCCCTATGGGACCTAATTTTTCAAGCATTTTTTAAGCGGATCTAAAATTTACAAATTGCTTCGAAAATTTTAGGCAATATTCAAATTGTTCCATAAAATATATAAAAAAAATCAGCGAAATATATTCAGTTGTTTTTTAAATAAAAATTAAAATAATAATAACACCTCTTATATGAAGCGATCACGTGTCCATGATATGAAACGATCACATGACCCACTTCAAAATGATATATGGCATCCATCTTGTGTCAAAATTGTGATTTTTAAAGTTTTGTTTAATTCATATTGAGTGTTGTATCCGTCCTAAAACTACTTTATTTTTGCCTAAATTCTGTGCATCTACATAGTGAAACAACGCAATGACAATATATTTCAGTTTAAATGCTCTTCCAAATTTGATTATTTCTACTATTAAGCCTATGTTTCACCTATGTAAAATGTAAACAGCAAAATATGTAGAATGAGTTGTATTAGAATTGCTGTAATTCTGTAACACAAAATCATTTAGTCCATGGAGTATGCTTAGCTGATATGAATGAAATATTCATTGATTTTAGAAAGAGAAGGACGATATTTTCGATGAAGTTTTACGCATAGAGTTTACTTACTTGCAGCTCAATGGTCTTAATTTTTAAATAAAATAAATTATTATAGTATTGTGATGAATGACATGAATGGGGGAATTATTTATGAATGAAATGTTGCTTTTATAGAGAGAGCCAGGCGTGTTATTTTTTTATTACGTCATTTGAATTAATTTCATTTGTTTTCGATGAAGTTTTCAAATATAATAAATTATCGTAGCATTATGATAATTCTAAAATTATTACCGAGGAATGTATTACATTTTAGAGATGTTTAAACCAGGCAATTTATACTTTAATGCCGGCATTTGAATGAAGTTAATTTTTTTCGATGAAGGTTTAAGGTTTCAAATATAATAAATTAATGTAGAATATTACCGAGGAATGTATTGCATTTTAGACATGTTTAAATAAAATTGCAATGAATTTGGAAAGTGTTTCATAATCAATGCTTTAAGCATGATTGATCTTTCTTGTTTCTTTTTAACAGAGATGCTTTGATTAATATTTATATCATACATCTACTAAGTGAGTATGACTGGACAAATCACACAGCACAAATGACTGATGGTAAAATATTGAAATTTTACATACACATGGATCTTAAATATATAAGTGACGAAAAATATCGAAAATCGAAAATCTTGGAATTTTTGTTTAAAAATTTATAAGCTGTGGAATATTTTGTTCTCACATTATTTTAGATATAACTAGAAATCAACTAGACATACAAAAAGTGTTTTACACTTGTATTATATGCATTCATAATACACAGAAAAATTACCTATTTTTAAAAGTAATTTTATAGGTAATAATATATATATATATATATATATATATATATATATATATATATATATATATATATATATATTATTATATTTATACTATTATATTTATTGGTAATAATTAATTCTATAGGTATAATAAACTGTTCTTAATATTTTTATTCATAGTTACAGAAGGTTTATTTTTCTATTTTATCAATAAATTTATTGAAAATTTTTAATTACACTGTGGTAACGAAGTTACGTTTCAAAAATCAAAATTATTTTATGGCTATTCTTCAAATCAATCTATTAAAATATCTGATGTGTGGAGCACACGATTTTATCTACATAATGATATTTCCATCTTTCTCAGAAAAAAAAATTATGTGCACGATACACGGAACAATTGAACAAGTTAACATTGAATTGAACATTTAGAATCTTTGTTGGATGACAAAAGGTAAAACTATTTTCAAGTATCTAATTATCTATATTTCACACAAATTTAACTTGGCAATCATCAATATTGATAGCATCCACAATAAGAGATGTAGACCATATATTAAAATGTTTAAATAATTTATTAATTTGGCGCCGTTTTTGTTAATTTAACGTTAATTTAGCAATGTTGGCGATACAATTTTGCATCATAGACAATTTTGTACCGTTAAAAAAGTCGCTCAGTAGACGATATTTCGCCAAATTAGTCACCAAGTTCCAGCAAGAGTTACATGAGGTTAGAAGGATTTTTCTTACATATAGACGAATGACTATTGGCAAATTTTGGTATGGAAATAAAGCATGGACATAAAGGTCATTCTCATGTCAATGAAACGAAATAATTCCACGAAAGGAAACAGAAATTTCACTCATTTTCAACAGATAAGCTACGTTCTATATATGTTCCCAAGAACGTGATTTTTCAATGTTCCCTGGAAACCCACTCTTCACTTATTGAAGATGGAATTATCTACACGCAGTGCTTCACGAATATTGGACGATTTTTCAGGAACTACATGGACGGGCGTAATATGATTTATATAAAAGAGGAATTTTAGAAGGCATCAAAATAAAAGTAATAGTAAGAGTGAGTAATTAACGCTCGAGTAAGCTCAATTGAAAAGATAATGAAAGCTGAGCTGATTATGTCAGTGAGAATTGTAGGTTAAAAGCATCAGCAAAAGAGGAGATAGATGAAAATGCAGTTTTTACGGCTGTAAAACGGGTGTGGGGTTATATACAGAATTATAGCAAGATTTATATGCAGGGTATCCAGTGCTATCGGTGCCCAATGGCTATTTCCTCAAACGTTAGTCACAGAGATACACTTCCAATTGCGAAAATATTTGAAATTTTAAAATCTATTATTTTAGAAACAGTTTAAATCAATAAATGCATTTCTGAAATAAATACGAACTGTAAATTTTTATACTTTTACCCGGTCCCACCAATTATATTTAGGAAAATCATTCTCATACAATTTTATGCAAACTAACAAGAAATCATCCTTTAGCGACCAAAATTGACCGACTTATAGCTGTTTAAAGTTGGAGCACTTTTTGTGCTGAGAAGTGGTCAATACGGTCCCTGATTGGTTGATTGCCTGAAGAAATGGTCTATACAGTACCTGATTGGTTGGTTGCCTGATACGGGACATTTTTATGCGTGGAAAAGTGACTTAAGTCAAAAAGTTTAATGCTTCATAACTCGGTGAATTTTGGTCGTAAAAGGACATTTTTTTTTTATTTTGCATGAAATTGTATGAGGATGATTTTCGTAAATATAATTGGTAGGACCGGGGGACCGTATAAAAATTATTATTTCGTATTTCTTTCAAAAATTTATTTATTTATTTAAACTGTTTCTAAGATAATAGATTTTCAAATTTAAAACATTTTTAGAATTGGAAGTACATCTCTGTGACTAACGGTTGAGAAAATAGCCATTGGGCACTGATAGCACTGGACATCCTGTATATTGTGCGTTTTTTAAAAACACCACATGACATGCAATATTGAAAATAAAATGCACGTTTAGAAATATTTTAACCTTATCTTTAAAATCCATTAAATTATAAAACATATTAGTTTTACCCACTCTGTGTCTGAACATCGTCTGGAAAAAATGCTCAACTTTATTTGCTTGTCAACAGGCGAAAAAAAAGAGGATGTGTCCGTATTTTGTACATATTTAAAAATATGGATAAGTTTTTATTGAATTTTTATTAATCGTCAAGTATGACCTAAAAATTTCACGCATATGTAACTTCCATTTAAAAATTTATATTCCAGTTAATTAATGGGTGAGATAGAAAGTGGAATGGTGTAATTTTGGGGATTATTTTAGAGGGTTTTTTTTTTGTAAATAATTAAAAACTTGGGCAAATGATCGAATAATTTGATTATTTCTAAGAAAAGCCATACTGTTCTTGGGCATGCATTAGTTTTGTAAATTGCGGAGCACAAACATTTGGAGGTTTTTATTTTTATAATTAATTTAAAAGCCGTTAACTTTTCGAATTTTTGAAAATTTCTGGCAAATGTTTTAAAAAATCAGCATCGTTCTCTGTCTACTATATCAGCTTCGTAAATTGCGAGACAAACATACATACTTACATGGTTGGACGACAATTAGTATTATAGAAACATCTCTACATGGTATGTTTCTCAGTATGAGTATGGATTAAATATATTAATTCATATTTTACTTAATTCTATAAAAATGTTAAGCATTATTACTGTACTAATATTAGTAAGTATATTAAGAAAACCAAAAATATCGCAATTTTTTAATTCTACTATGAACATTATATAAGTATACAGAAGACGTAAAAATAAGAAACACACATAAACAATCGCCAAATCAGTATAAACATTTTCTTTTAAATAATCGTACGCAATAACCATTCCTTCAAACTGCTCATTTTTGCCAAAGGTTTATTACGTGAAGTGCAATAGCAGAACAACATACTGAATAAAAATCATTACACTTAAACTGATAAAAAATATCAAAGTTGCTAAATATTATTTTTATTGTATGTTACAATGTAAAGCTTTTCTTTCGTTAAATGGTGGTCATTTAGGTCAGTACTACCTTCTTTTCTATCTTTAACTTCAACAAGGAATCTTAATATCCACTTCTACAAAATTCAATGATCATTTAATATAATAAGACTTTTAGGAATAAAATGCTTGTGTGAAATCTGTACATTGAATTTAGTTTGGCGGAGAAGAATGTCCTTCATTTCTAAAGGATGTTAGTGTTAATAGGCTATTCAGAATAATTATTTGTAAAAACCTGAAAACCATTTTTACTTTCTATATATACAATAATGTATAAGGAAAGTATTGTAACGGGGTCGAAAATTCGAAATCGAGTTTTCGACAGGTGAGCACGTATCAAGCATTCCTGATCACAAATCGAACATTTTTGAAGTGACGTCTGTGTGTGTGTGTGTGTGTGTGAAAATATGTGTGTATGTGAAAGTATGTGTGTGTGTGTGAAAATATGTGTGCATGTGTGTGTCAGTGAGTCTGTGGAGACGATAACTAACGAACGAATGGATTGATTCAAACGAAATTTGGTACAAAAATCACAATCCGTAAACACTGGAAGCGTATTGTTTTTATACGCAATCGAATGTTCAGAAACCCCTAAATTTTCGAGTAAAGTTTTGAAAAATCGTCAAGAAATCGAAACCGTTAATAAAGTTATGCAAATAGACATTTCTTATGTAATTTTTCATTAGAAAACGATTAACATAAGTTTTAAAACGCTAACATGAGCCGTTCTTGAGATGTTGCACATTTTTCAAAAAAAATATCAAAAAGTCATATAAAATAAAAAAAAAATCCTATTGAGAAACATGTTCACTTTTCATATGTAATACCATGCGATAAATTTGGTGACATAATTCTTGTGGATCTAGCTCGTTCCATTCATGAAAAAATATACTTTGATTAATACTTTTGTATTTGAACTTCAATAATAATTTATCTGTTGTAAGAATAACTTATTTCTTCTTCCATAACGTTTTGCGAGATTGTGGCGACGAATTTGGTGAAATGTCGCCAACTTCGCGACTTTTTAAATGTTGCTATATAAACGAAAAACTCGCCGAACGTATAAAAATGGCTCCACAGCAATGATGACTCATTGATGATGACGACATGGAAAATGACGACTCGTTCACGAAAATTTAATATCTTGGAAGGATATAAATAACAACTATAATCTATTATTTTTACTGTAAATGTAGCAAATTCATTGCATTATATAATGGAAGTCATGTGCTGCCCACATCAGATTTTTTATTTTGTATTTAAGTCTATTTTATTAAAACATGTTCCGGAATAGCAAAAGCGCACAAAATAAATAATAATAAAAAGAAAAAAAAAATTAACATATCCAATTTTTATAGTGCCTTACAAAGTGGAAATTGTTTGAAATTAAAATTGTAACGGTTTCAGTCTGCAGACTAAATTTGGGCTATAGGAAACAATTGCCAACATATTAACTGTTGAATAATTATATGTTTACAACCTTCTTTGATCAGCAACATTGTAAAAGCAACTTTATTTGACTATATCTGCATTCTGAATAAATATAAATATCAAGAGTTAATATGTAGGAAATTGTTCTCAACCTCCCACTTTTAATCTGCAGAGCCAAATTGTCAAAACTTTCAGGTGGAAAAATTTATGTTTTATTTTAGGATGTTATATAAAACTGAGTATATAAAAAAATTTTTCTCATTTTTTTAACATTTTAGTTTAAAAAACTCTCATTTGAATCATACAATTAATTTACGAAAATCTAGACCTACTACCAAAGCGTAACTGTACTACAAATAGTGAAACATACCATATTTCATATCAAGATTATTAATCTTCCCGAAGTTAAAAAGAGATTTCGAATGTAATTAAATTTAATTTTCCAAAATATCCAATTATTATCCTTTTTAATTTATTTTCGTTCATTTAGTGTTATTTTCCTGAATTTGAGAATATTTCCTTAAATTTTGCGACATTTAAAAAAGTTACCATATTTGAAATTTAGACATATTTCTCCAAATGTGGTTTATGAATTCTTCATCAAGTTTGTCAAATACTTGCGAAATAAAAGTTTTACAAAATTTTCAAGGACAATTATTCCATCGCATGAAGTAAGAAAAATAGGAAAGTCAACAATATGTAAAAATACTTAAAACGCTAAATATACAATTACTTTGATATACACAGGTATAAAATTACTTTGATATACGCAGGTAAAAAATTACTTTGATATTATCAAATTAAAGACTTATAATCGTATTCAAGTCAGGATAGTTGTAGCAAATTTCGATATATAGCCGTCAGTATGACTCAAACAGTTTAACTCTTATTGAAATTCATCAGTCGTGCATCCCATTCGTCTACACTGGAGGCAAGGAAAATTTAAATTAATTCTAACACATTGAAAGAGCAAATGTGTTTTTGAAATGTACTTACAAATATGGAAATTTTTACATATTCTATTTCATACTCTATTTCAATACTCTATTTCAATTTTCAAAGATTGAGGGAATGATACATTTTCATTGCAATGTTGTATAAATGCAAAAAAAAACTAAACCTAGAACCTTCTGACGTGAATTTCTGGTGCATTGTGACAATATGAAATCCTGATATCAAATTTTCAACTACTCTCTACGGTAATAAGCTGTGGGAAGACAAAGATCTCAGTAAATCATCAAGAGGCGGACGATAGACAATGGCAAAGGACAGTGTATCACAGGAATACTTTCTTGCCCGATTATATTACGAGTTTGAACAAACACATTTCTGAAATTTATCAAATTGAGTTTCGTTCTGATCGTCACATTAGGATTGCAGGAGTTTTGAGAATGTATCTCTCTTTTATTCTATTACTGTAACGCTGTAAATATAAGTTATGTTTAATGAAAAATTAATTTAAATAAAACAAGAAAGATCAATCATGCATAAAGCATTGATTATGAAACACTTTCCACCTGCAATGCAATTTCATTTAAACATCTCTAAAATGCGAAACATCCATCGGAGATATTTTGAAAATTATCACAATACTACAATAATTTATTATATTTGAAAACTTCATCCGAAACAAATGGACTTTATTCAAATAACGACATCCAACGATAAATCTCCTGGCATCTCTATATAAAAGCAGTGAATTTTTCATACATAAACTTTTTTCCATTCCTTTCATTCATCGGTGATATTTTTACAGGTATCACAATAATATAATAATTTATTTTACTTATAAACCTATACCCATGTGGGTAAAAGTACTTTCGATCTCCATGTTAAAACGTCATCGAAAAAGACAATACTACAGAATCGTCTGCTTCTCTATGTAAAATGAATGAATGTTTCTTTCATATCAGCTATATTGCAGACTCCAGACCTAAATAATTTTGCGTTAAAGAAATTCAGCAATTCTTATACAACTCATCTTACAGCTTAATGTGTTTACATTCTCTATACGTGAAAATTAGGCTCCGTTGTAAAAATAATCAAAGATCATTTAAACTAATAAAAATTGCAATTGCGTTGGAACAGTATATAGATGCACAGAAAAAAATTAAAAATACAGTGGTGTTAGGACGGATGCAACACTAAATATAAATTAAAAAGAACTTTAATAATCACTATTTTGGCACAAGATGGATGCCATATTTTATTTTGAAGTGAGTCATGTGATCTCTTCATATAATATGGGTGCAATGATTATTTTAATTTTTATTTAAAACACTACCGAACATATTTTGCTGATATTTTTTATATATTTTATGGGATAATTTGAATGTTCCTGAAATTTTCAAAGCAATGAAATGTTTGAAAATTTAAGTCCTATAGGGTTCAATGTACTTCAGTTTTTCAACCATGGTTCAATTGACAACTGATTGGGTGATATTATTCATTTACATTCGCATATGTCCCACAGACAGTCTTAACAACATACTAAAATTTCATTTTGATAAAGTCATTTAACGTCAGTTATCGTGCGAATGGACAAACAGACAGACAGAATGAACAATGTCATAAACACTTTTCAACTATTTTGTAAAGAGTTAAAAATGAGTCATTCGTGAACTCTGCTTAATTTCAAAATGTGCTTTATCTAGCTGGGGTAAGTGTCCCAATGTAGTACTTAAAATCGGTGGGTTATTACATAGGAAGTAACGTCTGAGGAATGTTAGCAATAAATTCAGTGAGTTTAAATGTAATGATATTTTAGCAATAGTTTATTGTCAATCTCACTTTTTATTAAATTTAAAAGAGTTTTAGCATTGCACATATATTTAACGACCATTAGTGAAGGGACGCATACGTTGATTTTTTTAAACGCTCCATGAAAATAAGAAATTAAATCCAGAATTTTATACTGTGTTCTTGCATCAAACATTGCATTTCAGAAGTAAGAAGAAAGTTTAAAGCCTAGAATTTAATTAAAAAAAAGTAAATCAATAAAGCATAAATCCGGGAGAGATGCCATATATTTTGCAGTGTTAACTTCAGCTCGGGCGATAAAGGGCCAGTGATTTCAGCTGAAACTTACATGTTGAAAAAACTGGTGAAAACATTCAAAGAAATGAGAACTTTCTAATATATAGGCGATAAAATGCGTTTTGTCTGGCTTCTCACCCGTGAAAGATCAAAAAAATTGCTGCGTTTTTTACGAGATAAATTACGTTCTAGGAAAATTCCTTGCTATTTCATAAACTACACATCTTTGTAGCAATGCAGGGACTGAAAATAGTGAAAAAACGGATATGAAAACGTAGCAACGTTCTACTAAATGGTCTGTTATAAGAAAACAAATATTTACAAATTTTCCAATGAGTTATATGTATGCAATTAATACATACTTTGTCGTAACGGAATATATAAGTGAAGCCCAAGTAGTCAAATCGGTTACAACTTGATCTTTATTAAAATCTTCAAAATCAATTCTTCTTTTAAAAAATCAAGAAGGAAATCCGTAGTTAATTGCATCTTCATGAAATAAATATCATCGGTTGAACTTCCGAACCTTATTTTCATCGCTTTATTCAGTTTTGTTTAGAAACATATTGTTTAATAAAATATTAGTATTTGTCTATCAAATACAAGAAAAGCAATACTCTTAAAAATTTTGTTAAAACTTTTTATATAGAGTCTTATTTTCTTTAATAATTTATGGAGCAAAAGGTCAAAAATGGTCAGGTTAAATAAAAAATTGGCTCAGTTTGGTTCTGCCCTGTGATTAGTACTATAAGTGTGCAAAAGTTTAAGCCCTCTAGCTCACAGAAGGGTTTCTAGAGCGTCTGGAAAGGCTAAAACTCCTGTTTTGGCCCACACAGAGAGGGGGCATATCGAAAATCCGGTTTCGTTAAGTTCCGGACGTTTCGTTCCGGTTTCGTGGTCGATATTGTAATTACTAAATAATTCAGTTTTCTAGATCACTAATACGGATTCTATAGATTTGAAATTTTTTTCGAAAACTCACCATTTTCTCCACCCCTTGGGGAGCGATTAATCCACAGGGTTTTGTCTAGTGATCGAAACTATAACTGTACTTACGTGCTCCTGTATATTAAATGCATATTTGCGAATTAAATATGTTACTTTGATTTCACTGTTTTCTTCTATTCTAATTTGCCTCTATAGAACATTATATGTTCCTTTGTATTAGGATACTTAAATATCGAAATTAATTTTTTATACTTCTAATTTCATAATTATTTGTTACATTACGTATTAATTTGAAATCTTTCACAACTTGCATACTTCGTATGCGAAAGTCCACTCAAGTCCGACTTTTTGCTAATTAGCTATCGATTTGATACGTAAGAATTATTAAAAGCATAATGGAAAGGGGTTTTTTTTATTTCCAATGGCGGGTACAAAAGACAAACTGAAGCCAAACAACAGAACAAGAGAACAGATAACAAAAGGCAACAGAACAAAGTCTATGGTCCCATTCGGTGCCTTGCTTTCCAGTAGAGTTCCCACATAGGTGTAGCAGAGAGCGCAGGACAGCGTTGCAGATGAGAATAGTCCATGGATTTCCCAAGGCTGCAGATCATGCAACAAGGGTCATCAAGTATATTTATGCAATGTAAATGCCCGGCAAGGCAGTCATGACCAGTAGCGAGGCGGAATTCTGCTACGGCTTTCTTCCTAGGCCAGTCAGAAAGATTTGAGATGTTTTTCCCCCAGGGTGTGTGGGAATTTATTTCTGTGGGATTTCTTAAAGCTCTTTTTCCAAATTATTCTTAAAAATCAATTTAATGATTGACTTTACATTATGGTAAGGAATTTCGTCAATAGTAGTTTGAATAATCGATGACCCTTTTTTGGCCAGCCAATCTGCTTTTCCGTTACCCTCTCTACCCCAGTGGGCAGGAATCCACTGCAGACAAATAGTCTTATTTTTGTGGGACAAAACACTCAGGAGAGATTGGCAATTCTTAAAGTCTGCAGAGCACGAGGCTCTTGCAGAATTAATTACCTGCTTTCGAGTCGGAAAAAATTACCACTCTAGAAAAAAGATCTAAGTGACCCTGGAGCTGAGAAAGGGCAATACGTATGGCCTCGATAGAAAAGTAAAGGGTAATAAAAGTAACTCAGAAGTAATGATAAACGAATTGCTACATTTTAAGAAAAAATCTAATGTTGACAGCACATCTCTGCAGAATCATTTTCAAGTTCTATTTATTTCTTGAATAATTCATTAAATTGATTTTAACTGCATAAATTAACATCCATAATTATTTAAAAATTTTCTGAATTTAAATTCTTAATTCAATTTTCCTTTTCATTTTGTAACTCGATTTATTTTCAAGGGCAGCGTGACGAAAATACAAAAAAGACTAAAATATCTCGAAAATATCATTTTCTCGAAAACGTCATTTATCATTAGTCCTGAACTAATGGAAACGATCTTACTAATTTCATTAAAAACATTACTTATGAAACAAGCATTTAATTGATATATTTGAGCATACGCAGTCTTTTAATTTAGCTTTTGACGATTTTTGCTGGTCATTTTGCAAAAAAAGGCAGGTTTTCACTGAATCCTACCAAAATCTAATCAGCATCAGGGTAACCCACACGCGACTTATCGACCAAAGTTTATGAAATTTGGTCTATTAGTTTTTCAGCTATAGTGGATTGAAACAATTTTTGCTGGCCATTTAACAAAAAAAACGGCAAGTTCTTTTATCCTGAATCAAACCAAAATCTAATCAACACCAGGGTAACCCACAAGTTACTTGCCTATAAAATTTTATGAAATTTGGTCTATTAGTTTTTGAGCCAGAGTGGACACAAACACTGCACAGACAGACATACGGACGTTCTCTCTCTCTTTCTCTCTCTCTCTCACACACACACACACACACAAACACACACACAAACACACACACACACGCTCTGACGTCACGTTAAGCATAGTTTTTTCGTATTCGAGAGGTCCCAAAACATTTAGATCCGTCGAAAACTCGAGATGCAATTTTCAACATGATTCCAATACTTTCTCTTTACATTACCATGTATTTCAGGGAAAGTGAAAGTTTCGAGTGTGCTATATCCTATTCTTTCGCTGTTCAATTATTTTTAAAGATTTCATTCGTTACATGACGATCATTTTCGATGATACCATATTACTACATTATGAACAGAAACTGCAAATTGTGATCTGCAGATACTTAACTAACGTTCAATATCATTGAATTTAATGGGCTTTTAAGAAGTGGTCGCTGATGTGAAATCAATATAATGAAGACAATTTGGTGGATAAGAAAATCCGTCATCTTTAAACCTCTTGTACTTAATAAGATATTATTGAAGGATGTGAAAAAATCCATTCTTTTATATATGTCAAATACTGTTATATAGAATTAAAATTATCAAATAACGGCTTTGTTTTATACAGAAACGCACAGGAAATATGTATTTTAAAGCATAAAAAAGAGATAAAGTACAATGTAATTTAGACTTATATGGAAAATAACACAGTTTAAATCAGACTGGAAATAATTTAAAATTTGTTGATCAGATGAAAACTTTTAGGCATATGGCGAGACAGATGAAACTTTTATTCATAACAACATTTTTAACCCTTCATATGATGGAAATAAAATATAATTTTCAGATATATTTGAATTATCGCTAACTTTGTGATATTTCCCAAAAAACACCATTTTGACGAAATTACACCAAATTTGTCGGTACATTCCAATAGACAGACAATGATATTAAATGTTCTTCGACTTCACTTTATCAGGTGTTTCATATTCTTTAATGTTGATTCAACCACGAGACAAAAATATAACTAGACATTTATTTAGTTTTAATCAGAATGAAACACGCACTAATATATGAATCGCATACATTGACTGAATGCTTTGCAATGCATCGTATCTCTGTTTAACCCATTTTAGCCAAGATAAAATGTTTTAAGAAAACCATTTGTCACTCTAATATATTGATTTATTATGGAATTTCAAGTTTTTGAGATTCATTAGAAATCGATTACAATTTTTTTTTTATTATTTACTTCATACATTTTTAGAAAACGTATATACTTAATTTCCTTATAATAAAAGATATTAAGTGGTAACTGGATATAATTTACACTTCAAAGCATAAGTGATAAGTATCTATACAGTATTTTGCATTCACGATGATAAGGCTCCAATATCAGAGCCGACGCACATTGTACGGTGCAAAAGAAAAAAAACGCTTTTATTCTTTAAAATCTGGTTAATGATTTAAATAAATACTTTACTAACAGCTTAAAATTATTCAATAATTTCCAAAGTCCACCAATGTGAAATCTTTAACTCATTTTTAGTGCTGATGCAACTCTATTTAGCGCTTGGTGCAAAGTAAGTTTGATTGCACCTCTCTTCTTGTACGCCGTATGCATAGGTGCGCCTCCACGCCTTCATACCGATAGAGGCTACTGCAGTGGCAACACTCGTACTACATTCGCGGCCGCGCTACTTATTGTTTGCGGTTTATGCAATAATATATTAATGCAGTTTATAAGCAATTAAAGTGAACTGAATTATCATTTTAGCTTAATTCTACTTATATTCAATTTGATGTATCACGATGAAACTTCAAAAACACACAAACAAAACGGATAACGAAATATGAAAAAGCAAAGAACCTATAAATTTGACTAATGCATGCATGCAATATAACAAACAACAAAATTACTATATCTTAATATGTTTTTAATTCCATTTCATATAAAATAGTTGTCATTAATCATGCGTTTAAATCAGTGGTATTCAATCTCTTGTGGACTAAGAAGCAAGTTTGAGCAACTGCGTAACTATAGGCATTTCCCTTAAGCAAAATATGTAAAAAGGCCTCCCAAAATTTTTGTTTTCCTGAAACTTAAATGTTAATCCCTATAAGTAACATAATTTAGGAAAATGCTTTTTCTTCAGGGGAGAAAGGGGGGCTCAAATTTGGTGGAGCAAAAATGTCAACCCTGCCTCACAACAGTATTATTTCCCCTGCAATACATGTTAATGTATTAGGAAAGTATTGGAATCATGACGAAAATCGTAACTCGAATTTTTGACGGATTTATACGTTTCGAGACCGCTAGAATACGAAAAAACAATTTTAGCGCGACATCTGTGCGTGTGTTTGTGTGTGTCTATCTGTGTGTATGTGTATCTGTCGGTCTGTGCAATGTATGTATCCACTCTAACTCAAAAACTAATGGACCGAATTTCATAAAATTTGATAGGTAAGTCACTTGGGTGTGACTCTGGTGCTGATTAGTTTTTAGTACAATTCAAGAAAATATAACCTGCCTTTTTTTTGCAAAGTGGTCCACAAAAATCGTCAACATATAAAATAAAAAAACTACGCATGCTCAAATATATCCATTAAATGCTTGTTTTATACGTAATTTTTAACGAAGAAAAGAATAAGACCAACCCTATTACACTAGAACTGGCCGTTCTCGAGATGTTTTAGTTTTATCGTATTTTCTCTACGCCACCTTTGAAAATAAGTCCAGTTACCAAATAAGAACGAAAATTGAATTCACAGTGAATTAAATTTAATTAAAATAAAGAGAACATGGATATAAGTCTGCAGGGAAAGTCATGTGCAGCCCACATCAGATTTTTTTGTTATAAAAATAATAAGTCGTTGCTATGGAAAATAACAACTTACAAGAAATCAATATAGCGAGACTGATTCACCTCAGATAGATGCAAAAATCTTAGTTCTTATTTCCAAATCCTAAGGCTTTCGACCGATTTGGGACAATTTCCATAAACCGGCCAGCAAAACCTGACTTCGAAGGAATCAATTAGATGGCAGACCAATTTCGCCATATTTAGCTTGTTTATACCGCTAAAACCATAGATGTTGATACCAAGTTTGGCATATTAATATTTTTTTTTCATAATACGGGGCTGCGCTTCCTGGTCGCTACACCACCAAGCACCGTAACTTTCTTCTGGAGTCAGGCGTCTTCTTCGCCTCCTACTCGCTCACACTCGTTGCGATCGCTTCCAGAGATTTTTCAACCCGACTGTTCCACACAATCTCCTACATATCCTATATTCTGTGACGCTCGTAAAACACCGTTGCTCGCCGAAGAAGTAGTATACCCGTTGGGACTTCGCCCTCTTATTAGCCAATGCTCTTACACAACGCTCGGTCTCCAGGACCCAGGCTATGCTAATCCCCCCATAACTCTATTCGTGAGCCTGGAAACTTCGTATTCTACTCGCTGGCCCTCTCAGTGTGAATCAAGAAATATGTCGTACCGCCTGCTATCGCGAATGATTGCCCACTGTATTAAGAACAAATTAATTGCAAAATAAAATATCATGTTGCGTTTTTAATATAGAGAGATTTACAACAATAACACATATATGTGTTATGCAATATAACATTTTAATAGTAAAGGTCGTGACAACAATAGTTGCGAAACGCTCTGTTTGTGTGTAAAAATAAACAATAAGGTATATGATTGTCAACTTTACACATTGTCCCAAGTACGTACTAGCCAAATACTTACTAACGTTGTAGTCATGCATAGCATTAAATACATATGATTTTAATGTTTTTCTACTTCAAAACCTCAGTCCTCAACAATCTTTGTGACGTTCCGGCCCGCAACCAATCACATTGAAATTGGAAATCGGCTCGACCAATTAAATGCTTCCATGTACAAAAGACAAATTTTCACTTCAGAAGTGTTGAATGAAGTAGAATAACTCATAAACTATATCGAAATATTAAAAAGTGTGAAATTAAATAAAAAAAGTTCATTTATGTAAGCACATGCCTACAGAAATTCGCGGTCTTTCAATTACTAGTCTGTCAAGGACGTGTACCCTCAGCTCAAATATTATTTCTTTGAATTCTACATTACATATCTATAAAATTGAATTTTAAATCGAAAAATTATTTTTTTCAACGTTTCGTACTAATATTTCTCTATAACTGTACCAAATTTATTTTTATGATAGTTTTTTCTGTATGAGAAATTCGTGAAACGCAAAGTTTCTCAAAAAGCGGTGGCGGCGTCAGCTACATTTTTTTAATGGAGATTATTTGAAGAAATTCTTAAAACGGTCCTTGAATTTTATATGGAAAAAGTATGGTACATCATTGGCTTGACTGATTAAATGTAAAGCACTCATTTAATTAGGAAAACTTGCCACACTTTCGGTAAATAGACTCGTTGCTGAAAATTTTATATGATTAATATCCTTTGCAGAAACATGCCCTTTGGTGTTTTTAGTACACGTTGTACAGCAAATTATGGTCAGCATCAGTCCCGCAATTAGCCAAAATATAGTTGTGAATTTCTGTATTTTTTGAACTAGACTATAGGGAAAAAAGTGCCTGCTCGCATCGTTTCACCAACCCCCGTAATACGCTTCTCAAGTCATTACGCATTAATGAAGCTTCAATATCGAAGCTTGCAGGATAAAAGCGATTGCATTTTTATATAATGCATAACCACATACTGCACTCCTTTTAGACTCATGGTATCTAACATACACTACCCGACACAGAAAATACAACGGCATAAAAGAGCGAATAGAGTGTGATGATAAAAGGACACACAGAGAGTGCATATATAAGTAACTAGCAGCATACCCGTTCTTCGTACGGAGTATATAATATAAAGAAACTTGAAATTCATAATCATGCCCAAATTCTTATAGTATACTAAATGACATGTTTAATGAAAATATTCTGTTAAAATATTTAATATAATGCTCCTAAAAAGAAGTTTAAGAATCTCTGTTCTCGCTATATAAAATTATCTTCATGGACATATCTGAAGAATAAAACATCTTGGACCCCTTATGTAAGCAAATATAAAAAAAATATGGAATTGAATCAATATATGCAAAATAAATGTTTTTTGGTAAAATCCAACAGACGACGTAATAAATTGAATATATAATTAATCCCCTTAATCTTCATACCAGAAGACTGTACTTGATTCCAATATATATGCCAATATATGTCAAAATATATGCCAATATACCTGTACTACTTATATTCTCGTAGGTTAGAAGATATACCCGTGCATTCCTAGAAGATTACTCGTTCAACGTACAATATGCGTGTGTCAGCAATTTTTGCCGCAATAAAACAATGGCGTAATAACTTAAAAATATCAATAATTCCTGAATCAATAATTCCGGAAAATATCAATAATAATAATGTTTAAACCTGAAGAGTATAATTGATATTATACAGTCCAAAATGAAATGGCAATGAAATTTATTTTATATACATATCTTCATTATTCAAATCGGAAAGGATTTAATAAAAATCGCTGCCGCATAAACACATTGGATTTAAATCCGTTGCTAAGCGACATGATATCATTTGCTTCAAATAAATTGGTAGAAAAAATATCGTCTAAATAGTTATATTTCTATGGAACATTTGGCGACATTTTCGTCAAATTAGCGACATTTTAAAAAATCGCCAAATTTATCGCCAAGTGGGACTGTAGAACTGACAGTTCCACTTTGCGACAAATTGACGAAATATCATCACAATACTATCCCCTAACAAAAAACAATTAATATCATTTATGTAGCGCCATTTTATCAATTTCAAGATATTTTTATAGATTTGAAAACATTTTTATCAATTTGGTGACATTTTAAAAATTCGCAAAATGTATTATTAAGTAGGATGGTTGGTCTGACAGATAAATGCTAACCAAACATCATTTCAGTACTCTCTTCTAACAAAACAAAAAAAAAATTTCATTGATATGTAGAAGACCCAATCCACACGACCAACCCGAAGGTTTATGGCAGCTGTTTGTGTGTCTTTTTTATCCATTTGGCGACATTTCCGTCAATTTGGCAAAGTTTAAGGAAAGTTGTCAAATTAGCGATATCCCTCCAAATTCGTAGCTTTGAATTTGCAGATCTGAATGAAACATTCTTATCCCGTTTCAATATACTAAATGAAAACACTACAATTGTATTAGAAGATATACCCGCTCTACTCTTTTTCTGTTTCAACAATCGGCTATATGAATTTATTGGCTAAACACAATATATGAGTTTAGTAGCTAAATACGATATAAGCTTGAAAACTCTTTGCCAAAATAAATGAAATTGATGTACGCAGTCAGCAATTAATATAATTAAAAGAAAAATCAAACCGCCCATTCATAAGATATACTTTTATATCCATTTATCCATTTATTTATTATTTAAATCGAAAAAAAATAATAAAAACATTAACAAACACATTTAATTTAATTGCGATGCCGAGCAACATGATATATCCTCCTAAAATGTTAAAATTTATTAACCACTAACAGCACACCCGTTATTCGTACGGAGTGTATAATTTAAAGAAACTTAAAGTTCGCAATCATGTGCAAATTCTGTTAAAATATTAAATTTATTGCTCCTAAAGAGAAGTTTAAGAATATATGTTCTCACTATGTAAAATTATCTTCACGATCAGATCTGAAGAATAAAACATCCTGCCCCCTTTTGTAAGCAAATTTACAGAAGAAAAAATAGGAATTGAATGAATATATGCAACCCCGTACTAATTATATTGTCGCAGATCAGAAAATATGCCAATGTGTTAGTAGAAGATTACCCGTATTACAATATGCGTCTCAAAAATATTTGCCAAAATAAAAGAGATGACGTAATAAATAGAAAACATCAATAATATCCGTACTCTTTATACCAGAAGGTCGTAATTGATTCCAATATATGCCAATATATATCAAAACATATGTCAATATACCTGTACTACTTATATTCTCGTAGATTAAAAGATATACACGTGTATTTGTAGAAGATTCGTACAACATACAATATATGAGTTTAAACAATTTTTGTCATAATAAAATAATTGCATAATAACTTGAAAATATCAATAATCCTTGAATCAATAATCCTCGA
This sequence comes from Amaurobius ferox, assembly GCA_951213105.1. NCBI lineage: Eukaryota > Metazoa > Arthropoda > Arachnida > Araneae > Amaurobiidae > Amaurobius > Amaurobius ferox. The sequence continues at coordinate 93,897,785 of OX578144.1, read as the reverse complement.
AAATATAAATAATAATAATTCTTAAACCTGAAGACCGTAATTGATATTATCCAGTCAAAAATGCTATAAGAAAAATCAAATCGTTCTTTTCTAAAATATATTTTTATATCCATTTATTTATTATTCAAATCGAAAAAATAATTATTAAAATTAACAGACAGATTTAATTTAATTGCGTTTCTGAGTAACATGATATAAGATAGAATCTTATAACATGTTAAATATGTCATGTCGTATAACATAAACTGCGAAATTAAATAACGATTTTGATTTCTCTATACTTCTCATTGTTCCGTAAAAGCTTGTTTTAAATAAACCATGGACCATGGAGATAGATTTCGCCTTTAAATCATGTTTCAAACAATTCATGTTTTCAGAAAGTGACTAATTAACGCAAAAAATCTCCCATCAAACTCAGAGATTAAATTTTAATTCACTTTCAAACGATTTTTAAGCTTTTCGTTTGGATAAACCACGGAGTTAGGGAGTAGAACTCCTAGGAAAAAGTTCCGTTTTTCATTAATATCTCGACAACCCCAGGTCTTAAAAACTCGAAACTTGGACAAAATTTATGGGGGGATATTTCAAGGCTATTCACCAAATTTCATTAAATTCGGTTTAGCCGTTTTTCCGTTATGATGAGACAAACGAAAATTTCGTTTTTTACTAATATCTCAAAAACCACTGGTCGTAGAAACTCAAAACACGGATATAATTTTAAGTGGGGCTATTTCTGGGCTACCCACAAAATTTCATCAAATTCGGTTCAGCCGTTCTCCCGTGATGGTGTGACAAACAGACAGACAGACAGACAGACAGACAGACAGACAGACAGACAGATTTTCATTTTTATTTATATAGACTAGCAGCATACCCGTTCTTCGTACGGAGTATATAATATAAAGAAACTTGAAATTCATAATCATGCCCAAATTCTTATAGTATACTAAATGACATGTTTAATCAAAATATTCTGTTAAAATATTTAATATAATGCTCCTAAAAAGAAGTTTAAGAATCTCTGTTCTCGCTATATAAAATTATCTTCATGGACATATCCGAAGAATGAAACATCTTGGACCCCTTATGTAAGCAAATATAAAAAAAAAATATGGAATTGAATCAATATATGCAAAATAAAAGCGTTAAAATTGTATGGGACCCGTACTAATTATATACGCGAATATTAGAAAATATAACCTGTATTAGTAGATTACATGTATAAATTGAAAATACCAATAAACCCGTAATCTTTAAATCTGAAGACAGTCATTTATTCCAATATATGTCAAAATTAAAGTGCTAAAATTATATGGGAAGATATACACGTACTACTTATAATGTCCGATTATTAGTAGAAGATTACCCGTTTTGCAATATGAGTCACAAATGTTTTTTGGTAAAATACAACAGACGACGTAATAAATTGAATATATAATTAATCCCCGTAATCTTCATACCAGAAGACTGTACTTGATTCCAATATATATGGCAATATATGTCAAAATATATGCCAATATACCTGTACTACTTATATTCTCGTAGGTTAGAAGATATACCCGTGCATTCCTAGAAGATTACTCGTACAACGTACAATATGCGTGTGTCAGCAATTTTTGCCGCAATAAAACAATGGCGTAATAACTTAAAAATATCAATAATCACTGAATCAATAATTCCGGAAAATATCAATAATAATAATGTTTAAACCTGAAGAGTATAATTGATATTATCCAGTCCAAAATGAAATGGCAATGAAATTTATTTTATATACATATCTTCATTATTCAAATCGGAAAGGATTTAATAAAAATCGTCTGCCGCATAAACACATTGGATTTAAATCCGTTGCTAAGCGACATGATATCATTTGCTTCAAATAAATTGGTAGAAAAAATATCGTCTAAATAGTTATATTTCTATGGAACATTTGGCGACAGTTTCGTCAAATTAGCGACATTTTAAAAAATCGCCAAATTTATCGCCAAGTGGGACTGTAGAACTGACAGTTCCACTTTGCGACAAATTGACGAAATATCATCACAATACTATCCCCTAACAAAAAACAATTAATATCATTTATGTAGCGCAATTTTATCAATTTCAAGATATTTTTATAGATTTGAAAACATTTTTATCAATTTGGTGACATTTTAAAAATTCGCTAAATGTATTACTAAGTAGGATGGTTGGTCTGACAGAGAAATGCTAACCAAACATCATTTCAGTACTCTCTTCTAACAAAACAAAAAAAAAATTCATTGATATGTAGAAGACCCAAGCCACACGACCAACCCGAAGGTTTATGGCAGCTGTTTGTGTGTCGTTTATATCAATTTGGCGACATTTCCGTCAATTTGGCAAAGTTTAAGAAAAGTTGTCAAATTAGCGATATCCCTCCAAATTCGTAGCTTTGAATTTGCAGATCTGAATGAAACGTTCTTATCCCGTTTCAATATACTAAATGAAAACACTACAATTGTATTAGAAGATATACCCGCTCTACTCTTTTTCTGTTTCAACAATCGGCTATATGGATTTATTGGCTAAACACAATATATGAGTTTAGTAGCTAAATACGATATAAGCTTGAAAACTCTTTGCCAAAATAAATGAAATTGATGTACGCAGTCAGCAATTAATATAATTAAAAGAAAAATCAAGCCGTCCATTCATAAGATATACTTTTATATCCATTTATCCATTTATTTATTATTTAAATCGAAAAAAAAATAATAAAAACATTAACAAACACATTTAATTTAATTGCGATGCCGAGCAACATGATATATCCTCCTAAAATGTTAAAATTTATTAACCACTAACAGCACACCCGTTATTCGTTCGGAGTGTATAATTTAAAGAAACTTAAAGTTCACAATCATGTGCAAATTCTGTTAAAATATTAAATTTATTGCTCCTAAAGAGAAGTTTAAGAATATATGTTCTCACTATGCAAAATTATCTTCACGATCAGATCTGAAGAATAAAACATCCTGCCCCCTTTTGTAAGCAAATTTACAGAAGAAAAAATAGGAATTGAATGAATATATGCAACCCCGTACCAATTATATTGTCGCAGATCAGAAAATATGCCAATGTGTTAGTAGAAGATTACCCGTATTACAATATGCGTCTCAAAAATATTTGCCAAAATAAAAGAGATGACGTAATAAATTGAAAACATCAATAATATCCGTACTCTTTATACCAGAAGGTCGTAATTGATTCCAATATATGCCAATATATATCAAAACATATGTCAATATACCTGTACTACTTATATTCTCGTAGATTAAACGATATACACGTGTATTTGTAGAAGATTCGTACAACATACAATATATGAGTTTAAACAATTTTTGTCATAATAAAATAATTGCATAATAACTTGAAAATATCAATAATCCTTGAATCAATAATCCCCGAAAATATAAATAATAATAATTTTTAAACCTGAAGACCGTAATTAATAGTATCTAGTCAAAAATGCTATAAGAAAAATCAAATCGTTCTTTTCTAAAATATATTTTTATATCCATTTATTTATTATTCAAATCGAAAAAATAATTATTAAAATTAACAGACATATTTAATTTAATTGCGTTTCTGAGTAACATGATATAAGATAGAATCTTATAACATGTTAAATATGTCATGTCTTATAACATAAACTGCGAAATTAAATAACGATTTTGATTTCTCTATACTTCTCATTGTTCCGTAAAAGCTTGTTTTAAATAAACCATGAACCATGGAGATAGATTTCCCCTTTAAATCATGTTTCAAACAATTCATGTTTTCAGAAAGTGACTAATTAACGCAAAAAATCTCCCATCAAACTCAGAGATTAAATTTTAATTCACTTTCAAACGATTTTCAAGCTTTTCGTTTGGATAAACCACGGAGTTAGGGAGTAGAACTCCTAGGAAAAAGTTCCGTTTTTCATTAATATCTCGACAACCCCAAGTCTTAGAAACTCGAAACTTTGACAAAATTTATGGGGTGATATTTCAAGGCTATTCACCAAATTTCATTAAATTCGGTTCAGCCGTTTTTCCGTGATGATGAGACAAACGAAAATTTCGTTTTTTACTAATATCTCGAGAACCACTGGTCGTAGAAACTCAAAACACGGATATAATTTTAAGTGGGGCTATTTCTGGGCTACCCACAAAATTTCATCAAATTCGGTTCAGCCGTTCTCCCGTGATGGTGTGACAAACAGACAGACAGACAGACAGACAGACAGACAGATTTTCATTTTTATTTATATAGATTGATGTTAATTCCAGAAGAATATTGCAATACAATAATGGCACAGACAAGAATAGATGCAAACGGCGTACGGATAATTTCCTGAGGGATGGATGACCATATGCCTTCAACTATCCTCCACAGGTCATTCTCTGTTTGAGGCGGAAGAGGTGCAGTCAAATTACGACAAATGAGGTCCCATACATGCTCGATGTGTGAGAGATCTTGAGACAACGGTAGCCAATAAAGCACCTAGATACCTTGTAAGGCTTGTCTGTTGATGGTCGCATGTTATCTTGCTGGAAAACAGTATTTTGAAATCACTGAAGGTAGGGGAGTGCGACCAGCTGCAGCACCTTATCTACATATCTTAGTGCTGTCATTGTACCTCTTATACGAAGCAGAGGTGACCGGCTATCGAATAAGATGGCACCCCAAACCATGATGCTGCGCTATCGGGCAGTTTGGCGTTCAAAAACCGCAGCACGAATGGATCTGTTTCCTTATCGCCTACAGACTCTCACACGGCGACTGCATTTGACAAATAGAACCGAAACTCGTCGCTGAACATTACCCAGTCTCACTAAATCGTCCAAGAGGCTCGGGCCAGACACCATTGCAATCTCTTACGTCGGTGTCTTGTCGACAATGACAGTCTTCGTAAAGGACGGTTTGAGCACAATCCGCTTTCAGCCAATCGCCGAGAAACTATTTTTGGTCATATTTTAACATCCAATGCACCCTGTAAAGTCTGCAGAATGTCGACAGTCGTCGTTTGTGGGCCGCTACCACATGCTTTCGAATGCGCCGTCAACTCGTGCTGACGTACGTCTGGACGGACCTGTACCACTGCGATGATTCACATTCCCTCCTTCAATCCATCTTCCATAAATCCTTTGAAAACTGGACGTTGTGTTTCTGATGCGATAAGTCGGTACGACCACCCAGTCGTACGCTGGCCTAAAATGAATCCCCTCGCATGGCCGTTCAAATTCTGAAGCGGACTTCAGCGTCGTCGGCTAGGCATTTCTTCAACAGCAAATGTCATCTTAAATGGAAAATAGCTCGGAAAACGGGTTTCGGTAGGCGATAGACAGTAACAACTGTTGGCTCATCTGTCGTTTCTATCCCTTTTATCCCGTGCTCTAATCATGTGACCTACTTGTACTTGGAACCCTCATTTTGAAATGCCTAGGTTTAGTTATATTTTCTCTAAAAGTACATATTCTTTATCTAATACTGTGTTTATTGTCATAAGTGTCATCACCGTAGCTACCTTCTTCTTCTTCGACCCAAACCATCCGACCTGCCAGAAAGGTATAAGGTATCTATTTGGAAGGCCAGGAAGTGCCACCACTTTAGATAGGAATCCAGTGGGGAGGCATCCACTGGGACCGTACCCACCATATCCTCCTTTCCCTACCACCAACCTCACCGAAGAACTTACGGACACACATGTTTAACATGATCGTACTCTTAGTGAAGACGGCAGCAGTTTTGGCGTGGGGGGAATCGAATCCGGGCCGTCCGAGTGCAATTCCCGCGCCCTAACCACTGGGCAGTCGCGACCCACCGTAGCTATCTATCATTATACCTTGAATCACATAATTTCTACTTAAAATGTTTTGATTTCAGGTTGCTTCGCATCCTATCATTTGAGCTGAAAAAGCAGGCTCCTTCCTAAGAAGAAGCAATAATAGCAAAAGCTATGGAAATATGCTGATTGAGTGTCTGCTGCGGATTTTATCTCCAACATAATTATCGCCTAATAAATTTTTCCATGTATGAGCAGAGACATTTTATGCTCTAACTTCATTAATTATAAACAAAATATCATGCGCATTATTTCTAAATGTTTGGAAACGTATGTATTTTCATATTAGTCTTCTCAAAAATCAAATCTTTTAAAAGTTTAATAGCCCTCTGGCTCTTTCACTGCTAGTTATAAAAACGTGCATTTTTCATATTTAAAGGTTTCTGGAATTAACATTATGCCAGAATTTTTACTGTAAGCTTTAATCGCAAGAATGGGAGATTACTTAGATATTTTGATTTCTATTTATCCTCTCTCTCTCTCTCTCTCTCTCTTCCGTGTTTCGTACTCTTTTTCAAGTTCAAAACCAATAAAAATATCCGTAAATACCATTTTAAATATTTAAACTGAGTTGGCTACCAATTACAAACTAACAATAGACCGAAAAAAATAAAATGTCCCCCTTAGGAAAATTGCACTGCTTAGTTTTATAAAATTGTTTAACAAAGTTATCTGCTTAACTGAAATAAGTAATGACAGTTCAAATATTCAATAAATAATTAGAATGTTTACATTATATTTCTATTGAATAGCAGTATGCCCGTTTTTCGCACGGAATATGTAATATAAAGAAATTAAAACTTCAATTATGTGCATATTCCAATAATATTTAACATAGCATTGTTATTCTGAACATTTTATTAAAATATTTAATTTAATTCTCCTATAAAGATATATAATAATCTTTGTTCTCGCTGTAAAAAATTATCTTCACAGACAGATCTGAAGAAATACATCCTGGTTCCTTTGTAAACAAATTTACACAATATATTATTTAATTCCCACAAAACGACAGGGATTATCAGAGAAATTGAAATTAGTTTCGCAAATTATTAAATTTTCATCAATTACGACTCATTATTATTAATTTAATATAATTTTATATATTGGGAAACATTTTAAATAATTTGACGGCATTTTAAAAAGTCGCCAAATTTGTCGGAAAGTGAGACAGTTGGACTAAGGGACAAATTATACCGAAACACCATTACAATACTATCATCTTTCAAAAAGCAATTAATTTCATTGCTCTGGTGTCATTTTTATCTAATTGACAACAGTTTTAGCAATTTGGTGATATTTTCTTTAATTTGGCGATATTTTCTTTAATTTGGCGATATTTGAGCAATTTTACCACATTTAAAATAGTCACCAAATTTGTTGTCAAATAGTATGGTAAGACTGTCAGTCAAAAGCTAAGCAACATCAATACAATACTATCAAAACAAAATCGATTTAATTGGTCTAGCATCATTTTTATCAATTTGATGACCTTTTTATCAATTTGGCAACATTTTCCTTCATTTTGCGACATTAAAAAAAGTCACTAAGTTGGCTATATCCCACCAAATTCCTCGCCAAGTGTTACAGAGACGGACTGACGGAACTATTTATATTTCTGTAGCATAGATTATACCCATGTATCAGAAAATATACCGGTACAGCATATATTTTCAAACATTAGAAGATTATACCTATGTATTAGAGGAAAAATACCCGTACAACAATATATGAATTTTAAAAATGTTTCCCCAATATAAAACAGATTGCGTAAGAATTTGAAAATATCAATAATCTCTATGCTCGTTAAATGCAAAGGACGTAATGGATATAATCCAATCAAAAATGCAATTCTGATAACATTTATTTACATATATATTTCTTTATTATTTAAATCGAAAAATATTTACTGCTGTAATAACTCATTGCGTTTAATTCCATTTCTTAGCAACATGATATTTTTTTTTTCAAAGATAGACTTACTGGGTTTAATTCCGCCGCTTAACAACATTACATCCTTTTTCCTTTCAAATAATTTAGCAGAACAAATATCGTTTGCCCAATGCTATCTCAATGGAAGGTTTAATAGTGAGATTTTTATTAATATTTCGATAACCCCTGGTCTTAAAAATTCGGAAGATGGACTAAATTAAATTGGATCAATCCAAGTCTATCCCAAAAATGTCATCCGAATTCGGTACAGAAGTTTTCCCGTGATGATGAAACATACACACAAATAGACACAGAAATAAGCACACATATATATTTTCAATTTTGTTTGATTGAATGAATGCCACAATTTTATTTTTACAACACTTAGTTTGAAGTAGTATGATTTCATTGGCATTAATAAATAAGGTTTTTTTCAAATAGGATTTTTTAATAAGGGTATTTTCATAGTGACTAAATGTATGCCTCAAACTGCAGTGGTAAGCAAATAAGTTCCAGCTATTCCCAAAATGCCAACATTATAAATACTTATTAATTATTGAAAAGTCACTATTTTTTATTCAATAATGCATTCATAGTGCATTGTACAGAAAGTAAAGTACATCACATAAACTAATAGGTAAACAATTATTATGTGACAACATTTTTTAAAGTCAAAGTATGTGATTATCGTGATTGAAATTGTACAATTAGCTTCAATACCCCAAACTTAACATTTAGAGAAAAATATCGAATCTGAAAGAAAAAGCTAGTGACTTTTTCATTGTTTGAAACACTTAAAAGCTTTTTTTCACTAAACGTTGGTCATTTACGATGATAACACCGTCTTTTTTACCTATTAGCCCAAACCGCAGTAGTAATCTCCAGTTACTTGGGTAAGTTTCGAAGATCATTGAATTTAATGAGGCTTTCAAGAAAAATTCGCTGATGTGAAATCAATATAATGATAGCAATTTAGCCGACAAGAAAGTTCTTCATCACCCAAGAGCATTTATTTTTAATACACTATTCGGTAAAGAATCTAGACAAAAACCGATAACATCATTTTGTATGGTGTGAAGTGTGGTATAAACGTAATGCCATGATAAAATAAAAGAGATAACCTTAAATGTGATACAGTGGGACAAAAAATATACGTCGTAAAAAATATCCATTCAGCTGTCGTATTGTATAAAATATATCTTACTATAAACACACAAAGTGTTCTTATTACGTAAAAATTATTTTTTTTTCTGATTAATACCTTCATCACACGTATCATACTGGATTACAATGCTAGATTTGTCACGAAGCAATCCTCGTTTCTTAGCTAGCCATCACCCTAGTCTTTACTAGTTTTAATTAACTTAGTGCGAGTGTTTTTAACATTTTGCAACATAGTTGAAAAGTGTTTATGACTTTCTTTATTCTGTCTGTCTGCCCATTCGCACGATAACTGCCGTAAAAATGACTTTATCAAAATGAAATTTTAGTATGTTATTCAGGCGGTCTGTGGGACCTATGGGAATATAAATGAATAACATCATCCAATTAGTTTTGGATTAGCCCCGGGTTGAAAAAATAAAATATATTGAACCCTATGGGACCTAATTTTTCAAACATTTTTTAAACGAATTTAAAATTCACAAATTGCTTCGAATGTTTTAGGAAAAATTAAAATTATCCCATAAAAAATATAAAAGAAATTTCTGCAAAGTATACTCGGTAGTTTTTTAAATAAAAATTAATATAATAATTACAACCATATCATATGAAGAGATCACGTGACCCACTTTAAAATTAAATATGGCATCCATTTTGTGTCAATTCGAATTTTCTACGGAAAAGCATGTTTCAAGCACACCTGAACTTGAATCGAACTTTTTTGAAGTAGTATACATTTTGCACGAATTTTGGTACACATATTACACGAAAACTGGAACCCTATTGATTTGAAACACAATGGACTGTTGAGATAACTTCGCCCCAATTTTCGAATGAAATTTTGAAGAAAAAACATAACCGTCAATAATTTTGCGTAAATAATCGTTTCTTATGCAAATTAAGAAACAAATAACACAAACTTTAGAACGCTAGCATGAACTGCTCCCGAGCTATTATAACTTTCTCAAATAAATTAATAAAAAAATATAATAAAATGTATTAACTTTGTAAAAGATAAAAGTTAAGTATTAACTGTTATGAATTCTGTTCACTTTCCATATATAATATTATGCGACAAATTTGTTAACATAATTCTTGTGGGCCTTGTTCGTTCTATTCACAAGAGAAAATACTTATAGTAATAGCTAAAGTAATAGTTTGCATTTTGACGTCTAAATATTTTTCAATAGATATTTATTATCTACATACGAAATGCTCTTCTTTCTGTTTGTTTGTAACGTTTAGAGATAAGTTTGGTGAAATCGGAGACTAATTTAAAGAAATATCGCCAACTTGTAGATAGTTTGACCCAGATTTACAAGAATGTCGTTAAAACTGCAAAAATGGCACTAAATTAACGTCAAATTTCAAACAAATTAATGAATTAATCGTTAAAATAATTTAATATATGGACTATATTTCTTATTGCGGATGCTATCAATATCAATAATTGTCAATTTAGATTTTGGTGTTTATGATGCCACAGACACAAAATGTAGTGAAAAGTGTTATTTTATTTGTTTAAGTAACTTAATTCCGTATGTGTAAAATCATGTGTCCGACATATAACCCATTTATCTGCAGTCAGGCGTCCAGATATAAAAAAAGCATACATCCAAAATGATAATAATAATATATATTAATAATCCACTACTTACAGAATATACCTTTGTTTTTCTTTGCTTAATTATTTATTAAAGATACACATACTTTTTATTAACTTATAGGGTACCTTTAATGTTTCGTAACACGTCATTCTGAAAGGGCAAAATTGACCAAAGTAGTATACAGACTTACTAGGCACATTTATAGTCAAAATTTTTTAGACAAATTTATTGCTAGTTTATTATGAACTGACCTAGACTTCGGAACTCTATCTCTTACTCAAATCTGAACTGATTGCATGTCTGCGCACTATCACACTATTTTTTTTAATTATTCTTCACTCATCTTACTGATTAAGTCTTCTCTTCTGAATTCTGAATTTTTGACTAAAATTGTCTTTTAGACTAGCTTAAATCTTTCCAACACTAGCTGCTTGTGCCGTGTAGCCCATCTTCTGTTTCCATTTCAAACATCACTCCATCGGCTAACACCACCCCGTAGCATCTTCCCCATCGGCTTGAGCTAACTAGTGTGAGAATGCACTCATTGGATGTAACTACCAGAGGGCTTGATGGCCGAAATAACCAGCCGCACTTCGAAAAGAAGCATGAGACCAGCATTATTTCCCACCATAAATTAGACTTTAATATTTACTCCTGGTTTCAGACCGCCCGCCTGTATTGTTTTATGGAATGTCATTTTAGTGATTAGGCCTTGAACTGACGTTTATTTTTCCGGACCCCAGAGCATCCCAATATGAGATATATTCCACAATCGCATAAATCTATCATAGTTTGCGTTAAATTGATTCCTTTTCCATTGCTTGATGCAATTAAAATCTGTGGGGTTAGAACTAGAAACAGATAAAATACTCTTTAATTACCCAATTGGAAACGTATCAATCTGCCCCATCCCGTAGCAAGTTGCTTTTGATAAGGAAAATGTTATTGTAATAACAAAAAACGTTTGTAATAACAAAAAACGTAATCAAACTGAGCTTTGTGGAGTGCAAATTATTATTTCCCAAGTCGATTAAGAATAAAATTTAAATGGATAAAAGTAATGAATTATAAATTTAGTGAAAAAATTAAGAGTAAAATTAATAAAACATAGAAAACATAAAACGTTATATTATAAATTACTCCGGATTAATAATGTTTCTTCTATTTAGTTCTTTAATTTTAATATTTTTCACTTGAATCATACCCAAGCCATGGTGAGATAAATACCAGAAAAACAAAAATAATTAATTAGCTGTAATTGGGTAAATCAGTTCCATACCGATCTGTTGGCTGACGTCACATTTGTATCGTGATATGCAGAGGAAGAATAAACAAATATCAAGCTCTACAACGGAATTATGTTACCAGTCAGTACAAAATGAGCCCTCAATCCTGTGATGCAGTGAAAATATAACCATTACAAAATATAGGCTTTACGAATAGACAGCATATTTTTGTCTACAGATGCAAATAGCAACAGGCCGGCACCAAGTCCCAGATACCAGTTTTGAGAATCCAGTTACAATGGGGCGGACAGAAATTTATTGTCCATGCTATAAAATTATGACCTTGTAACATGTGCGCTTTATGACGCAAACAATATTCCAAAGCAAATGTAGATGTCCAATGGAGCTTAACATAAGCTCCACCCACAGAACTTGAATCAACGGCAGAACAATTTGCCAAAGTCAGTGAAAAGAAGATGGAAAACACAGAGTACCTGATACTAAAGCTTGTGAAAAACATTATATATCTGACTTACTGTTGACATGAAATGAAGTATAGAAACTTGAGGTGAATTTCTTACGAATAACATGTCATTATAATTTCTTACAAAGTACATGATAATTACCTTGACTTTAATGAGTCGATGTGTGCTCCTGTTACTATAGAAAAAGTAGTGTGAAGATTAATGTCACGAATCGAATGTACAGTATCGAAAATGTGTGCCCTTAGCAAAAGTGTGTGTGAGGACTTTAAATGACTGAACAAAGAGTTCAGGTCCAACGAGAAGCATCAAAAATGAATCAGGTAACCTTTTACATAAACATTTTGAGAAACGACTTTGAAGGGTCAGTAGCCAGTGTACTAAATTAATTGTATTCACACTGTATCACAACACGAAAACAGCACTAGTAAATATTATGTTAATAATTGATATATTTGGTAAATAATATTTAATCATAAATTAATAATAATTAACAAAGTTCGGTTTGAGCAATTTAATATCTATTTATTGCATAAGTAAAATTAACTTTATGTTATTAGTCAAATCGTTTTCAGACGAAACACCGGGCAACACAATAAATTAACTAGTGTGGGTTATCACTCCGCAATATACATAAGTTTACGATTACCGGTCACAATAAGAATAAATTAATAAATATAAGTAAATTAATATCACCATTATAAGTAAATTAAGTCACCATATTTGGTTCCGTGAACAGTAATTAATAAAGTTTTGTTTGAGCAAATTAATGTATGTTTATTGGATAAGTCAAATTAATTTTATGTTATTAATCAAATAGCTTTTCAGAAGAAACACCGGTCAACATAATAATTTAACCACGCTGGGTTATTTTTTCGGCACTGTACAGAAATTTGCGATTAGCGGTCACTTACTCAATACGCATCAATAAATATAAGTAAATTAATATTTTATGAGATCGCATCAAATTCATTAGAAAAGTCATCCAAACACAGTTATGTTTGGATGACTTTCACTCAGTTCATGTTAGAACATCACGTAATAAGCGCTCATACGGTCTAAATAAATGTAAAACTTTAATAATTTTATTGAGTGCATGTTATTGCACACCTTCCACAGTATCAACTTACCCCTGCATCAGCCTGTTCCGATCTTCCTTATATAAAACATTTGGATTTATGTTTTTACACGGGAAAGCCAAAATTACGTTTTTTTTTGTTCCTTTGAATTTTATTTTAATTGTATGGTGTGTGTATATAATGACTCTAGAATGATATTAAAAATATTTTTTGCAATACATATTTTAGCTAAAACTACTCGTACCGGATGGAACCACACTAGCAAATTTTGAAGGATAACAGATATGTCGAGTGAAGGTAAAAAGACTGAAGAAAGATGTGTAAAAGATAAAGATAAGAGAAAATAAAGAGATAAATATATATCGAATGAAGGTAAGTAAAGTGAAGTCAAAGCTCATTCGAACAAATAATTTTCATTTAAAAAAAATGTTTTACGTTTTAAAATAGTGAAAATAATTTTGTATATTTATAATTAGTACCCTGAAATCAAGTAAAAATTGTTTACATTTTTAGCTATTAGGTAAGAGATATAAGCCTCCAATTTTTTTACAGTTTTCGCAAAGATACGATTTCAGACGGAGATGCCCCAAAAGTAAATGATATTCTAAAAAATTACATAATCAAAGGCCAACGACACCATGCAAGCCCACAAAAGTTCCATTTGAAATAATACATATGTAATATCTATATATCTTCCTCAAATGCTATGAATAGAAAACTTGGATAAGTAATACATAATAGATTACTGCTTAATTATAATTATAGAATTATATATCTTTATTTACTTTCATAGACGTTATATATGAAAGCAACCCTGTGATATGTGCCTTTAATCACTCCTGAAAATACAGCATATACGCAATGCTATCTTGTTCATCATTTGAAAGTTCTTTACACTCTTATAAAGAGCCATCTGTTAATAAATTCCCAGATGATTGGAGTTTTCCAGGACAATTTATTAAAATCATGTTCAATAGATTTTCGGTTTAAAATCCTGGATTGAAATCAGTGGGCTTCCAAAATTTTGAAAAATAAATTAAATTTAGATGTTTAGTCTAATATGGGCTGTTAAACCTGGTAAGAAATTAGTTATGAGATTCCGTATTAAATGTCACTATATATTAAATTAAAAATATTAAATTTATATTTCGTCTGACTAATTATTCCAAAAAATGGCATTTCAAACAAAATATTTGATAAAAATCATTTATGAAGAATATACCAGGAAATCCGCTTTCACCTACTATCTGATGTTGGCAAGAAAAATATCTGAACATACTACATAACATAAATAACGTCCATAGTGCTTATTTTAAGATCATTCAAACAATGAATCTAAGTTTTAACATCATCGCATTAAAAGTCCTTTCTAAGACAGTAACTCAACTAAAATGCATTGTCATTAGTTTTTATGGTGTACTTTTGACATAAAAAAATGCTTATTTTGTTATATGTTGGTAATACCCATATATGGCGTCCCTATAATGCAACCGTATTCATTTTCAGATAAGAACAAAACTTTGTAATTTTAGAACTTAAAGAGATACTTTAGAAATAGAACCTCAGTTGAAATCAATATTAAGAATGTAATTTTGCAGAAAGTATTCCCTTATATAAATCTGTATAGCTATGACACTATTTAAGAAAGAAATTAAAGAAAATGTCAATAAAAATTATTTTCTTTTCAAAAATTGCTTTTATTTCTTCACATAAAGGATATGTGTAGAAATAACGACACCAGTTATAGAAACTGAGGCATTTTTACATATCCCTGTGTTTTAATAACAATGATAAGACATATAAGCTATATCTATCTATATAGCACTAGGGGACCCTCTCCCACTCTCTTCTTTTACAAAAACTAAGGCACTTTTCGAATGGCCTATCAGCAGCTCTAGAACGTTTTCGATTTTCATTCCTAGATTGATGATTGTTTTACCCCAAGTGGTATACTTTAATAATGTAAGGAATAAAATTTAAGCTGCATTAACAACCAATTAAATAATTAAGTTAAATCCGTTCGAAAGAATGGTTTTGAAAGAAGGATGGTACTGTACCTGTGGATGTCAACCCCCAAGAATGGTTTTGAAGAAAGGATGTTACCGTACCTGTGGATGTCAATCCCTAGTGAATATTGGTTTAAATCGGGTGGTAAATAGTCACAGAAGTCCAAATTCACCTCCTTATGGGGTGCTCCGTGGTTATGAGGCGTAGTGATAAAACTTGTTAGTATCGTAAATATTATAAGATATTAATTTTTTGTCACTCACATATGAATTGTAGTTTGACATTGCGCTGACTCATAAAAAAGCCCTTTTATTGATGCATTTAATATGAAATGAGATTTTCTTTAGCACGGAAGGTTATAAATTACTCATAATGTAATTAAATATTTTGTTTATAATCCTTAATATACTCATTTTTAACCAATTGTCAAATATAGGGAGATTGTGTAATGCCATTAAATATAATAATTTTCTTATTTTAAAATATAACCTCACAATAAAACAAAACATGGAGTTAGAGAGGAGATAAACACCCTATAGGTGAAACTCTTGAAGATGTCATAATGCTTTGATAATTATATCTATGTGCCGAACTAGTGTTAGCAAAGAGCCCCCTCTTTCATTTTACACAACAGAAAGACGTAGTATCCGACATATGTAATTTTGAATATTTTTAAATAAAGTTTTCCTAAATATGAATATGATTAATCAGTGTTTTAACACAGGCGTGAGACAGGTAGGACAAGGAATACATAAAGATAAAAAAACATTGAAACGTGTAACAATTCTGAATACGTAGTAATGTTCTTTATTGTTTCAGTACTGCTATATATTGCACTAAGATTTTATGCTTACAAGCAAAACTGACAATTTAAATAAATATTTTAGGCTATTCCCCATATAAATGCATACAGTACATGAGCGCTTGTCTTATCCCAGTGCCACCTGGATTATTGTCTCAAACGATATTGGCGTTTTTTCAGGATGAAGTTCTAACTCATTTTATTTACCTCTATGTCATAAATATTTAATAAAGCACATTATAGCTTTGATTTTTCACATGAATACACTGTGTAGAACCCATGCACTGTGCATTTGCAAATATTACTTTCGTTGACTTTTTTATGCTCCCTTGCGAATATGCTCTCTTGCGAATCATTATGTCTGGGCTTCAGATAAGTAATGTCTATCACCTATTATTCTGCGAATCTCTGATGATTTTTTCAGAAAAGAAAAATTGAATATTTTTATCATTCCATCCCCAAAGCAGCAGGGTACGTCTTTGGCTCATCCCTCATTTTCAATTTGATTATAGAAATTATCCGCACTTTCAGTCAAGAGGTCAGCCCATGGCGATTTTCACTAGCTTTTTACATAGCTGTCCTCATATTGTAATTCCCTATTACTGCTTCCAAAAATATGGATAATGAAACTGTATTTTTCGGGCGACAGCCAGATGTCGTCATTATATTTCACTTGGCACACCTCTGACTACAAACTGTTGCATTTGGAAGCTTCATAATAAGCATGTATTCATTATGGCAGAGTGATTAGTACTACATGCAAAAATTTCTAATAATAATGATCATAAAACATTAGTTTTCGTAATTACTTTTTAATTATTATATGAATTAACAATACGGCATATAATTTTAACTGCATTAGTAATTATATCTAAGTCGTCATCGTTCATAAAAACCATGGTTTCGAAATATTCTGTTTATAAGAATTAACAATAAAGCATATCATTGTCCTGGGCCACATTTGTGAAGTATTTGTCACCAAACAATCACAGAGCAGTAGGAAGTTGCTTGTACTGACTATGCCAAAATTTAGCAATTTATATTTAATAAACAAATACTTAAATAAGTCTGTATAATATTCGTAATGCAATGTCAAAATGTTGCAGATTTTTTTTTAACATAGAAATACATCTCATTGTAATTCATCTGAGACTGCACAAACTTTGTTCGAATTTTTGAATGCTATAATTTATATTTTTGCTTCCCCTGCAATACATGGTAATGTACAGAGAAAGTATTGGAATTATGCAGAATATGGCAACTCGAGTTTTCGACGGATCTACACGTTTTGGGACCTCTAGAATACAAAAGCACTACTTTTAGCTTAACGTCTGTGTGTGTGTTTGTCTGTCTGTCTATCTGTGCAATGTATATACACTTTAACTCAAACACTAATGGACTAAATTTCATAAAATTTGGTAAGAATTTCACTTGTGGGTGACCCTGGTGCTGATTTGTTTTTAGTACGATTCGGGATAAAAGAACCCACCTTTTTTTGCGAAATGTCATGCAAAAATATCTTGAATCCACTCTAACTAGAAAACTAATTGACCAAATTTCACAAAATTTGGTACATAAGTCTTCTATGGGATATCCTGGTGGTGATTAGATGTTGGTACAATTCGGTAAAAAAGAACTCACCAAAACTACATATGCTGAAATGTATCAATTAAAGGCTTGTTTGATACATAATTTTAGGCGGCAAATATTGTAAGACCCACCCCATTACTATAAAATGAACCATTTTTGAGATATTATTTAAATATTTGATTTTGAGGAAATGGACGCGATTTTCACTGTAAAACTATTTAATAAAAAAAAATTTAAACTTTGTAGTTAAGTCCCCTGAAGGTTATCCTGATGCTGATTGGATTTTGATATGATTTAGAAAAATATAAGGTACTGTTGTTTTACGAAATGGTCCACAAATATAGTGAAAATCTGAAATAAATAACTAAAATGAATATATATGTATATGTTGAAATACAATTATTAAGTATTTGTTCTTCAGGTAAATTTTCACAACTAAGCGAATAAGACTAACTCCATGACTGTAGAACGAACCGTTCTCGAGATATTATTTTCTTTTATTTTGATGACCTGAAGAGTGTAAAGTGAATTAAGTTGCGAAATTTAGCGAAGATGCGATAAAAATGCAATTTGGATATAATATCAAAGAAGTATCCATGTTATTTTCAGCAATTAAACTCAATTTAGTGCACAATGAAATTAAAAAAATACAAAATGAATTTGAATCTGCAAGGAAAGTCATGCGCTTCTCATATCATATTTTTTATTATTTAAAAATTAACTTTAATATATCCATAAATTGTTATTAGATTTTGTGAGGTAGTAGAATATATAAATCAAATTAAATATGGCTAAGTATTTTTTAACTTTAATTTTTAACATCTTTGTAAATGCTAAGAATTAATATTGTAAAGATTTTAACTTTATTAAATACGTGTAAAATCTCGATACGATCCATGTTACTTTCTAAAAACTTTCTAAAATAATAGTTATTATTTTTCAAACAATAATTTATTAACAAAATGTTTATTTTACATCATTGGCAATTCCGATTTCTTATGAAAATTCCAGGACATTAATCAAAAGTATTTGGACTTTCAAATGTTTAATAACATTTAAAATCAATATGTTGGGGACTGATAATAATACTCATAATAAATTATATTCGAAAAACGCAATATTTTCTTGGTATATCTTGTCCCCAGACTTGCAGATATACACAAACATATGTAGACATGCACACATACACACAGACATAAAAACATTGGATTTAAGTTCGGCTTCAAAAATAACATGTAAATCGATCGAAAGCTCGAATTCGAACTTCAAACCAATTTATTTCAATCTATTAAATTCAATGATTTGATTGTCTGTCTTTGTCGATACAGGTACTTACAAAGCCAGTAGCATTTTTCTTACCGCCGGGCAATTTATTGACTGTTGTGTTTGAGTTCTAAGAAAGCTAAACCGCTTTATCAATTATGGCTGCTGAAAGTGTTAGCTTCCACGATTCAATGATTTACACCAGTATTTTTCTGCATCGTTTAGCTATTACAGATGCATTTTTATTTTTTGCACAATACATGACAAAGAGTATTGCAATAGCGTCGAAAATCAAACTTCGAGTTATTAACGGATATACATGTTTCAGACACACTAGAACACGACTTATACTTTTCTGGTAGGTCGGACGGTCTGAATCTCAACAACAACAACGACACTAGAACACGAATACTATATTTAGTATAAAAATTGTGCGTGTTCGTCCTTCTATCTGTGTTTTTGTATGCGTGTGGATTTGTCTGTCTATATGTGTGTATGTTTATCTATGTGTGTATGTGTATGCGTGTGTGTTTATCTGTTTATCTGTATGTGTATACGTGTGTGTTTGTCTGTCTGTATGTGTGTATGTGTTTGTCTGTATATCTGTGTATGTGTATGCGTGTGTGTTTGTCTGTCTATCTGTGTACGTGTATGCGTGTGTGTTTATCTGTCTGTATGTATGTTTGTTTGTCTGTCTGTCTGTGTATGTATATGCATGTGTGTTTATCTGTCTGTATGTGTGTGTGTTTGTCTGTCTGGCTGTGTATGTGCATGCGTGTGTGTTTGTCTGCCTATATGTGTGTCTGTTCGTCTGTCTATCTGTGTATGTGTATGCGTGTGTGTTTGTATGTCTGTATGTGTGAGTGTTTGTCTGTCTATATGTGTATGTGTATGCGTGTGTGTTTGTCTGTCTGTATGTCTGTGTGTGTTTGTCTGTCTATCTGTGTGTGTATGCGTGTGTGGTTTTGTCTGCCTAGCTGTATGTGTGTGCTTGTATGTCTATCTCTATGTGTCCTCTTGTGTATCTGTGCAACACATATATCCACTCTAGCTGAAAAACGATTCCCCCAAATTTCACAAAAATTGATGGGCAAGTCAATTGTACCCCAGAACAGAATAAATTTTGGTATAGTTTGGCAAATAAGACCTACTTGCTCAGCAAAAAATCGTCAGAATCTAAAATAAGAAACAAAATATGCTGAAATGTATTCATTAAATGTTTAATTATAAGTAAGTTTTTGAAAAAATAATAATATGACAATATAACCAACTCCATTACTGTAGAATAAACAATTATCGATATATTTCAGATTTTTCACATGCTTGCAATGTTCCCTTTGAGAATATATGCTCAGTCGCCAAATGAAAACGAAAATTGAATCAAAACTACATATTAACAGCATTTTTCAATAAATGTATGTGTTATTTTGTGAATTCAAGCTTTTATTGTGTTATGAAAGAAAGAAAGAGAAAACGAACTCGTGGTTCTGCTCTAGTGAAAGTCAAGTGCTGCCCACATGAAATGTTTATTCTTTATGTAATGCATAAGAATATAAAAGTAAAACGAAAATATGAAAAATTCGTAAATTATAAGATTTAGAAAGTGAAAAAGTTGCTGCAAATA
Source organism: Amaurobius ferox (assembly GCA_951213105.1). Taxonomy (NCBI): domain Eukaryota; kingdom Metazoa; phylum Arthropoda; class Arachnida; order Araneae; family Amaurobiidae; genus Amaurobius; species Amaurobius ferox. Next base: position 93,877,161 of record OX578144.1, on the reverse strand, counting down.
TTTTTACACGCTCGAAAGAAAATTTGCTGCAGTTTAAATAGCTTCAGAAAATACAGGGCATGAATAATTGAAGTGAAATATAAACTTTCTGTGTTATTTCTACATGAGTGTTGTACATGTTTTGATATTTTCTCAAATAAATCTTCATACTCAATCTTTAATGTATGCCTCTGATAAAGCAAAACTTCTTTAATCAATATTTATCTAAAATGAAAAATTCAGAACTGCACACTTTTATAGTATTCATAATATTTGTTTGACTATATTTCCTTATAATTCTGCAAGTATAATTTTATTCGTAACTACTAATTTGCATACGTCGAATTTGTAGATGTCTAACATGCTTATATATGCATGTATGGCTGCACACGATGAAATGTGTTTATTCCGGTTTGTTTATGCATGACACTGTGAAATGTTCTTTCATAAATGCATACTAAGTCATTATATACACTCTGTCGATTCCTAAGTATTAATTCTATAAAATAAATATTTTTAGATATCTTCGATATCAATATACAGTTTTAAGAAACTCGTACATCCAAACTTGATTACTTGTCAGATTCATTGTAACTCCAAAATTATGAGATATTCATTTATTAAAAATTTTACTAGTTTTCTAAATTATACGATTGTTCAGTTTCTTCGCCTATAAAGAACATTAAAATAGTTTCATGAAATTCAAATTACTCAAAATCAATGTCTACATAAATTTTTAAATCCACAGAGTAACGACGTTAATAAATATTTCAATTATGTTTTATAATTTAAATCCACCATTAAGTATTCAAGAACCTTAAAATTTCTGATATTAGTTTTAATATATTCGCATATTCTTTATCTTAATGAAAATATATAAATCTATCGGAAAATATTCTAATAAAAGAAACCCATTAAAATAGTTATAAGTAAAAATTCTTTTGGGCAAAGGGAAAGAAAACTTAGTATACAAACAAAGTATTAAAGCGCAAATGAAATAAGAATGCAATTCTTACCAGGCTTTGTCTAAACCTATAAGCCCTAAGTAAAAAAGGCTAAATGGACACAAAATAAAAGAAATAGGGGGGAACCCCAGTCGTGGAATGAAATACCACCAGAGAGAGCTAAACAGAAAGCATAAGCCTAACCAATAAGAATGAAGAATAGCTCAGCCGAAAATAAAAATGATAAATTTGTTACATTCATAATTCATCATTAAAAAATTTAAAACTCAGGGACATTTCTGTTGTGTTTCAGTGCGTTCCAATTATATGTTTGCGTTCCAATTATAGTTGCTTATTTCAGATTGGCTTGGTTGTTTTTCATGCTGTTTTGTGATTGGTTCTCTCTGGTGGACTTGTGGACTTCCAAACCACGACTTGGGTATATGTATATCCTTTTTAACACTTTACAACAAAGTTGAAAAGCGTTTATGACTTTGTTCAGTCTGTCTGTCTGTCCGTTAGCACGATAACTGCCGTAAAAATGACCTAATCAAAATGAAATTTTAGTATGTTGTTCAGACGGTCTGTAGGACCTATGAGAATATAAATGAATAATATCACCCAATTAGTTTTGGAGTGAATCCTGGTGGAAAAAATGAAATACATTGAACCCTATGGGACCTAATTTTTCAAACATTTTTTAAGCGGATTTAAAATTCATAAATTGCTTCGAAAATTTTAGGTAATATTCAAATTGTTCCATAAATTATATAAAAAAAATTCAGCGAAATATATTCAGTAGTTTTTTAAATAAAAATTAAAATAATAATTACACCTCTTATATGAAACGATCACGTGACCATGATATGAAACGATCACATTACCCACTTCAAAATGATATATGGCATCCTTCTTGTTTCAAAATCGTGATTTTTTTAAGTTCTTTTTAATTCATATTGAGTGTTGTATCCGTCCTAAAACTGCTTTATTTTTGCTTCAATTCTGTGCATCTACATACTGAAACAACGCAATGACAATATATTTGAGTTTAAATGCTCATCTAAATTTGATTATTTCTACAACTAAGCCTATTTTTCATCTATGTAAAATGTAAACAGCAAAATATGTAGAATGAGTTGTATTAGAATTCCAGTATTTTTTAGCAGAAAATAATTTAGTCCATGGAACCTGCATGGCTGATATGAATGAAATATTAATTGATTTTATAAAGAGAAGTACGATTTTTTTCGATGAAGTTTTAACCATAGAGTTCAATTATTTGCAGCTCCATGGTCTTAAATAAAATGTTTAAATAAAATAAATTATTATAGTATTGTGATGAATGAAATGAATGGGAGAAAGTTATGAATGAAATCCTGTTTTTATAGAGAGATCCAGGCGTGTTATTTTTACTATGACGTCATTTGAATTAATTTCATTTGTTTTCGATGAAGTTTTCAAATATAATGAATTATCGTAGTATTATGATAATTCTAAAACTATTACCGTGGAATGTATCACATTTTAGAGATGTTTAA